>OZ010608.1:49000271-49002771 GCA_963932145.1 Acanthosepion lycidas | reverse complement strand
TTTGCTAATGATGTAATTGGATCAGTCAGTTATGTGCCATGCATGATACACACTTAGGCGATCATGTATCTTGCGATACATAACTGATGAGACAGATTTTTTTTCTTGCAGTAGGTTGCCATTTCTTTCTGTGGTAGACTGGATGCCATCCAAGGCTATAGAACCAGGTCTGTCCTGCTATTTACCCATAGCTATTTACCAATATGTATGTACTATCCAATAGTAATTGGATAGTACTTACATATTTTTAACACCTTCAACAGTTTATAGCATAAGATACAAACTTACTAATAAACAAAAACAAGTTCTAGAAGGCTCCAGGAAGTTCTACAAGGTTTCAGAAATTCATATTACTACTGTACTTATATATGATTTTAGAATTTTTTGTTGTTGGGGATGACATTTAAAAAAAAAAATAAGTTACCTGAACCTAAATCTTCATTATTTTTTAACAAAAGTTCATTGAATTATGATAGAGAAAATCAATTATTTAAAAAAAAGTAAAAAAGTCATAACTCTATTATGTATATCCTAAATTCAGCTGTTTACTTCCATGTTATGTGTAGCTACTGTTATATAGGAATAAAGTGTCACTTCCGACACTTAGGTTTGAACACAGATCACCAGAAAGCAAACACAGGCAATACCATTTTGAATAAGTAGATCATGTAATCTAAAAGGAAATGTATATATGGGAATTAGTGTGGAAACTAAATGATCACCATTTCTATTCTATCCTCTATTACTATACGGTTTGCTATTCTCTATACTATTCACTATACTACTTCTCTATACTGATCACTATCTGGTGGTTACTTTTCAAGCAAGTATTATTGGGCAAATACTATAAGTGCGAGTGATATTCAAAGGTGTTTGACACCAGTATTTTTTGATGGTGTTACTGTAGTATCTGTGATTACAAAGTCTCTACTACAAATGAACATTCCGAAAGTGGCAACGAGTACTTGTTGACATCACAAAAGTGGCAACGAGTGTTTGTTGACATCACAAAAGCTACCGCCATCCATTCAGGTCTGATTCTGCACTTCGGGGCTTTGAAGTTACCTTCTAGATCAATCTTCATGGTTCCTAGGTTATTTGAGTTTCTGAAATGACGTGATGAGTATAAAAACTATGGTATATCTCCAAGTAAACTCGGTACATATTGGGGTCACCACAAATGGACTCTTCTTAGAGCAATATTTCTGCTGGACATTAAATTTGATTCAGACTTTATGTAATTCCTGGTGTGAATCATATTGCATAATCTTAAACAATCTTCTTTCCCAGCAACTGTCATGTTCTACTTTTGAAAAAAGATCATGTATACCAGGTGTTGTTTCATGTGAAAATTATTTATTTACTTTTGGTCAAAACAAGTGTATGTGGTTTCAGATCCTTTACAAACATTTGATCTTCTTGCAAGTGTGTGAGCGATTCCCCTCCTCTCCTCATAGATCAGACATTTATATGATTTCCTGTTATTTAGTTGTCTTCAGTCAGTTAAGTCAGTTATGTGCCATGTGTGATACACGCTTAGGCGAACATGTATCTTTCGATACATGAATGAATTGAGGTCACCACAGATCAACTTTTTTATTTCTATTTTTTTTATTTTTTATTTTTATTTTTATTTTTTTTTTTAGATGAACATTAAATTTAATTCAGACCTCTGGTATTTCCTGGTGTGAATCATAATCCTAAAAAATCTCCTAGAAATTGTGGTGTCCTAGCTTTGAAAAAGAGCATAATATACCAGGTGTTGTAGAAGTTTTTTAGCTGCTTCCTTAGCCATATATGAATTACCTCTTTCATCATTAGAAAATAGATTTCCTTCAAGCGCCTCCTTAATGGAAAGTACTATCTATATTGTACAGCTCTCCAAAATCTTAAGACAGCAATCACTGTCTGCTTCCTCATGAAAGCTGAGCATTCTAGAAATGGATTTTGTTCAAAACTTTGAGTAGTCAAGAGTCTGTACCAAACTACAGACACCACTATGACTCACCTGATTCCAACTGCAGAGCCTAAGGTCATTTTCTACTTCAGATATTGGGGTCACCACAGATCAACTCTTCTTAGATCAAGGTTCCTGATTAACTCTTGTATTTGTTGGCCCAAAATATTGAGAATATCTAGGACAGAACATATGACAAATAAGGAAATTCTAAGAAAAATAGGTACTTTGAATGGGCACTGAAAATTTTTTGCTCAGTTCACTTGCTAGATTTTGATTGAATAATGAAATGTCAAATTTTTGGAAGGGCTGCTTGGTTAAACCAAGAGTTTCTTAACACTCTCTTATACAAAGAAACAGTTGCTTTCAATCAGCTGAAATTGCTGGGGAAAATGAATGAGGAAAGAATGTTTGGAGAATCTAACATTCACATGACACAGTGAGAAGCAAAACAGCAAAGAAAAGAAGAGAGTAACTTATCAAATAAGTTTGTTCGGATGGGTGGCAGAACATGGCACATATGAGGTGTGATCAAAAAGTATC
>OZ010608.1:48937771-48990271 GCA_963932145.1 Acanthosepion lycidas | reverse complement strand
CTTTTCTTTTCTTTTTCTTTTCTTTTCTTTTTCTTTTCTTTTCTTTTTCTTTTCTTTTTCTTTTCTTTTCTTTTTCTTTTCTTTTCTTTTTCTTTTCTTCTTTTTCTTTTCTTTTTCTTTTCTTCTTTTTCTTTTCTTCTTTTTCTTTTCTTCTTTTTCTTTTCTTCTTTTTCTTTTCTTCTTTTTCTTCTTTTTCTTCTTTTTCTTTTCTTTTTCTTTTCTTTTTTCTTTTCTTCTTTTTCTTTTTTCTTTTTCTTTTTTCTTTTTCTTTTCTTTTTTTTTCTTTTTTTTCTTTTTCTTTTCTTTTTCTTTTCTTTTTCTTCTTGCTTTTCATTTTCTTCTTTTTCTTGCTTTTCATTTTCTTTTTCTTTTTTTTCAACTTTTACTAGCTTGCTTTTCTTTTTCTTACTTTTCTTCTTACTTTTCTTTTTTTTTACTGTTTCTTTTTTCTTAACTCGTTATTAAAGATTTATTCCCATTTCTGTTCATTTTCAAGTCTGTTGCACTGTCAAATGTAACCAAATTTCTTATCTCTCTGTTTAGGTCTTTAAATATATGCTTGAGTTTACATAAGGTGGCTTACAGTTTCCAGGTAGTTCATGGCTGTTCAAATAGATCTTTCAATTTAAAAAAAAAAAGTCAGTAAATATTTTATTTCATGAACATATTCTTCAAAAAAGGAAAAGGACATACTTGTTTTGTCATTTATTATTTACTTTATTGCTATCTAGGAAAAACACTAAAATTTTGAATATTGAATTTCTTAGCTGGCAAGGCTTGTAATCCTGGTCTTGAGTCATATGAATTTGAGCTTAATAAATATCATTAAAATTAATATATGACTGAAAATCATAATCTAAAAAATTAGAAAATCAGAAAGAGTGGTGGACTTTCCATGTAGTTTTTTTGTGGCTTATAAAACTGGCAAAGTTTTTTTGTGTGTTTAATTTTAGCTTTATAACACTTATGTTTTAACAATGTGAAATCACTTAAGAATGTGGCTTTTCTTTCTTTTTTTTTTTTTTTTTTTTTACATCTAATAGAAATGACTTTATCTTTGCAGACACTATTTTTTTTTTTTTTTTTTTTTTTTTTTTCTTCATCAATTTCTCTCTACAGTAAACAAAAAAAGTAGTTGCTTTTTTCAGTGAATGGCTTTGTCTACGGAATTGGAATAGCTGAAGGCTTCGTATGGAATGTCTGAAGCCCGAGACATGTTTATCACTCTTGTTAAATCAACACAAAGTAGGTGATACAGAAGAGGTTTTAAATACATGTGAATGAATGATTCTCCAAAACTAAGGAAATTAAGGCGGGTTTCAGGAGACCAAAAAAAGCATTGAGAAATTGGTAATGGAAATTTTTTTTTATTTTTATTTTCTCAGAAATAAAGATTGGAAAAATTGGCTCATTCAAAACTTCTTCAGCTTCTTCAGGGAAGAATTATTTCCACTAATGTAGATTTAATAATGAGAAAAACTTTGCACACAACTTCCACTTCTTAGACACAACATGAGTTGCTACCGGATAAAGTTACTGACATTGTTTGTAAAAAAGAAACAAATTATATATATATATATATATATATATAATTATTTATTTTTAAAGAAAAAAAAAAAAATTTATAACATAAATATGTTATAAAATCACTACAAAAATAGCCATTTTGTTTCAACACCTACGGTGTCTTATCAAGTGATGACGTTGAATGTAAAATAAATGGTTTTAAAAGTTTCAAATTAATTAATATTCTACGTAAGGGGAAAACGTTGTTACAGAGGCTAGGTAGACCAATCAGAACACAATTACAGGAAAATTCAAAAAGCTCGATAACGAAGTCATGTTATAATATCTATTCAGATGTTTAGTATTAAAAAATAATTTATTCCAACGAATAATTACTAAATTATATGATAAAATTTAATATTAAAATTTAAAACTGCTAATTACAAAACCAAAATTTAACATTTATTCGCTATCAAGTTTACAACTATAAAATTACTGAGGAGAAAAGAAGAAATATATATGTTATTCAATTTATTTTTTCATTGAAGTTACTTTAGCTATATTTAATATCCGGTCTTTTTACAATGTATACATTTTAATCCTCATGATGTGTAAATGGGGTCCCAAACTCACGCGTAAAACAAACGCGTAAAACAAACGCACTCTTTTAAGAATAGTAATTGTTGGTTATTGGAATTCATTCCATATACACCAATCATATACTTGGGTATATATATATATATATATATATATAGAATTAATTTTGCTTAATGTTTCTAGGGGCATATTTCATGATTCACTATAAGTGACTCTTAGCAGTCAGGAATTCATGTATTGTTATTGATTTTTATGATAGCAAAAATTTTATAGAAAAAGATCAGTAATTAGACAAGCATTAGTGATAGATTAGGTCTATTATATGTATAATGTATATTATAGAATATCCTGACTAAGATGATAAACAGATCCAACAGCAAGACCTCTGATCAGGAGGTTTTGTGGAGCATGGAACCACCTCTTAATTGCTGATGTTCCCAGGTCCACCATGACCTGTGGTGGTAGCAACTGTTAGGGTCCCAGCTATGGGTAAATAGTTAACCCCCAAACTGGTGTCAAAACAATATGAAAGTGTAAGAATAGGTTTTAGTACCAAGAATACGTTGTAAAAAATTACCAGAAATAAATCTTTGAAGAAAAATTATTAACAGCAATACATTTTGAAAAAAAAAAAACAAAAAAAATATTACCAGCAATAAAAATCTTGTCAGCATTAGATAACCCATTGAGGTTGATACACCGTAAAACAAACAAACAAACCAAATCAATATATTATAGAGAAAATGTTTTGATAAATATGGAACAAAATAATCATGCTGCAGGGAAATTTATTTGAAAAGTAATAATTGTACCAGACAAAATAAGTACCTTGGTTGAAGAAATGATTGCGTCAACACTTGTATTTGGGACACAAGTGTACTGATTTAACAGGACATGTATTATGTAAATGTATTGTCAGTGATTTTATTAGAGAAAGCAATGCAAATTATAAAGAAATGGTGTTACTAATCAGCAATTTATTCTGGTATTACTGACTTAATAATGTTATTATGTGTGCGTATATATATATATATATATATATATATATATATATATATATATATATATATATATATATATATGTGTGTGTGTATTTATGAATAAAAATGAAAATAGGAGAACTGGTAATTGCTGACGTATTTCGTCCAATGTGGACTACATTGAACGAAACATGTCAGCAATTACCAGTTTTCCATATATATATATATATATATATATATATATAAAGAGCCAAGTTTGAAATTCCTGTCAAATCCATTACATTCACTTATGTGCCAATATCCTTGGGAAAGGTATTAATCCTCTTCTTCCCCCAGCTATGGGTAACTAGCAGAACAGACTGTGCTCTATAGCCTTGGATGGCTACTGGTGAAGGACAACTCTGAATTCAAAACCTGTGGAGGGTTGTTTGGGGATCTTTTGGCATGTAATGCACCAGGTCTCTGTATTTGGCCCTTCAAAAAGTGTGGTTAGTCCTGCACAAAGCCTTCACCACTATAATCAAATCATTTGTGCTGGTGTCTGGCTGTCAGTTCCTAGAAAATGAGCTGCTTGGCCCTCATATGCCAAATACAGTGGGAGAGTCCACCATATATATGATAGAATAAAGAACAAATAGGAAACGTACATAAATCTAACAGGTTTCACTTTTATTAAAGCTTCGTCAGAGATTGAGAGGAAACTGACCATTTTCTCTCAGTCTCTGACAAACAAAGCTTTAATAAAAGTGAAACATGTTAGCTGGATATCCGTTTTCACTTTGTTCTTTATTTTATCGTCCTGTTAGATTCTGATCAATATTTGATCTGCATTTGATCTTTAACTTATACACACACGCACACACACATATATATGTGTATAGGTTCTTATTATTTGATCATCACTTTGTGTAAAACACAGAGTCTCTTTGTGACGTTTTGTTGGTTAGTATTACTGCTTTATCTTGGTGTATTTACTTGAGGCATTGAGCACTTAAGTCCTGGTGATTTTCTACACGTGGCATAGATGTGGAACAAGGCCAAAAGCATAGAGCACCTAGTGAGGATCAAACTCACAACTCAGTTGTAATTATTTTAGCAAGACAAGCTTGCTAATCATTACATCATTTTGAGGTGCCCTAAATGATTTTCTAAGGAAAGTTTAGATGTAGCACAAAATGTCTGAAAGTATGGAGTACCCAGTGAGGCTTGAATTCACTATTCAGTCATAACTGATATAGTGAGATAAGCTTGCTAAACATTACACCACATAAATTGCTCAAAGTTCTGGGTATGATGATAAACTACATCCAGCAGCAAGGCCTCTAATCAGGAGATTGGAGGTTTTGAAGATGTTATGGAGTGATTTCACAGTGGAGGCTTGTATTTGTACTAAGTCCGTCCTAAAATAGGTTTGATGTACAAAACGTTAGAAACTTGATATAATAGGTAATGACGCAGTAATCTAGTTGTGGTGGCTGATACTTTAATATCCAACTAATGGTCGTCCGGCATCGACTGAGCGACCGACCCACTGAGCGACTCCTCGTTACTCTTACTACTCCTACTTATTATAGGTGGGAGAGTCCATTAACTATAGAATAGGTGTGCTCCACTATAACAGAAGAGCATGGAATCATCTCTTAATTGCTGTTGTTCCCATGTTCACCTTGTGACCTAGGGTGGTAGCACCTGTTGGATCCCAGGTATGGGGAAACTGTGAACCCCCAAACAAAACACTATAAAAATATAAAAATACCAGCAATACATATTTATATAAAAAAATGACCAACTGTACATATTTATAGTAAAATGATTGGTTGGTTGATTTTGTTTAGCGGCATATCAACCTCTATGGGTTATTTAATGCTGAAATCTAAATATTTTGATTGGCTTGGTTGGTTGATTTTGTTTAGCAGCATATCAACCTCTATGGGTTATTTAATGCTGAAATCTAAATATTTTGATTGGCTTGGTTGGTTGATTTTGTTTAGCAGCATATCAACCTCTATGGGTTATTTAATGCTGAAATCTAAATATTTTGATTGGCTTGGTTGGTTGATTTTGTTTAGCGGCATATCAATCTCTATGGGTTATTTAATGCTGAAATCTAAATATTTTGAACCCAATTTTATGGCTTTAACTACAGATAAAATTTATTGTTGGACACTTTGCTATAAAATGTATTGTTGGTAATTTTTTTTATATAAAAATGCATCACTGGCATCTTTGACATAAAGATGTATTTCTATACTTTCATAGTGTTTGGTTTTGTTTGGGGATCACTATTTGCCCATAGTTTGGACCCTAACAGGTGTTACAACCCTGGGTCAGTGAACAACAGCAATTAAGAGGTGGTTCCACACTCCACAAAACTTCCAATCTCCGAATCAGAGACCTTGCTGCCTGATGTAGTTTATCATCATACCCAGAACTATAGTAAAAAGACCAACAATACATTTTAAAGTAAAATAACCAGCAATACATTTTATTTGTGGTTGAAAGCATAAAATTACATGTAAAATATTTAGATTTTGACTTTAAATAATCAACCAACCAACCATTGAGCACTTCTGGTTATTGTCTTGGTAGGTGTTTGGCTTTCCTCTTTTGTCATTTCTCTTTTTTTTTTTCTTTTTTTTTTTCATGTTTTCTTTTGCTTTGTTCATTGTTTTTTGGTTGTTCTTGGTTTCTTTTTCTTTTGTTGTTTCAAGGTTTTTTGTCAGGTATGCTAAATGTTTGGTAGATTGTATTTTGTTTGTTTATATGTAAGAATGTATAAGTCATATAATGGATAGCAACACAGAGTGCAAAAAATAGCAGTGTTTGAATTCCAGCCAACTTTATTATATTCATTTACGCCCAAATAGCCTTGGGAAAGGTATGAATTTGTATCCCACCCCCAACAGTGGGCTAAATAGTAGGACTTGTACCTGGGGAAAAAAACAAAAAACAAACACTGTTTCAGTTTTCAGTAATACACAAAGTGTTGATAAGCCATATATATATATATATAAGGAAGAGGTTATAGTAGTTCCAATGAGAGAAAAGTCCTTTTATTGTATCAATCAGAGTATCTCTCTTCTTTTTAATATATATATATATATATATATATATATATATATAGTAAATATTAATGATTTTATTTTAGTAACACATTGAAAATCAAAAAAGAATGATCAGTTTTCGTAAATATAAGTATTACAGACTTAATAGGTATTTATATGAGTAATATAAATGTATTAGAAAGGATTTTACTATAAAAATACAGTTAAAATCAGAAAGAAAGGAATTACTCTTAGCCAAATGGTAAGAATTTCCCCAAAGATTTACTTTATCAAATATTACTGCAAGCATTATATATATATAACAATACCTACAAGATATGTCTGTCTAAATTTTTACAGAGTTCTTTTCTAACTTCTGACTAATTTCTTTTGTGTCAGAATTAACTTTCCAAAGTTCTTTTATTGTATCCATCCTTAATGTATCCATCAGAGTACTTTGAGCTGTTACTAAAGTCATTATCAAGGTCACTAGTTTTGCTTGTTATCAGAATTCTATGTTCATAACATTCCAGCATTTCTAAGCTTGCTGTAATCGAAATTAAAGCTGACGTAAATTACAACTGAATTTATGTAATGCATTTCTTTCTTTTTTTTTTATACACACTTCCGTACAGATGAAATAAAAACTTTGGAAAGTTAATTCTGACATAAAACAACTTAGTCAAATGTTAGAAAAAGTCAATAAAAAAGTTGGATAGACATACCTTGTCAGCATTGTTTATAAAACTTGTTTGAAAGAATTGTTGCCAAAATACACATTTTTTATATTTATATATATGGTCAGCCATAAGTTTCCATACATAGAAAAATTAAACATTTTATGTTGAAAAACCTTTTTTATTTACATAATGTGCTCTATATGATTACCATTGTTTTGAAAGCACATATTAACATGTGTTTCCCACTGTTGATGAACATGCATTAGCACAGTTGATGTTATGCTTGCAATGGCGTTGGTGATACGTTCCTTAAGATGATTTATATTTTGTATCTTTACCTGATACGCCATAACCTTCAAGTGTACCCAAAGACAGAAATCAAGTGAGTAGAGATCTGGGGATCTTAGAAGTAAATCCATAGGACTATGCCAACCAGTCCAATCATCAGGAAACTGCCGATCCAAATACCAACGCACTTGCATTTTCCTATGTATGGAAACTTATGGCCCACCCTGTATATATATATATATATATATATATAAAAATGCAAGTTTTGTTAAAAAACAACTGACAAGGTGCTGTGGTTGAATTTTTTATAAGGATTGTTTTATGTATTTATCTAGAGTTATAGGAATGAATTTCAGCACATAGTGGCCGTGATCATAGTTGATATAATTGAGCGTTAGCTATTTCTTTTTATTAATAATGCTTCCATTATTTCTCACTTTTTTTGCACATGTGGATGATGCTATTATATTTGTATTATCAATGAGTATGCTATGGATAGATTTTGGTAGGTCTCTGTGTATTTAAATGAGACCTAATTGAGCTATGATCAGAGAGACGTAAGCCAAGTCTCTTTGTTAAGTATGTTGTTGTATATCCAATATAATTATTTACAAATTAGAGATCAGTCAGGAACACAGCTCCTTAAGGTCAGTGTGTTGATTGTGTTTGGAAAATAAAACATTCCTACAACTCTAGATACACACATAAAACAATTAAATTAAATTAAATATAAAAATAAAATTTATCCTTGATAATGGCTAAAAGTATAACCAAAAGTGCTTGGAAAACATTTGGATAATTTTTATATAATTTGTCCTGAAAAGAAAAATATTACATGAACACATGAGAAATTATATAAAAAAACTCAATCACAGCATCTTGTCAGTCATTTTCAATGAAACATGCATAAAAGAGAGATTGCTGCCCAAATACACAATTTTATATACATACATATATATATATATATATATATATATAATGATTTTACAACAGAAAAGCATTGAAAAAGAAGAATAAAAGGTTTTCATTGCTCAGTAATACAATCGTTACTATGTATAATATAAATACTAAAGATATGAGTCAGTTATGTGCCATGTGTAATAAATGCTTAGGCAATCATGTATTTTTCGATACATGACTGATGAGGCAGATTTTTTCCCTCAGTAGGTTGCCATTTCTTTCTGCGGTAGACCAGTTGCCATCCAAGACTGTAGAACCCGGTCTCTCCTGCTATTTACCCATAGCTGGGGGAGAAGAGGATTCATACCTTTCCCAAGGGTATTAGCACATAAGTGAATGTAATGGATTCAAGTGGATTTTGAACTCGGCTCTCCAATTCCTCAATCTGAGCCACTATCCATTACTCCACCGTGCCTCCCAATGATATACATATATAAAATTAGGATGAAAAATATTGCCACATATTAGAAATTAGCACAAAAATTATTGATAAAATAGGATTATTTATATGTATAATGTAAAGCCATATTAATTTTATTTTTAGAAAAATCATTGTAAATACTTTTAAAGGTTTTTGTCAGACATTACAATAAATATTACTGAGAGAATTGGATTTTAATATTCATGATATTAAAAAACAAATTTACTTTAAAAGATAGAAGAACAATAATTCTTTTGTGTGGCAAGGGAAAAAAAAAACAAACATTATGTTGACTTGTTCTAAATAAAGTTTTGAACAACCGTAAATAAGTTTGTTTTGTCTTGTTCATTTAACTGTTCTTGTTATTCTGTGACCCTCAAATTTCAAAGCGTTTTAAATGTAGGACTCGCCGCCCCTCATAAATAGCATCTGGTATTTTTGTAATTTTATAAGGCAACTTCAATCGGGATATCTGAATCATATAGAAAACAAGGAACTGGCCAGGCGAATTTAAATCCACCTTCTCAATGCATTTTCTTTGTGTAGAATGTAGCTCACATCAGATGGTCTTTCAGCCACATCATGTTGAAACATTGGTTCTTGTTTGATCACCAAAGTTAAGTAACATTGAATCTGGCCAGTACCAGTATGGGTGACCATTTTGGAATACCAGAATACCAGATGCTGTAAGCTTGGATGTGTGGGTGGTGTAATGGATAATGTATTGGAATTGTTAATTGGAGAGCCAAGTTCCAATTACAGTTGGATTTCTTATATTCACTTATGCACAAATTCCCTTGAGAAAGTATTAATCCATCTCTTCCCCCAGCTATAAGTTAATTAGTAAGACTTGTATAAAAAAAAATCAAGCTTATTTCTCCCCCCAAATTTAAAACTATTTTCTGGCTTTAAATAACTTGAAAAGGGTTGATAAGCCATAGTAAACAAATCAATCAATCACATCATATGATATCAGAATATTTTTTGCACTGAGTGTGATGTCAGAGAAGCCAGGTTCGTCAATAGTTGACTTGGAGGATGACCTCCTAGTCACCAAGTGTAAATCCATGCATTACAGAATGGGAAAAACCTTATGACTCATAAATATATGAACTCCAACCCAAATGATAAGAGGGCAGAGTCTCTTACATCCTTGTGAATAAAAGAATCATTTGTTTGGAGAAAGCCTCAAAGAAACATCCACTTGCTGATGTTAAGTTTTATTCTTGTGTTTTCATTACACTGTAGGGTCATGTCATATGTTGAAATATAGTTCTCATGCGATCATTAAAGTTAAGCAATGTTGAGCCTGGTCTGTATCACTTGGGAATACCAGATGCTGTAAGTATGCAGGTTTTGGTATAATGGGGCAGAAATCGGAGAGCTGAGTTCCAATTCCAGTCGGGTCCATTATATTAATTTACACTCAAATACCCTTAGGAAAGTAATAAATCCACTTCTTTTTGCTCCTCGCTATAGGTTAATTAGTAGGACTTTATCAGTAGATCATTTTTATCTCCATAAAATTCTTACAATCTAAAAATATTTTCTGTCTGTAAATAACCTGTGAAAGGTTGATAAGTTGTAAAAAAACAAATCGATTAATCAGTCAATCCATTAGTCTACACAACAAATAACATTACATGAGTTTCATACAATTGAAGCCAAAAAATGTATTTGATGGTCTATTAGAACATTCCCTCTACTTATATGTCTCAAAGGCTCTTATATAGCTGAGGTGTCTGATTGACTAATGTTTACTCAGATGCAGTAGACAATCTGTACTTGTATCTTACCAAACTCTATTATACTTTAAATGTAAATGGTGACAATCTTATATAGTACTTTGTTTTTGTCTGTTGATTTTTGGAAATCTTGTTCTGTACCGAATAAGGCAATTGTGTTAGCATTTTTTTCAAGCTGATTTATTTTTCTTCCAAACTCTTACTAGTGATTCTATTTTTGCCAATTCCATTTCTTCTTTGTTTATAAGTTACCAGACAGTTTCTTTCATTATGAATTTTCCCAATGATTTTCTTTATCAAATATCAAGAACTATTACAAAAATAAAAAAAGACCCTAAAATATTTGAAAAAAAGCTAAACATAAAGTTATCTCTATATATAAAACAGAGGATGTCTGTGTGTCTATCTGATACCTTTTCACTCTAGATCCATCCAACTAATTTTGACCAAACTTGGCAATACATTGTACGATGTAAGAGATAGGATCTTAGCATAACAAATCATTAATTATTAAAAATCAATAATCAATAAAACCAATCATAAATCGATAAATTCAACTTTTTTCCTCTGATTTTGTTCAAACTCGGTATGTAGGTTACTTACATCATGACAAGCACAACAATACCTCATTTTTATCAATTTTTTATTTTGCAAAAAACCGTGAGAAATGAAAAATTGATTTCAACACAAATGTTAAACTAAAAACTACCTCAGTTTTCAAGCAATCTAATACAAACTTCAATCAGTTTAACAATCATTTAACTTGATAAATGAATTCAACCATATTGTGAAAATCCACTCAAATAGTGAAAATTGGCAATTTTTACTGGTTTCTTTTTTATTTTTCATTGGTATTTCAACCAATTTTCATCAAACTTAACAATTGCTTTATAAATGTATCCTCTTTTACATCCTTGGTAGCATACTGACAAATTGAATTTCAAAAACTCCAAAATAATTGTAGTTTGAAGTGGGTCTTCAAAGTTAGCTGAGGACATAAACCCCTTCATGTCCTTGACTAATTTTGTTTAAATAAATACAGACTAATCCTGTTATATGAGTGACTGCATTAATTAAAAATGTTTTTTAATGAAAGTAATTTATAGTAATTGAAGAAGATAGACTAATACATCTAAACATGATACTATTTTTGATCCATTCTAATTAAATGCTGAAGCTGGTATGGTTACTAGCATGAAATGAATCAGTTTTGAAGTTTTCTGAACTTGACACTCATATTCAACAAAATTAATTTATAGGTGGTTTCAGGAATTTTGAATTGGATTCTGTATAGATTTCTAACTGAATAGTACAAAACTTCTTTTTCATGAATTGTCCTATTTTGTGTGTGTGTTTTTTTTTTTTTTTTTTTTTTTTTTTTTTTTTTTTATTATCTAGTCAGTTGGGAAATAATAACGAGTCTGAAAAATATTTTGGGTTAACATTTCCTACTGACATAAAGTGTGAAGATTATACTGAATCAATTGCTAAGTCTCCTGCTGAAAAAAGTTGGTTCACTTCTGCGTCAGACAATTATTCCTGCCAGGAACTATGTAGCTTCCCTGTGCCATTTCTATAAATACATTAATGGTAATTGTTTTGATGAACTTTCCAATATAGTCCCTATATAAATTTAAGCACATTATTAGATTGGTGGTAAGGTCTTATCATTTCACAGTTGAGATGGCTAGATCGAACTGTAAGTTCTATGCTTATAGTTCCTTCGATCACACCTCTCACTTGTAGAAACTCTCTTCTAGCTTCTTAACATTGATCTTCAAAACTTTAAATGTAATGTTAATCATTATCTTTTGTCTTCTTAATTATTGTTCTTTTATTGTTCTCTCCTATCTAATCTTTTCCTTTTCCAGTATTATCTCACACTCAGTAACCCCTTGCATCTTAGTGGCTTTATTACCTTGTTTGGAGTGAAATAATATTTCCCAAGGATTTTCTTTAACAAATGAAAAGTATTACAACTCATTCCTCTAAAAACAAGATGCTAAAATGTCTGAAAATAAACAAAAATGGAAAACTTAAAAATATATCAAATAAATTAGTTTTGATGTTTTCTGAACTCAGTACTCATATTAATCAAAATTGTTATATATGGTTTGAGGAGTCTTGGGTAGATTTCTAATGGAAAAGTACAAAACTTAATTTTCATAAATTAACCTGCTTTGTGTATGTGTCATTTTTTTAAAAAAAATCACCTGTCAAGTTAGAAAATAATAACGAGTCAGAAAAAATATGTTTATTACATTTAAAATATTTATGCTATGTGTTATTTATTTGTCTCAATATAAGAGGAGGTTGTGAAAAGTTCTCAAAAGTCAAAAAGTCTCTTTTTTTTCTTTTTGCTCTATCTCACCAGAAATACTTCATGAAGTTTTACAGAAAATGTTTGGACAAGCTCTATGGCTACTAGCATGAAATTTTAGCCCTTTACATCTAAGAAAGCCATGCTACATCCATAGTATGAATCAGCCATTATTGTATCTATATTCCAATTGTTAGGAAGAAGTGCTACTCAGACATCTTTTCTCAAAAACTGCTGGTTTGTGGAACAGACTGCCTTTGTAGTTGATTTCCCTGAATACTACAACCTTAAGCTCTTCTACCTATTTCTTTTATATCCTAATAATCACTTCCTACTTATACTTCTTACATTCATATCACATGCTTCATTCAGTAACCTTCTATCTTGAGTGACTCTTGAGCCTTCTAATGGTGTGAATATTAGTAAAAAAAAGAAAAGAAAAAAAAATTCTGCCTTTGCTTTTTAATCTTTGGCATATTGTCTCATGATATTCAAGCAGCAAACCTGTTTTTCTAGATCTTTCTTTCATCTCCTTCTCTTTCCACTCTGTATATACAAAAAAGCAATTAATATCCATGTTAATTCCAGAACAAAATACATCTTACCTGTTTTATTAATTAACTATCATCACACCTGTCAAAATTGAGATGGTTATTTACATATATATTGGCATTTTTAGCCAAGATCTGTGTACCTGTACACTCTGCCTAGGATCAAATTCTATGCTTTTAAAAGTCATATATATATATATACACACACACACACACTATATATATATATATATATATATATATATATATATATATATATATAAACTGTTACAATCAACACAAAGCCTGCCAGGTGAACAAAAGAAAACTCAAAAAGAAAAAGAAAATCTGCTAATGACAAGAATCAAGAAAACCTTTCCAAGAATGGTAAAATAAACAAAGAAACAAAAGGTAGACATCTACCATAATAATAACCAACAGTACTCTCTGTCTAAGATATTAGGTTAGACCAAAAATGCTTCACATTATCATGCTTCAAAAGAGACAGTTTGGATTGCTACTTCAGTTTCACACCCCTGTGATCATCAGGTGACCAGAATGTTTGCATTATTTTGTGGACTTGATCTTTTATTTATTTATTTGTAATTGTCTTCAATATTCAATGATTTGTTCTTCTGGGTGAGGTGGCCAAAGTTTGAGATGGACCTTATTTTTTTCTACCCCATTTTGACAATGTCACTCCTCAACTATTTATTGTTCAAAATATGAAAGAATGTTTTTGATTTTTTTAATGATTTTACTTATTTACAATGTTTTTTAAGTTGAATGTAACATTTTCTTCCAATATTTCTCTTGTTAAAATTTTGTATTGATCCTTTTTCTCATAGTTCTTGTTTTTTACCACAATGTTTTCACTGCCATATTCTTTGGTCTTCTTCAAAAATCTGCAGTATTCAGTGATGTTCCAATATTTTTGACATTCACTAATACCTGTGGAAGGCTGTAGAGTATAGTGGCTGAAATTCTGTAATAAAGAATCATATTTTTACGCAACATCTTTGTTTTTGAAGATTGCATTATCTAATTTCTATAATTTTGAAATGAGCTAACATTCTTCCAAGAATCATTTGGTCTATTGAACTTTTAACTTTCATATAATTTCCTGATAGTTGATTATTTTTTTATAGCTTATCAACCCTTTGTGGGTTATTTAAAGCTTAAACATTTACTATTTAAGCTTCAATTGTAAAAAAATAATTCTTTTTTGTGAGTGAATATTTTTTATCTTTTGGGGGAGATAAAAATGTTTTGTCAAGATACAAGTGCAACTATTTAACCCATAGCTGGAAGTGGAAGAGATGGATTCATACTTTACCCAAGGATATTTTTCTGTGCAAGTGAAAGTAATTGACTTAACCAGAGTTCAAACTCGGCTTTCTGATTTCTCATTCTAAGTTCCTATTCATTATGCCACTTGCATATCCTCCTCCTCATGGGAGAATTCAGTGACAAAAGAATATGACATCTTATGTAAATAGTGAAAAAAGCATAAAGAAAAACCCACCTCATCACTGACAATTAGACTCCAGCAACATCGGTAATCCTTATCCAGAGAGAAGGTGGAAAAATTTAGTTCAGGAGAACATCTGCAGTTAGAGAATTAATTAATTAATTAATTAATCCTAGTCTCTCACCCTTTTAGGGTGGGGTTTAAACTTTTTTTTAAATTATTTCACCATAAGCAAGGTAGGAATGCCACTAGAGTGAAAGAAAAAACTGAGTATAGGGGGAATTGAGGAAAGGATAAAAGATGAATGAGATTCAAGATTATAGAAGATAGGAAATGATGTTGCATTGAAATTTTTGGAGATTGTACTTTTCGGGGAAGCAAGTGGAAGGAAGTTCCACAGGCAGGAAGCACGAGAAAAGAAACTGTTGGAGTAGAATGATGGTTACATTTAACTGTTTCAACTGTAAAAAAAGTGGGACCTAAATGCCAATCAAGTAACATGATAGTAGATTGGGGACAATACTGGGGAGAAAAATATTAATGTGAACAACACAGTATATGTTATCCTGTCGTATTGCTCTTTGGATCAGAACCAGAATTTGGTTTTAGATGCCACAAATTGGGTGATTATTGTGACTGGATGCAAAAAATAGGCATGATAAAAAAGTGATTGCAGTTGAAGAAATCCTTTTGGTTTATTCATGTGAGTGGAGGATGGCTGCTACTAGACTTTGGAAATGGTGAAAGTGAAGAGTGTCCAGTAGGTTTCCTTCCTTGTAGCACTTGCTTGCTGGGATGGACTCGAGCTGGTTCTTCTATTATAGACATTGAATTCCTCTCTCATGCCAACTTAATTAGAAAAAGTCATAAAGTGAATCGCCCAGACCACACTTATCCCAGACCAACATACCTTGGTCTTGACTGATTGGTGATAGACAAGAGTGTGCTGTCATGGGGGCATTTTCCCCACTCTTAGCTCATTTAATAAGCATCATATATCTCTCAGACAAATGCGTAAGTCTGACCAGTTAAAATTTCAAACTATATAGATTTCTTTGTTTCACAAGGAAAGGGATGGAAAAAGAACTTGTCCTTTAAAAAAAAATAAATATGGAATACTGGGAATAGTTTGCTTTGATGAATATGGAATTGCCTTGCGTTACATATATTGTGAATGGCTTGGTTTGATCAGTGTATTTATTACCTTTTTCTTATTTGCACTAAAAGAAAAATAGGCCCTTCACTCTTTGCCTATGATGATTTTTTTTAAGTGTGGCACAAGGTTGAAAGTATGGGGCACCCAGTGAGGATCACACTCCCTACTCAATCATAATTGCCCTGTCTTGGTGTATTTGCTTGAGGCATTGAGCACTTAAGTCCTGGTGATTTTCTACATCTGGCATAGATGTGGCAGACAGGGGGAAAGCATAGGGCACCTAGTGAGGCTCAAAATCACTACTCATTTGTAATTGTTTTAACAAGACAAGCTTGCTAACCATTGCACCATGTCGAGGTGCCCATGGCAGCTTCCTAAGTGTAGCTTAGATGTGGCACAAGGTCAAAAGTATGAGGCACCCAGGGAGAATTGAACTTACTACTCAGTCATCATACATCTAGCAAGATACACTCATTAACCATTACACCACATTGAAGTAACTCTGCATTCTTTGCATATACATCATACATTAGAAGGTCATGCAATAGAATGACCAAAACATTGTAGTAATAATAAAAGCTGCCAAAAGAATAAGTTCAGTAGTCTTTGAGCAATTCTTGGAAGTAACTAGAATCTCCTGCTCTTTCTTGTGATATATTAAATATATTTTGTTTTTTTGTTTTTCTTTCCAGGTAAGTTATTGATCTGAAATCCTGCTTTTGGTAAGCAATATTTTTTTTTTTATGTTAAATATTGTCTTTTGAAGATTAATGAAAGCCGAGTACAACAAAAACACTTCAGCTTTTTTTTTCCTATTTTCCTTTCATTCAGCCTTGTATTTGATTGTATGAACTATGGTTTCCTATGAAATCATAAATTATTGCACCCTTCAATCCGAATAATTATATATATATATATATATATATATATATATATATATATCATTCTCAAAATGTGTGTGTATGTATGTGATCGAATGTTGTCTATGCATTTCCACAGTTTTCATCTGAATGAAATTTTTTGTTTGATAGATAAATCTTCAGTGCCAGTTTTGAGTCCAAACTGTTAGTGACAATGGCTCTCCACTACTTCCTGTACATTATAACACTCAGCAACGTTTTACTATTTACTATCTGTTCTTGGATATATATCTTTCATAAAAATAAAGAGTTTAAACTATTACAATATTATTATTTATTATTATACAGTTCCATTTTCAGGGCCACACCCTATTCAAATTGTTAAGACCCCATTTGGGGATGTGCCTCAGTTACACCCAAATGTTGTTACTAATATTGATTTTTTGGGTGGGATAACTGAATAGCAAAAATTCTCAGTAATGAAAGACCCGGTTAAAGACTGGTAATACTGCTAGTATATATATATATATATATATATATATATATATATATATATATATATATATATATATGCGCATGTATGTATTTCTACTTCTTGTGTTCATTTCCTTTCCCAAAATAACTTGATGAAGAAACAGAAACCTTTTAAAATTTAAAAAAAAAAAAAAAATTGAAGCAAAAGAAATGTGGTTCTACAGAAAGATGCTGAGGATACCATAGACCAAACATCTGAGCAGCAACACTGTTTTGGTGAAAAGGAAAACAAAAAGAAAACTTATACTTAACATCAGGAAGAATCAGATGAAATTTTGGAGGCAAGTAATGAGGAAGGAGAGCTTGGAAAATCTGATACTCATAGGACAGATTGAGGAGCCTAGAAAAGCAGTACATAACATACTTGGTAGGCTTCAGTAAGTCTGGGAGAAATGGCAAAAAGACAAAACTTATTAAGAGTTACAAGGGACAGGAAAATGTGGAGGGCCATGTTCAGTTATGTCATGAATTGGCATTACGCATAAAAAAAAAACTCTCTTAATCAAAACTAGCAGTACTAGTATGAAGTTTATGGTTTTTCTATTTTAATTTTTTGATGAATCATAATTCTTAAGTTAATGATTGAATAAAATCCTCGTATTCTTCACAATTACAAAATACTTGTGGATATCTAATGTCTTGTGACATTTTTGAGTTTAACAACTTCAAAAAAAATATTACAATAGTAACCATAAATATGAATGCAGGTTATTATTTAAAGAACTAAGAGGGTACAAATGAAAAGATCTGATATTGATAAGTTTTTTCATTTCACTGAAGCATTTGTTAAACACATGAGAGCATTATCATTGCCTTTATCTTCTCTTGCTCTTTTTCTCACTGAAACCAAAACAGCATCTCTGATATGTCTTTTCCACCTTTCCTTATGATTTAAATGGAATAGTTTATTATTTATGAAGTAATAGCAGAGCATTTCTTTTTTTTTTCCTTTACTGAAACCTGTTTTTTTGGTATGTCTTTTTTATACTTCCCTGTAATCAAAAAAGAATAGTCTATGTGGTAATGACACAGTGTAACATACAGTTTAACTAAAAAAAAATCATGATTATAATATATTTAAATTCACTTATAATTATTTTGTGATGTATGTTGGCCATTAATAATTAAGTTTGACTCAAGACTTCAGTGTTAAATAAAACAGTATTTAATTACAACTGCAAATATATATTTAACAAGAGCAAAGTAAAAGTCAACTAAAGATTAAGCATTTCTGTGAATACCTTATTTGTAGCATGACTTAGCTTAATGTCTGGTAAATCCTAAGTCAAAACCCAAATCATCGACACACAATCACTAATTTGACTGGATAGTTCCACTCAATAGTCACTGAATAATCACTGTAGTCAGTAGCCTGACACCACTATTTATACACTTGGCAGAAAACATATATTCATAAGTCCAGGGTGTTACGCTCAAACCTCACTGTCAGGAGTTACTCATTTTCTTCCTATATGATAAATTATGATAAATTTAATATTTTTTTATGTTGAAATCATTCTTTTGTTTTTATGAGGATTATGCCACTCACATAATGTGCGTAGCATTCATCTTGACTTGTTTATTATGATCTCATATTATTTTCTATGAATAACATTTTCTTTTTTCACCATTTCACTTCCAAGCAAGGTGATAATGCCATTAAGATGCCAGGGATGACTGAGAGTGAAAGAGAATGAGGAGAAAAACAATAAAATAACAGGATTCAGGAAACCAAAAGACGATGATTGACGTTACATTTAAATTCTCGACGATTTTAGGTGGCAGGGAAGCAAGAACCTGAAACAGAGTTCAAGAGGTGCTAGAAAAGAAACTGTTTGCATAGAACTTATGATTTACATCTATCAATTTCAACAGGAAAACACCTGTTTGTCAATATGGTATTATGCTTAAATTCATGCAGTTGATGTACCAAGAATGAGAGCTCATTAGAACAATTGCCATGAAGGTATTTATAGAAAAGGCAGCGGGAAGTCACATTATGGTGTTGGCAAAATAACTGGAGCTGAGATGCCAGGTTAAGATCAATTGTATTACAGATCGTTCTTTGGATTTTGTCAAGAATCTTGAGATATATAGCATGAGCACCAGGCCAGATATGGTAGCAATATTTGATGCACAGATAAATGGTAGATTTAGAATGTCCAAGATGGATTATGTCAAGAAAAATTGTCTGGTATATATTTTTTGTTTTATGTGCACTTATGTTGTGGAGTGATTTCACAGTGGAGGCTTGTATTAGGTTGGTGCAAAAATAATGTCGGTTTTTGACGTTAAAAATTACATCTAAAACGACATTATTTTTGCATCAACCTAATATTTGTACTAAGTCGGTCCTAAAATAGGTTTGATGTACAAAATGTTAGGAACTTGATATAATAGATATGACGCAGAGTAATCTAGTTGTGGTCGCTGATACTTTAGTATTCGACTAACGGTCGTTCACCATCGACTCACTCACTGAGCGACTGCGTGACTCCCACGTTACTCTTACTATTCCTACTTATTATAGGTGGGAGTGTCTATTAACTATAGAATAGGTGTGTTCCACTATAACAATTTGGTTCCTGTTTACATTTCTCGTCTGAAAGAGTTATCATTCTTTTGACAGTTCTTTGTGTTTGTTTTTGTCAAAAGAAAGAAAAAGAGAAATTCTTCTTTTTTTTTTTTTTAAATTTTTCACTTGTCATCTTTTTTCAGTTCTGACTTGTTATCCAGGATGATTTCATTTGTAACACAAGTTGATTTTACAATGGCTCTCCACTAAATCCCATACTTGAAGAAAATTTGGCATAATTTTGGAATATATGTGCTGGTGTGTTTGTTTTTGTTTTTTGTTTTTTTACAGCCTATAATTTTTGTGGGTTATTTAAAGCCAAAGCATATTTTAAATTGCAAAATATTTTTCTTTTTGTGAGTGAATGTTACATTGACAAATTTTTTGAGAATAACAAGGATTTTTCTAGATACAATCCTACTATTTTACTATGGGTGGGAAATATATTCATACCTCTCCCAAAGATATTTTCACTTATCAAGCTTTTGGGGGTTATTTAAAGCTGGAATATTTTAGATTGTAAGATTAATTCTCTTTGTTTTGTTTTTGGAGAGTGTATATTGCATTAACAATTTATTTTCAGAATAACAATGATTTTTTTCAGATGCAAGTCTTATTATTTAACCCATAGCTGGGGTTAGAAGGTAGTTAGCATCTCTGAAAAAATCCACAAGCTGAGTTTAAATTCCAGTTGTTCATTACATGCATCTTTTTTTCTCCCAGCTATGGGTTAAACAGTAGGACAGACTAGACTCTTCAGCTTTAGTAGTCAACCAGACTAAGAGAAAGACAACTCTGAATTCTAAGCTGGTTTGACATGTAGCTAGCAATTCCTTCCTTCAAAAAGTAACCTTGCTGCAGAAAGGACAGCAGCAATACATAGGGTGTTGAAAGCTATGTCCCCATACTCTTCAGTGGAGTCTATCGGACTTGAGTGAATGAGTCATTCTAGGTGCATGGATATATATGTGAATGTATAAACAGGCATATGTGTAAGTTTATGATTGATTTGTTTTTTATGGCTTACCAACCATTTGCCAGAAAATATTTAAAGCCAGAAAATATTTTTGATTGTAAGCATTTTCTGGGAGATTGACTGATACAAGTCCTACTAATTAACCCATAGCTGGGGGAAGGTGGATTAATACATTTCCCAAGGGTAATTGCATGTAAATGAATATAATGACCCACATGGGAATTGGAATTAAGCTCTCCAGTTAACAATTCAGTGTCTTTTTCCATTACACCACCTGCAAATTCAAGCTTAAAGCACCTCATATTCTCAAGTGGTCACCCATCTAGGTACTGACAAGGCCAGATGTTGCTTAACTTTGATGATTGTATGAGAAGAAAAAAATGATGACAACTTGTTGTAAAGAATGGACAGCTCCATAGTGCATTGAATGCTTCAAGGAGAATCTGGCTGTTAAAAAATATTCAACTTAGTAAACCTGGCATTTGTTTTATTCTCCCTATTAGGATAATTTATCTATTATAGATTATAAACTAACATTTTTATAGTTTTACATTAACTGCACATCCAATCTTACAGCACCTGGTATTCCCAAGCAGTCACCCATCTATGTACTGACCAGGCTCAATGTTGCTTAACTTCAGGGATTGGAGGAGATAACTAAATGAATGGTGGCAAGGTCTCATCCTTTTACAGTTGAAATGGCTAGATGTAACTGTAAGTTCTATGCTAACAGTTTCTTCTCTCACTTGTGGAACACTCTTCTAACTTCTTAATTCTTATTCTTTTATTGTCCTCTCTCCTTAATAGAAGTTTTTCTCATATTCTCTAACACTCAGTCAAGCTCTTGCATCCTAGTGGCTTTATTGCCTTGCTTGGGATGAAATGGTTAAAAAAAAAAAAGCTTACTGCAAAGAATGCACAGTTCCATTGTTCATGGAATGCTTCATGAAGTTAAAAAAGAAATATTAAATTTAGTAACCAGATATTTGTCATAATTACCTTTTATTCATGATTTTATAATTTAAAATAGATAAATTATCCGTTTTATAGTTTTATATATTTGCACTACTCACACCTCCAAGCTCACAGCACTTGGTATTCCCAAGCAGTCACCCATCTAGGTACTGACCAGGCTTGATCTTGTTTAACTTTGGAGAACTGGTATTTTGAGCAAGATATAGCCATAACTGTATGTGTGCTGGTATTGATGAATTGGTGTATATTCTAGCTGTATGTATGCATGTGTTCACATGAATGTATGCAGCTGAGTGAATGTATTTGTGTTCATTCCTGTGTATGTATATACACAGCTGTGGATGTGAATATATATTAATCAGATGGAAGATGAATTTTCTTCCAAAAAAAAAAATAGCTTAAGTGCTGTATTCAAGGTTTGTTTTGATAAAATTAATTAACAGATTTTAATAATGGCTTTAGAAAACATTCTTTGAGATTAATTGATGCTATTTATAAATGACTAAATTTCATGTAAGAAAAATAGCAGTTTAAAACCTTAGCCTTGATATATTATAGCAGTTGGGCTTAAAAATATGCTAAAATGTCTTTGTTTTGAAATAGTGTTAGTTTGAGAGCCACCTGCTTTACTGTTCAATTATATATTCAGAAATAATGCACCAAAGCTCTTCACGATAAATAATTTGTAAAGAGTTATATTTAATTTCAAATGCGGGTATTTGCAATTAAATATACAGGAAATATGTGTAGTATAATGCTTAGTGCTACTGAGAATGGGTTTGGCATGTTGAGTCCAAATTCTGTGTGCGTCTGTTTCATTAACTTTGCATTATTGGCTCAGGAAAAGGAATGGATCCAGTTTACCACAGTTATAGTTATACAGGGCTCTTTATCCTTGGTAGAGCAACCAATCTAAGAGAAAGAAAACTGTGAATTCAAAAAACCCTACAAATAATAGGACTGACTGGGTTCTTCATCCTTCTCTAAGGCAACCAGTCTAGGAAACCCTCGGAAATATGAAAGAAGACTGAACTTTTTTTTTTATCTTTGGTAGGGCAACCAGTTTCAGAAAAGGAAAACTGTGAATTCAAAAACCCCTTCAAACAGCAGGACAGACTGTGCTCCATCTTCCTCTAGAATAACTCATCTAGAAGAAAGAAAACTGTGAATTTAAAAACACACTCAAACAATAGGAGAGACTGTGCTACTTATCTTTGCTAGAGCAACCAGTGCAGAAGGAAAACTGAATTCAAAAACACCCATAAATAATAGGGCAAACTGTGCTCTTTTATCCTTGGTAGGGTAACCAGTCTAGAAGGAAAACTATGCATTAAAAAAAGAAAACAAAAAGATATAGGACAGACTATGCTCTTTATCATTGGTAGGGCAACCAATCTAGGAGAATGAAAACTGTAAATTCAAAAACCCCTACAAATAATAGGACAGACTTTTTTTTTATCTTTGGTAAAGCAACCAGTCTTGGAGAAAGACAACTCTGAATTCAAAGCCAGCTTGAAGAGGAATAAGATCTGTTATGATAACTTACCTACTTCTGCTATAGCTGCAATACACAAAGTACTCCTACAATGGCAATAAGTTTTGGGAATCATCATTGTGAGAACTATTCAGAGACAATACAGCAAAGCTCTTATTGACAAATAATTTATAAAGAGTTATTTAATTGAAAATACAGGTGTTTGCAATTAAATATGCAGAATGTGAAGGTGTCATAATTGTTACTGCTATTGAAAATAGAATTGGTGTGAAGATTTTTTTTGTTTTTTCATTTTGCATAAATACCTTTGGAAAAAGTATGAATCCATCTCTCCCTAGCTAAGGGTTAAGTAGCAGGACACCATAGCTCTTATTTTTGATAAGGCAAACACTCAAGGAGGAGGATAACTATGAATTGGAAACCCTCATAAATAATAGGACAGACTAGGCTCTTTATCTTTGATAGGGCAGATACAGGTATTTGCAATTAAATAATATGCAAGATGTAAGGGCAACAGTTTCTTTCATTTTGCATTAATGCTTTTAAAAATCATCTTCCAACTATGGGTTAAATTGCAGGGCAAGACAGTGATCACTTGTCTTAGTTAGTTGCCAGTCTAAGGAGAACACCCTAATAAATAATAAGGTAGACTTTATCCTTGGCTAGGTGATCAGTTGAGGAAGAAGGCAGAAAGAAACCAGCCTGAAAAGGAATGTTGTGTCATTCTGCTTGAGACACACCACCTGCTGCTATGGCTACAGTACGTGTGGTGCTGCTATGACTCAAATAGGTTACAGGATTTGTTTGTAACAGATATTTAGAATGCCTTCAAAAAACTAAGCAAAGTATAAAGAAATGGAAAAATTTTGTTAGAAATAAAAGAAAAAGGAGTTCTCAGCTGTTATGAAATATCGGTTCTCCAATATGGTAGTGGCGAAGAAGAGACTTGAAACAACAGAAATGTCATTCTGCAGAAAAATGGTGAGGATACAATGAACTGAACATGTGAGCAACAACAAAGTTTTAGAGAAAATGGAAAGAACAAAGAAATTTTTACTTACTATCAGAAAAAATGGTTGAAATTTCTAGAGCACATAATCAGGAAAGAGGGTTTGGAGAGTTTGATATTCACAGGACAGATTGAAAATAATAGGAACAGAGGAAAGCAATGTATAACCTACGTGTCAAGATTGACTAAATGGATGGCTGCACAATGTTTAGGAGTAACAAAAAGACAAAATTTATTCAGAGCTACAAAGAAAAAGAAATTGTGGAGAGCCATAACTGCAATTGGGACACAGCACATAGAAGAAGTAAAGCTTTTAATGATAATGATTAGTAAAGAATGATATTTAATTATTGTTGTAATGGAATGTCCCACACTCACTATTGCCTATGTGGACTGACTATATCAGTAGCTATATATATATATATATATATATATATATATATATATATAGTGAGCACAGGATATACCTGGGGGCTTGCTTCAGGAATTATTAGCTTGCCACCCGATTCCCTGTCTTTCAGTAGTGTATCTTCTTTTACAATAAACCTCTTTTTCTTTTATCTACACTCATGTTGCTGTTCCTTCCCTCGAGTACCACCTTTGTAACCTTTTTTTAAAGATACAGCAATTACAAATTCAGGTATTTGTAACTAGATGTACAAGATGCGATGGTAGTGGAAACCATTTTTTTTGCATTGAAAGTGGAATTGATGTGAGGAGTTCCAGTTCTGACCAAGTGTGTTTTGTTCATTTTGTATTAATTCCTTTGGAAATGTATGAATTCATCTTCTTTCAGTTATGGGTTAAATAGCAGGATACTAAGTTTTCTTTAGCATTAGTAGGATAGCCTAGGAAAGGTGTGAAATCAAAAATAATAGGGCAGACTGGTCTTCTTAGAATTGATTGTGCAACCAGTCTAAGAGAAAGAAAACTTAAGAGGGATAGGCTCTGTCAGGTTATTTTACCCTTGACACACCTACTGCTGTAGATGTGGTGACCGTATAATCTAAAATGGTTATGGGAATTATGATTCTGACAGGTATTCAGAGGTAATGCAGTCAAGTTCAAAATGGTAAATAATTAGTGAAAGAATAATGTTTTATTGCAAATGCAATTATTTCTTAATAGCTTAATACAAAAATCTACATTTGTATGAGCTGCTTTTACTACCTTCTCTGAAATGTCATAAAGTCAAGAGTTTATGTGGGAAAAATTTTAGAGCATTTTTTTACCCACAAAATAACACTTGTTTATTTGTTTCAGTGTCAAAGGTGAAGGTTCATCATTTGCTGTCGTTAAAACCATTTTTTTTTTAACTTAATGTTCGTCCAATACAGGGCCGAAAAGCCACTCAAGGTAGAGGATTTCAAAATGTGCTTCTTTTTTTTTTGTATGGATGTAGGATAGTGAATAGAGTAATAAGTGCAGATTTTGATAATACACAAAACATAATGGTTGACCCTAGAATTGAAGAGGTTAAGATTGTAATATTTTGGGAATATGTTACCAAAGAAGTAGCAGCTCTTTGGAAGAAGCTGTCCAAATGGGACTTCTTTCTTACCAATGGAGGCAGATGGCCATATTGCATTGAAACATTGGTTCCCATATAATCACTGAAGTTAAGCAACATCTAGCCTGGTGAGTACCTAGATTGGTGACCACTTGGGAAAACCAGATGCTGTAAGCTTGGATGTTAAGGTGGTGCAATGGATAACAGCTCAGAATTGGGAATTGGAGAGCTGAGTTCAAATTACAGTCAGGTTCGTTATATTCATTTACATGCAAATACTCTTGGGAACAGTATGAATCCAGCTATTCTCACTTTAGCTATGGGTTAATTAGTAAGACTTGTATCATTAAACCATTATCTTTAAAATCAAAACATTCTTACAATCTAAAAGAAATTTCTGGCTTTATATAATCTGCAAAGGGTTGATAAGCCATAAAAACGAGTCAATCTTACCAATGGAATAAAGATGGTCCACCCCTGTCTATATAGCATGGTGGGTTTGTGGCAAATAAAGAAAACAGCAACCAGCGAGTAAATTCAAGCTCTCCCAGCTGGTATTTCAACCTTGAGTCGTTCCTTCTTGAGTTCTGTCTCAAAATCACACTAACAGACTGTTCTTGCTGCCAACTGTGAACGTCACTCGAAGAACTCCCCGCACTGGGAAAAAGTAGTTGCTTTTATATTTGTCCATATACCCATAATCCCTTGCGTCTTCCTGTGATCCCATAATTCATTGCGTCCATGTCCCATAATGCATTGCATTTTTATTGTATAAAAATGCAATGTAAGTCCCCCCCTCATTCTTTTATGATATCTGT
The DNA here is from genome assembly GCA_963932145.1 of Acanthosepion lycidas. Classification (NCBI taxonomy): domain Eukaryota; kingdom Metazoa; phylum Mollusca; class Cephalopoda; order Sepiida; family Sepiidae; genus Acanthosepion; species Acanthosepion lycidas. The sequence continues at coordinate 48,963,821 of OZ010608.1, read as the reverse complement.
CCGAGGACGGATTACGGCAGAGCGGTAAGTGCTTTTTTCTCCCTCATTTCAACTGCAGCAGCTTTACATGCTAAAAAAATACGGGCTCTTTTTTGGCAGGGACAAGGCAAGTCGCGACCAGTTGTGCTCGTCCCAGGTTCTGTCTCATGTCTGCCACAGGGTTTTAACTCCTGCACACCACCTATAACAGTATTGAATCAGATCTCAGGTTGGTCATCCAAGATACATCCAGCATCTGAGCACAGTCAACATATTGTTGCTGATTCAATCCATGAATCCCTGAGTGTACAGAGTTTTAGGTTTCTTGTTAGTTTGTGTTTGGTATGTCATCAAGGTCCAACAAAGTGTTTCTGATATGACTGGGTTGTTTGTTGTATAATTTGTTATTTGTAGGATGCTTTTTTCATGAGGTGTTAAGCATATCTCTAAGGTGTATGTTCCATCACAGTCCATGCCATTGTACTATACAAAATAGTGATTCTATAGGGGTGTTATATATTAGGTTGGTGCAAAAATAATGCCGTAATAATGTTGTTTTTTGACGTTAAAAAAATACGTAAAAAAACAACATTATTATGTCATTATTTTTGCACCAACCTAATATATATATATATATATATATATATATATATATATATATATATCTCCAAGCATGGTGGAGTAATGGTTACTGGCTTGGATTGAGGAATCGGAGAGCTGAGTTTGAATTCCATTTGAATCCATTACATTGACTTACATACTAATACACTTGGGAAAGTTATAAATCCTCTTCTCCCTCCAGTTATGGATAAATAGCAGGACAGACTGGGTTCTTTGGCCTTGGATGGCAACTGGTCTAGGAGAAGGACAACTCTGAATTCAAAACCTGCGGAGGGTTGTTTGGGGACTTAGTGGCACATAGTGCACAAAATCTCTGTATTCAGTGTGGATGGTTCTGCACAAAACATTCATCAGTGTAATCAAATCTCATGTGCTGGTGTTGGGCTGTTGGTTCCTAGGAACTGAGCTGCTTGACCCTCATACGTCAAATTTGATTGGAGAGTCAAGTATATATATATATATATATATATATATATATATATATATATATATACACACACACAAATCATTTTGTTTCATTGTTTTTTTTTGTTTTTTTTTTTAAAAAAAACAATGAAACAAAATGATTAGGCACAAATGAAGGACCACAAATAATAGAGTAATGGAAATTATGTTTATTGAAAGGTAAAGGGATAACATTTTAGGATCAGCAAGAATTAGTTTCAAACACGAACCAAAAATTTCAAGAGGAACCTTAGGTTACAAGCTTCAGATGCCTGCTGTTCAGTTGAAGCACTGTCAAATGCAAACTTGTTGATAAAGCATGCACATTCCTCCCGGGTGGTTGCTTGAATCTTCTTAGTGATGGCTGCCTTCAGTTCAGCAATGGTGCAAGGGTTGCCTTGGTAGATATTGTCCTTGAGGACCCCACTAAAAAAAGAGATCTGGTGGGGGGGGGGTTCAGGTCAGGTGAGTGATGTACCCATTTCAATTCAGCTTCGTGGCTGATAAGATACTCCCCAAACTTTTCATGGAGTTATGCCATTGTAACATTAGCAGTGTGAGGAGGAGAACCATCTCGCTGGAACCACTCATCAAGATCCTCATGCTTCTTTAGCCCTCCCCATCTGAGAGGCAGCTGCTTTTTCAACAATTATGAAAAAAATATGCTATATATATATATATATATATATATATATAATTTCAAAAAATATGAGTTGGTACCCATATTTGAGTAGTCAAAGCATTTTGTTTTAAACAGTATTTATTTCGTCTAATGACCTGCACACTTGAGAGAACTTATGAAAGATGTGCCCTCCAGCAGGATTTGGACCTACATCCTCTATTTACAGAAGAAACCACCAGTTGTATCCTAGAAAGGGTTACTGAATGAGGAATAACCAAAATAGAGGTTGGAAATGAAACAGTAATCTTTATAACATCAGCAAAATACAATACTTGCCAGCAGTGTGAAGTAAGTAAACTACTGCTACTGGTGGACTACTTATACAGCATATTAGCCTCCACTTCCAATAGTGTCCAACGTATTTATGAGGATTGGGACACACCCATTAGTGTCCATATGTGTGTTATATAATAGAAACATTTGGTGTTCATCAATCAAGCAGCCAGTATTGTTTTTGCTTACAATTTATAAAATCTTTCTCTTAAAACAATTTTTCAGGAGAATAGATTTCTCATGTCCAGTAGCTGTTATTGCTCTTCCCAGTATTCATGGGAGTTTCCTTCCTAACCTTTTGTTTGAAGTAGTGTGGAAAGTCAACATCTTGATTATGTCATTATTTTCTTCTTTAGTTACATGTGCTATCCATTTTTGATGTTGCTGCAGTTGAATGCCCTCAAGTGATGTTTCTATTATCTGGTACATTTATTTCTTTGATTCTGTAGTGCCAATTTACAAAGTTCAAAGAAGGACTGTCTTTGCCAAAACCCACAGGCTAAATTGGTTTCAGGGATTGAGGATTATATTTTATATATAATAATGAATGGTTCTTGATTATTTTGAATGCAATCTAAGGTGTGTAATCTCACTTTAAGGCTAAATTGGTACCAGGTACTGAGGATGATATTTCATATATAGTGATAAACAGTTCTTGATTGTTTTGAATCAAACCTCAGGCATATAATTTCAGCTTAAGGCTAAACTGGTACCATGAGTTGGGGGATGATATTTTTCGTCTAATGATAAATGGTTCTAAATTAGATTGAATAAAACCTAAGGCATGTAATTTCAGCTCAAGGCTAAATTGGTATGAATTCAAGATGATATGGTTATTTGAACATCCAAAGAACAAGATGTCTCATTTTATATGAAAGGATCATAAAGATTTGTGTCAGTTTAGAAATAGAGATTAAAAGATTTTGTTTTACCTTTTTTTTTTTTTTTTCATATCAAAAAATGAAACCCATTTCTTCTAGCAAATCCATGTGAATAAATCAAAAGCCATTATTTTGTCCACATTCACTTAACCTTGACATTCTTCCTTTAACATTTCTCTTTCACTTTCTCTGTTCTCCATCCATTGGTCTCCCTATTTCTGTCACCACCATTGCTCCTACGTTATCTGTCACTTTCTCCCCTGCCTCCATTCTGTTTCTCCTCCTCCTGCATTCTCTTTCACTTTCTCCTCTTCCTCCTCCATTCTCTTTCATTTTATCCTCCTCCTGCATTCTCTTTCACTTTCTCCTCTTCCTCCTCCATTCTCTTTCATTTTATCCTCTTCCTTCTCCATTCTCTTTCACTTTCTCCTCTTCCTCCTCCATTCTCTTTCATTTTATCCTCTTCCTTCTCCATTCTCTTTCACTTTCTCCTCTTCCTCCTCCATTCTCTTTCATTTTATCCTCTTCCTTCTCCATTCTCTTTCACTTTCTCCTCTTCCTCCTCCATTCTCTTTCATTTTATCCTCTTCCTTCTCCATTCTCTTTCACTTTCTCCTCTTCCTCCTCCATTCTCTTTCTCTCCCTCCTCTTCCTTGTTTTTTCTCTCCCTCCTCCATTGTTTTTCTCTCTCTCCCTGTCCATTCTCTTTCTTCCCCTTTATCCTGTTTCTCTCTCTCCTCATCCACTCTGTCCTTTTTCTCTGTCTCTCTCTGTCCTTTTTCTCTGTCTCTCTCTGTCCTTTTTCTCTGTCTCTCTTTGTCCTTTTTCTCTCTCTCTCTGTCCTTTCTCACTCTCTGTCCTTTCTCTCTCTCTCTCCTTTCTCTCTCTCTGTCCTTTCTCTCTCTGTCCTCCTTCATTCTCTCTCTGTCCTTTCTCTCTCTCTCCTCCTCCATTCTCTTCCTTTTTTTCCTTTTTCTTAATATGCAATTTTTAAAAAATCAGTTTCTCTCTTCTTATTTCTTCAAGAAGCACTTAAATTTTTCCTTCTTTATCCTAATCATCTCTCAACATTCTCTGTTTTAATTTGTGCATTTTCCCTAATTTCATTCTTTATTAATATTTTTGTCACCATTCGTTGACAAAAGGTTTTACAATCCATTAATAATATTTCAATGTTATTAATTAAAAAATCAAGTTTTCCATTTGTACAATGTTGCTAACTTCTTATACTCTCTTTCCTGTAAGGAGACTAAAAGTGAAAATGATAAACAAATGTAGGGGGAAAATTTTGTTGAGTGATAACAGGTGAGAACATCGTAAGGTATGTGAGAGTCTTTTTTTCTTGGTGTTATTTGTTTAGTGTCTTTTTTCCCTTCTTTTTTGTCTCTCTCCTCCTCCATTTACTCAACTCCTCTGTTCTACTAACCTTTTGTCTTTCTGTCACTCTCACTGATCTCTCTTTGTTCTCCATGAATCCTTCATTATGTTTCTCTTTCTCCTTTTTTCATGCTCTCCCTCCCTTCATTCTGTATCCTTTTCTCTCTCTCCCTTCATTCTGTATTTCTTTTCTCTCTCTCCCTTCATTCCGTATTTCTTTTCTCTCTCTCCCTTCATTCCGTATCCTTTTTCTCTCTCTCTCCCTTCATTCCGTATCCTTTTTCTCTCTCTCTCCCTTCATTCCGTATCCTTTTTCTCTCTCTCTCCCTTCATTCCGTATCCTTTTTCTCTCTCTCTCCCTTCATTCCGTATCATTTTTCTCTCTCTCTCCCTTCATTCCGTATCCTTTTTCTCTCTCTCTCCCTTCATTCCATATCCTTTTTCTCTCTCTCTCCCACTTCATTCCGTATCCTTTTTCTCTCTCTCTCTCTCTCCCGCACTTCATTCCGTATCCTTTTTCTCTCTCTCTCTCTCCCGCACTTCATTCCGTATCCTTTTTCTCTCTCTCTCTCTCCCGCACTTCATTCCGTATCCTTTTTCTCTCTCTCTCTCTCCCGCACTTCATTCCGTATCCTTTTTCTCTCTCTCTCTCTCCCGCACTTCATTCCGTATCCTTTTTCTCTCTCTCTCTCTCCCGCACTTCATTCCGTATCCTTTTTCTCTCTCTCTCTCTCCCGCACTTCATTCCGTATCCTTTCTCTCTCTCTCTCTCCCGCACTTCATTCCGTATCCTTTTTCTCTCTCTCTCTCTCCCGCACTTCATTCCGTATCCTTTTTCTCTCTCTCTCTCTCCCGCACTTCATTCCGTATCCTTTTTCTCTCTCTCTCTCTCCCGCACTTCATTCCGTATCCTTTTTCTCTCTCTCTCTCTCCCGCACTTCATTCCGTATCCTTTTTCTCTCTCTCTCTCTCTCCCGCACTTCATTCCGTATCCTTTTTCTCTCTCTCTCTCTCTCCCGCACTTCATTCCGTATCCTTTTTCTCTCTCTCTCTCTCTCCCGCACTTCATTCCGTATCCTTTTTCTCTCTCTCTCTCTCTCCCGCACTTCATTCCGTATCCTTTTTCTCTCTCTCTCTCTCCCGCACTTCATTCCGTATCCTTTTTCTCTCTCTCTCTCTCTCCCGCACTTCATTCCGTATCCTTTTTCTCTCTCTCTCTCTCCCGCACTTTATTCCGTATCCTTTTTCTCTCTCTCTCTCCCGCACTTTATTCCGTATCCTTTTTCTCTCTCTCTCTCCCGCACTTCATTCTGTATCCTTTTTTCTGACTCTCCTCCTTTAATTCATATCTTTTAGTCTGTATCTTTTTCTCTTTCACTTGATCCTCTCTGTGTCAACATTTTTTTTCTCACGTCTTTTATTCATTCTTCCATCTTGCAAGTTTCTCTTCGTTTTATTGTAATATTTTTTTGTTTTTACTTCTTTCCCTGCATTGAAACTTTCCTTATTGTCTTTTCTTTCTTTCCATTTATCTACATTATCCCAACTTCTTCTTGTCAACCATATCTGCTTAAAAGCAAACCAGAAATGGTAACCTACAAAAATGGACCATATTTTCTCCATGGACAAAATCCAGACAATCCCAAGGAAAGGAAAAATCAATGCAAATGATGAAATGAAGATGTCTGACCAAGCATCAGGATCAATTTGATCAGAAAATGAAAGCGCAGAATCAGAATTTGTTTTGAAGGAGAAAATAAAGAAAGCAGCCTTCACTCAATTGAATCAAAAATAAGGAACAGCATTTATAAAAGACTTAATGTTGTTGTCAAAGTTGTCAGAAAGTTGCTTGAAACCATGAAATGTTTACAAGCTGTGTATTGTGTTTGACACATTAGGAATTTAATGTTAACATTAATTGCTATGCCCCCTTAGCAATATGAACAGTCAGTACTTTGTTTAAGAGTAAAAGATGACCAATGTTAGACATTCTGGTAGTTGGCAACCACCATTATTGGCTTCATTTAATGTCACTGGGAAAAGAGAAAAGGCGAGGCTAGAAAAAACAAAGTGGAAAGTAAATGAAGCCTTGTCATTTGTCCCTTTTAGGCTTGAGAGGATTAAGTTTGATTTCATTTTTTTTTATAGTCTGTCAAACGCAGTTATGAAATTTAAAAGGCACTTCTATGGATGGTCTAAAGAAAGATATGCTGGCAGATGATTATGTGTGAGGAGAAGAATACAAAGAGAAGGAAAAGAAAGATACTTTTTGAGTTGATGGTAGCAAAGAGGTAAAATGCAGAGAGATGGAAAAAAAAAAGAAGATTCTGAGAGTAGATGATTACAAAAAGAAAAAGTGCAGTGAGAAGGAAAAGCAGGATTCTAAGAAGTGATGATGACAAAAAGAAATACAGAGACAAGGAAAGGAAAGAGATTCTTGAAGATGATAATAGCAAAGATGAAAAATGAGGATAAAGGCAAAGAAAAGAATGAAAAGTTAGGGGTTTAAAACTTAAAGAAAAAAACGAACAATGTTAAAGACTGAAAACTAAGAGAATGTTGGAAAAAACAGAGAGGGAATATAGAAGGAAAAATGAAAGAGAATCAGATGGGAGGAAGGAAGAGAAAAATGGGTGAGAATCATATGGGGAGGAAGAGAGAGAAAAATGGGCGAGAATGAGTTAGGGAGGAAGACAGAAAAATGGGCGTGAATGAGTTGGGGAGGAAGAGAGCGAAAAATGGGCGAGAATGTGTTGTGGACAAAGGGAGAGAACAAGGGGAAGAAAGGATGAAAAAAGGGAGATAATTAGATATGAGGCATAAATATAAAAATGGTTGTTGAAGTCAACCATGCACAGACAGTGTTGAATGTATAAAATGTCGGAAAAAGTGCCGAATGGACTAAGTATCAAACAAACAATGTATCAAATTAACAAAGTGCCAAACGGAAAAAAGATTCAAACTGATTAAATGATAAAAGGACAGAAATGTGCATCCAATAGAATATCTTTTAGTTAGCATGCAAGTATCCTGCTGCTAAATAATTATTTTAAAACTTTAAACTAATATATAAACTGTCAATGAAAAAAAAAATGTATATAGATCTGAATTATGACATTTAAAACTTAAAGGAATAATTGAATTTAGTAAATAAATTGAATTGTGAGGTAAGCACTTATTTATAGTCCTTATGAGAAAATGTATATTCAGTTGTATGGATATTAATTTGTAAACCTTGGTTTCATGCTTTTGCGATCATCAGACAAAAATCATTTATATTTACTGAGAGATCAACAAACATATATACTATGTTACCTGATGACTAATAACATTACACAATTATACAAAAAGACAACTGAAAAAGCAAGAAACAACATAAATCAGGAAAGCCTAATATATAGGAGCCGAACTGAAAATAGACAAAAAGATAAATCATGTAGCTTAACAACAAGCATTCATTACAGCAAAGGACCATAAACCAAACTTTGATGCAAAACCCACATTGCGTCTAATCAAACTTGCAAAAAATAAAATAATAGAGTTTGTCTAATGATTGCAAAAGTGTGAAACCCAGGGTTACAAACTAATATCCATAAAACTAAATATGTTAACTCTATCACAGATATTGAACAATAAGTACCATGCATATCATATATATATATATATATATATATATATATATATATATATATATATATTTGGTTGGATAGATGTGAGTTTGTGACCCTGGATTTCACGCTTTTGACGATCGCAAAAGTGTGAAACCCAGTGTCACAAACTCACATCTATCCAAACAATTATGTTAGCTCTATCTCTGATATTGAGCACTTTCTAATAAGTACCGTGCATATAATATATAAATAATTATATATATATATATATATATATATATATACACACACACACACATATATATATATATATATATATATATATATATATATATATATATAAAGAAATATAGTCTTAAGTTGTGCTATATTTATGGAATAAAGTGCTCAATATCAGAGATAGAGCATGTGTAAATATAAAAGTCAACATAGAAGTCAACACTTCAGTGTTGACTTCTATGTTCACTTTATATATATATATATATATATAATTATTTTTTTATAAATTATAACATAAATATGTTGTAAAATCACTACAAAAATAGCCATTTTGTTTCAATACCTCCAGTGTCTTATCAAGTGATGATGTTGAATATAAAAAATAAAAATAAAAAACTATATATATACTCTCAGTTCAATTTGGTTAAAAATAGAGCTGGGGACAATTATCAAGACAGCATAGCTCAGCATCTGTAGAAATTTCACTTGTTGAATCAATGCCATGTTGAATCACTGCACTTCCCCAGCTCGGGTAGCATTAAACATAATATTAGGTATAATCCCCATAACTTTTGGTATGTTCGTGTATAATAATAAAATATATCTCGGACGTGTTGGATATATGATGTTTGTTATCCTTCAGAATAGAACTGATTCATATACAAGAAATAAGAGAAGAAAACATCATGGCTGAAGACTGAAAGAGATTCAAGTAAAATGAAATGAAACAGAAAAGAAAGAGAGAGAGAGAGACAAGCAAGATTAAACCTTCCTGATTAATTGTATTGATTCTCTTATTTTGTGAAAGAAATTTGCATTGAAATCAACAAAAGATGAATAGAGTTAAAAAAATATATATATCCAGAAAACCAAAGTAGACAGGCACTTCAGTTTCTTGTTTTCCTATTGGATGTTTATATTACCAATTATTTCTGGCTGAAAATCATATATCATTGATGCAAAATAATATTCTTCGAGTGGTATGTTGGTTTGGTTTTGTCTTATGGTTATTTAATTGCAAATTCTGTTGTTTTTTTTTATAAACAATAGGTAGGTCAGTGTAGGTCTTGATGTACAAGTGTCAAAAAGGTAGACATCGGTCCAGTTTGTGTTAGAATCAAAAAGGTAGACATCGGTCCAGTTTGTGTTAGAATCAAAAAGGTCTGCTTTGTACAAAAGTAATAAATATAGCCATGAATCTGGTTTATACTCAACTTAAAAAAGGTAACCATAGGTTGAGGTTATATTCTAGCTATAAAAGTAAACATCAGTTTGTTTTGCATGAGTGTAAAAATGGTAGCCATAGGTCTGTTTCACATGAGTCAAAAAGGTGGCCATTGTTTTGGCTTACACTAAAGTCAAAAGAGGTAGAAACAAGTTTGGTTTTGCATGAGGTTGAAAAAAGTTACACACAGTCGAATTTGAATGAGAGTAGAAACAGGTAGACATAGGTTTGCTTTCCTTCAGAGTCAAAAATGAAACTCGTATAGTAAGCAGGTGACTCCTTTTTGATAGAGGCTACACTGGTAACCTAGCTGACAAGGTGAAGGTTGAACAATTTTTGTAGAAGCTTTACCTTTCTGCATGGGGATGCAGTTGGCATAAATTTGAAAGGCTGTTTCAGGATTGTCCATTCTTGATAGAATAAGCAATTGCAGCAACAATTAACGTGAAACCCAAAATGTTCGTAAATTATTTTTCCTTTTTCTTTCTCATTCTCCTGCTGCTGCTGCTTGTTATTTTTCTTTGTTATTGTTTTCTGCAAAGTAGGCGGAATGGATTATCCTTTTTTCCAAACATCATAACTTGTTTACAAAATAAGACAGAAGTAATTAGTGATTCCTGCCAAATAACTAAAGAAATGGCATAATATGGAAAGAACATATAATAATCTATCCAGCCTAATGGAGAAAATGGCATCAAATATTTTTTCTAATTCCCTGATTGAAATTTCTGTCTAATGTTGCTACTCATATCCAATGTATATCCATTTTCCTACCCTAATGTATTTCAAGAATATAAATGTCTTCTCTCTGTAACTTAATAAATTACCATACTTCCCTTCATTTTAAGCATATATTTTTTTCTCCCAAAAATGACTCCTCCAAAAATCTTGATGATTCTTATTGTTGGGTTTGAGGTTACTGGTATTTGAATAATTCTTAAACACCTCCATTTAGTAGATGATGATTATCCTATATTGAAACATGTTTTAATGAAATTGGAAGGGACAACTCAGCACCGAGACAACTCAGCACCAGAAAAATATAACTTTTTTTTTTTATAATCGAATAAAAGTAATTTATTAAGGATTAAAACTTTAATGATTGAATGTTTTTCTTCTAATAAGGCATTTGAAAAGACATAATGTAAAATATGAGCCAGTTTTTTGTTTCTAATTATTTTTTAATAAAGTAAATTGTAAAGAAGTTTATTTTTTAATAAAGTAAATTAACATATAAAAATAATTTGATAAAACACACTTGTTTTTAATCATTATGGTATTAATTATTAATTAAGGAGGTCCTTATAGCCTAACATATGTGCTGATTCTTAGAATTAGATTTTTTTAGGTCATATAAGTAGGAAAGAGAGCTTAGCAAATTTGATACTCACAGGACATATTGAAGGTAAGGAGAAAGAAAAACAATGTATAACTATCCTAGTGGGCTTGAGTAAATGGATGGTGGAACAAGGTTTAGGAGAGATAACAAAAAGACAAAATTTATTAAGATTTACAAAAGTGAGAAATTGTGGAGAGCCATGATCGCCAACGTCCTGAAGCGACACTGCCAATAGAAGAAGATAACTGACAAGGGTGCTAACTGTCCAATGAAGAGCAATGTTGCATGAAATCTAAATTCAGTGTTTGTGGTTCTCCCTCAGAATAAAAACAAATGTAAAGGTCAATTTTTTTTTCTATTCTTTTCCTCAGTTTGTAAGTTTTGTTTAACAGAAATGCTTTTTGTCACTGTGGGTCAGCTTCCTGTCATACATGTTAAAATTATTTTAGAGGTTTTTTTTCTGAACAGTTTTTTTTTTTTATTTCTCTTAACCCCCCCCCCCACAAAAACAGCCATTTAAGTCTTTTCATGTAATCTTAATAATTAAAATAATCATTAAAAGAATCCTCTTCATCCTCCTTAACACTGTTAGATACCCTTTGGAGTGTAGGACCAGAGCCTCCACACTCTAGATATTACTGATGTGGTTTGTATAAGAAGTAGTTTTTTTTGGGTGGGGGGGGGGAGAATTGCCAGCTCCACACACAACCAATTTCGACTTTAGAATTGTCATTCTCATAGATTGGTTGCCAATCAATGTCAGGAAGCTCAGTCTGCCCTGCTACTTAATCTTTACAACTCTGCAGGTATACATGTCTGTCAGCAATAATCTTTCTCAATATTCTCTGGACAGATATGATCCCCAAGTGACAGTGCTTTATTTCAAAGAGAAAGCACGTTTCTAAACCTAACCTATTACTACATCATTAAGCTTGTGATATAAACTGGAAATGCCTGCATGTCAATCATTTTGCCCTAATTGAAATAGTTGTTTTATCAGAAGATTTTAATAAAGTGTTCTAAAATTGTTCGTTTATCGATCACAATGGTGACCCTCCACCCCCAGGGTGAGATGTAGAATGTTACACTGATAAAGGAACATTTTATGGACAGTGAGAGTGACAAAGAAGAATTTCTCGGATTTACCCACGCATATAGTGGTGATGTGCATGACAATGAGACTCGAAACTAAAAAAGTGGAAATTTAAGAAGGTAAACCAAGGGTAAATCCAAAAGGAAATGCGGTTTTAGTACAATTGGCTAACGTGTGTAGGGTTGGGTTGGAATGATAAAACAAAAAAGCAGCTAGAACACGTAATTAACAACTTGAGTTGTCCGAAGTTGGCGAATAAAGTAAGCCGAGTACGTGCACGTGGGCAACAATAAACGCAAAAGTGTGAAAGCACGCCCGAGTCACGCAGTAGAGATGGTTGACCTTGCGTATACTGTTGCGTTAGTGCATGTAATGGAGGCTGTCCGTAAGGGGAGGAGGGGGATGACCTTGGCGCCCGAAAAGGCACCCACATGTGGACAATTATTGAAGTTTAAAAAGTCAATTATGAGTCGAGTTCCGCCGATGAAACGACGAAAATTCTCGTAAACCCCTAAGCAAGACATAGAGAAGCCCCTCATAAAGAAGGAGGAATTTTCGAACCATCACAAGCGTACGCTCTCCCATGGCTACCACAGTTTTCCTATAATTCTGGACATACAAAGATTGATCAAGAAGCTAGTGAGGTAGATGTTTTTCATCTTTTTCTTTATGACAGTTATTCAATTAATGGTAGTGGAAACTAATTGGTATGCAATCAAATGTGAAAACAAAATAAATGAGAGCTTGAAAATGCATTTGCTTTGAAGAAATGAAAGCATTTTTGACCTTGCTTTTGGTGAAAGGTTTGACAAAGTGACTTTTGCATTTGTCTTTCTGGACAGCAAGACCCCCTTTTATATATGCAAGAATTTCACAATGTGATGAGTATGAATTGTTTTTCATCAATTCTGTCGTATTTTCATCTTGTTGATATTTCAATGTAGGCACCCAGAGATGATCTCTGATATGAAAAAGACTTCAATGGTACTACATTTCTGCTAAAGAAATAATTTTGGATGAAAATATGATTGTTTTTCAAGGGAAGATGAATCTAATGCAGTACATGCCCAAGAAACTGTCAAAATGGGGAATGAAAGCCTGGGCACTTGTGGCAGCAAAGGCTGGCTACCTTTATATCAGGTTGGTGCAAAAATAATGTCGGTTTTTGACGTTAAAAAATACGTCAAAAACCGACATTATTTTTGCACCACCCTAATAATTGCAAACTGTACTTAGTTAAAGAAATGAATACTATAAACACACCAAGTGTTACACATAGGGTAGTCATATCACTGTGTTGTCTTCTTTACAACTATGGCCATTTTATTTATATGGACAATTTTTTTTAATTCACCTGAGTCATTTGCTGAATTAGCTGAAAATGACATTAGGTGTGTGTGGTGCCCCGTCAGACAAATCACTGAAGGTTCCTGCTGAAATTAAGTATGAGAAACTGAAGCTAAGTAATCCCCCCCCTCCCCCCCCCCCTTATTACCAACAGTCTCTTTTAACTGGTGTGACAAGCGGCTTGTCAACCTGATTACTACCTGCCACTCCGATCAGACTTTTAGGAAGGAAGTTAGTTTGAAGCATAACCAGGACCATGGACAAGCCTTGCACCATCGAGAGTTACACTAGAAACATGGGAAGAGTTGACCAATTTGATAAACAGCTAATTTTTTTTATTGCTGAGCACAAGTCGCTCAAGTGGTGGAAGAAAGCTTTTTTAACTTATTTAATGGCTGCTTTTGTAATTCTTAGGTGATTTGGAAGGTATTACACCTCAAACAAGGGCTGAGAAAGATAGTGCACAGATTTCTTGAAGGGTATCAGCTGACTGTTAGCTTTCGCTGAGGAAGATGCTCCAATGACACTTCAAACAGGCTAGATATGGGTGAGCTCTACATCATGATAAATCCCAAATGTGTCAGCACTCTGCAACTGACTGTATAGTGTGCTCCAGCAGGGACAAAAAGAAGCACCACACTACCTATATGTGCTGACACTGTCAGGTTCCTATATTTTCCTACCCGTGCTTTGAATGCTACCATACTTTGGTCAACTACAAGGTGGATTGTGGGCCCAGATTACACAATTAATAAGTAAGCTTCTTAATAAAATACAGTTTTACATAAAGTTTTTTTTTTTAGATTTCATGTTATTCATTTTTTTTCTCAAAATTTATTATATGTACAGTAAAAACAAAATATGTCTACCATTTCTATATTTTTTCATGCAAATACCCTGAACATTTTTATAACAATATCTCTAAAATCCTAAAAGTTACAGTGCTATATATATATATATATATATATATATATATATATATATATATATATATATAGCCATCATTCAAAAACTTATCACACCCAAAATGAATGTGGATCCAGGGGAAACAACTCTGAAAGTTAGTGTGGATTTGTAATGGTTAACTAATTTCCTGAGGGTATATGTGCAAAGATGAAAGCAAATGACTTGACTGGGATTTGAACTCTGCATGCTGATTCCACTTTCCATGCTGATAACCATTATGCTATATGCATATCCATAATAAAACTATGAAAATAAAATCAAAATGTTCATATTCTCCCCACCCCCGTTCTTTTCAAATTGTTTTCTAATTTACAAAAGAAAAGTTTTCGTATTGCAAATGTTTCTGGTTCTTTGCAGCAGAATATCAGGACCTGAAGCATAAATTTTATGCTAGCTACGACTTAATTGTTGTTAATTTCTCCTCATTAGTTTGCTTTGTAGATAGCAAATATTAAATTAATTGTGTTGATGAAGTTTTCCTTTTTGTTATGCATGCTCATTAATGAAAAGACTACTCTTAAATAATTACAAGAATTAATTACTGATTAGTTTTGCATAGACCATTTGGTGTTCTCCTTTAAGCATAGTTCACACTTCATTATATCAACACCTTTTATAAAATTCATACTTAAAGAATATAAGACCTGTCTCCCTTTAACCATAACTGTTGTAACCTAAATTCTTTCACTCCTATACAAAATATTTCTCAATCAATATGCAGACAATGCCATAAAAATGCCCATTAGATGCAGAAACATGCACACACATTATCAACAAAGTCCCACATAAACACAAGAATTATACACATGAACACTTTGATGTATGGGGTTTACTTAATCAATGTAAAACAACAAACACAAAAATAAAAAATACTTTTTCTCCTCCATATTTAATTTCTGATGAAGCTTAAAACAGAAGCAAAACATTAAATTTATAAACTTTTCTTATTTGTTCCTTATCCTATTATTATGTCAGATTCAAATCCATATTTTAGTCCTGGGTATGATGAAAAACTATATCCAGCAGTAAGACCTCTGATTGGGATATTGGAGATTTTGAGGAGTGAAGAATCACCTCTTGTTCTCGGGTCCACCCTAACCTAGCCATCCTGGGTATGGTGAAAAACCACATCCAGCAGTAAGACCTCTGGAGATTGGGATATTGGAGATTTTGAGGAGCGAGGAATCACCTCTTGTTCTCAGGTCCACACTAACCTAGCCGTCCTGGGTATGGTGAAAAACTAATCCAGCAGTAAGAAAATCTCCAATATCCCAATCCTCTGATTGGGATATTGGAGATTTTGAGGAACGAGGAATCACCTCTTGTTCTCGGGTCCGCCCTAAGCTGGCCATCCTGGGTATGATGATAAACTACATCTGACAGAAAGGCCTCTGATCAGGAGGTTTTGAGGAGCAGGGTAGCAGGTTAGGGCCCAAGCTATGGGCAAATATTTAAGCTCCAAACTGGTTTTAAAACACTATGAAAGTTTAAAAATAGGTTTTAAAACCAGCAGTGTGATTTTGTAAAAACTTATTACCAGCAATACATTTTTGAAAAAAAAAACAAAAAAAATCATATTACCAGCAATAAAAATCTTGTCAGCATTAAATAACCCATTGAGGTTGATATGCTATAAAACAAACCAAATCACTCTAACCCATGGTGGTAGCACCTATTAGCGCCCCAGCTATGAGTAAATAGTGAACCCTCAAATTCTATGAAAGTATAGAAATACATTTTTATAGTAGAATTATCAGTAATACATTATTATATAAAAAATAATTACTAATGATAAATATATTAGGTTGGTGCAAAAATAATTTCGTTTTCTCACATAGTAACATGTGTTAGAAAACGAAATTATTTTTGCACCAACCTAATATATATATTAAAATTACTAACATTTTTAAAGCAGAATTACCAACAATTAATTTTATAGGAAAATGACCAACAATACATTTTATCTGTAGTTGAAGCCATAAAACTGTGTTCAAAATATTTAGATACTAGCATTAAATAACCTATAGAGGTTGATATGCCACTAAACAAAATCAGCCAACCAACATCAGAATATAGGCTAGACCAGCTGTCATTCCTTGCAGAGTGATTAGGCCCCTACCCCCAAATAAATCCATCTATAAAGTAGATACTTACAAGCTCAGGTACAGACAAACCAATCCAAATCCAGTCGATATTTATATTCTGTCCATAGTTCCCAATCTAATGAAGGAAATCTCTTTGTGAAGAAAAGATATTTTATGACAAATCTGACCTGGAAAATAACAAGTGAGTTCTAAATATTAAGTATTCTGTTGCAATTTTTTTCTATTGTGTCTGTAGTTGTTAACTCTCATAGCTGGAGGTTGATATGGTTTACTATTGATTATACTGGCAATGGAGAGGAAGTTTCAATCAAAATTTTAATTAATCCCTCTTGCCGTAAGCTCCAAATTAAGCAAAGAATTTATTTCCTTTCTGAGATGAGTAATTGCTAATATTTTTGTATTATTTTGAACTATTGTTTTCACCTTAGTTGATATGTTATTATAGACAGAACATTTCAATAGTCCTGTGTATGACAATAAACTACATCTGGCAGTAAGGCCTTTTATCGGGAGATTGGAGGTTTTGAAAAGTGTAGAACCACCTCTTAATTGCTGTTGTTCCCAGGTCCACCCTGACCCAGAGTGGTAGCACCTGTTAGGGTCCCAAATAGTGTCCTTCCAAATCAAAACACTAGGAAAGTATAAAAATACATGTTTATAGTAAAAAAAAAAAATACCAGCAATAGATTTTTATAGTAAAATTACCAATTTTTTTATACATTTTTATAGCAATACATTTTGTAGTAGAAGTATCAACAATACATTTTATCATAAAATGACCAATAATACATTTTTTATAGTAAAATGACAATATATACAAAACTAAAAAAGTATAAAACTACATTTTATAGTAAAATTACCAACAATACATTGTAGTGAAATTACCTGCAATTCATTTTTGAAAACAAATTACCAACAATACATTTTATGTTTGGTTTGATTTGTTTTACAGCATATCAACTTCAGTGGGTTATTTAATGCCGACAATTTTTATTGCTGGTAATATTTTGTTTTGTTAAAAATCTATTTCTGGTAATATTTTTCCTTCAAAAATGTGTTTCTGGTAATAATTTTTTCCAAAAAACTATTGCTGCTAATATTTTTTTTTTCCTGTATAGCCGGTAATATATTTTTTTAAAATGTATTGCTGGTAATATTTTTTTTTTTTTTTCAAAAATATATTGCTGGTAATATTTTTTCTCCTCAAAAATTTATTGCTGGAAAAAATTTTTTTACAAAGTATTTCTGGTATTAAAACCTATTTTTATACTTTCATAGTGTTTTTACCCCAGTTTTGGGGTTAACTATTTGCCCATAGCTGAGACCCTAGCAGGTGCTACCACCCCAGGTCAGGGCGGATCTGGGAACACTAGCAATTAAGAGGTGGTTCCATGTTCCTTAAAACCTCCTGATCAGAAGCCTTGCTGTTGGACGTAGTTATTGTCTTACCCAGGACGTGGATGTAGTTTATCGTCATATCTAGGACGGCAATAAACTTTATGATCTACAAACTTTACATCTAAAAATCATGTGTTTTCCCTGAATGCATAAAAATATGTACAAAATATCTGTAGTTGAAGCCATAAAATTGCATAAAAATACATAGATTTTGGCATTCAATAACTCAGAGGTGTTGATATGTCGCTAAACAAAATCAGCCACTAAAACATTTCAAGCAAGTATGCTCACCATCTGGTCTCCATTGATTAGTTGATGTAGGATATCTGTTGATTGTGATATTTTGTTCCTGCGATGTCAGTTATTGTTCATTCCTATTAAATTGGTACTTCCCTACTTGATCTTAGGATTGAACTCATAATCACTACATGACCAAAAAACAAGTATAACCAACTGCTATATCCACTATGCCACCATCTTGAAAGATATCACTTGCATGTTTTTGGGAGAATTCAATGTTAGATGGTTTTGCTTTCAGACCAAGGCAAGAGAACCCAAGCTGCCCTGCTATTTAACCCACAGGTAGGGAGAGAAATCCTGAATTCCTACCTTTCTCAAGAGTATTTGCACTAAAGTAAATATAATGAACTTAGCTCACATCAATATCTTCTTCTGATCTACTAACCATTTCACTGCCCATGCAGCCACACACAAACATACATACATACATATATATATACATATATATATATATATATATATATATATATATATATATATATATATATATATATATATATATTATATATATGATGGAAGAATTATTAATAATGAAAAAAAATCCAACACCCAATAATATCAACTATGAACATGGTCACATTATGCTGTGTTTGGAAAATAAAACATTCTTAAACAACATACCTATAACTTTAAAAAAAATCTGTACATTCAGTTAAAAGTAAAAATAAAATCATCCTTGACAATGTCTAAAAGTATAGCTGAAAGCATTTGAGCATACAAAACATTTGGTCAATTTCTACATAATTTGTGTCCTGAAAAGAAGACAATTATAAGAACACAAAGAAAACCTTTGGCTATCATGGTGGGGAGGAGAGGAGGAGTAAATGCTAATACTATCTTCAAGAAAACTCCATATTCTAACAATGGTGTTGACAATATCAGAAATGGTATTAAACCATCTGGACAATGTTGAAGCATGATGTTAAGACATTTTGCTGCCACTCCTAGGATAAGAAAACTGTGATTAAGTAAAGAACCTGGAGGCCTGAAAGACATAATAGATTTATTTCAATCAAAAGTTGAATGTGATGCAATAGTGGGGATGTTCATAATGGCTAACCCAAAATGCTTGGAGGAATTGAATTTTAATGAAATAACTGAAATGATTATGATGAGACCCTTAAAGAAATTGATATTATAGCTGAATCAACAAAATTCTTGTTTATCCGAGGAATCCACTGAAAATGTTAAGCTTTCACATTGTCTTCCTAACAATTTAAATATTATTAATTTGATAATCTGGGTGAAAGACTTGAGAGTATAAAAAATTTGAAATGATACAAATGTGACTTTTCAGCGTCAGTCATTTTTTGCACTGTTGAATGTAGCTTACCTGTGCCTTTTCTATAAATATTTTCATGGTAACTGTTTTGATGAGCTTTCATCTTTGGTAATTTCACTTTATGAATTTAAGTTCAGTCTGAAATTGGCAGCTACGTCTTCAGCATTTAACAGTTGAAATTACTAGATGTTCAATGCTAAGTGTTACTTCTCTTGCACTTCTTGCATGTGGAACTCTCTTCTGGCATCTTGCATTCCAGTCAACTTTGATCTTCAAAAATTTAAATGCAGTGTCAATCATCGTCTTTCATCTTCTTGTTCTTTTATTGTTCTCTCTCCTTAATATTGTTTTTTTTTTTTTTTTTTTTAATTTTTTTCCCCTCTGCGTCCTGGGTATGACGGTAAACTACATCCACATCCTGGGTATGACGATAAACTGCATCCAACAGCAAGGTCTCAGATAATGTTTTCAGAAAAATAATGTTGCCAGCTCTAAGTTTTTGAAACAATAATGTTGCCAGCTCTAAGTTTTTGAAACAATAATGTTGCCAGCTCTAAGTTTTTGAAACAATAATGTTGCCAGCTCTAAGTTTTTGAAACAATAATGTTGCCAGCTCTAAGTTTTTGAAACAATAATGTTGCCAGCTCTAAGTTTTTGAAACAATAATGTTGCCAGCTCTAAGTTTTTGAAACAATAATGTTGCCAGCTCTAAGTTTTTGAAACAATAATGTTGCCAGCTCTAAGTTTTTGAAACAATAATGTTGCCAGCTCTAAGTTTTTGAAACAATAATGTTGCCAGCTCTAAGTTTTTGAAACAATAATGTTGCCAGCTCTAAGTTTTTGAAACAATAATGTTGCCAGCTCTAAGTTTTTGAAACAATAATGTTGCCAGCTCTAAGTTTTTGAAACAATAATGTTGCCAGCTCTAAGTTTTTGAAACAATAATGTTGCCAGCTCTAAGTTTTTGAAACAATAATGTTGCCAGCTCTAAGTTTTTGAAACAATAATGTTGCCAGCTCTAAGTTTTTGAAACAATAATGTTGCCAGCTCTAAGTTTTTGAAACAATAATGTTGCCAGCTCTAAGTTTTTGAAACAATAATGTTGCCAGCTCTAAGTTTTTTTGTAAAAAAGTAATGTTTCCAGCTATACGTTTTTTCGTAAATGAATAATGTTTCCAGCTATACGTTTTTTCGTAAATGAATAATGTTTCCAGCTATACGTTTTTTCGTAGATGAATAATGTTTCCAGCTATACGTTTTTTCGTAAATGAATAATGTTTCCAGCTATACGTTTTTTCGTAGATGAATAATGTTTCCAGCTATACGTTTTTTCGTAAATGAATAATGTTTCCAGCTATACGTTTTTCGTAAATGAATAATGTTTCCAGCTATACGTTTTTTCGTAAATGAATAATGTTTCCAGCTATACGTTTTTTCGTAAAGGAATAATGTTTCCATCTATACGTTTTTTCGTAAAGGAATAATGTTTCCATCTATACGTTTTTTTGTAAAGGAATATTGTTGCCAGCTATACGTTTTTTATTCCATACAAAATAGGCATTTAAAATTCATATAAACTGGATTTGGCATTAAATAACCCACAGTAGTTGATATGCCATAAAACCCAAACAAACAAACAATTTTTCCCCTCTCAGTAACTCCTTGTGTCTTAGAGGCTTTGTTACTTTGCTTGGAGTGAAATAGTTCAAAAACAATATCTGTAATGTTTCTCACAGATCAGAAATATTAGAAGAATTACAAGTGGTAAATAAATCACCTGATACATATTAAAATTCTTTACAAAAAGAAAAATTGATACCATATTAATACATGGTAATTATCTGGATTAATTAATTGATATGGATGTTAATTAATATGAATATTTCTAATGGAATAGAAGCAAAAGATGCTAATGCTCATTACCTGAACAAAATAAAAGATAATATATTCCTAAATGGAAATTCTGTTCATATGAATGCATGTTTATTAATGGAAATATTTGAAGGAGAATGCCGAAAATGCCACAAAAAAAAAAAAAAAATATATGTCTTTCAATCGGTTTGCAAAGTAAAATAAATTTGAAATGCATTCAGCAGCAAACTGATGATAATTTCTGATATGGAAACAAATATATTTACAGTGTAAGGCTAAAGAAGAAAAAAGAACACCTTATCTAGAATTAAATTCAGTTAAATATACAAATAGATACTGGTAGTGATGTTACATTACTACATAATTGAAAACCTGAACTTTTCAAAAGCAAGATAATATTATTTGCTTTCGGTATTTGGGCCAACATTCTTATCCTGGTTGGTCAAGACAAGCATGTCGGTCTGAATAATAAAACCTTTAATAATAAAGACAAGTCTACCTTAAGTCAAGGACTTATTAGAAAAGATTTAGAAGATTTCTGTCACTTTTCTACCACCATAAAATTGCCTCTCTCTCCCTTTTCTATAAATAATTTCTGGTAATTGTTCAGATGAACTCTTTGCTATGGTACCTAGACTTTTTGAATTTAAGTGCAATACTAGACTGGTGTCAAGATCTCATCAATTTACAATTAAGCTGGCTAGATGTAACCATAAATTTGATGGTAGCAGTTTCTTTTCTTGCACTTCTTGATTGTGAAATTCCCTTCTGGCTCCATGATTTCCAGTCAACTTTAATCTGCAAAAATTTAAATGCAATGTCAATCACTATCCTCTTGATTATTCTTTTCTCTTCCCATTATTTATGTTTCTGTACCTAATTCTTCCACCCCCAGTAACCCCTTGTGTCTTAGTGGCCTTACTGTCTCGCACTGGGTGATACCAATTAAAAACAAAATAAAAACATCATCAGGACAATATTCAGAAGCTGTTCTACCCTACGAAGAAATCTCTGCTGAATAAAGCCTAACATGGCGGGGGGGAGAACGTAACCAAGAATTGCATGTACTCAGTTCCTTGCAGTTGTGGCAGAGAAAAGTGGAATCAAACTGCCTCCTAAAAACAGGGCTGATGGAACATCAAAAAGCCATAGTGAGAGGTGAGACAATTAAATCGGGCATGTATGATCATGTATGGAGGGAAAGGGGTAGTCATCAACCCTTTTGGAATGAAGGAAAAAACACTAGAGAGTTAGATATCTGAAAGAATCAGAACATATACTAGGCTATTAGGACCTCCTTAGTAGGCCTAGCATAGAAATAAATACAATATGGGAGCCACTAATAAAGAAAGAAATGATCACAAGTTTTCAAGTGCAGTAATCAAAGCATAATGGGTAGCAGCATCAGTTGCAACTCTAATCAGCAGATAGGTTAGTTTTAAGGCTCCACATTTGCTACAGCAGGGCAATGTCTTAATGTATTAAAGCATTGGTTTGTAAATTTGGTGACATGGCGATTGTGAATTCAATTCATTTGTTGAGCAGTGTGTATTTACACTCAGTTGAATGGGTGAACAATAACTAAATAAAAATAAGATCATGATGATATCCCTAGACATGAGCAGTCGAACAAGAACAGTCTATACCTATAAAGTAAATAATGAGTTCATTTTAAAATTCCTTGCAGGTTACCCAGATTCATATACACTTAAGGAAGGCCAGAGGGCACAACAGCCAACATCTTGTGATAACATCAGCAAAGATAATGACAGTAGTCCTAATATAAATAATGTAAATAATTACATGTCTTTGTCACAAAATATTATGTCAAAAATAAGCAATCTACAAGTTTAACAATTTGACTAAAACTTCAGGTGATTTTGAATAGACATAGATAAGATATAAAATTATGTCACCAATAGCTGCTGATTTGTAAAACGCACTTGATTTTACTGGAGCTGATGTAGACACAACTTAAATAGATTGGTCCACTCATAAAAAAGAGTACAAAAAGTGGTTGTGGACAATTAATTTTCATACATTAGCAGTCATTAGGCCTTTCCAAATGTGTGATGTTTGTCAGAATATAAAAATATTTTGTTTTTTTTTCTTACCAATTTAGAAGTTCATAATATAACTTCAGTGTAAAATTGATCTTTGATTTCTACAAAGTTATCTGAGTTAGGTGTTATTTACAAATTTCAGTTTTGAAACTGTGCTTACATCTGCATATATATATAATTTTCTGAATTTTTAAACTCATTGTTTAAATTTTGGTGGGATGGGAATTTTTTTTTTTTTCCAAGGCTCAAACATTGGGAAGATGATAATTATTTATCTTGAATGAAGAATGAACAGAAACACTACAGTTCAAAAGTTTGAAGTGACCCCCAGAATTAGCATGGGATGAACTTGACAGACGAGTAAAGAAAAAAAAAAGAAATGAAAAGAGTGCTTCGTGTCATTGAAAAAAGAATGGAATCAATTATCAAACTTTGAGAAACTTGTGCAACAAATGCCAAAAATGTGTGCTGCAGTAATGAATGTTAAAGGAGGATATTTTGACGAGAGCAAAATTTAATCATAAAATGCTTTTTTTCTTTTTGTCATAATAAAATGTCTAATTAAAAAAAATCATGTCTCACTTTTTTAACCAAGTATAATATTGGGCCAATTTCTAAATTATCAGGGGCAGCCTCAAACTTTTGAACTGGAGTTTATATCTTTTTATTAATTTACATCAATGTCTGTTGTTTAATTGAAAATGTATATATCTGTTTGCACTTTCTTTAAATGAAATGTTTTTTGTAAAAAAAGTCTATTTTTGTATGCAAAACAGCTAAGTCCAGATAAGTCTGTAAAACATCAGAGATCAATTTTATACTAAATTTATATTATGAACAGAACCCCTACTTTAAAGTGCTTTAAAAAAAGAATATTTTTTGTTTCTGACAAATGCCATACCTTGAGGAAAGTCTAAGGAATGCTAATTTACAAAGGTTATTTCCAAAAATTAATTTCCTTAATTGTACAATTTACTTTTTTACTTTTATGACCTGGTGTATTAAATATCGATAGTGCAAAATTAATTCCATTGTAGCTGTGTTATATAGGACACAAATGAATGGAATTGTCCATTTATGTAAATAAGCAGAGTTGAGCAGAGTTAGCATTAGGTCAATTGCTAAGTGTACCTTTGTGTAGTAAACCATCTATTCATTACTTACCTATGATTTCGTCTTCGTTATTTATTTTCCTCTTTTATCTTGAAAACATGACATACAACAAGTTGATATTCCAGATGCAGATTCATTTAAAAAAAAAAAAGTTATGAAGCTACAATAAAACTGAATTACTGTATTTTCCCATATATCCAGACATATTTTTTCCTAAAAAATGCTTTAAAAATCACCCTGCATCTTAGCACTGAAAGGTCAAGTTGTAGAGAGGAGTTTATCAACCCTCGTAAACATCTGCCAGAGAAACAAACATTTACGAACTCCAGACATATCATATAAGATTACAACTATTATTCATATGTGATAAATACTGTATATACCATTAGTATCGTATCATATATATTGTTTTGTTTTTTATTTTTTTGTTTTTTTTTGTAGTATTGATGATAACCAGTAGGAAGATGCCTACTGGTACTGTAAGTCTTTTGTTCATTTAGGCATATCCTACAGTATCTTCACAAACCTCAATTCCAGCCACATAAAACAGGTTGAGAGTTATTTTTTATGTACACCAAGAATATGAAGTTTATTACCACACTTTATGTACTAATGAAACAAAACTGGTATCTTGGCTTTAGTTACTTTCCCACTGCCATAAAGTTGCTTCTCTGTGCCTTTTCTATAAATACTTTCATGGCAATTCTTCTGATGAGCTCTTCACTAGGGTACCTAGGCATTATGAATTTAAGTGCAGTACTAGATTGGCAACAAGGTCTCATCAATTTACAATTGTATTGGCTAAATATAGCCTTAAGTTCTATGCTAACAATTTCTTTTCTCACACTTCTCTCTTGTGGAACACTCTTCCAGCCTCATGCTTTCTGGCCAACTTTGATCTTCAAAAAATTAAATGTCAGTCATTATCTACCGTCTTCCTGATTTCTCTTCTATTGTTCTCACTTTTTAATAAGGCTTTTCTTTTTTCTAATTCCTCTACATAGAGTAACCCCTTGTGTTTTGGTGGCTTTACTGCCTTGCTTGGGGTAAATTTGATTTTTAAAAAAAAAGAAGCTATTGAAGAAGGTTGACTTGTTTTCTATATGAACAAATGTTCAGCAGGTAGCATTTAATATTTTACAAGTACACTGAGTAAAAATTCCTTTTTTGAAGGTTTTTGATACTAATAATGAAGTTAGATAAACAATGCTAGTGAGTTGTTTTTATATATAATCAATTCACCTATTCACAATAATGCCACTAAGATGCAAAGCACTACTGGAAGTGAAAGAAAAGGAACATACAGATTGATTGATTTATTTTTTACAGCTTATTTAAAGTCAGAAAATATTTTTAGATTTTAAGAATTTTTTTTGGATATAATAATAATTTACTGATACAAGTTTTACTAGTTAACCCATAGCTCGGGGGTAAGAAGAGGTGGATTCATAGCTTTCTCAAGGGTATTTGCCTATAAGTGAATATAACAAACCCACCTGAAATTGGAACTTGGTTCTCTGATTTCCAATTCTGAGCTGTTATCCATTACACTACCTGCATGTACAACACCTGGTATTCCCAAGCAGTCACCCATCTAGGTACCGACCAGGCTCGGCATTGCTTAACTTTGGTGATTGTACAAGAACCAGTGTTTCAACATGATACTGAATATATAGAAGGGTTTATCTTATATAGCAATTCAGTACTCTTTAGAAGGAACTGGAAACCTAATCCTATAGAGGAAGCAAGGGAGAGTCCTCCTGTTTAAAAGACAGGAGAGGGGTGTGAACCAAATGATAGGTGAACCTAACTCATAGAATAATGGCAAATGTTTCACCTGAGAATTTCATAGAACACAAG
>OZ010608.1:48918057-48923057 GCA_963932145.1 Acanthosepion lycidas | reverse complement strand
CCATTTTCCTGCATCCCATGTTAGATGTTCTTTTGACCACTTCAATCTTCTATTCCAATGTTTTTTGGTTAATGATGGGTTTTTTTTATTTTGCTGCAATATGCCCATTCAGTTTGTGTTTATATAATACTCAGTATACTGAATCAACTGATATCTTCCATCCTGGGTATGACGATAAACTGCATCCTCGTCCTGGGTATGACGACAAACTACATCCGCATCCTGCGTAAGATGATAAACTATGTCCAACAGCAAGGCCTCTGATCTGGAGGTTTTGAGAAGTGTGGAACCACGTCTTAATTGTTGATTTTTCCCAGGACCATTCTGTTAGGGTCCCAGCTATGGCCAAATAATTAACACCCAAACTTGGGTCAAAATACTATGAAAATCTAAAAATATGTTTTAATACCAGAAATATTTTGTAAAAAAAATTATTACCAGGAATACGTTTTTGAAAGAAAAAAATATTACCAGCAATAATTCTTTTTAAAAATTTTACCAGCTATATATTTTTGAAAAACAAATATTACCAGAAGTAGATTTTTGTAAAAAAATATTACCAACAATGAAAATTTAGTTCGGCATTACATAACCCATTGATTCTGATATGCCATAAACTAAACTCACTGGTAAGGCTGCATTCATTTGTCTGGTTGTTAATTTTGGAGTGTCTACAGTGACTATTACAATCTTTCTTTCATCTACCTTTTGTAACTTTTGTAGTCTCCTGGTTTTCTTGGCATTTAAAACACTTCCAGTAGTAGTAGTAAGCATTTGTTCGATGGTTTGAACACTGTTTCTAAATGATTTTAGTGTAAAAGAAAAGCAAGCTAATGTTCAGTTACAATGATTGCCAAAATGCATTAAACTCATATAATAACAACGAACAATTCCTATTTAGAAATTTGCATATTATGAAGACTATATCAATTCGGATCGTTTATCAGTCCAATCGTTTTGCATGGCCTTTTTTTTTCAGCTTCAAGCTGCTTAAAGCAACATATCTTTTGTAAGATGGCTCCTAAGTAAATGCAATAAATGATTCCTCAATCCACAGACGCTACTGATAAAAGCGTATTGCTAAACAATGTTAACTTCTTAAAATGAAGGCATATAATCATTTTATGTAGTTGGCCCAAAACTTTTTCACACTAGTGTAAATGTAACTGTATGTGCTTTGGGACATTTGAAAAATATTTATGTGAATAAATGCTGCCTTTGGCAGGTTGCACTTGATTTCAAGTGCGTTTCTCTTTATAAAATTTGCATTAGAATTATTTGCAAATGAAAATTAGCACTAGGCTTAAGATTCTTCTTTGCTTATCTACATATTAATACTCTAGTCACATTAGGATGAAAGGCAAACAGAAAAGGAGAGGGACATAGAGAGTGAAACGGAACAAGAGAGTGAGAGACATAGAGAGACAAAAAGATAGTGCAAGACAGAAAGGGACTACAGGTTGTGTCATCTTTAATAAAGGCAGTTATGTGTAGTGAGGGGTTAAATCATGTTTTATGACCTAATCATCTGTTGAGAACATTTTGGTGCTTTTATTAGGTTGGTGCAAAAATAATTTCGTTTTCTCACATAGTAACATATGTTAGAAAACGAAATTATTTTTGCACCAACCTAATAAATGAAACTATATCACTTGTAACTATCTGGGAATGGTCATGCGTTGAAAAGTAGAGTGCAAAACAGAAATTTATTAGTAAATCCATGTAATCTACATGGATCCTTGTAGTTATTATTATTGTTGTATTTTGCTCCTTTACAGAGTCTGTCTTTTCCTCCCCGGGATTTGTAAACCTTTTGGAACAAATCACCATAACAAAGACACTAGCATATGGCATTGTTAATGCATAGTTGGAAACTCTAGTTTAGCAGTGTAATGTATAAATAACCCAAACTGTGTTGAGTACTCATGAATGAAACAGAAAGAGAGAGAGAGTGACATAGTGAAGTAAACAGTGAGTTGTAAAGAGACAAAAAATGTGTGCAACACAGTGAGGTATTGGAGTGGATCATCTTGTAGTGAGTGTTTTGTGACCAAATGATATGTTGAGGACATTTCAGTATTTTTAAGTGAAACTATGTCACTTTTCTTATAATTATCTGAAACTGGTTATGGGGTTGAAAAGTACAGAGCGTAGCATTAAAAATGTATTAATTAATCCATGTAAGGTTTTGCTATTTTTTTACAATGTTCTTAAGAAATGAAGCAACATTGTAAGTAGCAGTCACAAGACTTTGAGATTTTTCATTTAAACCTACAATTTTTGTTAAATTATTCTTAATAAATTGAAAATTATTCAGGCATCACGGATTTATTTGGACTGTAAATTGCTTTTTTATATAAAAAGTTTTGACTAATATATAATGTTTTCATTTTCTTTTTTATGTGTAACACTTTTATCTCATCATAAGAGTTTTTTTCTTTTTCTCCTTTTATACCAAAAACTTTACCCAATACAAGGCTCTCAAGCCATGCAAAGTTGAGTTACTCTTAAAATTGTAATGATGAATAAAATGTGTGATATGAATGAAAAAAGATATAGTAGCCTTTTCATGTCAAGGGTCTATCTTCCCTAGCCTGCTAATCTTTACTTTCTACAACCTCTTCTTTCATTCATATTCATTTTGACACTGACTCTCCTCCCTGACTGGTTCTCAAGCCTTGTACTTGGTGAATTTTAGCACATAAGCCAGTGTCTGTTGCTTTGCAAAAAAACAAAATCTACTTGTATTCCAATACAAATAGATTTTGTGTGTTGCATATATTTTTCTTTTATTTTTATATATATATATATATATATATATATATGTGTGTGTGTGTGTATATATGATTATATATATATATATATATATATATATATATATGTGTGTGTGTGTGTGTGTGTGTATATATGATTATATGTGTGTGTATGTATATATGATTTTATATATATATATAAATATATATATGTGTGTGCGTGTATGTATGATTTTATATATATGTGTGTGTGCATGTATGTATGATTTTATATATATATATATGTGTGTGTATGTATGATTATATATATATATATATATATATATATATATATATATATATATATATATTACCTATAAAAATACTTTTAAGAGAAAATTATAGGCAAAAAATTATATGATTTATTCTCTTTAAATTTATAATTTTAAGAAATTTTTTAATGATTCAAGTGTATCATCAGCAACAATTATGAGGGACTTGTGACTGAAATATTCTTTTTAGTTACTTTTGTTTTCTTTCTGACAAAGCTTGTGTAGTTCTTTTTGTTTTTTTTAATGTTCTCAAAATGCATGACTTGTTTGGATTTCCATTGAGTTGAGTTCTGTGGAAGTATATTAAACAGCATTTTTCAAATATTCAAATATTTTCACCCAAATATTTTATTAATCATATTGACAACTGAACAAATGAAACATTTTCAGTATGGTTGCCAGCATTTTAAAGAAATCACCACCTGGTGACACTAAACAAGAACCAAAAGACAAGGGCAATAACTACAACATTAACATATTTCATTACTGTGCTCAGAAAAACAATAATACAAAATGTGAATTTTATGTTTTTTCATGTTAGCAAACCTTTTGCCAAAAACAGCTCAATAGATAACTCCAGATATAATATTCAATAAACTAAGAAAAGTTCAAGTAACTTATTTGATTAGCTGGCACTAATGGGATTGAAATCCTCATTAGGGACAGATGTTTGATAAATCAACAATTAATTTATCAAACAGCTGGGCATTTTAATGCAAAACTCTTGTGAGCTAAACAGATGTCACATATATTTTCCTTTTACTTATATATATATATATATATATATATATATTATATAATTTATTTGGGTACTAATCCCTCTTTTATACAAATTCCATTAAAAAGTAATTTCTGGACATAAAATATAAATTATTAGAAGAAAATTTATAAGAACACAAGAAAATTTAACTAACAAACTTAACCACAATACAGTCAGTTATTTTTAATGAAACTTGTAATACATACATATTATCTCTCCCTGCTAGCATGACTTGGAGTGTCATGCACAAAGCAATCTTCAGGTGCTGAGTATGGACTGACTGTTACTTAATTTGAATTTTAATATATCTGCTTATCACAATACTGGCACAGCTACATATTATGCTGGGATTACAGTTTTTTTAATTTAAAAAAATTATATTTGGCAATTAAAATAAACTGGATCTATACATGCATGTAAGAAAAATCAAATAAAAAATCAACATTTTTTTTTATTTTTGTGTTAATGATATTCATCTTTTCAATTTTTTAAAACTTTTCAATTAGAGTAAGATTACTTGTTCTTATTTCTTTTTATGTGCCATGTCATTTCAAATGTAGGCGATCATGTGCCCCACCTCCCTCTATCCCTTGCAGCTCTCAATAAGTTCCTTCCCTCTACTTCCTCCCCCAGACCACATTCTTTTATCCATTTGCTTCATTTGCTTAAGCTGGCCAGGTATGTCACGCATTGTTTTCCCTCTTTCTCTCTATTTGACCCGTGAGTATCAGGTTCTCCAGGCCCTCCTTCCTCATTATGTGTCCCAGAAACTTTAGCTGCCTCTTCTATATATTAAGTATAAGCCTCCTCCTTGTTTGCAACCTCTTTAAGATTTCATCGTTGCTCACACGCTTGGTCCATGATATCCTTAGCATTATTCTGTAGAATCACATCTCTGTCGCCACGAATCTCTTCTTCTTCTTTGAGGAAATCATCCAACATTCGCTTCCTTAAAGGACAGATGTGATGTAACAGCTTAGTATTCTTTCCTTTGTTACCAAAGATATCTCCCTGTCTCACAGTGTTCTGCCCAACTTTTGGGATGTATCTTTGGCCATCTTGATACACCTACAGATCTCAGTGTTGCACTTACCGTCCTCTGTCAAGACACTTCACAGGTATTTAACTTCCGCATCTGCTTGATTCTAGTGTTTCCGACCTTCAGATTGCATTTTG
>OZ010608.1:48900557-48913057 GCA_963932145.1 Acanthosepion lycidas | reverse complement strand
CCACATGCCATGTTTAATGGATGTTAGTTATCACCTGCTAATTTCCCTCTGAAAGTTCTCCACTGCCTTAGCTGCATATTAAACTCACAGTCTTTGGGTCCTGTCACTGGATCTAACTAATGCCTTTATCCACTGTGCTATGTGTCCTTGAGGACATCTGTGTATGAATTTCTGGGTATCATAAACCTAATGTCTTCAGCAACCATTTTTACCAGCGCTCATATTGCAATTTTTTGCTGTTATCATAGCATGTTTTTTACCAGAGCTCATATTGCAACTTTTGTTGTTGTTTTCACTTTTCTCTGGCACTCCTTATTAATGGTTCTCATATTGTTTTCATTTCTATCCTTGGTCGGCTCAAATATATATATATATATATATATATATATTGATTTATCAAGTCTGATAGAAACCTCAACAGAATGCAGAAAGCACTGGACGGCCGTTTCGTCCTATATTTGGGACTCATCAGCAGTGCGCATCCACTACCGAGGGAATCGAAACCTCGACGGCTAGGTTGGCAAGCGAACACCATACCAACTGCTCCACCGGGCCTCGGTGATGAAGAGATTGCAAATCAGACTCAATGTAGCGCTGCTCACTCCCATATTCCATGGTGGAACTCTACTGAGTTCTCTCTAACCATAGGACTGAGCCCCCTGGAGCCACGACTACTCTCACCAAGCCACTCCAACTGGAGCATTAGAAGCCGGTTCAAGCGATTATTTATATATATATATATATATATATATATATATACACACACACACACACAGATACTGAAAAAATTTTCCATATTTGACATTTCATTTTTTCTGAGATGTTAATCCTTTGCCTGTCCTATGCATCATATATGATGTACAAGATGTGATTTCCATGTCTGTGTATCATATTTGGAGTACATGAGCCATGCTTTTAAAAGAGTGGTAAAACTAAGGACGCTTAAGAAAAGAGTCTACTATTGAGTAGGAAAGGCCTAATCTAATATTTTGGGCATCATCTAGGATCACAGGACACTTGACTGACAATGTCTTTTATTTAAAAGACATCTATTTTTCCACTTTATCGAAATGATCATAACTTTTGCATCACATGGGATGCATAGAGCCTCGTGTAAATAACTTATGATTTGTATGTTCTGTGAATCACATGTGATGCACAGATTTTTATTATGTGAAACATTATCAGCACATTCTAGTGTTTTATGTGAAACCCTATGTATCAGCCAAATAAGCTGAGTTGCCTTGCAATAGTCATAAGTCTGAAAGCCAGCATGAATGTTTGGATAGTATGCATAAAAATGCCATGGACAGGCAAAGGGTTAAATGCAGTTGTTATTTTACTTACATCCCAAATAGATTTATTTGTATAAATTCATATATGAAAAAATGCAAGCACAACTTGGCTGTTGCTGCTAAATCTCATGCTATGAAAGTCTTAACCCACATGAGCCGCTTTGCCCCTCCAACTCTCACAGTTTTGGCAAAGTGTCAGAACATCCTTCAGTGCCAGATTGATCTGCTGGAGACCAACATTCTTCTGGTGGCTGCATGGTCTGCTATGGGGTCATCACTAATTTGCAGATAGTTGGTTGAACTCGTAGATGAATGTCTTCAGGTCATCATAGGATGAGTTAATAAACATGGTGCTGAGAGATGATGCAGAGGAGGTTCAGGTAGCCAGTGCTCCTGAGGAGCTCCATATTGGACATATGATCAGAACAATGTCCTCACTTGATGGTCCTGGGGTTTCAGGACTTGAAGCTATAGCTGTTGGAGGCAAGGGTCTTGCTGAGAAGCCATATTTTGGCACTGTACAGTTGCACAGAGAGGCTGATGGCATTGTAAACTCAACTTGATGTGTTGGGAGATGTCACACTGTCACCATAAGGATCTCCAAAGATCTTATTTGTCTTAATACTAAGTCTGATCGGTTCAATAAGGTAAAATTGGCAGCTGATCTTAAAAATGACCTACAATCTGTTGTTAAATGGGTCAAGAAGAGGCATATTAACTCTTCAAAAACAAAACTGCTCTCTTTTAATCATCTAAGAAAACCCTTTTTACCTTTCATCAGCATGGCTGATGCTAACCTCCAGCAGAGTGACTCATTGCACCTTCTCGGACTAATGTTTTCAGCTAACATGAAGTGGAAAGATTATATTGAATCACTTGGTAAGTCAGTGGAGTCTCTGCCACTCATGATGAGAATTGGATTGGAACCACCACTATGAGGTTGCCTGTGTGTATGTATATATATATATATATATATATATATATATATATATATATATATATATATAGAGTGCATATGTAAAATTTAGGTTTTCTTTAAGTTTCACTAAAAACAAGGAAAAGATTGCTGAATAAATGCTGGACAATTTTCTCACAGATGAAAAGATTTTTTTTCACAGGTTATCAACCTTTTGTTAGTTATTGAAAGGAGGAACATATTTTGGATTGTATGAGTAATTCTTTTTTCTGTGAGTGAATATCGCATTATCAATTTATTGGAGTCATCAAAAATGTTACACTACAGAATAATGCTGAGAATATCATGAACAGGACATGTGAGTAATGAGGAAGTTTTTTGGAAAATTAAAATAAAAACAATTCTTATATTTAGCATCAGAAAGTGACAGTTGACATTATGGGGACACATAATGAAGAAAGATGGCTTGGAAAATTTGACACTTACAGGGCATATTGAAAGTAAATGCATAGAAAAAATAATGACT
The DNA here is from genome assembly GCA_963932145.1 of Acanthosepion lycidas. Taxonomy (NCBI): domain Eukaryota; kingdom Metazoa; phylum Mollusca; class Cephalopoda; order Sepiida; family Sepiidae; genus Acanthosepion; species Acanthosepion lycidas. Next base: position 48,910,320 of record OZ010608.1, on the reverse strand, counting down.
AAACTACCTAATGAGCTTGTGCAAATGGTCGGCAGAACAGGGTTTAGGAGATAGAGCAATAAGAAAAACTTTACAAAGAGCAGGAAATTGTGGAGAGTCATGATTGCCTGCATCCAGAAGGTACACGACAGATCTCCTGTAAGTATGATAAATTTAAATTTTAGTTTTAAATTTCTGGCATGTGATATGTTTAGGCATATAGCATTGCCAACATCATTCAGTTCTCCAATGCGTTTTTGTTCTTATCACTGTTGTTTTTTAATATTCTCCATTGTGACAGCAACAGATTTATTAAGGGAGGTGAAATGTTGTATGAACCTAGATGCAAATGTAGTCAGCTAAGCTGTACATCTACATAAATCGGATGCTAAAGTTTATATTTATATATCAGGATGATAAAGTTAAATTTTAATTTTAGATTTCTGGTGTCTGATTCATCTAAACATACAGTGTAGCCAACTTCATTTAGTTTTACAATGATTTATTGTTTTTATTGCTGTTGTTTTTAAATATCACCCCCCACCCCATTGTGGGAGCAATAGATTTGTTTAGAAAAGTGAAACGTATTATGAAGCTGGATTCAAATTAACCCTGGAAGACTCTAGAATTAGCTCACTCTCTATACGTTTTTGTCTTAATTGCTTTCTGTTTTATTGAAAACTGCATTCTAAGTTGAGATTATCCCCAGATTCATTACGATGAACCTAACCATAAGTAAATTCTAAATAAATCAAATTTATCTCACACATACTGTACTTGTTGGCTATCCCGATTGAATAATCAGAAAAAATGAAGAATAAAAAAAAAAAATAAAAAAATGAAAATTTACTTGAAGTGAATCTGTATAGTTTTATATAACAATTACAATGGAATCAAGATGTTGATCTTCCATAATACTTCAAACAAAAGGTTAGGAAGGAAATTCCCATCTGTAAAACGTTTAGTAACAGTAAACTTCAGAAAGCTGTTTTATTGGGAAATTATTTTTATAGAAATATTTTCTATATTTTAACCCAGAGGCTCGGACAGTGAATGCCAAATGTTTCCTTATAAAGTAAACGTTAATATTATGATTTCCATTGTTCTCTTAAAATCTCCATTTATGATTCTTAATTTTTGGTGGACATGTGCATGGAAATTAAAAAAATAATAATTTATTTATATCTCTCCTTTATCTCTCTGAGGTGCTACTGAAAATTTCTTTGTCTGATCAAAGTGTGAAGTGAACACAAACCAAAGTGGAATTTGAATTCATAAATTTAATTTAAGAGGCAGGAAGCTGTGGATAGTCATGATCAACTGTGTCCTGAAAGAACATGATACATAGAGAGAAGTTTCTTTTTGTTCCGCCCCAAGCAAGGTGATAATGCCAATAAGACGCAGTGAGTTACAGGAAGTGAAAGAAAATGAAAAAACTGTAAATGGGGAGGATTGAGGAAAGAACAAAAAAGAAACTGGGTTTAAGAAGACAATTGCCAACTGACGTTGCATTTAAATTTGTAATTATCAAGGAAGAAAAAAAAAAACAGGTTCTTCCACAGGTGGGAAATGCAAGAAAAGTGCAGCATTTCTCAACTGGTGTACCCAGGTGCAGTAATGCACCCTGAAAGGTAGCCATGTGTACATGAAGTTAACAGAAGAGTAATTTGTGGATTATTTTTATATTTAGAAAAATATTTTTTTTAAAAAGCTAGAGATACCAATTAATGTGATGTCTTCAAAATAAATGCTTATTTCAGGAGACTTCTTTATTATTTTCATATTTTAGAACTTATTTTTCCTTATTAAAATTTAAAGTGCACCCAGAGTTTTACTTATTCAACAAGTGCACCCTGAAGTGAAAAAGGTTGAGAAACACTGTGTTAGAGTATAAGTGACGATTGCAGCTAACTAGTTCAACAGTAAAATGGTGAAACCTAGTAATTCATTTAGCAGAATGTTTGCCTGACCAATAACTGGTTACTCTTTGTCTATTATGAAATTAACAAATGCACTGATGACTGGCTGGGGTCATTGAGGGGGTGGGAGTCATGATTTTGGTGCAATATTTAACAAGAATGATTAATATTCCTCACAGATGAAAGGGGGACTTGAGGCAAGAGTGGTGTGGCTCTACAGAAGGATGCTGAGAATTCCATGGATATAGCTTATAAGCAATAAAGAAGTCTTAAGGAAAATTGAATCAAGAAGAACAATTATACTCAGATTGGACTAGTGAAAGAAGCATTCCATAAAATAAAAGCAAAGTGCTAAGAAAAAAAAACTTAGAAAATAAAAAAAAATACGTGATATTCATTCTCTTCTATGGCTGTGAATGCTGAGCAATCTCCCCATGGTTGAAGAGGAAACTGGAGGGAGCAGAAATGTGGTTCTACAGAAGGATACTGAGAATTCTATGGGACTAACCAATGAGGAAATCTTAAAGAAAATGTTAACAAAAAGAATGCTTGTACTCAGAATCAGGACCCATAATAAGGAAGGAAGGAAGGAAGGAAGGAAGGTTAAGGGAAACTTAGCCCTCACATGACCTATCAACAAGAGAGAGAAATGCAGTGAGCTACCTACCAGATGGGTTTATGTGAATGGCTGGTGGAAATGGTAGGGGGTAAGCCTTAGCAAAAGTAGAAATACTGCTAATGGCTACAAGGATAGGAGAGCCAGGATCACCCATGTTCTGAAGGCACATAGAAGAAAATACTCAAAATTGGAGATACAGCTGAAATTACTTAATATTAATGAGGGCTCAGGGAATTTGACTCTCACAAGACATGTTGACAGTAAAGGATGGCAAAGAGACAATTATTTTTGTGAGCTCTAAGAGATAGGTAGTTGTGAAGGGCCATGATCACCCATGTCTTGAAGGGACATGGCCTATAGAAGAATAAATAGAATCAGGTCAGAGAGATAGTGTGGGATACCATGTTGTGGTGGGGATTGAATAAGGAGAGTCAAATCTGGTCAGTGTGTGCTTATGTATGCAATATTTTTTTTTCATTTAGTTTTACTGTTTCATATAATATATATATATATATATATATATATATATATATATATATATATATATATATATATATATAATAATCTATTATATCTATTTCCCCTTGCCTAGAAACTTTTGAAGGAGTGTCTGTCTGTTAACCTGGAAGTTTGTTTTTAGTGGGTGGTGGTGGCTTAGAAGATTTTGATGGATTGGGAAAGGCAACCAACACTTGATGGATGTTCCGACCTTCGAGGGATTGAGGATCTTTCCAAAGTCGAAGTCAAGAATCTCTTATAGAAAAGACGTGATTTAGTCTGATGTCGGCCTGTAGAATTCTATAAATAAGTACGAATGTATTGTTTTTCATACATATATTCTTTGCTTGGGATGTTTCCCCCCCCCCAGATATACAGTGTGTTAGCAAATGAATTTATATTTATCACAGTCTGTTCATATCTTTCTCTATCATCCTGTTCATATATATCTATCCGCTTGTTTATGCCAGTGCTCATACAATCACCAAAATTAAGCAATGTCGAGCCTGGTCAGTTCCTAGATGGGTGACCACTTGGGAATATCAGGTGCTGTAAGCTTGGGTGTGTGGGTGGTGTAATGGATAATGGCTTGGAATTAGAATTTGGAGAGCTGAGTTCCAATTGCTGTTGGCATATAATGGTACAAAAATTGTGATAATGGAATGAACTTCTATATAAATTTTGCATACTCTGTTATCAAAAGTGTGTGGCGGTACCTAAATTGCATTCTTCAAGTTTAGGCATTGAAATTTGATAAATTTTAGTGGTTGGTGGTATTCACATATAATACCAGAGTTGGTTTGACATGGAGAACCCTCACATATGTACAAAGCTTATGGCCACAGCCCATTGAAATACCTTTTCCTGTACAATCAATGTTGTGCTTGGTCAGTACGCAGATGGGTGAAGTGTAGGTAGAGTAATGGATAATGGCTCAAAATTGTTAATTGGAGTGCCAAGTTTCAAATCCAGTTGTGTTCATTATGTTCACTTTTGTGAAAATACCCTTGGGAAAGGTATGAATCCACTCCTTCTCCCCTCAGCTATCATTTAATTATTAGGACATGTATTAATTAATTCTTATTACCTCCAAGAAATTTTTCTAAAAATATTTTCTGGCTTTAAATAACCTTCAAACATACTTGTACATTAGTGGAACTAATTTTTAGTTAAATTTAAATTTTCTTAACTGATTGATGCATACCATAAAATGAAATATCAATTATAGGTTTTAAAAATATAGTCTGGTATTAATTATTATTATTATTTTTAAGCATTTCACCCCAAGCAAGGCAATAAAGCCACTAAAATTCAAGGGGTTACTGGGTGTGAGAGAATATGAGGAAAAACACCATTAAGAAGAAAGTACAAGAATTAATAAACAATAAAAGAACAAGAATTAAGAAGATAGAAGATAACGATTAACACAGCATTTAAATTTTTAAAGACCAGAGTTGACTGGAAAGCAAGAAACTAGAAGAGAGTCCTTCAAGTGAGAAGTGTGAGAGAAGAAACTATTAGTATAGGACTAAATTCAATTGTAAAATGATGAGACCTTGTTGCTAATCTTAGTACTACACTTGGTATCATAGAGGAAAGTTCATCGGAAAAATTACCATGAAAGTATTTATAGAAAAGGCTACATTACAGTGATGGGAATGTGAAGGAAGCCAAGGTACCAGGTCAGGACCAATAACATTGCAGATTCTTCTTTGGATTTTATCTAGAATCTCTAAATATATAGCACCAGTCGAAATGTGGCAGCAATATTCAAAGCATATTTGAATGGTAGACTTATAAATTTGTAAGATAGACTCTGATGAGAAAAATTGTCATGCATGACATAGCGAACCAACTTTCCTAGCAGCAAACTTAGCAATTGATTCAATATAATCATTCCACTTCATGTCAAGTGAAAATGATAGTATGAGAAGCTGAAATGAGTCGCTCTCTTGGAGGTTAGAATCAGCCATGCTGATGAAGGACAGAAAGTGTCCTCTTAGATGAGTTTTTTTTTTTTTTTAAATTTCATGTCAGGCTTACAATATGTTTTTAAATGATGCATTAGATGTTTTGGCTAATTTTGGGGTGTGAATACAAATATAACATCCATTTTTCACCTTTTAACTTAAGTTTTCCTGCTCCATAGTACCATATCCTATGTAAAAAAAAAAAAAATAGTCATGATTAGGTTAGCTCACTGGAAATTTGAAGAAAAATTAAATGCATATTTGTAGCTTAAGCAAAATTAAACTGTGAGAAGTGAACTAAAAACTGCAACTAAAATACAAAAATGTAACGGAGTAAGTCATTAAAATGTTAGTCTGAACAAAAATTGCAACTAAAATATGAAAAAAGTGTAATGCAATAAGTGATTAAAATTTTAGTGTGAACTAAAACACTAACTTAAATAGGAAAGAAGTGTAACACAATAAGTGATTAAAATTCAAATATTGAGAGCAATTGGCAAGAAATTTTGCTTATTTGATTTTTGTGAATGCTTACAATATTTGTCCGATTTTAAGTTCCATCTGTTGTCAAGCACTACTGTGCAACATTTTTTTTCTGTTTTAGAAAAATAATTGAAAATCGATTTTAATTGATTGAAAAGGCAATTATTCTTTTTTTCTTTACAATTCTTGATTGTTTTAAAATCATTACTTGCATTTTTACTCCCTTTTTTTAAAATCCCAAATAATATTTTTCCTGTAAGCATCAAACTATAATGTTTCTTTCCATTCTAGTAATTAAAAAAAAAAAGTCCTTGCCCCAAAATTGGCCTTGCATTGCAGGTTTTACAAGCAAGCTGTCAATATTTTGTGCGATTATTTTATCATTGTAAATTTTGTGATTTTCCCAAAAGCCATTTTAGGGAAGAGCTCAAATAGATGTCTATGAAAGAATATACTTTTAAAATAATTGCTTGTCTTGATATTTTTTTTTTTCTTTTTTTACTAAAACTATTGCTACATTCTATAAGCTGACAGTCGGTAAATCTGATGCACCAATTACCAAAGGCATAATGTTTGGTTTTTCTATGATTCAGATTCAAGATTCAGGAAGAAAATATTCCATATTTTTATTAAACTAGACAAAAATATTGCAAAACTCAATAGTTGGGAAGAAAATAATCCATATTCTTATTAAACTACACAAAATCTTTCAAAATGGTGCAGGAGATGTTTTGGCTAATTTTGAACAAATTTGTGATGGTATAATATAGGAAGAAAATGAGTAACTACCAACATCAAGGTTCTAGTGTGACACTCTGGACTTATGAATATATGTTTTCTGCCAGATGTATAAATAGCGGGCTACTGACAGCAGTGATTATTCAATGACTATTGGAACTATCTAGTCAAATTACTATGAATTATTGTGCCATTGATTTGGGTTTTGATTTAGGATTTACTGGACATTATGCCAAGCCACACTATTAACAAAGTATTCATTGAAATTGTTAAATAGCTTCGGTTGATTTTTACTTCTTTGTTCTTGTTAAGTATTTATTTGCAGTTGTAATTAAATACTGTTTTATTTTCGCATTGAAGTCTTGAGTTATACTTAATCATTAATGGCCACCATATGTTACAAAAGATGGTGAATCAAAAATAGCATCCATTTTCTATGTTAGGCATTTTTGTCTTGCTCCAGAATACCATAGCCTATGTAAAAAAAAAAAAGAAAAAAAAAAAAGACCATTATTGGATTAGCTCATTGCAAATGAGAAGAAAAATAAATGCTCATTTAAAGCTTAAACAATCTTAGCATGAAATAAAACATGTCCTCTGAAGTTTAAAATAAATATAACAGTACAAGTGATTAGAATTCAAATATTGGAATTAAGAACATTTGCTTATTTGATTTTCATGAATGTTTTGTATATTTGTCCTGTTTAAAGTTCCAGCAGTAGTCAGCCATAATTTTTTTTATTCTATCTTTTTTGATTCTGTACTTCCATAACTTTAATGCCCTGGTACAATACTTTATTTTGCTCATCAGTAACATCACTCAAATTTTATCACCAACTCAATTTTCTATCACTAAGGTTTGATGCAGACTATGTAAAACAATTATATCCAAAGATATTTTTTCGTTCATAACTTCGAACAATAGAATTACAGTTATTATAATCATGTATTATCATAATATAAAAAAAAAGAACAGGTGTTTGAGCCATCAGGAATTTAATAACATTTTTTTTTTTTTTTTACAGGATGATTCAGAATTTATTTGTACTTTCTGGGAAATTTCACTATAGTCATTTTTATTTCTTAAGCTCTGTTCAGCAAAATACTGGAGCTAAACAGTAAAAATGGACCTGTTTTTTGGATACAGAATCCTAAAATTAGCTAAAAAAAAGTATAATTTGACTTGCACCAAAGCTTATGTAGTTTTTTTGTTTTGCTTTTTTTTAAATATCATGTATTGATAATAGGTATTAGGTTTTTTATAGTATCTTATATACAGCGTTGTTCGATAAAAGTGACTCACCTGATTTTTTTTACTAAAAATATTTCTTGTCTATTGTTTTTGGGGTTAAAATAATTTTTAATCTTACTAATATAAAGACCCCTTCCCGACCACCTAGGAAAAGTTCATTCACCCTAAAGTATTCTATTGATAATTATAAATTTGTGTATGAGATTCAGGAAAAAACTCTGTACCAAAAAAGTGACTCAGATATCGCATTCTAATGATTAAACTGGTAAATTTAAAGAACTTTTGACAAAATATTGAAAACTATTTTACAATCCACTCAGAACAATATTCTAGAGAATTTTAGGACAGGTTAAATTAAATCTAGTGTATTCCAGAATATTCCAGAAAGCCTCATACAGTATAAAAATAGCTTGAAATAGCCACTCAAGTCACTAACCAGATGAAAGGATACAAACACACATAGAACCACTTAAGGCATCTATTATTTATTGCCCTCTCAAAAGCAGGCAAATCTACAAGAGAAATTGCAGAAATTGCTATAACCTCGCAATCATGTCTCTCGAGTGCTTAGGGCACATAATGATGCCACTCCTGCTACAATGAAGGAAACAAGGGGATGAAAGAAAAAGATTGATGATAGAACTGGCAGGGTAATCAAGAGAGAAGTTGCAAAGAATAGGACTATAACTAGCCAAGAAATTGCAGCCAGTCTAAGCGAAGAACAAGGTGTTAGTCTTGCCTCTTCAACAGTCCATCAGAACAAAGTTACAAATCTTGTAAACGAAGGTTTAAGCCACTAATAAGCAAAGTCAACAAAGCCAAGAGACTTGAATGGGCTCACTATTACAAAAGTTTCATCGTAGAAGACTGAAAGAATGTTCTCTTCTCCGATGAAATGAAAGTTGAGCTAAATTCAAAGGATAAGGCGAGTCACTTTTATCGAACAGCACTGTATGCCAAATATATGTTATATTTTTTTAATTTTTTAGTTTCATTTTGCTTGAACTAAATGATGGAGAATTAGGAACATGAGTGGTATGCCTAGTTTTTCATATTTTTAACCTATTAATATTCACTGCAAATTCTAGTATTAATAATAAAAAAAAAATCCTGTATTAATTATGGCTTTCTTAAAAAAAATTTCAAACTTGGTATTAATTATTAGTTCATATAGAATCTGTTAGTAATTATTGGTTTCTCTCTCAAACCTATTATTGTATTTTTAATTCTTTAATTTTATTGTTTCTTTCCTTGTTTTCTAAACATTTTGGGGACTTTTATTTCTCTCTCTCTATACAAGGTCTGATCAAAAGGTATCAGGACTGGTACTATAAAATATTGTTGTCACATCTGATCTGGTGCTTCTGCTATGTATTTATAAATTCTTGATAAAATCCAAAGAAAAATCTGCAATTTTGGTGGTTCTGACTTGGCATCTCAGCTTCAGTCTACCACTGTGACTTTTTGGAATAAATATTCTGGTTATTATCCTCATGAACTTTTCTCTATGGTATCTAGACTTTATGAATTGAAGTGCATTACTAGATTGGTGGCAAGGTCTCATCATTTAAAGTTGAAATGGTTAGATGTAACTGTAAGTTCTATAGTAACACTTTCTTCACTTGCATTTGTGGAACTCTCTTCTGGGCTCTTGCTTTCCAATCAAATTTTTTCTTCAAAAATTTAAAAGCAATGTCAGTTATTATCTTCTGTCTTAACTCTTCTTTTTTTTATTCTTTCTCCTTAATAATGTTTTTCTTTTGCTCATATTCTCTAACAATCAGCAACCCCTTGCATTTTAGTGGCTTTATTGGCTTGCTTAGGGTGAAATGATTATATATATATATATATATATATATATATATATATATATATATATAAAGTGAATATACATAATTTCCTACTTGGAATTTCTTGCAAAGGTGCAATCTTAAGGTGCAAATTACTGATTGACTGTTAGTGTTATGAAATTTACGTTCTTGTGGTGTCGATTTAAAATGAATTATTATTATATTGTTCAAATTCTTAAGTTTTAAAGATGACAAAAAATTATTTTAGATAATTAAAAAAAAAATTAAATTTATATAGACATGCTATGTTTCAAGAGGGATAACTCTCTTTTATTCATAAAAAAACTGTCATTATAATATATTCTAAAAGTAATCTCTTTTTTTATTGTACTCATATCTATATTACTTGCATTATTCGGACTGTTATCCTGATCTTCATTTCCATATTCACAACGTTTCGGCCATTGTATGCTCCTTCCTACTTCAGGGGATTGGAATTTCGAACTGAATACTTT
>OZ010608.1:48855557-48895557 GCA_963932145.1 Acanthosepion lycidas | reverse complement strand
AACGATAACATAAATAAGATTATCTCCTGTTTCCAGACATTGGATGATTGCTGACTGCAACTCCATGAAGAACTTGAAATTCAAAGTATCTGAGGATTCATCATGAAGCAGACATATTTGACTCTTCTCCTGCAGATCCAGGATATGATTGAAGCTGCAATTCTTTGTGCTAAAAATGAAGCTGAAAAAATTTACAGCAAAAGCAAAAAGGAAGAAAGCTTAAAGCCTGACTTGGAAAAAAAAAATGCAAAAAGAATTCTTGAAGGTTAAAGAAAAAACAAAGACTTACCTCCTAGATGGCGTAAATGAATCTCTGAATACACAACTATATAATATATATGGGAAAACAGGATTCATGTTTTCATTTCTTTTTTTATATTTTCGACTTTTGTTTCTTTGCGAATATACAAGCCTTTCTTAGTTTTTGTGTGCACATGGACATGAACAAAGCGTGAGTCGCAACACGAGTTGATTTGATCTGTTGGTGGAAAGAGAGGAACCTATTGTATGTTAACGCACTAGTTCTCCATTATTTATAGAAAATATGTGCCATGATCATGACATTTTGGTGCCCAGAGTTTGGCAATAACAGATTTTAAATAAAAGCACTAATTAAGGCAATAAAAACAGAAATAATTAAATAGGACAAAAGAGGAAAATGATTACAGTTGTTGGCAATATGAAAAGAGGAGCAAAAATAAAGAAAGAAAAAGGAAAACCTGTATTTGTATTTTGGCATTGGGTAACTAAGTAAACAGGAAGATTTTATTGGAAACAAAAACTGAGTTCTGAATTGTTATGTAATATAAATCCTCCTGTATAGCAGTGAATGTTTAGGTTGGTTCAAAAATAATATCGTTTTTTGACATATTTTTTAACGTCAAAAACGATATTATTTTTGCACCAATCTAATAGAACCATTTTCTCACAGATGAACTAGTGACTTGAAGCGACAGAGATGTGGTTCTACAGAAGGAACTAGATGCTATAAGCTTGGATGTGCAGATGGTGCAATGGTTAACAGCTCGGGAGTTGGAAACTGGAGAGCTGAGTTTGAATTCCTGTCAGGTTTGTTATATTCAATTATGCACAAATACCATTGGGAAACATATGAATCCACCTCTTCTCCTCCAGATATAGATTAATTAGTAGGACTTGTATCACTAAATCATTATTATCTCAAAAAAATTGTTACAATCTAAAAATATTTTCCGGCTTTAAATAAACTGAAAAAGCTGATAGACCATAAAAATCAAATCACTCAATCATTATCTACAGAAGAGCACTGAGAATGCCATGGATGGAACATTTTACACAGAAATCCAAAGGTTTGAAAGATGCCTTTCAAACATTAAACAAAGTATCACGAAACAGGAAAATTTCATTTTCTCAAGCTAACATTCTCAGCTGACATGAAATGGAAAGACTATATTGAATCCATTGCTAGGTCTGCTGCGAGGAAAGTTGGTTCACTGTGTTGAGCAAGACAATTCTTATCTCCTGAATTTATCTTAGATATCTATAAGTCTACAATGCTTAGAATATTGCTGCCATATAAGGTCTGGTGCCCCTACGATTTACCTGGAGTCCCTTGATAAAATCCAAAGAAGAATCAGCAATATTATTGGTGGCTCAGCTTCAGTCACTTGTCTCCTGCTGTAAGATTGCTTACTTTCATGGTAATTCATCAGATAAGCTATTTGTAGTTATAGTTGTACCTAGACTGTATGAAATTAAGTGCAATACTAGACTGGCTGTGAGATCACATCAATTTACAATTGAGCTAGCTAGATGTAGCTATAAGTTCTATGCTAACAGCTTCTTTTCTTGCACTTGTGGAACTTCCTTTTGGTTCCATGCTTTCCAGCCAACTTTAATTTGCAAAAATTTAAATGCAGTGCCAATCGCTATCTACTGTCCTTCTGAATGTTCTTTTCTCTTTCTGCTCATTATTAATGTTTCTGTTCCTAATTCCTCCACACCCTGTAACCCCTTGTGTGTTAGTGGCTGTACTGCCTTGCTTGGGGTAACACTTATTTAAAAAGAAAGAAAAGAAACAAACAAAGAAGTGATGATCTGTAATATAGCATCAATAATCCTAAATGGCAGTGAATACTGGAAAATGGAGTCAATGGAGATATGGTTCCACAGCAGGATGCTGAGAATATCATGGAGATAATATGTGTACAATGAAGAAGTTTTAAGGAAAATTGAAATGAAAAGAACTGAAATCAGAAAGAGGCCATTGAAATTCTGGGACACATATTGAATAAAAAGGGCTTGGAGAATTTGTTATTCAGAGAATATTTTAAAAGCATGAGGGACAGAAATAGTGAGTAGCTTACCAAACTAACTTGTGCAAAGTATTAGTAGAACAGGGATCAGGAGGGATAGTAAAAGCATAAACTTAACCCAGATTTACAAAGGATAGGAAGTTGTGGAGAGCCATGATCATCCATGTCATGAAGTGAAAATACACATAGAAGTAAATAAGAATGCATACAAAGGAAGAAGTCATACAAAAATGTTATTCCTTTCAGGATGTGGGCGATCGTGGCTCTCCACAACTTCTCTTCCTTTGTAAATCTAGATAATGTTTATTTTTAATTTTCTTTATTAAGACTCGAATGCACAGGATGGTAGACATGAATTTACTCTGTTTAAAAAAACAGGTATTTCTATACAAACACATCTATTCACTAAATACGAGGGGAAGTCAAAAATTATATGCACTCATAACACTTGTTATGGCCGTAGAAGTCAAATGACTTACCTTCTAACATGGCTTCCTCCTTGTGTCTCATTTCTAAGAGAGAGAACCTAATACAGCAGGTGGGTTAGTCTACTTTACTAAAATGGACCTGCTCATCACATTTGCATGAGTGGACTCTATTCACCAATATATCTCTCCATCAAATCCTTTGTAAACCACTAGCAGGTCTTAAGTGTTATAAGATTATCGCACAAAATTCATTACTGAATCAATTGGTTGTCAGATCCTCATATGTCAAAACCGATGGGAGAGTTCATTATAGTTCATTATTATATATATATATATATATATATATATATATATATATATATATACACACACTGAACTTGAGAAAAGGTGCAAAACAACCATGTAGAAAATACAATACAAACTATGTTTATATATATATATATATATAATATACACACACATTTTCCAACCACCCACCAACAATAATCAAGCAGCTCCCACCATCAAGTAACTGCAGGTTACTTAACTATTTGCTTAATGAAACCATCTTCAACAATGCCAAAAAATGTTATGAAACAGTCCTAAAAGATATTGGATATTTGGCAACATTTACATACACACAATACAGTACCAAAAAAACAAAAAACAAAAAAAAACAACATAAAAAATACATGTTTTAACCCATGGTGCAGCAAAAATATAGAAAAAATATTCAGTAAACTCATCACCAAACACTTCTCCCTATCAAACACTCTCCAAAGTAAAATTCAGTTCCAGTTGCTCTGCGGACCTGACACAAATACTAAAAAAGCACAAAAGAAAAACAGCTGACAAGAAAACATGTCCCTTAAATAGCAATTGCTTGCAAAACAATAATATACCAAGTTGCTGTAAAAACAGCAGATAACAAAGAAAAATATATGTAAGTGAAATAAGAGCCTGGTAGTTGTGAGAAGTTGAAGGCATCAATATAATGACATTACTAAAATCAGCAAGACCACTGAGGAGATTCATAGAGACTTGTTGTCACTTGATCTCCTGTAAAATCTGCCATATATTACTGAATGTGTATAATAGAACTGTGCAGAGGTAAAATAGGTTTGTTGCTTTAGTGTGTTGGGATCTGTCAACCCAGGTATTTGTTGTTATCTGAGATTCGGGATTCCAAACATTTAACAACAACAATACATCTTTTAAATGAAACATAAAAAGGTTATTTTCTAAAGGAAAAGTAGAAGCAGAACGTGAGTTGAAATAATATTTATATATTCTTTTCAGAAATATACAATAACAATAAAATGTACAATTTTCTTTTCAGAGAAGTTTGTTTTATAAAGTAATTAAATGTTCTTAGTGTGATGTGAAATATGTGGACAGACTTACTTTATGACAGTCAGCCTAATGTTTTTGTGAGTTCATAGACAAAACCTTAGTGGCTGCTGGGTCATATCTTTATTGTGTGCATATGTGTGGGTGTACGCATGTGTAGATCAAATTGACCTCCGAAATTGTTTTGAACTCTTAGAAGCAGTATGCTCTTATTTTTATATCTATAAGCTGGGAGCTTTCACATAGAGGTGTGAACTTTTTGAATACAAGGTTTTCATTAGTCAGAAAATTTTACACTGGCTTATGAAAATCTTTTTCTTGAATTTGTGGGAGTGTTTATTATTGTTATTTTTTAAATGGTCCAGAAATAACATGTGGTAGATCTACAGCCATGTCTTCCAAGATTTTGGTGGGTTTTGCTCTTGTAATGATTGTTTATCAAACAAACCATCTGATGGGATTTTATTGATTGAAAAATATATGTAGAATTTAATTGCTATAAGTGTAGAAAAAAAAAAGAAGAGAGAAAAAACAAGAAAGTGACGAGATGGTTCTTTGCCATCGGTCACCTCAAAGAAATGAATTGGAAGACTCCTTTTCTCGGCTGTTACACTGGGCAGTCGTGAAACGGACACCCAAATCAGACGCGCATACTTCAACCACCTCTTGGTCTGCCAGTCTATTTGCACGTCCTACTCTGTTTCACAAAGTCCGCCGAATGACTCGTATCTGCTGTGCCACTGACGCCTCTCTTTTTTATGCCAGACCGACACTGCTGAAATTTGCATGTGTACTGGTACAATCTCGTTTTGTACGAGACCGGCGCATATAAATTGTGTCTTCGACAGCGGCCATGTTTTCTATCGGATTCATCATGCAAGCAAGACACGTTCGCACACGTTTCGAGCTCTGAGGTAAGTCATCACAATAAGTGTTATCAAAATCCCATTCTTCAATTCAAAGTACAATTCATTCACTGGCAATCAAATGTCTCAGTAAATTTTCATTTCATATAAATTTCAAAGTCTCCCCCTTCAGCCCTATTAGTAAAGAGTGAAACTCACCGTAAATAAATAAATAAATATTGTATTTGCCTACTTCTTGGGGATTGAATATTATTATTTCCTTTGATTTATATTGTATACTCATTTCCTTCAGGGTCCCAACACGAGACCAAAAGTCAGAAATGGCCTTGTGATATTTTCCACTAAACAGTTTTGTAAAAAAAAATATAAAATATAAAATAAAAATAGAACAGTCAAGCTGTACTTGTGAGAACAATTTTTTGTATTTCTTTAAGGCATGGGCTACCAGGTATCCCTTCAATCGTTGATTGGAAAAAATTCCAATCAAATCAAGACCTTCAACTACAACTTGAATTTTTGATATCTTCATGTACCAGATTTTTTAGATTTCCACTTCAAGATCCTTGTATAGTTTTTTGAAGATCTTTAAAAAATAAATTAAGGTCAGCCGAAACTGCCATGTCAATAAGGAAGCAAATTCTGTTTTATGTGCTCTTTGATCATTATGTCTGGGCAATTAGCTTTGATTGTTCTGTCTGTGTTTATTGTAAACTCCCATAAAATTGTTACAGAACTGTAACTGGGTCTGGGTGGTGTTCATACCAATTTCTTAGTGTTTCCTTCCTATAAATGTTCCAAATTTTATCATCATCATCATTATTATTATTATACTGCATATTTTTCTGTATGAGAAATATGAATACACTTTATAAGACTATCCATTCTTGTTGCTAGGAGGCAAATAACCACATGGCATTCTGATTTAAAAAGAACGATGTGCCAAAATTCAATTCTTTTCTATTGTCTCTGTTTATTATGTTTCTCCAACAAAATGGTGAGACCTAATTGCCATTCTAGTAGCATGCTTAAATTTATATAGTCAGGGTTCCAGGCTAAAAAAGCTCATCAGAGCATTTGCCATAAAAATATTTGTAGAAAAAAACTGAGGGAAGCTATGTCACATCAGTGAGAAAGTCGAGATACCTGGTCAGGATTGATTGCCATGTTTCTTGTTCACAGCAGAAGTGCTAAATTGAAATAAAATTGGTCTTTTTATTAGTTTTGATGACATGGTGAGAAGCTCTTTTTTACAGAGCTGTTTTAAAACCAGTATAAATTAGAGAAAGGAACCTCATTGTGAAAGTGGCAAGGTGCATTTGGAAAGCAAATGGAGGAAGAAGGAAAAAACATTTAAGCTTTACAACTTTTTGCGGGTATGCTTGGAACAAATTACGTTCACACAAATGAAGGGGCATATGTGAAAAATCATTGCATCTGATTATCTTGGAAACTAATTTCCTTCTTTTTGTTATTTGCCTTTCATTTTTTTATATGATGAGGAAATAACTAAGTAAAAAGATGGTGCTAGAAACTTTCAGTTTGAAAAATTCACGTTCAAACAAATTTTATTTATTCATTATTTTATATAACAGGCTAACATCAGATAATATATTTAGTTTCTTTCTCGTAGCATGAAAACCTGATAAAGGTCCATCTTTTATAAGTATTATAGTACCTGAGAACAGTGTGTCACTGTAGTAGAAATGAAATGCAAACAGAGCAGCCAACCACTACTGATAAGCCTACCGATCCCTGTTAGTCAAAGAGATGTCGTTTAGTGTGCTGTTTTTTGCAGAAAGACAGCACATTGCTGCCATGCTAGAACAGAGTTGATGCAAACTCAGGAATTTCTTGTTATGAAGAAAGTGTCTACCAGCTTTCTCATGAGATAGTTGGGATTGTGAGGTGAACAGTATCAACTATGCAAATGATTCCTTTGCTTGGCAACCATTAAAGTTTTAGGCTCTATAAAAGCAGGCATATTTTCTGAAGACACAATGTGCTGTGTTGTAGCATAAAGAGATTGCAGTATGTTACCAAGGATTGCTGTTCATTAATTGAAATTCATCCATGTTTGTTCTGGTGTCTTGGCTGTGTTGGTCCCATATTTGTGGTTTTCCCATGTGACTGTCATAATTCAGTGTTTGATTCCAGTTCTGCTGATTTTTCCATCCATCTTCATTGGCAGATACCCAACCAATAAAACCAATCTACAGTCACTCTGTTGTAGAGTAGGACACAGTATACTTCCCTTACTACTGTGACAATGGACTGCTCTTACCTATAAATAATGGCAAGTAGCCTCATTAGAGTAGGATTTGAGTAGTATTTGATTTACTCAAGTTATTCTATGTATGAGTATTTAATAAACTTCTTTGTTTCCTCTACTCAGTCTTCTGTAACTTCGGCACTCTCTCTAACTACAGCCTTCCTAATTCTTGGCTATTTTGAACAAAGACAACATTACAACATATTTCCTGGCTTTTTTTTTTTTTTTTTTTTTTATAAAATCAGAATGAAGAGTAGTATCTATGCGCTTTGTGAAAAGTGTTATATGCACAAAAAATGTGTATACTTATGTGTAAGCAGATGTAATTTCCATCCAAGTCTTGAAGCATATGTTGAGTGATGAGAATGTTTGCTTTCCAACCATGAGACCCAGGTTCAAATCTCACCATGGTTGATTTGTTGGCAAGTTGATTTCTTGATGTTATAAGCCTGGTAAGGTGATCCCTACATGAGGCACTTTTAGAAAGTGTCTTTAAACCCAGACATACGTTGACCAAAGCCTTATAAGTGAAATTAGCTAGATATAACTATTTGGAAGCCATTGTTAGCTATGTTAGCATGAAGTCATATGTCATAGTGACCAAGGGCTTCATTGTACTAATTATGTGTAATGATTATATATAATTGATACAAGTAAAAAGTTTGTCACTGAGCTGATTGATGTCATATTCAGTATCCTGACTCCTGTGTTTTGTAGATGGAACCTCCATCAATGACTCTGGTTTGGTTTGGTTTGTTTTACAGTATATCAACTTCATTGGGTTGTTTAATGCCAACAAGATTTTTTTTGCTGGTAATATTTTTTTTTCAAAAAGTATTTCTGGTAATATTTTTCCAAAATTGTGATGCTGGTAATTTTGAAAAAAGTATTGCTGGCAATAATTTTTTCTTCAAAAATTTATTCCTGGTATTACAACCTATTTTTACATATTTTTGACCCCAGTTTGAGGGTTAACTATTTGCCCATAGTTGGGACCCTAACAGGTGCTACCACCCCAGGTCAGAGTAGACCTGGGAACACCGGCAATTAAGAGGTGGTTCCATGCACCTCAGAATCTCCTGATCAGATGCCTTGCTGTTTGACGTAGTTTATCCTCTTGTCTAGGACACGGGTGTAATTTATCGTCACTGGAATCACTCTGTCCAATCATCAATGTATGTTTGGAGGATGTATAATAGCATCCAAAATACAAGTGGACATGAGAATAAGTAGAAAAGCTTTAAAGTTGGATTCGATAAAGTAATTTAATTTACTGGCCCTCTTATCTTCAAAAATTACTACATATTTTCCTTACACACAGTATTCTCTTCCACTTTGACCTGAAGAAACACGTCACATTGGCTAAATGTACTGGTTTAAGGCTTTTTCGCTTTGTATCATCATATATTTAAAAAATAAATTTGTTGATTTATGTTATGATAATCTCTACTCAAGTTTTCACAGAATCACATCCACTCTTCAGGAGACTTGAATTAACATCAAGTCTCCTG
The DNA here is from genome assembly GCA_963932145.1 of Acanthosepion lycidas. Lineage (NCBI taxonomy): Eukaryota > Metazoa > Mollusca > Cephalopoda > Sepiida > Sepiidae > Acanthosepion > Acanthosepion lycidas. The sequence goes on along the minus strand of OZ010608.1, from coordinate 48,886,860 downwards.
AAGAGTAGAAGTGTTTCCAGGAAACTCAAAAGAAAGAGAGAATTGTAAGACAAGTGAAAAAATTTTATATATTTGATTTGTTATTATTAATGCTCTACCTTCTGATATTGAGCACTATAATGACAAAAATATCTGGACGTAAAAACTGTACCTTCCCGAATTACTCTGTGAAAAATATGGAAGAATGATGTATGTCAAATTATGCTCTTTTTGAATCACACCTGTTGAATGCTGGAGAGTAGAGTGCCTGTAATACCACAATCTATTTAACATATGGAAAATAATTTCAAAGAAACGTTGTTCCATATTATTTTTTTTAAATTGTATGTAAACTCGTTTATCTTGTGATATATTAAATGTATTTTGTTTTTCTTTCCAGGTAAGTTATTGATCTGAAATCCTGCTTTTGGTAAGCAATAATTTTTTTTTTTTATTTAAAATATTTTGTTTTGAAGATTAATGAAAGCCAAGTGTAGCAAAAACACTGCATATTTTTGTATCTTTATTTCATTTTCGATTTTATCATCTCAGGTTTTGTGATAAAGGTGTATATATATATATATATATATATATATATATATATATATGCCATTTACTTTTTTTTTTGCAATTAAATTGGTAAAAAAGTGAAAAGCTTTTTAAATGAAAAATAAAATAGAAAACATTTCTACTCTATAAATTAAAATATATAAATGCAATTAGTATAATAATGCTTTACTGTTCAGTATTCATATTCCTTCAAGGTGTGTTCTTCTTGAAGTTGTGATCACTGTGCTGTGCTATTTGGTCATTGGTATCAAGTTCTCTCTCAGATATATATATATATATATATATATATATATATATATATATATTACGAAATGGACAAAGTCCGACAATTTATTTATTAAAGATATTTTTATGTTTAACGTTATAGATACAAGTATTTAAGTAAATGCTCTGTTTATAATAAACAGTATTAAATAACATTTACCGGCCTGAATGTCTGAGAAATTTTCATAGAAAATATTCGTTCTTTGACAGGATTCGAACCTGCATCCTATACGGAACCGTCATTTACGCTGACGTGCCTTACCGTTAGGCTACAAAGAAGCATTCGGTAGACAAGGTCGAATTTACTGCTTATAAACTCAATCTTCCATGAATCTCGAATATTCATAACTGCTCATGGCGTATCAAATGTAAACAAATGACGTCATATATTACGAAATGGACAAAGTCCGACAATTTATTTATTAAAGATATAACGTTAAACATAAAAATATCTTTAATAAATAAATTGTCGAACTTTGTCCATTTCGTAATATATGATGTCATTTGTTTACATTTGATACGCCATGAGCAGTTATGAATATTCGAGATTCATGGAAGATTGAGTTTATAAGCAGTAAATTCGACCTTGTCTACCGAATGCTTCTTTGTAGCCTAACGGTAAGGCACGTCAGCGTAAATGACGGTTCCGTATAGGATGCAGGTTCGAATCCTGTCAAAGAACGAATATTTTCTATGAAAATTTCTCGGACATTCAGGTCGGTAAATGTTATTTAATACTGTTTATTATAAACAGAGCATTTACTTAAATACTTGTATCTATAACGTTAAACATAAAAATATCTTTAATAAATATATATATATATATATATATATATATATATATAAAACTATATATAATTTTGTATAATTTTATATATCAACAAACAGTATTTAGAAAAATATGACAAACTGGAAAGGTTTTTTGTGACGCATTTCATCTGTTAGGATTTCATCAGGCTGGGCTTTGTTGACGTTGACATGTCTACAAATGTTCATGAAACGAGAGTTCCAGGTAGTTTCAAAATTTTTGAAATAAATATTTTTGAGAGAATATTTTTTTCTCTCAATCCAGCTCAAATCATCTGTATCCTTTCCCTTTTTCTCTCCATCATCTTTGTCACTGACTATGCCACACTGTGACAATATAAAATCTAAGAGCCTGGATGCAAATTTATTGTGGCTGAATTAGTGATCAGTTTGTCATATATATATATATATATATATATATATATATATATATATATATATATATATATATATAGGATTAATACAAATAAGATTTGTCACTTATCTGATTCTTATTATATTCAGCATCTCAACTTCAGAATTTCCTAGGCAAATATTACATTAATTATTGAGTCTACTCATCAAGAGGTTTCAGTAATTGACTGCTGTTTTCTCATTTTTCATTATCTGATATATATATATATATATATATATAAGCAAATATATGGATATAGATCCGGCAGTATGAAGAAAAATATACAGAAAAAAACAAACAAAAATCCTTATATGCAATTATGCTGTTTTAATGTTAATATAATGTCAACGTCGGATATTTCGGTCTAATAGACCATCTTCAGGACATATTCATAAAACATAATTAAGATTTATCAACATTTTATTAACAGTTATCTGTTTGGATTGGTCTTGCTTTTATGTCCATCATATTTTTTATGGTCTAATGTTAATTATGTTTTATGAATATGTCCTGAAGATGGTCTATTAGTCCGAAACGTCTGACGCTGACATTATATTAACATTAAAACAGCATAATTGCATATTAGGATTTTTGTTTGTTTTTTCCGTATATTTTTCTTCATATATATAATGAACTCACCTATTGACTTTGAAGTATGGGGATCCAACAACCTCATTCAGTTTTTATGTTTGCATTTTATGTGACACTCCAGTCCCGCTCTTGACCTGCATAGAAGCCCACATATTGTGCAACAGTGAGGATCTCATGACATAGCCGCAGGAATATTTGCTGATGCTTTTTGCCGTTGTCTTTCATCTCTTAGCTAATCAATGTGACTGATTTTTGAAATTTTTGATACCACTCTGGCACAAATATCTCCAGTTATTTCTATGCAGGGCTACTCACTCAAAGTTAGTATGAAACACATTGACAAATGTTGTAACTGCGTATATATATATATATATATATATATATATATATATATATATATATATATACATATATATATATATATATATATATATATATATATATATATATGATTCGATAAACTATAGGATATGCTTATAAATCTAAACTGTTTTACTTGTATTAAACTTTATTAGAGAAAGAAATATGAAGAAAAAAATATATCCTGGCATTTTTTTTATTTTTGTGGTTTTGATTTTCATTGGTTCAGCAAGCTTCAATTGCATTTGACTTGTTAAGCAGCATTAGTATAAGTTATGGCATTCTGAATGATATTTGTTCTTCATCATATCATTCTGCTGGATTCTGATTCATATTTGATCACTATTTTATCCCAGTTCATTTCGAGAACCTCTCTAATTTTCAAAGAATCACCTAAAAATTAAAGTTTGAGCACCTTTTTCAAAACTAATTTACGATCTCACTTCAGACCAGGGGAATTTATTTTCTTAAAGAGTTTTATCATAGATTCAATAATAATAATAATAATAATAATAATAATGAGATTAATCAATTACTGTATAAAGTTTCCTTAAAATTTTACCACTTTTTGCCTAATATAATATTAGGGCTGGTGGATTTTTAATATTAGGTAACCCTGTCACTAAAAACATTGCACACCATGTACTAATATGTCAAATAGTTTCAGAATCTCAACTTAGTAGTGGTTAATTAAAGCAAATAAGGCCTGAAACTTACTAATTATGAAATCCAAGGTGTGCCCCCAAACCTTTGGACAATAATATATATATACACATTTGAGAGAGAGAGTCTATAAAATATATATATTCTTTCTTTGGTACTGAACCCTTTCCCCTCTATAAATAGTAAAATTTTAATAATTATATATGTTGGAACACATTAACATTAACAAAAGCATTTATTTTAATGAATAAACATGGAATTAAAAGGGGCAAAATGTTTTGTTTATTTAATAATAATGCCTATTTTTTAGTTAGTTAATATCAGACTTATGATGACTCTGTCACTCAAACCTTGTGCTGCAACATTCATCTTGTGACGAGTCAATTATCATATTCCTATTTGTTATTGGTAGTATACAAAAGCATTTTGAATCTTAAGGAAATCTCAATATCATTGTCATCAACTTAGCCATTAATATTAACTGTCAAGTACATTCTTGATGCTCTGTTTCTACTTGACCCTGTTGTATCTAATAACTTTCAGAGTTGGCATTAAGTAGATGGGTCCTTGTCTTTTACTTGCCGATCAGATAAAGAATTGAAGCTGGCAATGACAAGAAGAAATAGTTGTTATAGCACTTTGTCAAGAAACTCCTCATAATTTGCCCCGTGATTACTTTAGTTGGTTTATAAGAGTCATGTAAGGAAGCCTGTCCAAAGGCCTGTCCCAGCCAAGTCCTGTAAGGAAGCCTGTCCAAACGCCTGTCCCAGCCAAGTCCTGTAAGGAAGCCTGTCCAAAGGCCTGTCCCAGCCAAGTCCTGTAAGGAAGCCTGTCCAAAGGCCTGTCCCAGCCAAGTCCTGTAAGGAAGCCTGTCCAAAGGCCTGTCCCAGCCAAGTCCTGTAAGGAAGCCTGTCCAAAGGCCTGTCCCAGCCAAGTCCTGTAAGGAAGCCTGTCCAAAGGCCTGTCCCAGCCAAGTCCTGTAAGGAAGCCTGTCCAAAGGCCTGTCCCAGCCAAGTCCTGTAAGGAAGCCTGTCCAAAGGCCTGTCCCAGCCAAGTCCTGTAAGGAAGCCTGTCCAAAGGCCTGTCCCAGCCAAGTCCTGTAAGGAAGCCTGTCCAAAGGCCTGTCCCAGCCAAGTCCTGTAAGGAAGCCTGTCCAAAGGCCTGTCCCAGCCAAGTCCTGTAAGGAAGCCTGTCCAAAGGCCTGTCCCAGCCAAGTCCTGTAAGGAAGCCTGTCCAAAGGCCTGTCCCAGCCAAGTCCTGTAAGGAAGCCTGTCCAAAGGCCTGTCCCAGCCAAGTCCTGTAAGGAAGCCTGTCCAAAGGCCTGTCCCAGCCAAGTCCTGTAAGGAAGCCTGTCCAAAGGCCTGTCCCAGCCAAGTCCTGTAAGGAAGCCTGTCCAAAGGCCTGTCCCAGCCAAGTCCTGTAAGGAAGCCTGTCCAAAGGCCTGTCCCAGCCAAGTCCTGTAAGGAAGCCTGTCCAAAGGCCTGTCCCAGCCAAGTCCTGTAAGGAAGCCTGTCCAAGCCAAGTCCTATAAGTAAGCCTGTCCAAATGTATGCCCCATCTGAGTCTTTTATGGAAGCCTGTCCAAATGTATGCCCCATCTGAGTCTTTTATAGAAGCCTGTCCAAAAGCCTGTCCCAGCAGTTTAAGTTTTCTGCTGGTGACAGTTGTATGGAATGGAGGAGAAAGCTTTTCATGAAAGGACCACTGAACGTAAGCAGCTTGTCTAGCTTTTTGTCTTGTTTCCCCCTCCCCCAATACTCTTTTGGTTAAATGCAGCTATACTGGTTTCATCCACTCAATGCCACAGCTGCATTTCACATCTCTAAGACTACCTAGAGTGGATCACAAAAGAGTTGGTTTCCACTGTTTATAATGATAATATTCCTCTTGTACAATAGACAGACTAGGATATTGTATGCTACACTGGCCTTTATTATATTCAGATCACTTTGCACAATACTCTCCTTGAAAATGTATTCTTTGTGCTGAGGGACTTGATCATTGCTGTCAAGTGTCTAACATGTTCCTGATGGATTATTTCCATTAGATCCTGCAACTGATTTTCTCTCTCCATATATAAATATAAAAATGGACACACAGGTCAACACCAAGTGGTGACAGTCTGTTTCACACTTGATCACAATCTTCAGGCTATATTGATTTACACACTCTAACCCTGATTTCACTTTTATCAATAAATAAATCATACTATATATTTGTCTAATATATATATATATATATATATATATATATATATATATACACACACACATGGAATAACTTTTAAAATGTCCATTTACACAGTCATTTAACAAATGATAGTGACTCTTTTCTGCAACTGTAATTAGAAAAAATATATATTTTAAACTTTCAGCTCTCTATAAAATACAAGGATGTAGCCACTGAAATCTTGTCTACCATATAGACAGTACATTATTCTTGATAATGACTGAAACTGTTGAAAAATACTTGATTTAAAGAAAGAGGCCAAATATCAACTTCAGAGAGTTTATCCACAATTTCTGTACCAATATACAAAATCTTCACCATGGAAAGTTTTAAACTTTCAGCTTTCTATAAAGCACTAGGATGTAGCCAATGGAATATATATATATATATATATATATATATATATATATATATATATATATAAATTTCCGAGAGGATAGAATCCAGGTAGAACTCAATGTCCAGGACAGAGTAAGAACGTAATAAAAAGGCTTAAACACTAATACTCCATGGTTATAATTTATTACATTGGAATTATAATTACGATCCAATTCATCAGACCTACAAATTCAAAAAGAAATCAGAAAAAATAACTCCCGGAATAAAAAATAAAATTTAGTGAGAGTGTATGTATGAGAGTGGGAGACACGTGTGATAAGGAAATGAAAATTCTAGAGAGGGGTAACAGACGAAAGAAGAACAGGAAGGCCTAAAAGAGAAGTTTTTTACTCCTCTCTTTAAAACTTCTCTCTGTTAAATTTTAATCCCCACCTTCACCTTCACGGAGTTATTTTTTCTGATTTCTTTTTGAATTTGTAGGTCTGATGAATCGGATCGTAATTCCAATTCCAATGTAATAAATTATAACCATAGAGTATTAGTGTTTAAGCCTTTTTATTTTATATATATATTTATATAATATGTATATAAACAAATGTTTTATATTTTTGCATACACGTAGTAATGTTTGGTATTTCTTACATTAGATGTTACATCAATATTTTAGTGAACTTTTAGTGTGTGGTATGTTTGATGATTTTTGAGACAACCTGACTTTGATGAGACCACATTGATTACATGTTATCTGAAATTCTCTGTGAACCTTATCAGGTAAATTAACAGCAGAACTCTTACAAACATCTCTCTTGAGTTTTTCAGGCTCGGTATGATTCTGTTCAAAGTTGCTCTTCCTATTGTGTACAGCTTTCCTCCTTTGGTTTGCTTTCACTGATGTGGATCAAAAGAGAATGGGATTGGCTCTGTGCAAAGCCATTCCTCACTAAAAAAAAGCTTCATTTTGCAGGAACCACTTGATTTCTCTCTCTCTCTCTCTTAGATGCAAACAAACCTATATATTTGTGTGAAAGTTCATAGTAAGAGTAATATAAAGAGCTAACCTTGAAAGGATTTAATTGTTGGTTGGAGTTTGCTACTTGGGTTTGGATTCATAATGGCTGATTAAATTGCAAACATTGGGGGTAAACAGGAAATGAAATAGATTTTGATAAAATAATTCTTGTGTAAAATATGTTCAGAATTTCTTTTCAGTGGCAAAGATGATCTTGCAGGTCAGTTCTGAAATAAAGAAATTAGATAATTAAAGCTTTCATTTCTGGGGTTTGTTAACCATAACTATTGTTGTGGAAAGGAGGCAGTTCCCTTTGTTATATTAGTGAGTAAATGAATATATAAAAATTATCGTGTATACAGGGTGCGATGGGTTGCCATTTTATATTTTGAATTTTGTGCGAGCATGTTGTTTGTTTTCAATTTTGTTGACTACACAGTATAGTAGGGTCAGTTGGGGACAGTCTATGAGAAAAAGAGAACCATGGCACAATTCACTCTGCCAGAAATTTGTGACTCTACTGCTTGGCATTCACACCAGAAGATCTGATAAAAAACATTTTAGAGTATTTGGGTGTCAATCTGATGACAGTGCAGAGGATTTGGAAAGAGTTGAATGAGTCTAATGGTGATTACGAAGGTGTTTGGAGGGATCACTAAGATGGTGACATTATGCCTCCATTCATCTTCCCATAGGGCCTCAGCCTCAACATGGAGGCCTACATTAAGTGCCTTGAGGAGGTAGTGCTGCCCTGGGTCAAGACAGTGGCTGCTGGAAGACTATATCTCAGGCAATGGGACTCTGCACCATGCCACACAAGCAAGAGAACCCAGTTATGGCTGTCAGACAATTCCTGCAACCACATCACCCCTTACATCTGGTAACCTAACTCTCTAGACTGTGCAACCCCCTTGATTATTATGTGTGGAGTGCAGTTGAGTGAGAGACCAACAAATCTCCTTGTAATACCTAAGATAAACAGAAGGCAAGGATTATAGTAGCAATTCATCAGCTTAAACAAAGATACCACCCAGAAGAGATGCAGGTGATTCCAAAGTCATCTGGAGTCCGTGGTTGAAGTGAATGGCAATTTTATTGAATAAATTTAATCTTTAGTATTTCATGATATTTTTGTGTAATTTTGGTAAATATATGTGTTATAATGAGATGTCACTGTATTTTCATGTTTGCATAATTTAAATAATTTATCCATTGCATCCTGTATATATATATATATATATATATATATATATATATATATATATATATATCTGGACTTTCATTGTAGAAGCGATGTCCTGGTGGCATCAAGACAGAAAATTGATCAACTGAGAACAAACTATAATCAATGCTTTTATGTTCATTTCACCATATATAGAATCTCCTGTTAATTTCAATATACAAAGGCCTAACAATTCAGTTAAGCACCAGTCTCATATTTCAAAACTGATAGCAAAGATTGTGCCACAGTTTCTGAACAGCCACCCTCAATTTTAAATTTAAGGTTTTCTTTCTCATGGACTAGCTGCTATCCAAAGCAAGTTTGCTTTGCTGTTTAACCCATAGTTGGAAAAAGATAGATTCCTACCTTTTCCAAGGGTATGAGTATGAAGAAACAGAATCAACCAGAAGTTGAACTTTTCTCTCCACTTCACATTTACTTCACTCATGCACTTAGGAAATGTATGAATCCACATACTCTCTGTGGGTAAAATAATAAGGTAGACAAGGCTCTCTTGCTTCGATAGGGCAAAGACTTATGTATGCCATGAATGCAAGGAGGACATGCATTTTACAGAAGCTTGGTTTGGTCATTCACTGTAGTTGATCCTCTAGCAGCTGACATGGAGACCCTGACTCTGCTACTGTATTTTGGAGAGGATGTTGATCTATTATTCTTCTAAAATCTACTCATGCACACACAGTTCCTTCTGAAGAACTCTCATCTCCTTTTGCATTGGATTTTGAATGATGCATGCTTTTGTAATAGTAGTAATGTGAAAAATAAGGAAAGAAAAGACATTTGGTTGACAGGATACATTTCTCATCAAATGTATTCTCGATATAATTGAAACCTATCTCTTCATCTGCTTTATTATTTTAAATCTTTCTTTTTATTTGAATTTTTTTCTTTGCTTTCAATTTGATAAATTCCGAGCCCAAGTCGGAAGCTTAATTAAATTTCAGTAATTTACACTCATCACTTTTCTTATCACCAAAATGATTTTGCTCAGAGAAGACATAACAGAAACTTAATATTAACAGGAACTCTAAAGAATGATTTTCCCTGATTTTCTTAGAATTTTGACTTTGTTGATATTAATATCTTTCATTTTGCATTTTTGGACATGCTTTGAAGCTGCTAGCTGAAAGCAATTTTTCTCCCTTGGATGCTCTTGAAACATCAATTTCTTATAACCTCAGCAACTATGATAATCTTCTAATGAAGTTTTAGCTATTTATCCTGTATTCGAATTAAGAAACCATAGGTGATATTGACAAGCATGGAGACGCTTATTCCTTACATTAAAAGCTTAGTTCACTGTATAAAAGTGGAGGATGGACAGTGGAGGAGCAGTTTTCATTAATACCGAACCTACTGATGGACAATCTGCTGATGGGGTTCAGGGTCAATCCTTTAATCTTTTGATCTCTCTGATTGGCCCGCAAACCCTCAGATTCACATTGACAGAAAGTGAAGTTAGCCATTGCAAGGATGGTTGCCTGTTGTGTAGTAACATCAGTTGAAGTTAAAGGAATTCAACTGCTTATTAATCTTGGCATTGATGCCTTAGTGCATATCTCCCGAGTTTCTCCGAGTGCATAAAAGATGTAGAGGCAAGTTTTAAGTATGTGGCACTCACATGCTTATGTATATATATATATGTGTGTGTGTTTTTATATATATATATATATATATATATATATATATATATATGTGTGTGTGTGTGTGTGTGTGTGTGTGTGTGTGTGTTTTTATATATATATATATATATATATATATATGTGTGTGTGTGTGTGTTTTATATATATATATATATATATATATATATATATATATATATATATATATATATATATATATGGTAGGGCCTGGAAATATGTTTATTTTTTTCTCCATATATAAAGTTTTGGGGTTGATGAGTGGCTAAAAGGCAATATCGTCAACTGCAATGTTCCCAAGAGTAAAAAGATAAAAATGCTAAAAGATTTGAATATCTGAAGATAAAGAATTTGTTTTTATCTCTCTTACCCCTTTTTTGCTTGATGTTATGAAAGCAGTGCTGATTTTTTTTTTTTTTTTTTTATTCCATGAGCTTTTGTTTGTTTGTTTTTCCTCGGGGTCTCTTTAAAAGAAAACATTGAAAACGTTAGGAAATCAGCTCATTCTAAGAGATAATCATTTCCTCTGCCTAAAAAAAGTCAATAATAATAATAATAATCTTATCATGATTCAGGTTGTCCTTCCTTTAGTTCATGGCATGCCTGCTATTCTCTGCCAGTACATCATAAATAATGGACAATTTTGTTTGCATCAAGAGAAAAGACAGAAAAGACATATCAAAGACACTACAGGCACCTTGATGGGGTGTAATGGTTAAAAAGCTTAACTTGCTAGATCAATTATGATTGAGTAGTGAGTTCAATCCTCACTGGGTACCCCATACTTTCGGCCTTGTGCCACATCTAAGCTGTGTTTAGAAAGTCACTATTAGAGACACTACTTGGTTTCCGTGAGAAAACTATTCAGTGCCTCATTAATAATAGAATATTCCATTTTGATGGTGTGGCAAGACAAAAAAGATGTATCAGAGATCCTACCTGGAAAATGGATGAAGGAAAGATAGAAGATGCAATAACATTTGCCAGTACCTCATAAATAATGAACCATTCTGTTTTGATCATGTAGAAAGGTAGAAAAGATATATCAGAGATGCTACCTGGTTTCAGTGAAAAAATGAAAGAAAGAGAGAAGAGAAGATAGAAGTGGTTATGACACTCTCCAATACCTCATAAATAATGGACTATTCTGTTTTAATCATGTGAAAAAATGGAAAATAATATATCTCAAACACTACTTGGTTTCAGTGAGAAAATAAAAGATAGAAAATAAAAATATTTTCATTTGTATCCTCTTACTTTAAATAATGAGCAGTGTTCATATTTATGATTGTTATTGTTGTATTTTGTTGAAGGTGTTAAGATGAAATATTTAATGATGTGATAGCTAATTCTGTTCATATTTTATTATTGTAGAACTTGCCATGAGATTATTCAACCATTAACTTAAGAATTAAGATTCATCAGAAAATTAAAATAGGAAACCTGTGAAATTTCCTCAGTTATTTCTGCTACTACTACTATTAATAATAATAATAATAATAATAATAATCATTATTATTATTATTATTATTATGAGCAAAGATTTAGGAGAGACCTGAAGGCATGAACAGAATCTTTACTGTCTACTGAACATGTACAAATGTTGAGAACCAATTTATTAATAATAATAATAATGATTTATTTATTTTATAATTATTTATTCTATTTATTTATTTTATAATAATTAATACTACTAATAATAATTTTGATAAAATGAAAACATGAGCAAGGATTTAGGAGGAGATCTGAAAGCATGGACAGAATCTTAACTATGTACTGAACATGTGCAAACGCTGAAAACCAATTATTTCAAATATCATATTGACAAACTGGATTCTGCCCTGTGTAGAAGAGGTGGAAAAGCAGGGAGGAACTGTGAGTTACATATAAAGTAAATGTGACATGTTGGCATAATAAAATTACAAATGGAGACATGACACTATTACAATTATTGTACACTGGATGCTATGTGGTAAATGCCAACTGGAGAGAGAGAACATAAAAGTGGTATGAGTATAACACAATCTGCAGTAGTGGAAAATGAGAGTGTAAAGCTGGGATTTCACAATGCAGTATGATGAATATAACTGAACCAAGAAGACCAAGCATCATTATTGTTTATAGGGGAAGATAAACAGTGTTGGATTCTTGAAGTATCTGGACCAGGAGACATAAAGGTAGTTGAGGAAGCAAAGGAAAAGAGATTTGAAACATGAAATAGCATTATTGTAACGGCTTAGTAAAACAGAAGTTGTTTCCGTTGTTGCAGTTACTGCTTGGAATAATGACAGACAAAATCTCAAAGGATTGGGATTCTGAGATACTTCAGAGAACAGCTTGAAACAACCAGAATTCTGAGGAAGGTTTTTTTTTTTTTTAAATGAGGGGAGGAAAATAAATGACAGGAACCAAGTTCCTGATGATGAAATTAAAGCATAAAATATGATTAGAATTTAATCTCGCATGACAAATGATTTTACAGTTTAAAGGCATCATTCACTCTGAAATGAATATTGTTGATAGTAGGTTGCTTTCTTTTAATGTAAAGAATCTACAGGATTTGTAATCATTATTTTTGCAGTTAGTAGCAGAAAACTTCTGTTACTAGGCAAAATCTGATTAGTAGGGTGCTATGGATTTGTATTATTTGTATCTTGCACTTTTCTCAGAGTAGTTGACAAGTCAATTTTCTTGATAAAAATGTCATGGAATAAGCAATATACTCACTTGCTGAAGTCCTGTAAACTCCTCTGTGGAATATAGAGTGACAGCCTCAACATATGAACCATTGTTACTGTGATTTCTGTAACAAGTAGGCTTTCATGGAATGTTGCTCACCCCCATGCCCAAGAGGTTTTGAACTCTGTGATATCTTTCTTCTAGACTGGTTAAAAACCAAAGCTAACAAGACTAATTTGTCTTACTGTTTAACCTATAGCTGCACAGGGGAGAAGAGCTGGAGTCATAATTTTCCTAAAGATATTTGTGCAAAAATGAATTTAACAAACTTAACTGGGGTTTGAACTCAGCTCATCACAGCTATTAACCATTGCACCAGATGCACATTCAAAACTAATATATATGGACATTATTTTTGTTATTATTATTAATGGAGAAAAAGTATGGATAAGAAAATTGGTATGCTGGATTAGACTTGAGCAAAGGATTTTTTTGTGGAAATGTATCACAGGTTGAATATCCTTTATCTGAAATTCCAAAATCCAAAAGTTTTTCAGGTGCTGTCATGACTTGCCACAAATGGTAATTTTCAGAAAGCCCAGCTATGTAGCCTAAGTTGACACCAGTTTTTTGTTAGCGGTTATCACACCATCACCTTCGTTCATGGATTATCTACCAGGTGTTTTGTGCTCACTAAAGATATTCAAAATGTCAAAAGGTCCTGTATTTATATATTTTTTATAAGTAGGGATCATGATTTTTGTACATGTAGAGAAAATACAAAACATTATTTTTATCTGAAATCTTAATTTCACCTCTTAAAAATCCATGTGAGCATTACATGACTAGCATCATTACCTGTATCTGTATGTACATAAAATTTATTAATTTTTATTTTAAACTACTTTCAGGGTATATGTTATATAAAAATACCTTCAAAGGTATGTGTTATATAAAAATACCTTCAAGGGTATAATGTATGAGCTGTGTTATGAAACGTAAAGGGATATTCTGTTTATGCTTGGGTTCCATTCCAAAGCTGCTCCATTTTATAGAAGCTATATACAAATTAAATAGTCTGTATTCCAAAATCAAAAAAAATCTGAAAACCAAAGACCTTTCCATTCTGTCCCAAGAATTTTTGATAAAGGATTCTCATCCTGTATTCATAATAATGAGGTTGAACATTTCCGATTTTTATAGATTTGGATGAAACTATTCTCTTTAAATGTAATAAATGATGAATCACTGTCTGTTGGCATAATATTTTTTTTAATCAGGTAAAGCCACTGAGACACAAGGGGTTGTTTATAAATGATGGTTAATGGTATGCATCCATCTCTTCTCCCTCCTGCTATGGGCAAAAAGCAGAACAGACCAGTTTCTATAGTCTTTGGTGGCAACTGATCAAGGAGAAGATCAATTCTGAATTGAAAACCTGGGCAACAACTAAACCTAGGAGGGTAAATGGAACCCCAGCAGTACCAAAAAAAAAAAAGCTGTTCAAGGGCAGATGGACTCAAAGGTCATTCATGAACATATAAGTGTGGTGAGTACAACTATACCCCTGAAAACATAGTCCAACAGGAGCAAGGAGACCATGAACTTTGATTTGGAATTTTAGAACAGTTAGAAAAAGATATATAACATTTATAAATTATGATTAATAAAAATGTTTTAAACTTCACAAATCAGTTAAATTTCTTCACTTCTCGACCTCTTAGGCTGTTTGTGGAAAAATTCTATTAAAAATAATCCTCTTGATAAAATTACACAAATATGACTCCACAAAGTTGCATATTCATTTATGCTATCAATTTCTTTTTTTGTCAGGTTCAAAGTGTGACAAGACATATTTTCATGAATGTCTGCACGCCAATGTTATTTCACTAATTTTATTTGATAAATTTTTATGGCGTGCAAATAGTTTGAGTTTATATTTTTCTTCCTGAAATAAATAACAAATATCCGATCACACTTCATAACTCCAAGTTTTTTTTTTCAAAACCTTTCACTGAGTCCAAGTACAGAAAACAATCGCATAAAACAATAGCCTAGTGGTTTAAAGGTTTGTTTCATGATTTGGTGTCATAATAATTGTGAATTCAGTCCTTGGGCTGGTGAGTATACTTGGAGTCATTGGAAACATTGAGAGGAAAAACTGAGTATCACTAAACTAAAAACTAGACAAGGTACCCTTTCCTGTAGCTTATCTGGATTGATATACACCTGATGAAGGCCGGAGAGAAGAACGGCTGAAATGTAGCAATAACAACAACAAAGATGAAGACAATAGTCTGAATGCAAAGAATGTAAATAAATCAAATAATGTGGTTATTAAGTCAGATTTTCTGAAAGTTTTCTATGAAGAATAAACTAATATTAAGCAAACACTTTATTCTTCATATTGTTGATGAATAAATAAAAGACTTTTTACAGACAATAAGATAAAAAACATAATCAGGTTTTTTTTTTTTTTTGTGATGCTGGGGTTCCACTTATCCAACTCGTTGATGTTCAGGTTTTGAATTCAGAATTGACCTTTTCCTTGGCCAGTTGCCATCAAAGGTTATAGAATCCGGTCTGTTCTGATATTTAACCCATGGCTGGGGGGAGAGGAGATAGTTTCATATCTTTCCCAAGAGTATTCGCATATAAGGGAATGTAATGAATATGACTGAAATTTGAACTTGACCCTCCGATTCCGTTATCCATTTTTCCCTCCCCCATACCTTTCAATGTTTAAAAAAATTATCTTGATACTTTTGCAAATATTCAAATCAGCTTTTGTAGACATTTTTTTAAAATTAAATTAGTAATAAGAATTCTTAATGAAATTTGAGAAAACTCTCATTTTTGATATGGTGGAGTAATGGATAGCAGCTCAGATTACGGAATCGGAGGGCCAATTTTGAATTCTAGTCGAATCCATTATATTCACTTATGGGCTAATATCCTTGGGAAAGTTATGAATCCACCACTTCTCCCTCCCAGCTATGGTTAAATAGCAGGACAGACTGGGTTCTATAGCCTTGGATGGAAACTGGTCTATCGCAGAAAGAAATGGCAACCTACTGCGGGAAAAAAATCTGCCTGGTCAGTCATGTATCAAACCATACATGATCACTTAAGCATGTCTCCTGCATGGCACATAACTGATTGAATGAAGAGTAAAGAGAGAGATCAGCCAAATAACACTGGCTGAGCATTGTACATTGTGAAACAAATTAAGTGCTTCATTCATCACATGCCCCCACCCAATGCAAATCTTCCATTCTGGATTTCGATTGTCATAGAAACATTTTTGCATTGTTTATAAATAAACAAAATAATTCTTTTGTTTGTATCTGTGGATGATTTCCTATTTCAGTAATAATGACCGAGTTTAAATCATCGTGATATGAAGGAGGATGTTTCTCTGTCATCAATAACACTTAAAATTTAAAAGAAAAAAAATGTCAAGTTTTTTAGAACTTAATCCATCAACTATTAATTTCATATCTTTATTCTGTTTAAATATTTTCTTTTTTTGCTTTGTTAAAACCTGTAGAAATCTTTGTAAAACTTCCCATGATATTTGATAAACTGCTATTAGAATTCCTCTATTAAGGGAACCCGCCTTCTAACATTATAAATGATGCTATTTGGCTGACAAAGGAATAATGAGAATATCTCTTTGAAAATGTTATTCTCTAATTCGCCATTCTTTTGCCAATACAACTTTAGTTACAATTCAGATTTTAGCAAATATGTGAGCGATATGGATGTAAGGATAGTGTCATGGTTATCGGCACGGAAAGCAGAAATGATAAGCTAATTTCAAGTTCTATCCTAGTCTGCTGCATCCACTTTTGCACTAAGGATAATGGTAATATTAGCCCTTTCCTTATAAAGAAACATTTGGCATTCATTGACTGAGCAGCAAATGCTACTTTTGGTTGAAATATAGAGAGTCATTATTGCCTATGTCCTGAAGAAACACAGTATATAGAAGAAGAAGGAGTTTATGTAAATGGTTGGCAGAACAGGGTTTAGGAAAGATAGCAAAAAGATAAAATTTACTAAGAACTTCAATGTACAGGAAGTTGTGGAAAGAACAACACACATAGAAGAAATCTTTGCTATTACGTTGTTCGGTATAAAGAAACTGAGAATTAATAGTTATAAATAAAACTAAGCATTCTCTTATCTACTCTTGACTGAGTTTTGTGGAGATTGCATCCATTTTACAGGAGATTGATTGTAAAATTTTACAATCAAGTCTCCTGAAGAGTGAATATAACCTTTTGGAAAACTCAGAGTAGAGACAAGATAAATCAGCACTTAATTTTATTTATTACCAATATGGGTATTATGTATTTTGATTAATATATACATAGTAGCTCTGTTATTTAGCATTGAGCACTGTTTTTTTTTGTTTTTTTTTTTACACCAAAGGATACATGTGTATTACTATGGGAATACTTACATGTACATTTATTTATATTTATTCATTTGATTATATATATATATTTTGTCATCCACAGAACACTGTTTTGCTGTATCACAGCTCATCAGTGTGGCTAGACATGCAATTGCCTCAAGCCAGGATTGAAACCTGATTGATTTGGCATATATATGAGATAAAGATCAAATGCAGATCGAAACCTGACATTAAATTACCTTGCCATCTTTCTTGGAATCCATTCTTACAGAATCAAACTTATATCTAATACAAAGAGCAGATGCTTAAAAAGATCACTCTCAGATTAGAGTGGAATGCCACCCTGCTGTGCCGGCTGCCTGCATAAAGGTGAAAACAATAGAACACTTCCTAGTATGAATTATGAATACACATTACCATCCAATGCCTGCTTAGATATACAAGAATCTTTAAAAACTTAGATATGTATAGAATTATCTATTATTTTACTGTACATGATACATGATTGCCCATTGAGAATTGACCCAAACAAAATTGAAAATACCAAAGTTCTGTCTTTTTGTCTGTTTTCTCTCAATTTTTGATGAAGCTTTAATAAACATGAAACATGTTAGATTGATATACATGTCCTATTTGTTCTTTATTATACATACATATATATATATATATATATATATATATATATATATTGAATGTGTTTCTCCGTCTTTTTCTTTCATGTTACACTATGTTTAGGGAGTGTGAACAATGTGCTTTTTTCATCTCACTTTTGAGTAATGTTTTTTTCTTTTTAAATATTTCCTCTTTATTTGTTACTTTTTATTTTCTTTTGAATGTTTTTTTTTTTTTTTTTAACTTTGCTTTTTAGCTTTCCAGCTCTATCTGAAACATTTTCTCTTGATCAAAGCTCCTTATCAGTTTCCCTCTTGAAACTGATTTTTTTTTTTTTTTGTAACTTTTCTCTGTCTGTTTTTCTGGAGCTTAAAAAAGAAAAAAACAAAGTCATTTGCCTTTTCTTATCCAGGTAAATTCTCTCTGATTTTCACATTAACCTCTTATTGTATTTTTTTTTTCTCCTTAAGATACTCCTGATATTTTTTTTCTATAGAGATAAATTCATTAGTGTCATCATCACCATTCCAACTTCTGCTATTTGAAACCTGACAATAACAATCAGGGATTGTCAGTTCATGGGTGAGAATGTTCAACACAAAAGACATTCCAGGTAGTACAAAACTGTGGCTGTCAGCCATAGAATTAGAATTAATCTATCCCTGTAGGATTTTACATGAATTATGATGGCAATACAGTTACAATAAAAGTTTATTAGTCTCTGTAAAAGTCCAAGATTATCTTAGGTGGCAGAGCAGTCAGTGACTCTGGAAACTGAAAGAAGGATTAAATTACTTGCATAGAGGTAATGTTTTTATTATGAGCAAAGATCTGTGCATCATTTTCTATATGCTGTGTTCCTTCAGGACATAGGAGATCATGGTTCTCCACAATTTCCTATCCTTTATAGCTTATGGCTCCCTCTTATTTCCTGTATATTGTCAGCCACATCTGATAAAGTTTTCCTTTAAGACTTTATTGAACTAAGTTTATGATGTAATGAAATAACCTATCACCCCCATGAGTGACTACACTATAGGTAGTAATTACCTATAAGTATCTGTAAGGCAATGGACTACAGAGACTAGCTAGTATCTGTTGAGTACAACTCAAACTTCTGCAAGAACTACTGACCTTCAATAGTAGCACTCACTACTGGATTGACTTGTGATGACCTTGTACATAATTGTTACCTTTATTCTTATTGCATTGGTTATTATAATAAACCTTTAGCAATGGTGGGAATTTTAAATTTAAAGATGATTTTTTTTTTGCGGGGGTTGGGGGTGATAGATTTTATACCCAAAGCAAATGGAAAAAAAAAAGTAATAATAAAAAAAAAAAAAAACTTTTAAATATAAAATTCTCTTCATCACTCCTTTGTGTGCATACATAGTCACATCACTGTAAGCATAAACTTAGTCTGATGAAGTCCTAAAGGACAAAACACATCACACAAAACGTTTTTCAGTTTTTCATACATCTTTCCTCTAAAATTTTTCTGGATATATAAAAATTTATATATCGTTATCCGATGTGTGCATACACACACTTATGTTTGACTGAATAAATTACAGACATTATGTCTGCTAATTTTTAACAAAATCTGTCCATACTAATGAATAAATTTAGATTACAGATACTGGAAGTAATTTATATTAAAAAAATTAAGGCCGGCACTGAACAGAATCAACTATGAATACTGCAGTAATGTTCTGAAATGCCTGTAAAAGAACAGTTTTTCACACTTTAATGCATGCATGACAATGACATTATAACATGAAAAAAAATTCCATAATGGATAATTTTTTTGTTCTAATGAACACTCAGCACATTGTCAACCGTTTTGCATTTAAAAGCATAATGAAAAATTATGGTAATGGATAACAACGCACATCTTTATATAAATACTTGTACTAATGAACAACATATAGTTTTGTACTACTTGCACCCCTGAAGATGATCTTGGAAAAAGATCAAAAGTACTTGGGAAATTAAAATAAAAGATATTTGAACAGTTATAGCACATTTCTCTTATCCTTTAATATCAATACACGGAAGATTATTCTTGAGTATGAACAGATTTTATTAAAAATTAGCAGACATAATGTCTGTAATTTGTTCAATCAGACATTCCTAAAAGAGAATTTACTGCCTCAATACACAAATATAAATATATATATACACACAGTGTACCCATAAGTTTTGGACACATAGCCAAAAATGCTTATTTTCAACAACATTTTATAGAATTGGAATAATAACAAATAACATCTTCAATATGATTTCCATCATTTGTGATGAAAAAGCTTGATGCACTTTGTAATATTTAAATGAACTTGATGCAATAATTCCACATTGTCATCAATTTTTGCACATTCACTCTTTATGTGTTCATTCAAGTGTGTTGCATTTGTGATTTTCACTGAGTACACCTTCTCCTTTAATATACCCCAGAAAAATAAGTCAGTTCTTTGTTCTTTTGACAAAACCATATTGAAAAAAGATTTCCTATATGTCTAGATTTTAGGGCACCTAGTATGTGTGTGTGTGTGTGTGTGTATATATATATATATATAAGAACAAGTAGGAAACAGGACTTAGTCTAACATGTTTCACTTTATTAAAACTTTAATAAAGTGAAACATGTTAGATTGAGATCTGTTCCCTACTTGTTTTTTTTTTTATCCTATAAGGAAATTACTGGAAAGTAATTGAAACTCACCTGAAGCGAGCTGGATGTGTAATGCTCCTCATGCCAGTGACACTTCCACCGAGCTTCTCTACGGCATATGACTTCACTGAATTTTGATGTTCCTCTCAAATTTATATTTAAACTGGGGTCATCAGAAGAGAATGTGCACTGTTTCAGGGCCTTCCTCTCAATGGTTTCAGTTGCACCCCCCTCACTGATGTGTGGCCCTATTATAACGATATACAAGTTATTCTGTCAGATTTCTATCCATACTATAGCTATAAAAATCAATACTGTGTTGACTGTTACTTGCAAGGATGTTTAAATTAGATTTTCTGGCTGAAACACTTTTGAAAGAGTTTCCTTAATTCACCTTCTCAAATATATAAATAGTTATGGAGAAATTGAAAATAGCACAATATTGTTTAATTTAGTATAATTCCTATATTGATTTTTCCAGAATTCAATAATTGATTACAAAAAGAATCTCCTGCTTGACGAGGTCATAAATCAACAATTGAAGAACGTGCTGCAGATGTCAACAGAAACAGATTTTTTGGTTGAAGGTGTTCAACCAAACAATGTGTTTCTGCTGACGTGACAGAAGGTGATTCAATAATTTAGAAATAGTCTCTTTCACACCCAGCCCCGACAAAAAATTGTCCTTGTTGTATGGTGATTTTAATAATTTAAGAAAAACAAAAAAAAACAAAACCTCTCTCGTCCCCATCTTAAAAAAAATATTTCTGTTGACCTGACAAGAGGTGATTCAATAATTAAGAAAGAGTAATCCCAGCAAAAAATAGATTTCTCATTTGCTGAGAGAGTGGGGGATGCAATAATTAATATTCCTAGACAAGAAAAAAAAATGTCTCTCTTGACCCGACAAGATGGTGATTTAATAATTTAAAAATAAAGCATTCCTCACCTCTTCTAAAAAAAAGTGTTTCCCAATAATTAAAATGTTTTCCCTTCTTGACAAAAATTGCTTTAACAGAGTAGGGGTCCGACCCCATGGTTCCCAATATGAGGCAAATTTATTTTCTAGGGGAGCCATTCAAGAATGAATTATTAGGTTGGTGCAAAAATAATGTCGTTTTCTCACAAAGTACATATGTGAGAAAACGACATTATTTTTGCACCAACCTAATAATTAAGTTATTTTTTTTAGTGAATCTGTGTGAGTATGAGTGTGTGCTAGTTAATACATATGGTGCATATACAGTAGGCATACATAAAAATATGTTTGTATGTATATACACGTGTAATTACATATTTTATATATATATATATATATATACACACACACACACACTAGCAGTATAACCCATTTTTGACCAGGTGTTTCATTACTGGGAATTTTTGCCATTCAGTTAGCACAGTTCAAGTTTAAAGTCAGCCCACCCGAAAATCAATATTAGTAACAACATTTGGGTGCAACTGAGGCTCATCCGCAAATGGGGTGTTAACAATTTGAATGGGTGGGAGAGGTAACCCTGAAAAGGGAACTTTATAATAATAAATGATATTATTGTAATAATTTAAAGTATTTATTTTTCTTAAAGTTTTTATGAAAGATATGTATCCAAGAACAGATAGTAAAACGTTGCTGAGAGTTATAATGTGCAGGAAGTAGTGGAGAGCCATGTTGCCAACAATTTAGACTCAAAACCGGGACTGAAGAATTATCTATCAAACAAAAAATTCATCAAAATCAGATGAAAACTGTGGAAATGCATAAAGAACATCTGATCATACACACACACATTTTGATTTTATATATATATATATATATATATATATATATATATATATATATATATATATATATATATATATAATTACATTAGTAACCTAATATGTTTATAAATATTGAATAATTTTAAAATTAAATGATAATACTATTGCATATATGCAGTCTCAAGTTCTTAAAGAAAGTTGTGAGAATATACAAAGTATGATGAAAATTAGTACCACTAATAAGAGGAATTACTTATTCATTTAATAAAGTGTTATATATATAAGGTGGACTCTCCTGTTGTGTTTGACATATAAGGGTTAAGCAGCTCAGTTCTGAGGAACCGACAGCCAGACACCAGCACATATGATTTGATTATAGTGGTGAAGGCTTTGTGCAGAAACAACCACACTTTTGAAGGTCTGAATACAGAGACCTGGTGCACTATGTGCTACAAGGTCCCCAAACAACCTTTTGCAGGTTTTGAATTCAGAGTTGTCCTTCTCCTAGACCAGATGCCATCCAAGGCTATAGAATGCTGTCTTTTCTGCTAATTACCTATAGCTGGAAGGAGAAGAGGATTCATGCTTTTACCAAGGGTATTAGCACATAAGTGAATGTTCTTGGTTCTCTGAGCCCCCAGTCTGAGCTGCTACGCACTAATCCACTCCACTACTGCATATATAGTACCACTATCATCCCAAGCATCAAATGGCTTTCATAATTAAATTAATGAACTGATTTTTAAAAAAATAATTTCTCACTGCTTCAACTGTCCTTTCATTCTTTTATTTTTCTCTTTTCATGGATGCCATGTTCTTTGGTTTAAACTAAATTAATGACCTTTTAGGTTTCCTTTACATGAATAGGAAGTCACTTTTTGAATAATAAGAATTATATGTTACAAGTTGGTGTGGCATCAGGATTTTAGAGATGCTTCAATGGGGAATGGTCCACCAAAATTTGGGTACAGCCACTTCTGATCTTTTTTTTTTTTTTTTTTCTAATCATTTCACCCCAAGCAAAGCGGTAATGCCATGTATATGCAGGGGGTTACAGGAAGTGAAAGTGAAAGATAAGATGGAGAATAGAGAGGATTGAGGAAAAAGGTAAAAAAGATGAACAGAGTTCAAGAAGATGGTGAGTGACATTACATTTAAATTTTTGAAGATTGTAGTTATCCGGGAAGCAAAGGGAGTTCCACAGATGGGAAGTGCGAGAATAGAAACTTCTACAGTAGAATTGACAGTTGCATTTAGCCATTTCAGCAGTGAACGGGTGAGACCTAGATGTCAATCTAGTAGCATGCATAAATTCATGTATTTTGGGCACCAGGGAAAAATTCCCATCAGAGCAGTTACCATGAAAATATTTCTAGAAAAGACAGAGGGAAGCCATGTAACATTGGTGAGAAAGTGCTTGAATGGAAATGCCTGGTCAGGATTTGATTACATTACAGATCCTTGTCAAAATTCTCTAGATGCACAGTAGGAGCACTAGACTACATATGGAAACAGTATTCAATGCATGGATGAATGATAAATTTGTAAATGTCATGATGGATTCTGATAAGAAAGATTTTCTGGTACGACACATTGACCCAACTTTCCTTGCAGTAGATGCAGCTATTGATTTGATCATTGAATCTATAGCTTCATCTACCACAAGAAATGTTGGTTCTCTGTGTTGCATTAGAAGGTTTTTCTTGCCCGAGTCCATCCTTCAAATCTACAAATCAACGATTCATCCTTGCATGAAATACTGCTGCCATATATGGTCTGGTGCACCTGCTGTTCATCTCAAAGTCCTCGACAAAATTCAGAGATGGATATGCAAACATGGTTGGTCCTGATCTGATATCCTGTCTGCAATCGCTATCTCACAGACATGATGTGGCTTCCCTCTGTCTTTTCTACAAGTACTTTCATGGAAACTGCCCCGACAAGTTACTTTCAAAGGTTCCCAAACTACATGAATTTTTAAGCGTGCTACTGGGTTGGCATCTCAGTCCCACCCTTTCACTGTCGAAACGACTAAATGTAGCCATCTCTTCTACTTCAAGAGCTTATCTCACACCTCCTGTTACTGGAACTCCCTTCCTATCATTTGCTTCTCTGATAGCTATAATCTTCAAATACTCAAATGAAATGTCAATCAACATCTGACAACTTGACCTTGATCCCTGTCCTTCTTTTTATCCTTTTCCCAAACACTCCTCTTTACTTTTACTCTCATTCTCTCTCATAGACCAGTTGCCATCCAAGGCTATAGAACCCAGTCTGTCTTGCTATTTACCCATAGCTGGAGGGAGAAGAAGAGGATTCACACCTTTTGCAAGGGTATTAGCACCTAAGTGAATATAATGGATTCAACTGGAATTCGAACTTGGCTCTCCGATTCCTCAATCCAAGCCGCTATCCATTACTCCACCATGCCTCCTCCTGCTCCTAAATTTTGTAACGTGTGCCTTTTGAGGCTAATTTGGTCTACTTCATTCAAAATTTAGCAAAGCTTCAGAAGCAGCAGTCAGAAAAGTTAGGTGGTGGTGAAGGAGGTCAAATAGCACAGCAGCAGTGGTAGAAATACACAGGCAAGAATAGCACCAGTTATGATTGTTTCCTTGTGGATTAAAGCATTTTATCCCTGAATTTGGTGGTATAATAATTGTGAGTTCAATCACTAGACCAGGTAGTGCAGGCAAACTCTATGGAAAACAAAGTAAGCAATAACTGAGCCGCACTGAAAAAAGAACAAGATATGGATAGTATATATAAATAATTCTTTGAAGGTTACCTAGATCAACAGACACCTGAGAAACACTGGAGGATTCAATAACCAAAATATTGTGATAATGACAATTAAGATGAAGAAATTAGTCTAAATGTGAATAAAATTGGGTATTGCCAAGATTTCAGATCTAACCTGATTCATTACTTGTAGCTTAATCTCAACAGATACCTGAGGAAGGCTGGAGGATATAGGGATTGAAACATTGTGATAATAACAATTAAGATGAAGACATTAGTCTGAATGTGAATAAAATTGGGTATTGCCAAGATTTCAGATCTAACCTGATTCATTACTTGTAGCTCAATCTTGCAACTCTGGCTCAGAGGTACGACTGAGCTGATCTTAGATAGGAAGGATTGAAATAGAATAGATATTGCATAGTTGAATCTGAGAAAAAAATCCTCATTCAATACACGAAAGGTCTCAGTTGAGAATCTCTTTATAGATATAATATGCATAATTTATCCAAACGTCAAGAGAATTTTTTCTTTGTTGACCTCGTCTTCCTGAAAAAATAAATAATCAAATCTAACTGGAAAGTTTGAATTTTCAAATGCTAAAAACGTTCCCCTGCCAAGCAACAATGATATCTGACCTCAACCCTATGTTTAGCTGCTGGAAAATTTTATCTCTCACTAAATCTGCATGGAGGTGGGAATTAGTTTTTTTGTTTTTATTTATTACATAGTTTTATCTTTTTATCTACTTGCCTACTTACAATCCTACAAATACAGAAAGATCACCCTATATGATAAAAATGTTAGGCAACTAATTTTAAAATCATAAATCATTGTACTACTACTTCAGGGCACGAGAAATACATACCTCTCTACAACTTCTTATCCTTTGTAGCTCTGAGTATGATTGTTTTTTGTTTTTTGTTATCCCTGTTCTGCCATCTATTTATACAAGCTCATTAAGTAGGTTATGTGTAGTTCCATCCCACCACCTTCAATATGCCCTGTGAGTGTCAAATTTTCCAAACTGCCTTTTCTCGTTATATGTCCTAGAAATTTTAACTCTTTCTGATTTTAAGTATAAGCCTTATTTTTGTTTCAATCTTCCTTAAAAATTTGTTGATGCTTACTCATTCCTTCCATGGTATTCTTAGCATTCACCTATAAAACTACATTTCTGTTGCTTCACGTCATTTCTTCATCTATGAGGAGATTGCTCAGCATTCACTTTCATATAAATGTAGTGTTATTACATGAAAATTTTGTATTCTTTTCTTTGTTTCTATTGAAATTTTCCTGTCTCTTCATACATTGCTTAGCTTTTGGAAAGTACCTTTCACTAATCCAGTGCCCCTTTGGATTTCAATATCACACATTCCATCCTCGGTTAAAACTTCCCAGATATGAAAATTATTGTATGGGTTTGATTTTCACATCTCCAATTTGTAATTTGCAATTGAGGTTTAGTTCTTTTTATTTTTCTTCACTACCTTCCGTAGGAGTTCTTATAGTTTGCCTTTCTATGTCTGCTAAAACAATGTATCATCTGCATATCTTCAGTGTTAAGTTTGTGGCTGCCAATAATGAATCCTGGCAGGACTTCTAATCCTTGTCTCACATCTCTATCTATTTCTGTATATTTACTGAATTCATCTTCTCTCTGTAAAGAGGTGGTGTGCTGACAGTATAGGTTCTGGATTATTTTACTTAAAAATTCAGATAGAATGCTGGATTTTAACAGTCATTCATCTGCTTGAGTACTGTAAGTAAAGAAAGGTTTAGGAACTGTGATTTAATAACTACCCACTCCTTATGTAGCAATATTTCTTGCTATGTCATTTTCATTCCACTTTTTTTTCTGCTATACCATTTTCATTCTTATTTCTTTCTTGCTTTACCATTTTCATTCCCCTTTTTTGCTATTTTCATTTTCATGCCCTTTCTTTCTTTCTATACCATTTCCATTCCCCTTTCTTTCTTGCTTTAGCATTTTCATTCCCCTCTCTTGCTTTACCATTTTCCTTCCCCTCTCTTGCATTATCATTTTCCTTCCCCTCTCTTGCATTATCATTTTCCTTCCCCTTTCTTTCTTGCTTTGCCATTTTCATTCCCCTTTCTTTCTTGCTTTACCATTTTCATTCCCCTTTCTTTCTTGCTTTGCCATTTTCATTCCTCTTTCTTTATTTACCATTTTCATTCCTCTTTCTTTCTTTACCATTTTCATTCCTCTTTCTTTCTTTACCATTTTCATTCCTCTTTCTTTCTTTACCATTTTCATTCCTCTTTCTTTCTTTACCATTTTCATTCCTCTTTCTTTCTTTACCATTTTCATTCCTCTTTCTTTCTTTACCATTTTCATTCCTCTTTCTTTCTTTACCATTTTCATTCCTCTTTCTTTCTTTACCATTTTCATTCCTCTTTCTTTCTTTACCATTTTCATTCCTTTTTTTCTTGCTTAACCATTATCATCCCTCTCTCTTTTTGTTATATCATTTTCATTCCCCTTTCTTTCTTGCTATGTTTTTTCATTCCCTTTTCTTTCTTGCTTAACCATTTTCATCCTCTTTTCTTTTTTGATATACCATTTTCATCCTCCTTCCTTTCTTGCTATATTATTTTCATTTCCTTGTCTTTCTCACTATCCCATTTTTATCCCCTTTTCTCTCTTGCTTTACCATTTTTCTTGGTTCTTTTGTTTATTACTTTCTTTATTATATATTCTGAATCAAACTCCGTTTTCTTCTTTCAGCCTCTTTTTTCTTTTCCTTCCCTCTCAAGAAAAAATAAATTAATAAAAGATAAAAATAAATATGCCTCTCTTACATTTATTCTTTCTTATATCTGGCATTTTCATTTCTTTTGCAACCGGGCAAATATATTTCCAGAATCATTAATTGAACTCAAAAATTGGTTCTTGAATACATAATTCCATTTTTTTTCCACCCTCAACGTGATACCTGTGCTTATGTGAAGCAAGCCCATATGACATTAATATTATTCTGGAAGGGGTCTTCATGTTGTCAGAATGCTTGTTAG
The DNA here is from genome assembly GCA_963932145.1 of Acanthosepion lycidas. Taxonomy (NCBI): domain Eukaryota; kingdom Metazoa; phylum Mollusca; class Cephalopoda; order Sepiida; family Sepiidae; genus Acanthosepion; species Acanthosepion lycidas. Next base: position 48,858,842 of record OZ010608.1, on the reverse strand, counting down.
CTTTTCTTTTTTTGGTTAATCTACTACTGACGGTACCTGTCGTCTTTGCATGGGAACACATTTAATTCCTAGCAGATAGATCTGTTAGGCAAAATAGCATTTCTTGTCTTCCATCTTTCTGCATGTGTATGTTTCTTTTCTTTCATCTTGACACTTCATCCTTGCCTTCATTCACTTGTTGGAGAGCATGGTTCGCTTTATATTGAATCGAGGCATACAAATTACCATTTCCCAATTGTGCCTGTTTCTTATTTAAGTTGTTATACTGTAGCTAGTAGGCTTTCTCGTCTCATAAACTAGACTCTGGCTTACCAATTTACTAATTTCAAGCTGAAAATATCTACGTGAATACATTCATAAAATAAGTGTCAACATTTTTGGTCCGATACAATAAAAAGTAATTTTTATAATCGGCTCCTTGTACCACACCAGTAAGTACCTGACTCCTTCTGCTATCCTCTAACTTTACAAGAGCCAGATCAAAAATGGAATACTGTTTGTTGTAATGGTATTTCCAACACACCCTATTGCATATGTAGATTTACTATATCAGTAGATATATATAGTAAGCACAGGATATACCTGGCAGACTTACTTCAGAAATTACTAGCCTGCTAACCGATTTCCTATCTTTCAGTAGTGTATTCTCTTTTACAATAAATCTTTCCTTCATCTATGCACGTGTTGCTGTTCCTTTCACTTGAGTACCACCTGTTTGTAATCTTTTTTAAGGATACAACACTGTTATCATATTTGGGTGGGAGCTACCAAGACTTTGATCAAGTTCAAAAGCATCTTTGAGCCCTTGTGGGTGATGAATTATTCTCCTCTCTAACCTCTCTCCCACAGATGGGATGTGGCAGGCCTCTCACTGCTCTATAACTACTTCTATAGAAAGTCCTCAGATGACTTACATCCCCTGGTCCTGCCAATTCAAACCTTCATGACAAGGACTAGCTATGCCACTTACATATTAGCAAACCATCTACATTTGCTCTGTATTCCATCAGTGAGAAGTAAGTTCTACTTAAACAGCTTCTTCTAGTGAACCACTGCTCTGTGGGACTAACTCCCAAGAGCATATTTTTCTGATTACTACAATTTTAACCTGTTCAACGCTAGGGTTAACCATTATGTTCCCCTCCTATCTGTACAAATTGCCTCCTAATGTAACCCTCTACATTGAGTGGTCTCTGGTGAACCTTACCATGAAAAAAAAAAAATACAGAAAATGCTTCGTATTCATTTGACTGAACAGAGAAGGCCTTACACTTGGTCAGAAGCACCTCCCTTGGAGCTCAAAAGTTATTGAGACAGGTGAGATCTGATAAACCTGGTTTCCTCAGGCTGTTGGATGCTTGGTCTGTCAAGATCTGTCTTATGACAACTCAATTGGTGCTGCCCTCTTCTGCTAGTTTTTCCATTGAGACCATTTAGATTCTTGCCTATTCTACTGTTGTGATCTTCGGAGGTTGGTTGCATTCAGTCTGGTCTCTCTACTCGACCTTACCACCGTGGGTGGCTCTCTTCATGTTGGAGTGAACAGTTTGTTGTCAAATGTTTCATGTTGACTTAGTATCACTTTAATGACAATAATAGAGATAAACCAATAAATAAGCAATGAATAAAAGTATAAAATTATCAGTAAATATTTGAAAACCTTTTTAATTATTGTTGATAAAAATAAATATTTGAAGGATAAATAATTGTAAGCATTCTGGGATTGCAAAGGAAATGTTTGTTGTAGATTATTTCCATGTCACAGAGAATAAATCACTAAATTTAGACTCAAACATCTGAGACAGAAAGAAAATGTCGAAAACTCGATTCGTAAGTACTATTTCACAAATCACAATGTACGCAACCAGTCAGAAAAATAACTCACTCGACAACAAATGTGACAGCCAAAATAGCCGACTTTTTCCTCGCTGATTCGAGAACACCAACTGCTTTTATTCACTGAGCATTTTTTCCATTCGTCGACAGCTGGGAGATGATGTTCAGTATTTCCCATATCAAAATACTTTCATAGCGACTCCTGCGACGGACTTGTTTTTTAATTGAAATATTCCATCTTCAGCATGTCATGTGGAATACGTGCCCTTTTGTTTGGCAAATAACTTTCTTTTTCGCCACATTTTCCATCGTAGAATACACGTAACACGCTGTCACTTGGTTTGACAAAGTAAGTCACTGTTTTCTTCGCTATAATAATAAAGGAAGAATTTCACGATTGAACCAATAGTAAAAAAAACAAATATATATATATATATATATGTAAATATGAACTATGATAAAAATATAAATGTAATAGATATTAATAATTGTTAAGAATTTGGGTAAATGATCTCAACAGAGTTATATATTAAATAACAATTGGAAAAAATGTTCATGAAAGTAAAATGTTTCAGAAAAATATCCAATAATGCATTTTCATCTTCAATCTAATGAAGCCCGAAATGGACAAAATGCATTATTGGATATTTTTCCGGAACATTATACCTTCATGAACATTTTTTCCAATTGTCATTTAAAATATTAATAATTGTATATAATATTTTTTATACAGGTGGTTTGTGAGACATGAAAACTATTTCTAGGGTTCCACAAAGATGAAAACATTGAGAAACGTTGATTTGGAGTCTCAAGTCCATACTTAGTATTATGGATTTAGAACTTATTCAATTTTACATTTCAATTAAATGGATTTCATTGCTAAATGATATCTCTGATCACAAGGAACATAGCAGACAAACTTAGAATGTGCTGAATACATTTACATTTGTATGGTCAAAGTATTCAACTTATTTAAAATATTATTAATTGTATATAATAATTGTTATGCAGGGGTTCCCTGTGACATGAAAACTATTTCAAGGGTTCCGCAGGGGTAAAAATGTTGAAAAACACTGGTTTAGACATTTATGCATGACATCCATATGAGAGTCTTGTCTGATGAGGCTGTTCAAGAATATGACTTCAGTTTTCTTATTAATATTATGGTTTTGTACCAACTTATAATGCTGAAGAAAGTACCACTAGTACCAATTTGTTATGACTGATTGATATACAAAGATACCTGAAGTGTTTAGAATTTATTAATTCCACATTCTGAAATTTTTATGATGGATTGTAGGTACAACTGAATTAAATCAAGTGGATAATACTGAAAATGTCCCAACATTTTCGCAATATGAAGTGAAAAACTTTTTAAAACAAATGCTTTAAAAAAAAATAAAAATGAGAGACTTGGTAGCTTCTGACATTTTCATTTGCTTTTATTGT
>OZ010608.1:48835557-48853057 GCA_963932145.1 Acanthosepion lycidas | reverse complement strand
AGGCAGAACACAAGTTTGCACAAGTTTGCTCACATTAGTAGTGTGTGCTGGGGCATTGTCATGCTGTAGGAGTGCACATCATTAATTAACCAATGCTGGGTTGTGGGCTTTCAAAACATCATGTACTCACTGCATTTGTTAAGCATAAAGGTTAGTGTTCAAAGCATGATCATCTGAGACAAGCTCAAATTGCAACCTCGTCTCAAAATTCCACCACATGCCCATCATGACCTCCTGTTCAAACTGACCTTGTTTGGCAACAGGTTCTGAAACCTTACTGATACAAAGATTTCTCTTATTATGAAAATAGATATATTTTTTCATAGCCAGTTGCAATTCACTTTCTAAAATAGCCAGCTTGAGGACTTGTTGTTGAGCCTGGTAATTGGTCAGTTCATGAGGAACTTTTTGATAGCATCTGTTCACAAAGCCAAACTCATGGAGTTGCTAACTGATGGGTCTTTTTGAAGGACTCAGTTCTGCACACAATGTACAAGTGCTTGTAATTAGGTATTGTTCAGTCATTTCAAGCAAGGCCTCATCATCGACAATAGAACATATCTCTAACCTTGATTTGTCTTAGAGACTTGTCTTACACTTCTTGAAATACCTGAACCAGTTTTGTGCTACAGATTTAATTACAGTTCTTACAGTTATAAAAATTAAACTTTCTTTTGCTGCTGTCCTTGAACTAAGTCTTTTTTCCACAGGTAGCATAAAATGGCTCTAATTGCAATTTTTCACCACTCCTTATCAAAGCTGTAAAATAAAGTATAAAGACTTAATGTTTATATAGTATATATAAAAATAAAGAATGAACAATTCAACAATGATTCGACAACAAGTTGTGTCAAATTAATGATATAACACAGAGATGCACCTTGCCAAAAATCATCAATGAAAATTTGATAAGAAACTTTTGGCTCAACCTGGTAAAGTTCTGGTATTAATTATAAAAATTAAAATAAATGTCTAGCATTAATAATGGTTTATAGTTTATATCAATTGAAAACCAGTTTCTGTACAATCACCGAAGTAAAGCATTGTTGAGTCTGTTCAGTACATAGATGGGTGACTGCTTGGGGATACCAGGTGTTGTAGGCTTGGATGTGCAAGTGGTATAATGGATAACGGCTAAGAATTGTTAATTGGAGAGCTGAGTTGCAATTTCAGTCAGGTTTGTTATGCTTAAATACTTTCAGGTAAGATATAAATCCACCTCTTCTCCCCCATCTGTGGGTTAATTAGTAAGACTTGTATCACTAAATCATTGTTATCTCAAAAAAACATCTTACAATCTATAGGTATAAAAAAAAATCTTACAATCTATAGGTATAAAAAAAATCTTAGAATCTATAGGTATAGATAGGTATATAGATGGCCAGTAAAAAGGGTTGATAATCTGTAGAAAATGAATGAATGAATCAATAACTTTGAAATTCAGCATTTATTATAAAAAATAAGTTTGTCACTAAGAAAATTAATGTAAAAATCCAGCATTAATTGTAGAAATAATAAAAATATGGCATTATGAAAATAGAAATCTGGTATCAGTAATAAAAATTAAAATAGAAAATTCTCTAAAATTTTCTAGTATTTTAAGGTTTATAAATATCCATTTATTGGTTTCTGATGATCACCCATTATTACCAGAAATGGGATTCTTCTTTATGTGCCATGTCCCTACAGTATGTAGACGATCATGGTTCTCCACATTTTCTTGTCTCTTGTACCTCTAAATAAGTTTTGTCTTTTTGTTATTTCTCCCAAACACTGTTCTACTATCCATTTGCTCAAGCTCACCAAATATGCAATGCCTTCCTCTGTCCCTCTTTCTCTTGATCTGCCCTGTCAGTATCAGATTTTCCAAGCCCTCTTTCCTCATTACATACCACAGAAATTTCAACTGTTTCTTCCTGATGTTAAGTAGAAGTTTCCTTTTTCTTTCCATTTTCTGTAAAACCTTGTTGTTGCTCATATGTTTGGTCCATGGTATCCTCAAAAGAGACAGACAGAAAGAAAAGAGTAATGGACTGTTACAGGATATCTGTCCTCCTGTGTGTCAGTGAATGCTGGACAATCTCCTCAAAGACGAAGAAGGGACTTTATGTAGTGGTTTCACAGTGGAAGCTTGTATCTGTCCTAAGTTGGTCCTAAAATAGGTTTGATGTACAAAACGTTAGGAACTTGATATAATAGGTAATGACGCAGCAATCTAGTTGTGGTGGCTGATACTTTAATATCCGACTAATGGTTGTCCGACATCAACTGACTGACCAACTCCCCCCTGACTTGTTACTCTTACTCCTACTTATTATAGGTGGGAGAGTCTATTAACTATAGAATAGGTGTGTTCCAGTATAACAGACTTGAAGAAATGGTATAGTAGGCATTATTGAATCAAGTGCTGTCATTTGTGAACTAATCTGGTTGACCATTGTTATTGCATAGCGAGCTTGATCCTCACTGTGTGTGTCATATTCAGAGCTTTGCACTTCACTTTGCAACCAGCTTCAACATTGCTGTGTTTTGCATTATCACAGTTCTTCTTGAGAACTGATTTAATCTCTCTGTAAAAATATACGTGACAATTCTCAAAGTTCCAATAATTGGAACTGCATTTGTCAATATTTTCATAAGTCTCTTTTTTTTTTCACTGTTGTTATTATATATTCTGATACCTTTGTCTATTATTCACTAATCTTGGCATAAGGACTAGGAAGAGTTGGGGAAAATTGTGTTGTGCTAAGTCTACTTTAAACAAAAGCATCCAGAATGTGTTCATCTTGAGATTTGTCCCCTGACTATTATTACTCATGTCACAAGGTTTAAATGTACAGTTCCCTCAGTTTCACCTCATATGTGTTTGGGGAATTTCATTATGGACACAGCCATGATTCTCATGTTTCACAGCAGATATTATTCTATTTATTTAATATGATGATAATAATAACAAGAAAGACGGAAGCCCAAGAGATCATCCAGACACATTTGTATCGAAAGTTAAGACCTTACATCTCTGGATTGTCAATCGATACTGTCTGCGAAGACATCAGCGCCTGAGATGTTCTTTCCTTATTTATTCTTATGCTTTGTTGAATATGGATATATTTCAAAGGAAAGAAGAGAAACGGTAAAGTAGGAGAGTCATTTGTGATGGTGAGGAGCAGAGGAGGAGGAATGTGGATATCAGATATCTCTCCTCCTCAAGAGTATGAAATAAAAATATTGCTGAAATCCTTTTCCAATTTTTTTCTATAAAAGTAAATTTATTGACACAAGATTTTTTTTGTTTTCCCCCCAAGCTTTTTGCTTCTCCTCCTCCTCCTCCTCTTTCCTCAGCAAAACTGCTACAACAAATGCCAATGGATATATTCCACATCATTCTATAGCAAACTTTGTTTTTTTTTTTCTTAAATATATCTTTGAAATCTTTTAGAAACAAAGAAAAGAGTACTGAACTGTTATATGATATCTGTCCTCTTATATAACAGTGAATACTGGACTATCTCCTCAAAGATGAAGAAGAGACTTGAAGCAACAGAAATGTCTTTCTATAGAAAGATGCTGTTGTAACCTAAGGAAGGTTACTGAATAGAATAATCACATGAAGGTTGGTAATGAATGATAATACTTAGGAAAAGAACAACACATAAAAGATTTGCCAGCAGCATGTAGAAGAAGTAGTCAACTGCTACAAGTGAGTCAAGTGAATTTCACAATGAATCGCTAACTGCAGACCAACATACAGTATTTACTACTGTATTTATGTGAATGGGGACATACCCATTATTGTCCATAGGTATGTTGCAACAAACTGAGAAGATGGGATTGCTTAATTTAGAAACTTAAATACAGTGTCTTTAATCCTTCTGTTCATAATATGATATAGAAGTCTGAAGAAAATATGAGTATTTTTTTTGTAAATAATGCCATTTATATATTATATAAAAATACTGTTGGGATATTTTTCTCTCATTCCTAAATAAGTTTGTGTTTAAAACAAAATTGCATTGGAAATGCTTATTGAAATTTTCATGAATTAAGAAAAAAACATAAGTTATGAAAGAAGAGCTTTATTTAAGAAAAAAAATTGACATTAAGAATCTTGAGACTCTTCTTGGGACATTTACTTAATGAATCCACTGTTAGCTTCAATGACAACTTCAATATGAGCTCTGAAATGTTGACATGCCTGAATCAGATGATCTTTATCTATTTTAGACAGTGTACTAGATATTGAGGACCTCAGTGATTTTATAGTGTTATGGAGACACCACATATAGTAGTCCAACTGATTCATGTTTAAAGAACAAAGAAGCCATATGGTTCAGATGACATAAACATGGAAATTGTAACTTGTTCCTTCTTGTGTTGTCTTGGCCTTATGAAATGGCACATTGCTGGTAGGTAGATAAACTTCCTTTCATCATGTTCTTTATCCAACGCCTCATAACATCACTAAAACCTCATCAGTATTGATCCTTAAGCTCTGAGGAAAGAACTGAGGAGGAATAATCTCTCCCTGGTTGCTCATGACTCCTAGAACCATCACAGTTGCCTGAAACTTTCTGTGTATGTCTGTTGGAACGTCCTTAGGGTCTTTGCATAGCAATCTGTCATTCCTTTGGCTGAACTTTTTGATCAAAGATTTTCTCATCAGAGAAAACCAAAACATTCCAGGCTCTTGATGTTTTGATTGGCTTTTGTGCAGATCAGACAGATATCTGTTGTCTTTGCAGAAATGAATTGGCATCACTGCATTGCATGTGACTTGTACTGAAGGCCTTCATGCAAAATTCTTCCGATAAAGTGCTTTGAAACCTTGAATTCTTTAGCAATGGTTCTAATTGAATTTTTGGGATTCTTATTGTTATATTCCATGCTAAAAGAAATATGATAAGAAGAATTGCGGCTGGCAGAAGATAGCAAAAAAAAAAAGCATTATGTTTATAGTTACTTTGTTCAAGCTTTTTTCAATAAATAATTGTTTTACGATTTAAAAAAAATAGGAATATATATTTGAAAAACAAGGTGGCTAAAATAAGTAGAGGTTTATTGTAAAAAAAACCAGTACAATAAGAATAAAGGTAACAGTTATGCACAAGGTCGTTGCAAGTTGATCCAGTAGTGAGTGTTACTATTGGAAGGTCAGTAGTTCTCGTTTAAGTCTGAGCTGTACTCAACAGATCACAGCTAGTCTCAGTAGTCTGTTGACTGTATATACAGTGTGTGTGTATATATATATATATATATATATATATATATATATATATATATATATATATTTAATGAAAAACAGACCACTTTAAAGTACCATTACAATAATTTATTTCACCAAAATCCTTTTAAAGGGCTCCAGATCATCAGGTAACATTTCCAACATCGAAATGGTACTTTAAAGTGGTCTGTTTTTCATTAAACATTAGCTCTGGATTCACATTGAGCGCTCAGGATTTCATCCTCCTTGGAATTACCCATACGGTTTACCAAGTTCTTCGTACTTAATTATATATATATATATATATATATATATATATATATATATATATATATATATATATATATATATATAAAGTATACCTGTATATATATATATATACAGGTATACTTATATACCTATATATATATATATATATATATATACAGAACTGTCATTTACGCTGACATGACTAACCAATCGGCCACCAAGGATCGTACATATCTATGAGCAGATATGAATGTACGAGATTCATAGAAGATTGAAGTTTATAAGCAGTAAATTCGACCTTGTCTACCGAACGATCCTTGGTGGCCCATATATACGCAGGTATACTTATATACCTAAGTATACCTTTATAAAGTATACCTGTATATATACAGGTATACTTATATACCTAAGTATACCTTATATATATATATATATATATATATAAGTATCTGTATATACCATACAGATATTTATAGGTAGTTACTACCTTTATTGTAGTCACCCATGGGGGCAACAGGTTATTCCATGACATCACTTATCAATAATTTATTTTGCACTTATCATACAAATTTGGGTGTTCTTATGGCATTAGACCCATAGCAAGCATTTTACATTTGGCTACTCCTGTAGAATCCCCATCAACAGCTTTCAGCAGCAAACTTTGACAATAAATAACTGATCAACTTTCAGGTAGTGAGTTTCTTGGTAGACAAGTGATGTAATCCCACAATTAAACTCATGTGAATTTAGGTACAAAAATTTAAATCTCACTTCCAACTTGAAACTATAATGTTTTGAGGAGTGTCAGTTTTAAATTTTGGGAAAGAAAACTTTTGAACACTGAAAAGAATTAATTCATTTTTAGGTTAGCATTTTTTGCAAAAGAAAGTATTCTCTTGAATTTAAATATTGAATTAACTTGAATAAAATTGTCAAATATTATAAGGAACAAAAATATAACAATTATGATAAGTAAAATGATCTGGAAAAGATGAGGTGTGTTTGTAGAAAAAAAATGATAGTGTCCTTAAACAAAGATTTATCTTCAAAGTTTGAAATGTTGTTTCTTCAGAAACAAATTTTCCCGATTTAGAAAATTAGGCTTAATTTTGTCAGTATGATTGTACTGAGATGTAGTTCTCAGAATACTGTGGACTGATCATGTGTACAGTGAAGAAGAAAAATAGGAAAGAAAAGGTGGCTTTTCAATTAAACAGTTGAAATTTCTGGGATTTATAATGAAGAAAGTGTGCCTGGAGAATTTAACACTCACAGGACTTACTGAAAGCAAGAGGGACAAAGAGATCTCTAACTCAGGAGCTTATCTAAATGATTGTCAGAGGTGGGAATTTTAAGGAGTAAAAAACTGCTTGATATTGCTCAAATCTTTCTTTTTTGAACCTGTTTACTGTTTTTTTAGTGTAAAAAGTAATTTTATTGATGTGAGGACAGGAAGCTGTGGAGATCCATGATTGCCCATGTCTAGAGCAGACATGGCATATAAAAGATGATAATTTTCTTTGCAACTTCATTGTGCTATGTTTGTTCCTGTAGAAGTAATGAACTGTCTTTAACTTTGTTTCTGTCAAGCTATTTAAGTGTGTTTAGAGGCTCCTAGAAACTGATCTATTGAAATTTATTCCAATCTATACATTGAACCATAAGGTCACTTGTCAACCACCATAATATAGCTTTCCTGTGCCTTTTCTGAAAAATTTTTCATGATAATTGTCCCAATGAGCTTTCCTCTTTGGCGCCTAAACTTTATGAATGACTGTTGGCAAGGTTTCAGCATTTTACAGTTGAAATAGCTTCTGGAACCATAAGTTCTATGCTAACCTTTTCTTCTCTCACACTTCTTGCTTGTGGAACTCTATTTTGGCTTTATGCTTTCCAGTCAACTTTGATCTTCAAAAACTTAAATGCAATATCAATTGACATCTACTACCTTCTTAATTCCTATTTTATTGTTCTCTCTCCTTAATAATGTTTAATTTTTTTCATATTCTCTCACACTTGGTAACAACTTGCATCTTAGTGATTTTATTGCCTTGCTTATAGATAGCACATGTAACTCTAACAGAAAATAACATCATCATCAAGATGTTGGCATTACACACTACTTTGAACAAAAGGTTAGGAAGGAAACCCCCATCAATACTGGAAAGTGCAATAACAACTACTGGACTTAAGAAACCTATTTTCCTGAAAAATTATTTTTCGAGGAAGATTTTACAAATTTCAACCAAAAGCAGTTCTGCCTGCTCAGTCAATGAATATCGAATGTTTCCTTGTAGGGAAATGGCTCATATTACCATCAGGGTGAAATGATTAAAATAAAATAAATAAAATTCAGTTTGAAATTAACTGAAGGTTACCTAGATTAATAAGCACTCAAGAAAGGCTGGAGAGCCACCTGCCAAAATGTTAGGATAATAATAACAATAATGATGATGACAATAGTCCACATGTAAATAAGGTAGATTTTTAATTTACTACTTTTTAACAATTTTAATTTTTTTATCTTTTGAGACTTTTTTTTGTGGGGTTTATAACTCAAGGTCCTGGATTGTGCTCACTCCTCAAACATCAAGTCCATGCTTATTAAGGCCCAACTCCGATGAGTGGGGCATGCTATCCACATGGAGGAGCACTGTTTGCTAAGATGTCTGCTGTATGGAGAGTTCCTGCATGGCAAGAGAAGCCAAGGCCATCCAAAGAAGTGGTACAAAGACACTGTGAAGGCAAATTTTCAGGGGTGCAAGCTCAAACCCATAGAACTAGAGGAGCGTGCAAGTGATCAACCATGTTGGTGAATCACAATTGATGATGCTGCTAACACCTACAAAGATGCTTGACACCAGAAGCTAACTGTTGCCAGAGATCAATTCCACAGGGCATCGTCAGCAGTGAAACTTTCAGTGCCCCCACTGTTCCAGACTCTGCGCCTCCAGCTTTGGGTTGCGCAGCCACCTCTGAGTTCACAGATACGACATGTCATCTTCAGATTCAAAGGACAACCAATAGATAGTAACTCAAGTGGAGTGTATTTCTGTTACTCTATTTTAAAAGTCCTTGTGACTGTATTAAGTAGTCAAAAATGTTTACGTATCATCTGTAGATATGAAAATAGTTATATAAACATAGGCACGAGTATCGAGAATGTGTACGCATATTTTATGATGAAGAAATCATTGTATAAGTACAGACAATTTTTTTCTTTTGTTTTATTTTCCCCTCTTGCACTCTAACGTAAGGTTAAACTATCTGAATGACATTTAAGAACTAAAATACCTCAGTGTAGGAATTTAATTCTGCCTCTAACATAAAAAATATATATTTCTTTTTTGTAAAATCTGTTGTTTGAATATCTACTTTACTAATGCAAAAGGTTATGCCATGTGTGTTTGTATTGACTGATCATGAGAAAAATCCAGCAATTTTGAGAAAAGCTAGAATTGTTGGTGAAAATGGGCTAAAGTTGAAATTTTAAATGATTTTCAATTGAAGTTGATTTATCAATTTAGACTCGGAATATGTTTTAATTATTTGAGAAATATAATTTTAAAAAGTGTCTGCACTTGTTTGTGTGTGTTTTACAGACTCTGCCATTGATTTAGATCTATTGTGGGTTGTAACAGTCTGTTCAGAACTGAAATTACTGCATTACTCACAGAAATGATTATAGTGCCAAAGGCTCATGTATAACTGGCAACATGTTTTGGAAGAACCAATAAGCAAAAAATGATACATGAGGTGCCTTAATATTACTAAACAGTCCTCCTCAAATTTAGATTCAGAATTTTCTTTCTCATAGACTGGCTACCACTCAAGACTAACCCATGCTTCTTTTCCAAGGATATTAGTGCAACATGAATGAAAAAGAATTGCCTGGAATTTGAACAGCTTTCTTACCAACACACATTTTTATATATATATATATATAATTCAATTTAAATAGAAAAATGACAACTTTAAGTGTCCATTGGTTATAATTTATCTCTCCACATATATGGTTTTTACCTGTTTCATCAGACCGTACTTCCAAGGGTTAAAAAAATGTTTTAAATTTACATATAGTTTTTATATACTTTTGAGGGGTAGTTTTAAGTTGATGTAAGGTTTTATATATATATATAAATGTGTGTGTGTGTGTGTGTGTATATATATATATATATATAAATATGTGTGTGTGTGTGTGTGTGTGTGTGTGTGTGTGTGTGTGTATATATATATATATATATATATATATATATGTAAGCAAATATATGGATATAGATCCGACAGTATGAAGAAAAATATACGGAAAAAACAAACAAAAATCCTAATATGCAATTATGCTGTTTTAATGTTAATATAATGTCAACGTCAGACGTTTCGGTCTAATAGACCATCTTCAGGACATATTCATAAAACATAATTAACATTAGACTATATTCAATTCAACATGAAAAAGACGATGGACATAAGAGCAAGATTAATCCAAACAGATAACTGAAATCTTTTATAAGATCAGCGTTCCGTTTAATTATGATCACATCGTCATCACGTGGGCGATGTTGTGAAAACGTATTCCTAAACTTTGAGTATTTTGAATGAAAAATGAAAAGAATTTTATTTTAATCTAAAACTTGTATGTACGTTTGTTGAGCATTAATCTTGCTAGAAAAGGGGAAATATTAAAGAAGCCAAGTCTAGTATTCACTGTGCGTGAATATATATATATATATATATATATATATATATATATATATATATATATATATATAAATATATATATATATAAAGTTGTAGCCTCTGTCTGTCTGTTTGTTATTGAACTCCTACTATGGTTTTGGAGATAGACCCCTATAACCATATATATTCTGAAACTAGATTACCCAGGGTACTTGGATAAGTATATTTCATTTTTATCAAAAGGGGATCTCTGGGGGGAGGGGCACGAAGCCCCAACTGAATTTTTTTTTTTTCTTTAGATTTTAATTAAATTAAATTTAAACATGAGAATGACTCTTATCCAAAATATAGAATGGGAAATCCAGAAGATAGAGGTCACATTGATAAGATCATTGAGTAATATTGAACTCCATCATTTTTCTCCACAAACAATGACTTAGAATCAATCATCATTTTCTTACAAAAAAATGGTGTGATACACAGCAAGGTGTAGGTAATTCAGCTAGTATATATATATATATATATATATATAAAACAGTAATTGTATATTTGGGCAGCAATAGCTCTTTTATACACCTTTCACTAAAGATGACTAATAAGGTAGTGTTTGATGTTGACTGCCAGGTCATATAATTTAATAATTGTGTATTTGTGGAGCAATCCCACTTTTATATAAGTTTCATTTAAGCTACTGGACTTACTTTCCTTGTTACTGCCTAAATACACAATTATTAAATTACCTGACCTGGCAGCCAACAAGAAAGTAACTGCAGTACCTTGTCAGTTACCTTTAATGAATGAATAAAGGGTTCCTTTCAAAATTCCTCAATGATTTACAATTATGACAGGCACTTGAAGATAGCTGGAGATTACAACAGGCAAACTGTAATTACTACAACAATGAAGATGAAGATATTGGTCTGAATAATAATGACTATCCCCCATTGTAAAAAAATCTGACAACAATTAAAAGTTGTTGAGTTTTTAAATTTTTATTAAATTGGATCCGTTGTTCAACAGTCATTGGAAATTTGTGAATGTTTTTCTTGTTGGAAAGGTAATTATGTTTATTTATCAAAGACAAAGAAAACCTTATTTATTTTTTGTAACTTAGATGAAAATTGGATTCCTAAGTTTATTGGAAGCCAGTTGGTAGCTGATTGCCTTTATTCATACAATTTTATGCAAAAAATTCACAACAATGGAAGTTCTGTGTTCTTAGTTCTCAACTACATTTTCAAATTGTTTTACGTTTTTTTTGTTTTTTTTTACTAATGTTCAGCTTATAGAAGATCCAAGAGTAACTCAAGGTAGTGTTACTGAAGGCAGTTGTTGTGTGAGTGGTAAGAATAAGGGGCACAGTTTATGAAGATATGTCGGAAAGATAATTGTTAAACCTTGACTTGAAGAGGTAGTGGTTGGGGAAAGAATACTCCTTGAATTCTGTTCCACAAAGCAATAGTTCTTGGGAAGAAGCTATCATATTGGAACATACTTCTTAAAGAATAGATAGGAAATGAGGTTGGTTTATCTCAATCTACTCAGGGCAGGTCTTAGCTAGGAGGGTTAGAGTTGGGGGAGAGAACTAAGGGATGTAGCTCATCTGAACATTTCCCATGGAAGTAACAAAAATCTGGGTTGTAGAGCGGAAAATAATTCATCACTCACAAGGCTGCATTGTTGCTCTTGGTCTCTTATCAAGACTGAAAAGTGAAGACTGGGCATTGCTAGCTCAGGTATGGAATCAGTCAGCTGAAGTTTCTGGGACACATAATGAGGAAAGAGGGCTTGGAGAATCTGACACTCACAGGTCAAATGGAGGGAAAGAGAGTGACAAAGGAAAGCAACGCGTGGCATACTTGATGAGCTTGAGCGGGTGGATGACAGAATATGGCTTGAGGGAGGCAGCAGAAGGAAGGAGCTTGCTGAGAGCTGTAAGGGATAGTGGGAGGTGGAGAGTCATGATCACCTAAGTCCTGAAAGGACATGGCACATAAAAAGAAAAGAAGTCATTTTTAGTTTGATCTGGCTCTTGGGAGCCATTAATTGTGATAAATGGAAATTCAGGGACTGATCGATGATCATGGAATGTTACAAGTTTAGATTTTGAGGTAGTGAATGTAACCAGCCAGTTTTTTTTCCCCTCAGTGAATTGTTAGAGCTAAGTCAGAGGAGGGATCAGCTACCAATCTCTTGTCATCTAAATTTTGGAGGGTTCATCTATATGCTGTTGTATCATCTGTATAGATATTCACAAGAGGTCAGGGTATGTTCTTAGGCAGATCATTAATACAAACTTGGAAGAGAGTTGGAAATGAACATTGGTCTTAGAAGACTAGTCATACACAACTTACCTTCATGGACCTACCTGTTAGGAAGGACTTCATAATTAAGAAAAAACTAATAGTGATTCCATGGTAGTTCAGTAGTTCAAGATGACTAAAGATTAACTATGTCTTACACATTCAGGAATGGTTAAATCTTAATTTTGAGCTGAGGTGGATAAGATGACCTTGAGCAATTGAGTGACCATCACGATGACCAGACTTAGCTCCACCAGACTTTTTCTTGTGGGGTTTACTGAAAGGTCTTCCCTATAGGCTTAAACCAAAGACAATTCCTAAATTAAAACAAGCAGTTTCTGATAAATTTTCTGAAATTAAACTATAAATTTGTCACATCATTTGCCGAAGTATTGCTGATCAGTTTCAGTGTTGTTTTGAGCACAAACGGGAGAACTTTGAACACAGTAAATAGTTTGTTAATTGTAACAAATCATGTTGCTTTGATGTGACAGTACTTGTTCTTAAACTACTGTAATTTATTTTTGTTCAATAAGAGTTGATAAACAAAAAAGACATTCCTTTTTCTACAGGATATATATATGCGTATGTATGCATACAAATTTCAATGTGTTGAGTGTAAACTGTTTTTTCAATTAAAAATTATCTTTAGACTCTCTTCCTGGCCGCAATTGTCTTTCAGTATCTTTCTATTGTATCAAAACCTGCCCTGCTCCACACCCATTTCCTACCTACCTACCTGTGGCTTACTGAATTAAGAGTCTGTTCTTAATATTCTTTGATTTTGTCTAACATCTTTTCTGTTTTTGAACACACAAGTCATTGCAATGTAATTAAAACAGCTCCATACCCCTGGGGCATTTGGTGTTTATTACTCCTTCTCTCTTGATGGTATTATTTCTTCATTTTCTTTGATCTAAAAAAAAACAATTGCCTTCCTGCCTTGTAGCTCTGTGACACCCTCATCTTGTATGATCTATGTCTGGAAAGACAATAGCTATAAATACGTACATGATGATTTTTCTCTTTCTTACATTGCCTTAAACAAAGACTCCAAGTATGTAATTGTATGTATGGCCTGTTATATAAACATTATATCTTAAGCATTTATTTGTTTGTGTACATACATTTTAGCTATATATATATATATATATATATATATATATATATATATATATATATATAATGTGTGTCTATTTTCTGTTTATACATTATTTTTATAGATACAAATATTCGAGGAAATGGTCTGTTTGTAATAAACAGTATTAATAACATTTACAGGCCTGAATGTCTGAGAAATTTCATAGAAAATATGTCCTCTAGCAGTAATCGAACCTGTGTCTTACATGGAACTGTCATGTAGCCTGACATGCTATACCATTTAAGCTACCAAAGAAGTGTCTGGTTAGCAAAGTCCAAATTACTGTTTTTTGATCTTGCTAACCAGACACCTACTTTGTAGCTAAATGGTATGGCACATTACTCTCTGTGATGGCTCCATGTAGGATACAGGTTCAATTCCTGTCAGGGGAGACATATTTTCTATGAAAATTTCTTGGACATTCAGGCCGGTAAATGTTGTTAATACTGTTAAATATATTAAAATAATTGTCAGACTTAGTCCATTTCATAAAATATATATATGTATATTAATAAAAAGAAAGAACAGTAAGATATATAATCCGGTGTTCTTATAGATATTTTTATTTTTACAAAATAGTGCTCAATGTAAATTTACAGAGCATTAATATTATAAGTTAATAGACTTAAAATATGGTTTTTCGCTACACAGTTCCAACCATGTTTCAAAAATGGAAGCTAAAACCCCCGAATTTAATTTTGTACTTAAATTAAAGACATTAGTTCCATTTCATCCTCAAGCGAATTTTTGCTCTTGTGACCCTGGGTTTCACACTTTAGCGATTGTCAGATATACACACACTTTTCACATATTTTTATCGTCAGATATACACACACTTTTCACATATTTTTATCGTCAGATATATGCGTGAAAAGTGTGTGTGTATATATATATATATATATATATATATATATATATATATATATACACATACATACATATATATATATATATATATATATATATATATATATATATACACATACATACATATATATATATATATATATATATATATATATATATATATATATATACACACACACACATACATACATATATATATATATATATACACACGCATACATACATACATATATATATATATATATATATATATATATATACACACGCATACATACATACATATATATATATATATATATATATATATATATACACACACATACATACATATATATATATATATATATATATATACACACACATACATATATATGTATGTATGTGATAGGAAACGTTTATCAATCTAACTTTTATTGAAGCAAATAATGATAATGAGAAAAATTCTGGCATTTTTACTTTTGTGTTTGATTTTTATTGCTTGATCAGGCTTCATGTGCGTTTGACTTGTTAAGCAGCATTAGTGTAATTTATGACATTCTGAACTCTGAAAGGAGATGACCTGTCCTTTCAAGGCTCAAAAAAAAATTAATTGATTCACTGTAAAAAATGTAAATGCTGCTTCCTGGAGGTAAGTGTAATCATAATTCTAGTTTGTCTATATGGGATTCAGATGATAATGCGTAATCATGTAAGTGTGTGTCTAGTAGACATTTATGTTTTTATATATATATATTTTCCTTATGTTATGGAGGGGGTGATCCCAGCATGTGGCACCTTTCAGAAGTACCTGAAAACTGTACTACAAGTTCATCCAAACCTTATGAGTGAAATTGGGTAGACAGAACACTTGCTGTCGATAGCTGTGCTAGCACAAGTCATTGTGACTGAGTGTGCTGGTCTTGTTCAAATTGCTGATCATGCTAGATAACATGCTCTCTCACAGAAACTGTAACTAAGGTCTGCTCAATATAAACCACAGGTGTGGATGTTGAACAAACAACTGTGCCTCAGTGAGCATCTGCAATAAGGATTGGCTAGCCGCCCTAGTGGTCAGCTATTATTTTTTTGTTATATATATCCTTAAATAGGTATGAGTGTACTCTGCATCTACACATCGATAAAAACAAGTTGTATTAAAATTAACAGACAAGGTCTGACTTATTTTTTTTATTGTATTTTTCCAATTTTTGAACAAAATGTATACCCTTTTCAAAACTGTGTAATTGTCCAAAGTTTACATTTTTGTTATCATTTGATTGTTTTTGACTGTAGCTGTCATTACTAGGAACTGAATGTTGTCAGTATCAAAGGGCAAAGGTCATTGGCTCACACTTTCAAAATTTAAATGTTAGCGGAGGTTTATATGCAACAATTTCACACTGCTTGATAACACCTTTGGAACACGTCTATTAATATTTCATGGTTGTTAGCAAAATGAACCGCTCAATGTGCAGATTACAAATTAGAGATATCAAAATCAAACACGTGTGACAATTAGGATATCTGGGAAGCGTTTCAACAGCGAACAGAGAGTGTCATATGGAAATCTAAAGGCACATTGGGATAGCAAAAGGTGCCTTCCAAAAACTAAACAAAGTATTAAGAAACAGGAAAATTTTGTCAGAAACAAAGAAGTGTACTGAACTGTTATGTAATATCTGTCCTCCTATATGGCAGTAAATACTGGACAATCTCCTCATAGATGAAGAAGAGACTTGAAGTAGCAGAAATGCGGTTCTACAGAAGGATGCTGAGCATACCATCGGCTGTACATGTAAGCAGCAATGAAGAACTAGAGACAGTGGCAACAAAAAGGACACTGTTACTTAACAACAGGAAGAGATAGCTGAAATTTTTAGGGCACATAATGAGGAAAGAGGGCTTGGAAAATTTGATTCTCAGAGGACAGATTGATAAGAGGTAAGAGAGACAGAGGAATGTAATGCATAACCTGTGTAGTGGGATTGGGTGAATGGATGGGGGAGTAGGGTTTGGGATAGATGGTAAAAAGATAAATTTTATTAAGAGCTATTAAGTTGGTGCAAAAATATGTTTATGTATGTATGTATGTATATATATATGTTTATATATATGTATGTATGTATATATATATATGTTTATATATATGTATGTATATATATATATATGTTTATATATATGTATGTATATATATATATATGTTTATATATATGTATGTATGTATATATATATATGTTTATATATATGTATATATGTATATATATATATGTTTATATATATGTATGTATGTATATATATATATGTTTATATATATGTATGTATGTATATATATATATGTTTATATATATGTATGTATATATATATATATGTTTATATATATGTATGTATGTATATATATATATATGTTTATATGTATGTATGTATATATATATATATGTTTATATATATGTATGTATGTATATATATATATATGTTTATGTATATGTATGTATGTATATATATATATGTTTATATGTATGTATGTATATATATATATGTGTTTATATATATGTATGTATGTATATATATATATGTGTTTATATATATGTATGTATGTATATATATATATATGTTTATATATATGTATGTATATATATATATGTGTTTATATATATGTATGTATGTATATATATATATGTGTTTATATATATGTATGTATGTATATATATATATGTGTTTATATATATGTATGTATGTATATATATATATGTGTTTATATATATGTATGTATGTATATATATATATATGTTTATATATATGTATGTATATATATATATATGTTTATATATATGTATGTATATATATATATATGTTTATATATATGTATGTATGTATATATATATATGTTTATATATATGTATGTATGTATATATATATATGTTTATATATATGTATGTATGTATATATATATATGTTTATATATATGTATGTATGTATATATATATATGTTTATATATATGTATGTATGTATATATATATATGTTTATATATATGTATGTATGTATATATATATATGTTTATATA
>OZ010608.1:48768057-48825557 GCA_963932145.1 Acanthosepion lycidas | reverse complement strand
TGGCATGATTCAAACTGTTGATCATGTGTGCTCTCTTCCAGAAACGTAACTAATATCAGCATAGTTGCAAGATAAACCACAGGTTGACTCTCTGGCTGATGACAAAATACAAATGTATCTTAGCAGGTTTCTGCAACAGTGATTTATATAACAAGCCTTGCAGATAGGAGTACTTGGAAATATTATCCAGCCACAGACACATACGCACATGTATATATACCTAGAGAGAGATAGAGAGAGTGATAAGGTTATTATAGTTTTAAATTGTATTTCTACATAAACAGTGTATAGTTATTGTGTGTGTATGTATGTGTATATATATATATATATATATATATATATATATATATATAGTAATAATATGTATGAAGTCCTGTCACAAAGATATTTTTATTTGTTCCTCATGTGTATATAGTGGGGAGAAGGAGTTGGTTTACCTGTAAATGCAAATTTAATTTTTCAATATATGCGCATGAATGTGTGCAACTGTCTTCTTCATGTGAATATAAAGTGCATTTAATGGCTTTCTAACTGCTTCTGCTTACCATTTTGCAAATGTCTTTCATTGGATATTACATGCCTTATAAGGAATCATATAAATCCATGTGTATGTCTTTCTCCTATTTTGTATGTATCTTTCTCTTTGTGTGCAAGTGTGTCACTGTGTGTGTATGCCTCTTTCTCTTTGTGTGTGTGTGTGTGTGTTTTATCTCTTTTTTGTATGTGTGTCTTTCTCTTTTGTCTCTTTCTCTTTTGTGTCTTTCTCTTTTGCGTGTGTGTCTTACACTTTTGTCTGTGTGTGTTTCTCTTTCTTTTTTATGTGTGTGTGTCTCTCATTCTGTGAGTGTGTGTTTCTATTTTTTGCTTCTTTGTTTCTCTTTGTCTCTGTGCATCTTTTTCTCCTTTGCGTGTATCTTCATCTTTCTTTTTTTTTGTCTTTTTCCTGTGTTTATTTTTCTTTTCATCTTTCCGTGTGTGTGTGTAACTCTGTGTATGTGGCTTTGTCCATGTGTGTTTGTTTTTATGTGTATCTGTCTGTGTGTCTCTTCTTTTGTATGTGTATTCGTCACCTTGTCCAATCCCCTCAGTTTGATCATCTATCTCTTTCTCTGTATGCTTGTTTGTGTGTATGTGTCTTTGTAAGACTGTGTATGTCACTCATCCTTTCTCCCTCTCTCTTTTTATCTCTCTCTGTGTATGCCTCTGTTATCTGTGTACACATCTGGCTTTCTTTATTTCTATCTTTTTCTGTCTGTGCTAAGATTTTTTTTCAAGCCATTTGTTGTTTACAATTCTGCTGTTTGCTTCTTTTTATAAATGGAATTACTTTATTTTTCTTACCAAAATATTAAGTTTTCTTGATGCATTTCTGAATGATATTCAACCAACTTTACAGATTTTAATTTTTTATGCCAAAAAATAGTTAAAAAAAAAAAAAAAAAAAAAATTGTCCCCTTTTACAGCTCTTTGACCCACTGTCTGCTTTCTCCCCTAGTGTGACTTTATATTTGATATAAAAATGTTCATCTTGGCTAAAGTTGTTAAAAAAAAAAAAAAAAAAAATCACTCAGTAATGGTAACAATTTTCTCCAACCAGCATTAATCTTGATTCTCCAAGACTAAAACTGGTGCTAAAATATTCTCAATAACAGGAGAGAAAATCTTGCAGGAAATGTTACTCGGAAAGGCATCCATTTTGGACAGTATTTACTTGACTGTTTGCCTCTCTTGAGGCCCTATCTGTTTTTCCCATGTCTCACCAGACATGTCACAAATTGCCCCAGATAACTCCACCATGAAATAAAGAACTTCATTATCCATCATTTTTTTTTCTTTCTTTGTGGAAGTCATTTTATGCATAAGTTCTCCAAAATGATGAGTAAACCTGACCCGATATTATCTGCATGAATCAGAATGGCCCCTTATGTCTAGCAAGTTAATTTTATTTTCTGGATCGCTATTTAGCAGGCAAGATAATAAAAAATAAAATGGAAAAATAATAGAAATGGAAAATAATCCTTATTTTCATCCTTGCTTATGAATTTAATTAACATATTTGATAGTATATAAGAAACTTCCTTTTATATATATAATTCGCCCTTGCATGGAGTATTGCTGCCATATATGGTCTGGTTCCCCTTCTGTTTGCCTCGGGGTTCTTGATAGGCTCCAGAGGCGGATATGCAATGTAGTTGGCCCTGCCCTGGCGTCTCGTCTACAGTCACTTTCTCACAGACGAGCCATCACCTCCCTCTGTCTGTTCTACAAATACTTCCATGGAAATTGCTCCGAGGAGCTGCATTCGCTGGTTCCCAGTCGTCATGAGTTCAAGTGCCCTACAAGGCTGGCATCCCGCTCGCACCCCTTCACTGTCGAAACTCCTAAATGTAGCCGTCTTTTCTACTCCAATAGCTTCATGATGTCTCGCACCTCTCACCTGTGGAACTCCCTTCCCTATTCCTGTTTCCTTGTGAGCTATAATCTCCAGCTATTGAAGTGTAATGTCAATCGACATCTCCAGTTGCCTTGATCTATCCACTATCCTCATCCTTTCTTCTATCACTCCTATCTGATCTTGCTCTAAATTTTCTGTAACCCCTTGCATCCTAGTGGCTTCCCGCCTTGCTTGAGGTGAAATGCTTAAAAAAAAAAAAAAAAAAATATTGAAGACTACAAGATTATACAGATAAGCTGGGTACAAATACTGACAGTATATCTGTAGATATCTGTCTGTTCATATATGTCCATCCATCTTAGTCTATACATATCTGTCTAATTCTGTTCATTATTTATTTATTTCTGTTCATTATCTATCTCAGTCTATTCAAATTAGTCATTATATCTATTGTATCTATCTCAGCCTGTTCGAATCCATCTATCTCAGCCTGTTCGAATCCATCTATCTCAGCCTGTTCGAATCCATCTATCTCAGCCTGTTCGAATCCATCTATCTCAGCCTGTTCAAATCCATCTATCTCAGCCTGTTCAAATCTGTCAATATATCTATTGTATCTATCTCAGTCTGTTCAAATTCATTCATCCATCCATCTGTCTGTCTACCCCAGTCTGTTCAAATTCATTCATCCATCCATCTGTCTGTCTACCCCAGTCTGTTCAAATTCATTCATCCATCCATCTGTCTGTCTACCCCAGTCTGTTCAAATTCATCCATCCATCCATCTGTCTGTCTACCCCAGTCTGTTCAAATTCATCCATCCATCCATCTGTCTGTCTACCCCAGTCTGTTCAAATTCATCCATCCATCCATCTGTCTGTCTACCCCAGTCTGTTCAAATTCATCCATCCATCCATCTGTCTGTCTACCCCAGTCTGTTCAAATTTATCCATCCATCCATCTGTCTGTCTACCCCAGTCTGTTCAAATTCATCCATCCATCCATCTGTCTGTCTACCCCAGTCTGTTCAAATTCATCCATCCATCCATCTGTCTGTCTACCCCAGTCTGTTCAAATTCATCCATCCATCCATCTGTCTGTCTACCCCAGTCTGTTCAAATTCATCCATCCATCCATCTGTCTGTCTACCCCAGTCTGTTCAAATTCATCCATCCATCCATCTGTCTGTCTACCCCAGTCTGTTCAAATTCATCCATCCATCCATCTGTCTGTCTACCCCAGTCTGTTCAAATTCATCCATCCATCCATCCATCCATCCATCTGTCTGTCTACCCCAGTCTGTTCAAATTCATCCATCCATCTATCTGTCTGTCTACCCCAGTCTGTTCATATCTATCATCATTTATTAGATAAGAATGAAATAAATGACTGTTTCAAATCACAAACATGGACTGTAATGACAAGAAAATGGCATTTATTCACTTTAATTTCATTTTTAAAAGGTTATGCTTGTTGAGAATGTTGGCTGATCATGGCTTTCCACAGATTCCTATTCTTAATTATCTATGAATTGCCATAACTTCTTGGGAAAGATTTCCCGTTGCCTGCTCAGTTTTTTTTGTTTTTTTTACTTGGAGTTGGCTCTTTCCTAGACTGGCTCATTAGTAATATTTTTGTTCCTAATTCTTTCGCACACTGTAACCCCTTATATCTTAGTGGCTTTTCTGCTTTGCATGGGGTGAAACAGATTAAAAATAAAATAAAAAACACCTGAAAGAGATGTGGAAGTTTAAAATAGATGTCAGCATAGAAAGAAGGGAAAAATGTGAAAGAAAGAAAAAAATGAAATGCACTCAAACAATGCAAAAATAAACTAATTTTCTTTATTTTTCTGCTGGGAAGTTACATAGTAGGATGGATGGTTTTTTTGAACCTTTTTACAAATAAAATGTCTATCTTGAAACCCAGTCTTTGAAATCTTGGTTTTAAATACCAACTTCTTCTGCCTTTGGAAAACATACAACCGTTTTGGCTGTTAAGCAGTCTTATCTTTCTCACACGTATTAATCGAGAAAAAGAAAGCTTAAAACAAAAGTTTGAAGAAAGAAAAGATAGTGACCAAATTATATTGAGTAAGTTTGTGAAAACTTACTCAATATTATTTGGTCACTATCTTCCCAATAAAGTTATATGAGAAAAGAAAGGCGATAATTTCATTATTTTGATGAAATTTGGACAATTTCTTTTTTTTTTTTTTTGCCTCAGTGACTTTTTATGTTCTTTTTTTTTTTTTTTGTCAGAAAATTGATAGATTAGGATGATATTGTCAGTTCTACCTTCGAGTTGCCATAATGTGACCTGTTTGATAAATAAGGACATCTTCTGTCTTTCTAACTCTTTGCATCGGCAGAATGAAGTTCAATAATAGCTGAGATATAAAACAAAAGTAGAAAAATTACTTTTTATAAAAAAAAAAAAACCAACATCAAAATAAATTTCTTGATAATTGAAAATGCTGGAACTTCCTTAAAAGATGCAATCTATATCGTGGAAAACTTCCATGGAACTTACCAACTTTAAATGCAAAGTATGAACGAGTGCAGTTACGGACACTTTTGTGATGTGAAAAATTTACTGAGTGCAAAATAAATCATTAAAACTGTTTTTTTTTCCTATGATTAAAATATCTTTGTTATCTAATATATATTGTTGATGGGTATCTTCACCTTTGTTTAATGATCATTGATCATCTTCAAGGAAAGAAGGTAAAAATTCAAGAAATAATCATTATGTTGTTAACTACCAAAAATTTGAAATGAAAATAGGTTCTCATGTTAGAACTGTGAAACAGATTTTAGCATCAGGTGACATCATTAACTGCATTTTAACCTATGAGTCCAGATTGAAATGAATTTGTTCTTTTTTTTTTTTTAATTATTTTACCTCAAGCAAAATAATAAAGCAACTAAGGTAAAAGGGCTTACAAAGTGTGAAAGAATAAAATAGAAAAGGAAAAATCATTATTAAGAAGAGAGAGAAAGAACAATATAGACTAGGAATTAAGGTAACAAAAGATAATAAATGACATTGCGTTTAAATTTTTGAAGATCAAAGTTGATTGGAAAGCAGGATGCTGGAAGAGAGTACCACAATCGAGAATTGTGAGAGAATAAATATATTAGCATAGAACTTACAGTTGCATCAACTCATTTCAACTGTAACATGAGGTGACCTAACTGCCAATCTAGTACTGTGTTTAAATTTGTAAAATTGAGGTACCAAAGAGGAAAGTTTATCAAAACAATTGCTATAGAAAAGTTACAGGGAACCTACATTTTATGGTGGGGAAGTGACCGAAGCTGAGATGCCAGATCAGGACTGATGACATTGCAGATTCTTTTTTGGATTTTATCAAGAACTGCTAAATACATATCAGAAGCACCAGACCATATGTAGCAGCAATATTCAAAGCATGGATGAATGGTAGACTTATAAATATGTAAGATAGATTCTGGCGAGAAAAATTGTCTAGTATGACACAGTGAACCAACTTTCCTAGCAGTAGACCAAGCATTTGATTCGATATAGTCTTTCTCCTTCATGTCATTGGAAAACATTAGCAGTAAAAATATTTTATTGATATTGGGTTTCTTTCTTTTGATGTAAAGGGACTAAAGATCTATAATCATTCTTTACAGCAGAGTACTATTATGTTGTAGATCAAAATATATAGAAATTAGAACGGGTGCTGTGTATTTGAGTTAGGCTTACATTGGCCACATTTCTCATGAAAATGACATTATTGTGTATATATCTGAGATCTGCTTTCATTGTTTTTAAGTGTTTCAATTAATGGGCACATAATCGTCATTTATATTGCCTGAGGGTTTCGGATTATGTATCTTTATTATTCTGTTTTTTTTTTTTTTAATGATGTTTTGACTGATGTATTCATAGATATTCCCCTATTGTCTGAAGTTTGTACCTGAAATAACATCATTGTATCCATTCTGTCAGGCTTTTATCTTCATCTTTGTTTTATTTAACATACTGATTCAGCTGTATTTTAGGAGGTCTCGTATTGTGTCTGATTTTGCAATAAATCTTTTTTTTTTTTCATTATTCTATAGAATTTTCAGACTATTTTCTTCATTCTTTGTCACATAAAACTTTGACCAATATCTTCTGCTGTCTTACTCAGGTATATACTATACTCAGGAGTCCTTAAAAAGCATAAAAAATGTTATGTTAAAAACTAAGATATTCAGAAATAATATTAGAATTATCACATAGGTTGATATCACTTTGTAGATGATGCATAAAAATATTTCCTTGATTAACTCAATATTTAATTAAGCAGCAGATGTCTTGTAATCATTAACTTGTAACATGAGCAGTAGGATGAAAATGTATGTGGTATCTAAAATATTCATTTGAAACTTCTGAGGGATGCTGAATCTTTTTCAATCTTTTATGTGCCATGTATTTTTAGGACATTGTTGTAACCTAGGGAAGGTTACTGAATAGAATAATCAAATGAAGGTTGGTAATGAATGATAATATTTAGGACAAGAACAACACATATAAGATTTGCCAACAGCACATAGAAGTAGTAATCAGCTACTAGAAGTGACTCAAGTAAATCCACCATGAATCTCCAACTGCAGACCAACATACAGTATTTATTAATGTAATTATATGAATGGAGACATACCCATTATTGTCTGTAGGTATGCTACACATCTATGCTAGATGTTGTCATTCATGGCTCTCCACAATTTCCTGTCCTTAGGAAATTTTTATTTTATGCTATCTCTGTTAAATTCTGTTCTGCCAAACATTTACACATGCTCGTTAGGTAGATTATGCACTGTTTTCCTTTGTCCCTCTTGCCTTCAGTATGTCCTGTGAGTGTCAAATTCTCCAAGCCCTCTTTCCTCATTATGTACCCCAGCAGTTTCAATTGCCGCTTTCTGATGTTAGGTATTCCATCATTGCAAACGTTTGTGCTCAATTAGAAAATGAAAAACAGGCAGAAACTTTTGCAATAATCCAATATAAGTGTCTTTTTTCCTTCCATTTCCTCTAAAACTTTGTCATTGTGCACATGTTCAGTCCATGGTATTCTCAGCAACCTTCTGTAGAACCACATTTCTGTTGCCTCAAGTCTCTTCTACAAGGTGTGATGGGTAAATTATCACTAATTTATATTTTAAATTTCATGCATGCACATTGTTTTTGATTTTGTTAACTGCACATTATAGTAGGGTCAGTTTGGCATTGTCTGTGAGAAATAAAGTGCCCCATGATGCAATTCATTCTCTCAGAAATTTGGAAACCTCATCTATTCCTGCTGGAAGCTCCAATACAAACTTCAGACTACCAATCTGAGTGTCCGAGGTCAGTGCAGAGGATGCTGTGTTCCCAAAAGATGTACCAAGAGTGATAAAAACCAAATATCTAGTCAACATCCTGGTGTTTGGAGTGATCAATAGTGATGGCAACGTTAAGCCTCCATTCATCTTCCTATGAGGCCTCAAAGTCAACACTAGTTCCTCAAGTGCCTTGAGGAGGTAGTGCTGGTCTCGGTCAAGAGGGTGGCTGCTAGAAGACCCTATGTTTGGCAACTCTGTGCCATGCCACACATGCAAGAGAACCCAGTCATGGCTGTCAGACAATTTCTGCAACCACATCCTTCCTTACATCTGGCCACTTAACTCTCCAGACTACAACCTACTTGATTAGTCTGTGTGCAGCACAGTTAAGCAAGAGACCAATAAAACCCCTTGTAATACCAAAGATGAACTGAAGTATTAGGGCATTATACACCAATGTAAATAAGGAAACTGTCCAGAAGAGTTGTAGGATATTCCGAAGTGATCTTCATGACATCGATGAATCTAATCACTATTTTATTGAATAAATTTACTCTTTAGTATTTCAAGATATTTTTGTGTAATTTTGGAAAAATATATCTGTTAAAATGAGATGTCAGTGTTTCATTTATGTGTGATTTAGGCAATAATTTATCCATCGCACCCAGTATGAGGAGATTCACTACCATATACAAGGACTGACATAACATACACTTTTCTTTGTTTCTAACAAAATTTTCATGTTTCTTAATACTCTGCTTAGCAAAGCATCTTTCATGATCCCAAGTTGCATTCAGATTTTGGCATCACACTTTCCATTCTCTGTTAAAACACTCCCAGATATTTAATTTGATATTTGTATTTGCTTGATTTTTGGTATCTCCAATATGCAATTTGCATGTTCCTCTTAACAACCATACATTCTTGCAATTGCTATTCATACCTTCCTGCTCACTTCTTGTAGTTCCCTTACTATGTCTGCTATCAATATGATGCTACTAGAATTAAATTATGGTTCCATACTGTAACCATGAAATATATTTTAGGTTCATATGGCAAAAATAACCCTACACATCTCCATATCAGCCTAAATTGGAACACATTTTTTTGGTAGGGGTTTCCCTTTTTTTTTAATGTAAAGAGCCTCCAAGATTTGTAATCATTCTTTACAGTTGTAGTGAGAGATTACTGTTATGTTGTTGACCAAAATGTACATAAATTATAAGGGCTGCTTTAGATTTATGTTACAGCTTTACATGTAGCCCTTTTCTCAGTGAAATGACATTATTTTCTATATTTTTGACACCTGTTTTAACAGTGTTTTAACTAATGTGCACTGGGCCCTTTTTTAACATTGCCCTTGTAGAAAAATGTAAATCCATCTCTTCTTCCCCAATCTCTGGCATAAATATATGGGTGGAAATCTCAGTGGACAATATCTTTTGAATTTGAAACCTTGTAAAAGGCAACAGTAAAATCATTTCACTACATTTTCCCCCAAATCATAACAATTCATAGATAATAAAGACAAGGAATATTTTGAGAACCATGATCAACTATGTCCTCAAGTGACATGGCATTGAAAGAAAAATAAAAAAGAACCTTTCTGGTAGATGCCATAAGAATTGTTGTTTTTAAGGATAAAAATCTGCCTTTAAGAAATATGATGGGTTTGCGTTTTTTTTTTTGTTTTTTTTAACATGTCTCTCATCTCAGATTTTGATCTCACTAGAGAAATTCAGGTTTAATGCAGAAGTTGGAGAAACATATTATGAGAAAATATAAAATTTTATATTTTAATTCAAAGATACAATCTTTATGACTAGAAACAATGAGTGCATTTTATTTAAAGAAGTGAAGAAATCATCTGGATGTGGGAGAAGCTAATTTGTAATGAAGGATGGCAGTGTTAAAAAAAAAAAGTTTGAAAAACTTGGCAAAATGCCATTTTTCTTTTTTCTTTCTTTTTTTCTTTTTCTTTTTTCTTTCTTTTTTTCTTTTTTTCTTTTTTTCTTCTTTTTTTCTTTTTTTCTTCTTTTTTTCTTTTTTTCTTTCTTTTTTCTTTTTTTTCTTTTTTTCTTTCTTTTTTTCTTTTTCTTTTTTTCTTTTTCTTTTTTTCTTTTTTCTTTTTTTTTTCTTTTTTTCTTTCTTTTTTCTTTTTTTCTTCCTTTTTTTCTTTTTACTTTTTTTTCTTTTTTTTTTCTTTTTTTTCTTTTTTCTTCTTTTTTGTTTTTTTTTCTTTTTTCTTCTTCACATCTAAAAAAAAAGTTCTTGATTAACTGCTTTTTTTTCCTTTTGGTACCATTTTACCATTAAGTGTCAAAGATTTTGGGAATCTGTGTTTCCTGGTAAAATAACACTTAGACTGCAATTTGGTAATTTGGATGCATAAAAGCTACAGAATTTAGATTCTTTTTGGATTTGCCTCGGCTTTGGATGAATCAGACTAAACTCTTATTCTCTCCAACATTTTATAAAAAAAACTCAAAACATCAACATTTTCTGCCAGATGCTCAGGGCATTGTGAGCAGGTGCATTGTTGTGGTGAAGTACCCATGATTTGTACTGCCACAAAACCATGTGGAATAAAAAAAAAAAATGCAATGTTTGCAAAAAGCTATGATTAAAGTTATATACTCACAAGATATCATGTTAGATGATAACACAATCCGCATATCCCACTTTCGACCATAGCTCACACAACACACACAGTCCCCTTTACTTTTCAGACAAACCTCGAATGTATAGGAAAATGATATATAAAATTTTATATATTCAGAACAATTTTAGGGAAAAAAACTATGGTAAAATGAAAAAAGTTTTGGAGTGAGACATTTCATTCTTTCAGACTTAAGTTTATGTTGCACACAAAGGAGAGGGGGCACTGAGAATTCTGTATTTAAATTATTTTTTTTTAACATATGATTTAGGCAACATGAAGAAAAAGAGACTAAAGAAAATCAGCTGAACTATATACCCAAAACATATATTGAAAAGAAAAAACTGCCAAAAAAGTAAAAATATATACACAAAGATACAACTGAAAATACTCAAAAGTCATTGGTCAAATAATGTTCAAATTATCCCTAGAAACCAGACAAAAAATGGGTGTTAACCAATAAACATGTCTTTTTTTTTTTTTTCTTCTTCTTCTTGGTCTTCAATCACACACACACACACATATATATATATATATATATATATATATATATATATATATACACACACACTACAGTTCAAAAGTTTGAAGCCATTCCCAGAATTAGGATGGGAACACCTTCACAGAAGAGTGAGCAAAATATGGAAAAAGAGCTCTTAGAATCAATGAATAAAGAATGGAATCAATTATGAAACTTATACTTTGAGTAACTTTTTCTACAAATGCCAAAAATGTGTGCTGCAGTGATCAAGGCTAAAGGAGGATATTTTGACAAGAGCAAAATTTAATCATAAAATGCATTTTTTCTTCTTGTAATAAAATTTGCAATAAAAAAAAAAAATCATGTCTCACTTTTTTAACAATGTATAATAATTTTCTCTTATTTAAAGTACAAATCAACTATTTTTGGGGTCAATTTAAAAAAATTACCATGGGTGGCCTTGAACTTTTGAACTGTATACACACACTCACGCATATATATATATATATATATATATATATATATATATATATATATATACATACACAGACACAGACACACACACACACATACATATATATATATATATATATATATATATATATATATATATATATATATGCTCTGATTATGATTCCAATGTAATAAATTATAACCATGGAATATTAGTGTTTGAGCCTTATATATATATATATATATATATATATATATATATATATAGAGAGAGAGAGAGAGAGAGAGGCTCTTTTAAACACGTTAGAAACAAGACATTTTATTATTCACACTGTTTAATCATCTTTGTTGTTATCACAGTGTTTCAGACATTGTGCCTGCCAGCTTTCATCAGGTGTATAATTGATGCAGTTAAAAGGAATTCTGAACCAAACCCTTTATTTAATCTATGGGAGTAGACTGTTCTCAATCTATTGTCTCTGTTTAAGGATATCTCATCTAGTAGTCAATTTTTAGTATTGCTCCGTTATTTAAGAGATATTTTATGTCTATTATATTTAATGATACACTATTTACATTATTCAGACTGTTATCCTCATCTTTGTTGCCATATTTATCACAATATTTTGGCTGTTGTATGCTCTGGCCTTCTTCAGGTGATTGGAATGTCGAATTGAACCCTTTATTTCGCTTTCTGGGGTAGACTGTTCTAGTTCCATGTGCCGTGTCTAATGGATGTCAGTTATCAGTTATCTCCAGTTAATTCACCACTCCACTGTTCTCTATTGAACTCAACTCTTTGGGACCTGTCACTAGATCTAACCAATGCCTTTATCAACTGTGCCATGTGACCTTAAGGACAGACATCCATTAAACATGACATAAAGGATTATGTTCGACATTCCAACCACCTGAAGAAGGCCGGAGCGTACAGCAGCCGAAACGTTGTAATAAATATGTCAACGAAGATGAGGACATTTTTTTCTTTTCAGATGATGAATTATATAAAAACTGTCCAAATGTTCTTTTTATCTGAGTGCTTTCGGATATGCATTTAGGCATTTTCATGGATTAAATATTTTAACTGTTAAATAAGAAGTAGTTTGTTGTATGTATGTTTCAGAAAATGTTTTCATTTTTCAAAACACAGTCAAGATATTGTATCCATGTTCAAAGTTGATATTATTAATTGTTGTTTTTTTGTTTTTATTAATAAGGCTTCCATTGTTTTTAGCCTTTTTTTGCATGTAGATGATGCTATTATATTAGTGTTGTCGACAATTATGTGACGAATAGTGTCCAGTAGGTCTCCATGAATATTTAAATGAGATATAATTGAGCTATGGTCAAAAAGGTGTAGAGTGAGTCTGCGTATCAAACATGTAGTGTGGCCTAAATACATTCGGACAGTTTTTATATAATTTATCATCTGAAAAGAAAAAAATTATTAGTTTGCATGAGAAATTGTATTAAAAAAACTAAATAAAAGCCCCTTGTCTGTCATACTCAATGAAATATGCATGAAAGAAGGATTGCTGCCTAAATACATACATATGTGTGTGTGCAATACTATTCATAGAGAACACATGCTGTACTGTTCCTTGAAAGAAATGCCAATCCATTTATAAATAATCTCTTCATTTCTGATTGGTATGATGCTAGTTCATAAATAATGCTAAATGTGTAACCTGTGCTTAATTTACAAAAAGCAATCATTTTTCCTTCCCCCTGCCTTGACTGTTTTTGAATAAAATATTCGACCCCTCTTGGTAGGTAGCACATGTTTGCTACTCGAGTATGACCACCTAGAGAAGGCATGCATAACAAACAAGAGTAAATTGAAGTGTTTCCCAACATAAGCTCGTCTTTCTCCCTTTCTTCTCTTTCATCACTTTACTCTTTTATTGCCGACACACCTTTCATTTAGTCTTGTCTACCAAACACACACGCATGAATCCCAGGAATGAATAAAGCAATCTAAATACAAATGCTCTGTTTATATTTACAAAGTAAGATGATAGTGAAAAGCAGAATGCTGAAAGAAATAAGAAGTTCACCTCTTGTCATTTGTAACTATGCTTTTCCTTGATTGTTTCTCTTTGGCTACATTTTATTATTCCCTCATACTTTTTTTTTTTGGCTTGCAGGTGAAGTTTGTGACTCTCTGTTTCATTTACACATAAGCATTTGTCTCTATACATCATCTCACATGCTTCTGTTTGTCCAATTTTCTGTTCTGTATCAACGCAATTCTTTCATTTTTTTTTTCTCTGATGGTGTGACTATATTGAGTCTGCTGCAAGGAAGGTTGGTTCACTGTGTTGCACTGAAAAGATTTTCTTGTCAGAATCTATCTGGCACATTATAAATCTAGCATTTGCCCATTTATTGAATACTGCTGCTATATCTCATCTGGCACTCCTGCTGTGCATCTTGAGCTTCTTGACAAAATCCAGAGAAGGATCTGCAATATATTCAATCATGGTCAGGCATCTTGTCTTCAGTCACTTTCTTGCTGACATGACTTCCCTCTGCTTGTTCTGCAAATATGTTTATGGTAACTACTTGGACAAGCTTTTTTTCCTGGTCTCCTGACTACATGAATTTAGGTGTGTTACTATATTGGCAACTAGGTCACACCATTTTACTGTTGAACTAATTAGATGCAACTGTCATTTCCACTCTAACAGTTGTTTTTCTCAAACTCTCAATCTGTTGAACTCCCTTTTGATTTCTTGCTTCCCTGATAACTACATTCTTCAAAAATTTAAATGTGACATCAATCACCATCTTGTGTCTTTTTGAAGCTTGTTCCTTTTTGTCTCTTTCCTCAATTCACCTCATTTTCAGTCTTCTTCACTCCCTGTAAATCACTGCCTTCTAGTGGCATTGTCTCCTTGCTCAGGATGAAATTATTAAAAAAAATTAGAGTGCATGTGGGTACTCGTTGATCCATTAATGTCTGCCATAACATCTTGCAGGGTGTAGACATTAATAGTTTATAGGCAAAAACCTATTAATAATACTGTTTTTTTTTGTTTTGTTTTTTTAAAGTTAATAATTAATATCTTAAAAAATCCTTCTTTTTTTTTCTTTTTAGAAACTAATAAGTAATACCAGATCTTTTTAAAATCTGTAATTGATATTGAATTATTTTCCTTCTATTATCACCAAAGTTTAGCAATGTAGAGCCTGGTCAGTACCTAGATGGGTGACCACTTGGGAATATCAGGTTCTTTAAGCTTGGATAGGCACGGTGTAATGGATAATGGCTCAGAACTGTTAAATAGAGAGAGCCAAGTTCCAATTCCAGCTGGGTTCTTTATATTCACTTACATGCAAATACATTTGGGAAAGGTATGAATCCACCTTTACTCCCCTCAGCTGTGTGTTAATTATTAAGACATGTATAACTAAATCATTATCTGAAAAAAAACCAAAAAAAACAAACTTTCAGTCTAAAAATATTTTCTGGCTTTAAATAACCTGCAAAGGGTTGATAAGCTGTAGAAAACAAAACAAACAAAAATATCAATCTGTAATTAATAGAGGATATTTTTTCTAGAAATCTATAATACAGAATTTTTTTTTTGTTTTTTTTAATACAAGTAAAACTGGATTTTTTTCCCCAGAAACTTATATTAGGTTGGTGCAAAAATAATGACGTAATAATGTCGTTTTTTGACATATTTTTTAACGTCAAAAAACGACATTATTACGTCATTATTTTTGCACCAACCTAATAATTAAAACTAGATATATTTATTTTTTGAAACTGATATTTAATACTGAATTTTATTTTTAATTTAAAATTTTTTATAATTTATACCAGATTTTTGAATGTGTATTAATGGGTTAAGATCAGCCTATTTGACCACAAAGCTAAATATAATGTGCCAAAGTAATAGGAAGATTGTGTTGCACCAGTTTTCTAAATAGAAATAGTCTCCTTGCCTTGAAAATAAATCTCTCTCTCAATTTCCATACATTTCAGCTGTGGAGAATTGGGAGTGCTGTAGCCACAACAAAACTAGATATTGCTGCTATAAAAACATGTAGATTATTTTTCATGGAATGGAGTTGCTAGGCCGATACATAACTAGTCTTGAATTAAGTTTCCTTTCTTTTAGAGCAGTTGGTAATTGGATGAAGAGCTCTTTTGTACTATTTAACCCATAACTGAAGGGAGATGATTTAGATTCATAATTTTCCCAAGGGTATTAACATGAAAATGATGAGCTGGACTGGGATTTGAACTCAGCTCATCAAGTTCTTGTTTTGAACCATGAACCACCTACACATGCACAGATAAAAAATAAAATCTTGGTCTTTTCTGAGATGTTAACTGTGGGTGTCATTGAATGATATGTAACTATCGCACACATCAAGGAGGCCTATTTCTGTGTATTTTTATTTGTGAGTCTATGTTGTTATTTTTCTGTACATATATACATGAGTGTGTGTGTGTATGTATGTGTGTGTGTGTGTCTGTGTATATATATATATATATATATATATATGAGGAGGTGCTGAAAGTTCTTTGCCTGACTCACTTCCTGAAATTTAACCAGATGCTCAAACATCAGAATTCTTGATTGGGCCCAAAACTTATCAGTACACTCTTGGATTTGTGTGTGCATATATATATATATATATATATATATATATATATATATACACACACACACACACATCCCAAAAGATGATGATGTAGAACTTCAAACCATTCAGGTGACAGAGCCTACCTGTAATGAGTGTGGACTGTGGTAGGTTTTGCTTAGGTAAATCAGGAAATTTGTTTTGTATGCAAAGTTATAGTACCAGAGTACCAACCAAGTACCAAAATGGTATTAAATACTAACAATTCATGTCACACGTGTATAAAAATGGGCAAGTCGGTTAAGGAGGTGGAGCTGAAAAGATGTTTCCGCATTCCTGCATTTCAACGTATATATATATATATATATGCATATTTGTTTATATATTAGGTATGTAATTTTCTAACAAAGTGGTAGATTTTAATACACCTGATACAAGAATAACAAATTAGAATTGACCCAAACAAAATTAAAAGTACCAAAGTATCAAATGCAGATCGGAATCTTTCTTGGAATCCATTCTTACAGAATCAAACTTATATCTAATACAAAGAGCAGATGCTTAAAAAGATCACTCTCAGATTAGAGTGGAATGCCACCCTGCTGTGCCGGCTGCCTGCATAAAGGTGAAAACAATAGAACACTTCCTAGTATGAATTATGAATACACATTACCATCCAATGCCTGCTTAGATATACAAGAATCTTTAAAAACTTAGATATGTATAGAATTATCTATTATTTTACTGTACATGATACATGATTGCCCATTGAGAATTGACCCAAACAAAATTGAAAATACCAAAGTTCTTGTCTGTTTTTTTTCTCAAGCTTTAATAAAAGTGAAAAATGATATACATTTTCTATTTGTTTATCTTATCATCCTATTGTATTCCAATCTATATTTGATCTGCATTTGATCTATAACTCATATATGCACACAGTCTCTCTCTCTCTCTCTCTCTCTCTATATATATATATATATATATATATATGCACTGTTATATTTGCGCACATTAGTGGAAAAATTATATGTGTGTGTGTATGTTTTGAATATGATATAATGTGTAAATAACTACTGTTTATGAATATGTAGATGTTTCCATTGCATATTTATTCACATATATAGCATGTGTGTGTTGTTGATCGGTCTATTTTGCAACTCTTAAGCAACTCAAAAAAAGCTAACTTGCTGAAAGTTTTTTTGAGATACTTTTTAGTGAAGATATGTACAGATGGTGTCCAGGAAGGAAACATCTCAAGCAGATGTTTCCTTGATGTTTACATTCAGTCAGTTGGCATCAAGAGCATTAATCCATTGAACCACTGAATTACCTTAACACGGTGACTGCCAACCCCAAATCAGTGTGGGGCCATTATTTTTTCTTTTTAATTTAAAAAAAAATATTTTGTAAAAGAAAATGTCAGGTATCAATGAAAGTTTTTTTGTGCTTATATTTTTGGAGAAAATGGCTGACAAAGTTTTATTCCTAACCTCAGAAGCCATGTCACTAACTCTTGTGATGGCTACTTTCTTGTGTGCATAATATTCTATTTCAGATTTTTCAAATTATTTCTCTAATGCAAGTTATTTTCTGACAATTTGATACTTCATGGCAAATAAAGAAGCATTATTATGTGCTATAAATGTATTATGGCCTTGTTAGGGCCAGAAATAAAGACACAAGAGAGGAATTGAGTTAAACAAATATATTAACAGATACAGTAATAAAAACGTATAAACAAGAGTGTTACAGCAAGAATGTTTGGTCCGACTGTCAGAGCTGACTGCTGGAAATTTCCCTCTCCAAAAGGCAGTACCTGCTCCTATTTATAGCTGGGAGAGTTCATGCATGTGTGGGTAAATTACCATAACAAAATGTGATTTATGTTTATTTCATAATTACAGCCATGTCACCTTATATGTAGCTGAATCAATAATTTTTTTCATTGAATTTTTTTATACCTAAAAAACATTCAAGCTAAGAGAAGCAGAGTGCCATATGCATTTTCTAAAAAAGAAAAAAAAAAAAAATCACAGGAAGCCACAGATGTTATATAGAAATAGGCATAGAATGCCTCCAATTTGTTGTAGAGTAGGACTCAGCATGCTTCCTGCTCTCCCCTACTACTGTGACAATGGACTGCTCCTACTTATAAATATAGCAAGTAGCCACATTAGAGTAGGATTTGAGTAGTATTTGATTTACTTAAGTATTTCTGTTTTATGTATGAGTATTTAATAAACCTCTACTTTGTTTCCTCTACCTAGTCTCCTGTTCCTTTGTTAACTATGGCCTTCGTAATTCTCAGTCTTTTTGAACAAAGACAACATTACAACACAACTTAAAATAACAATATCTGGAGATATCTTCTATGTGCCACATCTCTTGAGGACATGGGTGATCATGGCTCTCCAAAATTTCTTATCACTTGTGGTCCTTAACAGTGTTTTTCCCTTTGCTTATCCTCCTGTCACCTGTTCCACTATTCTTTTAAACAAGCTCATCAGGTAGGTGCCTCACTGCTTTCCACTATCACACTTGCCCTTAGTATACCCTGTGAGCGTTAAGTTTTCCAAGCTCTTCTTCCTCATTATGTGTTCAATAATTTTTCAGTAATTCTGAGTATAAGCTTTCTTTTGCTGCCATTTTCTTTAAGATTTCCTCATTGGTTACTTGTTCCATCCATGGAATTTTCATCATCCTTCTGTAGAATCACATTTCTGTTGCCTCCAGTTTCCTCTTCGTCTGTGGAGAGATTGTATAGAATTCACTGCTATACAAGAGGATAAATATCATATAGCAATCTAGCACTCTTTTATTTGTTTCTAATGAAGTTTTTCTGTTTCTCAGTACTTTGCTTAACTTTTGAAAGGCATCATTTGCTCATCCAGTGTGTGTTCAAATTTTGATATTGCATTTCTTCGATTAAAACTCTTCTGAGATATTTAAACTTCCGTACTTGTTTGATGTGCAGTAGGGTGTAATAGATAATGGCTCAAAATGAGAAATTAGAAAGCCGAGTTCAAATTCCAGATGGATTCCTAGATAGATTAATTTACAATCATTTTAGTGCAGATACCCTTGGAAAAGGTATGAATCTGTCTCTGCTCCCTCCAGCTATGTTTTGAATAACAGGACAGACTGAGTCCTATAGTCTTGGGTGGCAACCAGTCTACCACAGAAAGAAATGGCAACCTACTGTGAGAAAATCTACCTATTCTGTCATGAATCAAAAGAGACACCATTGCTCAAGCATGTATCACACATGACACTTAACTGACTGACTTGATTGATGTTGACATCTCCAAATCATAGCATACATAGCATAAACTGAATTACTACATCACCAAATATATATGGTAACATGGCAGTCATTGCGTTATGGTACAAAGAGTCGTTCTTTATTAATAGTGATTTTCATAATGAATTTAATTGTCATTATGATTTTCCATCTGAATTAACATGTTGACCGCCAAAGATCAATTAAAAAAAATCTGACTTCAAATTCCAACTTTACAATAGCTAACTTATGTAATAAAAAGCTTTTATCAGTTGATTTATATTGTTGTAACTGAGTTATCAAAAACAACACTAGAAAGCCGGAATTGGTTTAACAAGTTTATTACCTTTCGGTATAGGGAAACATAATGTAGAATAGAAACTAGGGAAGAG
Source organism: Acanthosepion lycidas (assembly GCA_963932145.1). Classification (NCBI taxonomy): domain Eukaryota; kingdom Metazoa; phylum Mollusca; class Cephalopoda; order Sepiida; family Sepiidae; genus Acanthosepion; species Acanthosepion lycidas. The sequence goes on along the minus strand of OZ010608.1, from coordinate 48,805,959 downwards.
AATGTTTAACTGTGAATGACTAACTGTTTTCAGCAAAAGCTACTGCTACTCCTCTTGATGTAGGTGTATTTTTATGTCTTTCATTTGACAGCCAAGTCCAAACTTGTAGGGAAATATTCTCTCTCGCAACATATATCTTCAACTGAAGCTTTAACATTGTTTTCTCACTAACAATCTCACTGTGAATAAACTTGTTGGTATACACAGTTAAAAATGTATAAGAAAATTCCTGCATTGAGATAACTTGTAGTTGGTGTAATAATAAAAACTGCCAGCCAAGAATTATCTCATGATTGACAGTCAATATGTTAAGTAAAAATAGCAGAAAAAAGATTTTCTATAGAGATTTCTTCAATTCATCTTCCAAATAATACCTAATCAAGATTTTCAAGAAAATAGCATTTGTTATTTCCTGTATAATCCAAGAACTTTGGTCTGTGTTAGAATGTCTGTTATGTCATGGAAACTTGAGAAATATTCAAGGCATCAACCAAAATGCTTCCAGACAAGCTCACATTCTCACAATAATTAGTAAATTCATTGGCATTCGCAGAAGATTTATTAGAAAAGCATGAGATAACTCATAGTAGGTGTCATAATAAAAACTGCCAAACGCAAATTACATCATGGCTGGAAGTCAATGTGTTAACATTTTAGACAAAATGATCAAGTTGGATAAGGCACAAGTGTTGTAACTTGCTTTGTTTATGGATTGAGATGTTATTGCTAGAATAAAACTGAACTCTTACCATAGAGTTTAAAATTAATTCACAGTCTAATGATTAGGTGAGATAAGTGTTGTTATTTGTTCATACTATGAGATGCTGCTAACTCAAGCAAACCAAACCATTCAAATGAAAAATCAAATCATGAGCTTGGTTACAAGAGAGATAATGTCAAGTTACTTCCTACGAGGAGGGGGTGCTGAAAAATTCTGTGGGAACCCACTGCCGGAAATTTGACCAAATAGCCAAACATCCAAATTTTTATTATTTACATTATTCGGACTATTGTCCTCATCTTTGTCGCCATATTTATTACAATGTTTCGGCCGTTGTACACTCTGGCCTTCTTCAGGTGGTTGGAATGTCAAACTGAAACTTTTATTTCGCTCACTGGGGTAGACTGTTCTAGTTCCACTAGCCATGTTTAATGGATGTCAGTTGTCAGTTATCTCCTGCTAATTTCCCTCTGAAAATTCTCTACTGCCTTAACTGGGTATTGAACTCACACTCTTTGGGTCCTTTCACTGGATCTAACCAAAGCCTTTATCTACTGTGCCACATGTCCTTGTTGAAGAAGGCTGGAGCATACAACGGCTGAAATGTTGTAATAAATATGACAACAAAGATGAGGACAATAGTCCGAATAATGTAAATAATGTACATAATACCTCATTTCAGAAATATAGACAGATCCAAATTTAAAAAATTTTTTTTTTTAAACCTTTTGGAATTCTCTCTCTCTCATCATTATTATTTATTTTTTTTATCTTACTGGGCTTAATTATGTTGAAAAACTGGTTCCTGTATGATCAATGGTTAAGCTATGTCATGCTTGGTCTGTACCTAGATGGGTGACTAGTTAGGATTATCAGGTAATGCAAGCTTGGATGTGCAGGTGGTGTAATGGATAATGGCTCAGAATTGTTAATTGGAAATCCGAGTTCCAATTCCAGTTGGGTTTGTTATATTCACTTATGTTCAAATACCCTTAGGAAAGGTATGACCCACCTTTTCTCTCCCTAACTCTGGTTTAATTAATAAAACATATCACTAAACTATTATTATCTCCAAAAATAAAAATAAAATTATGTACAATATATTTAGATTTTGGGCATTAAATAAACCAGAGGTTGATATGCCGCTAAGCAAAAACAACCAAATTTACCTTACAGTGGACAATGTCTAATGATATCTTGTGTGTATATATATATATATATATATATATATATATATATATATATAGTGAGAGTGAGAGAGTTACAGAGTAGTGTGGTATAATTTTTACCCCCACTCCCCAAACAAAAAAATCAATTAATTTGAATTTCGTTTGATGTTGACATCTCCAATTCATAGCATACATAGCATAAACTGAATTACTACATCACCAATATATATGGTAACATGGCAGTCACTGTGTTATGGTACAAAGAGTCGTTCTTTATTAATAGTGATTTTCATAATGAATTTAATTGTCAGTATGGTTTTCTTCTGATTTTCTTCTCACATTGCATTAAGGTTCCCACAAAAAGGCATGGATTTACTTACTCTTTTTCATTACTTAATGTTATGGGACCTTACCTATAATAACATAATGGATAATTCCATACGTAATAAATACTGCGCCTCAAGAGGAAGCAGAGAGTTCAGTCTGAAGTCTGGAGTGATGTTCGTCAGAAGTCTGTCAGGAGTCTGTCAGTCAGTCAGTCAGTCAGAGTGAGCGAGTCAGTCAGTCGAGTCACAGGCAGTCTGAAACAGAGTCACGTTCAGACAATTACTACAAGACATTGGAATAGTGATACTGGTCGAGACTACATTGTTCTCTCTACTAAACCTGATTGTACTAACACTTTCTACCTCTCTGTATATATTCCTGTTTGTAATATATCTGTGTTATTCCATATTCGTGTTTGAGTTCTTCTTTATTGGTTCTACCTTGGACTATCACCGTGGTACAAGGACCTGGACCATAACACTTAAATATCTTTGACAATAATTTTATATCACTCGTACACTTCTTCTCTGTGCAGTATTTTCAGGGCATGAACAATCATAATTCTCGACACCTTCCTACCTTTTGTTTCTTTAATCAATATTTGCCCCTTTACTACACCTGCTACTCCCAGTTATGCCATCCATTTTTGGAGGCTCACTTGATATGTTACTTGATGTTCTTCATAGTCAATTTTGCTATCAATATGCCTGGTGAGTGTCAAATCCTCCAAGCTATCTTTCCTCATTGGGTACGTTGGAAATTTCATCTCTATCTTTCTGATTTTAAGTACAAGTGTCTTTTTTGTTCCTATTTTCCTTAAAACTTTCCTGTTGTTCATAGGTACCTTCCTTGATATTCTCAGTATCCTTCTGTAGAACCATATTCCTCTTATCTCAAGTTTAGGAATTTATCCAACTTTTACTGCCATATAGGACAGATATTACATAGCAGTTCAGCACTCTTTTTTTTTTGTTTCTAACAAAATTTTCCTCTCTCTTAATACTTTGTTTAGCTTTTGGAAGGCATTTTCTACTGTTCTTGTGTGTCTTTGGATCACATTTGCCATTATCTGTTATAGCATTTCCTAGATAGATTAATTTTATTGGCATGGCTAATGAGAAAGAGCATTTTGACAAAACACTTTTCTGTGCTTGCTTAGGTGACAAAAGACTGCTACACTCATTGTTGACCATGATAGAAGCCAACTTCAAGTGTAAAGAAACATGGTTTTTGGTTAGCATAGTACCCCGGTCATGTGCATAGTATGAAGATTGGGAGGAGCAAGTGAAATATGATTCAAAGTTTATCATTCCAACTTACACAGCAAAGTTTGACTTAATTCAAAAAGTTATTCAGCCTATTGAGATTTGGATAATAAAGTTTGACTTGGCTCTCTAAGTTGGACTGTTGATCTTTACATTTTATTAGAAACGCTTCAGTTTGTTTTTTGAATTCAGTACCGTTGACTAATTATTCTATCTTGATAGGAGGGTGATGGCATAATTGGTTGTGAAAGCTGTGAGGAAAGAGGCTTTTCCAGGAATAATAAATTTCCATCAGGAATACATCAATATAATCAAGTACAGGCGACTAACTTGTTCTGTAAATAAAGATGCTTATCACAAGCAAGTTACAAAAGTGAACTCTGGTTCTAAAATGGATTTTCATTCATAAAATACAACTAATAAAATCATTTACATAAGTTGTAATTTATGACTAAGTGGAAGGAAATGTTCATGTGATGCATTTTGTCCTTTAGGTCTTAATTGATGTTTACATTGATGTAATTATACATGTGTATGAAGGGCGAGGGGGCTGAAATTTTAAACTTTTGAAATAAATTTGTTTTTTTATGTGTGTTTATATGTAAGTGAATGTAATGGATCCATCTGGAGTTCAAACTTGGCTCTCCATTTCCTGAATCTGAGCTGCTATCTGTTACTTTACCATGCCTCCTAGATTGATGGACTCTTGAAGAAGGCACACAATGGCCCGAAATGTTGTGGCAATAACAATGATGAGGACATTAGTCCAAATGTAAACAATGTAAATAAATATGCTGTACTTGCTTCAATAAGAATAGCTAGTAATCTCCAAGACTATCAATAACCTCTCCCTCTTGTTTTATGCAGATTAAACTAAGAAGTTACTTTTTTTATTGTTGAGAAGATTATAACTTCAGTCTGCATTGAGTTTTCCATAACTCAGCTTAGTTATTTTTAAATAAAAAAAAAAAATTGAGTTTTTTAAGCTATAATCTTAAATAAAACCAGAGAACCATTTGTGTTCTTCGAAGACAAGATTTTAATCTTTTGAACTTAACTGTACAGAAATCTAAAAAGCTGAGAAATCACTGGTCTTTTTGTACATCACAGATAGAATTCCTATAACCCATTAGGTTTGTTGGGGCATTTGATGTATTGCAGCCACATCAACAGTGGGTGTATCTAGGGCACACTATCCACATACCAGAGAACTGACACTTGTGACATGATTTCTTTGGTAAATTGGAATCAAGCAAAAGGCCTGATAATGGTCAGTGCAAGTGATACAGGGACTAAATCAGTCATAAGTTTAGAATTTGCATCTAAATCATTTTTCTTTCTTTCTTTTTTTATTTTATTTACTTGTATTTCATGAGCAAATTTGTGGGTGGGGTAATGGATACCAACCCGGAAAGAGAAATCAGAGAGCTGAGTTCATTTTCTAGTTGGATTCATTGCATTCACGTGTGTGCAAATATGCTTTGAAAGGTATGAATCCATTTCATCACCCCCAGCTATAGGTTAAATAGTAAGGCAGAGTATGTTCTTCACCCTTCATTGGCAACCAGTCTAGGAGAAGGAGAACTCTGAATTCAAAACTGTCTGGGCATGGGGCTAGCATCTCCAACCTATAAAAAAGGCCTGGAGAATCTGATGCACGTATCAGATATTGAAGGCAAGTGAGAAAGAGGAAAGCAGTGAGTAACCTACCTAAAGAGCTTGTGCAAATAGATGGCAGGGATTGGGAGAGGTAATGAAAAGACAACCCTAAGAGCTACAAAGGATAGGAAGTTGTGGAGAGTCACGATTGCTCATGCCCTGAAGGAATATGGCACATAGAGGAAGAATGTTTTATGTTATAGCTGAAGTGCTTTTGCATTTTTTTGAAATGTACTTGAATGTGGGTGCATATAACATGCCTGTGCATCTTTTATGGGTAACACACAGAGATTAGAGTTACTTTATTAACATTTGATTAATGTAGGATAATATTTTCTTTAATCTGCAATCTGAATAGAATGTTTACTTATGAAGAGTGACATACACTAAAATCTGACTAAATAACAATTTTTTTTTCAGTTCCTCCTTGGTTGCATAGATAACTTTTCAGCACCCCCTTGTAATTACTTGGATGTGTGGGTGGTGTAATAGATAGAAGCTCAGAATGAGAAATCAGAGAGCAGATTTCAAATTCCAGTCAAGTTCATTGCATTCATTTAAGTGCAAATGCCCTTGGCAAAGGTATGGATCCATCTCCTCACTCCAAGCTATGGGTCAAATAGCAGAGCAAATAAAGTTCTTTAGCTTCAGTTTGTAACCAGTCTAGGACAACTATGAAATCCAAACCAGTTGGACATGAGGATAGCAACTCCATCTCATAAAAACCTACTAGTTGTTATAGAAACCACAGTAGCAATGACTAACATGCTGAAAGCTACTGTCCCAGACTTCTTAGGGAGTCTACAGATTAGAGATATCTGGGCCCTACTATTCAGAATATGCACAAGACTTGAGTGAGTGAGTGATTGTGAAAAAGTGTGCCTAGGTTGTGTTTTGATCAAATCACCTACCCAAGAACCCATCCACCATGAGGGTAACCTGTTGATCTACAATGATTTCAATGGATGTGCTATAAACAGGTTCTCCAGATGGGGGTGCATTTTTCTTTAGGTTAGTTTGAAATTCATTGTACTTCTCTTTGACTGGCTGCTCTATGAGTGCTAAAGAATCCAGTCTGCCCAACTGCAGCATTTGAATTCAGAGTTTCTCTTCTAGACTGGCTGCAACTTAAAGCATTAAAGAGTGTGTTTCTATTTAACCCATAGTTGGTGGAAGATGGATTCTTGCCTTTTCCAAGGGCAGTAGCAGATTTGAACTTGACATTCTGATTTCACTTTCTGTGCCAGTAACTGTTATGCAACCTGCAAATCCTTTTATGTGCCAAGTGTTTTAAGGTATAAATTGGGAATAAGATGCAATATTGAAAAATTAATTCGTAACTAATAAAATAATGAGTCAAATACTAAGCTTCATTGCATCCCAAGCTAAGGTGATAAAGCCACTATGATGCAATTGGTTACCAAGCCTGAGAGAACCTAAGAAAACATTTTTGAGGAAAGGACAATAAAAGAACAGAATACAAGGAAATGGAAGATGATGATTGACATTGCATTCCAACTTTAGAAGATCATAATTGACAGGAAAGCAGGAAGCCGTAAGAGATTTCCACAACCAAGAAGTGCTGGAGAAGAAACTATTAGCAATTTTAACGATGTGACCAAGCTGCCAATCTAGTACTGCACTTAAATTTGTGAAGTCGAGGTACCAAAGTGGAAAGCTTATCAGATAATTACCATGAAACTATTTATAGAAAACATAGAGGGAAGCTAGGTTATGGTGGTGAGAAATTAACTGAAGCTGAGATGCTAGGTCAGGACTGATAACATTGCAGATCTTCTTTGGATTCTGTGAATAATCTCTTGAGACATAGCAGAAGACCAGATGTGGCAGATACAAAAAACAAAAACATGATTTAAAGAAATAAAATTGTACCCCTTGGAGGGGATTGTGGAGGTAAAATGAAAAAAAGCTTTAAAAGCTTTGTTACTTACTTTAGAATTTCAATACTTTCAACTTTTTGGTCTACCCTTTAAAATTAAGTTGCATGTAAATCTATATGGCAGTGAATGCTGGGCAGATTCTTCACCAACAAAGAATATGCTTGAATCAATAGAAATGTGATTCTGCAGAAGGATACTGAGAATACCATGGACTGCATATGTGAGTAATGAGGAAGTTTTAAGGGAAATAGAAACAAAAATGAAACTTAAACTTAGAATCAGAAACATGGAGTTGAAATTTCTCACTCACATAGAGGAAAGAGGGCTTGTGGAAGTTGACACTTACAGGATATATTAAAGGCTAGAGAAACAGAAGGAAAGAGTGAATAACCTCTCTAACAAGTTTGGTAAATGGATGACAGAACAGAGTGTGAGAGCCATTCTTATAATGCTGATCTGTTTTTTCTTTGAGTTGATATATATTTTTACATTACCTGATCCAGAAATTGAACTTCAGATATACAACTAGTCAAATCATTTTTAACCTTTGTTTTTATGCACAGATCTTTGTCTCATAGAAAGAATCAATGTATAGTAGTAAGAATATATAGTCTCAGAAATTCGGACCAAAAGAAAATTCCTTGGTTTGTCTAAAAATGAATTTGAAATGAACTGCAGTTTGATGTTAATAGTAATAATAATAATAATAATGTTGATGATGAACAAGTTTGAACAATGTCAGAAAAAAAAATTAGACATCTATTTTTTGTTGTTGTTTGCTATAAGAAATCGGCTCATTTCGGCTGAGAGGCCAGAAAAAAAATTCTCCCATGAGATTGGAGTTTGGAAACTTTTGAGATATCAAACTGACTTTGTAGATTATCATAAAAATCTTAAGTTGTTTTTATATATATATATATATATATATATATATATATATATATATATATATATATATACACACATTTTCAAAAACTTACATTTCTTGATAATGTTATCTTTATGTATATAGATTCTGATTTAAGCTTTGCATTGTTGTCCATTGTTGATATCTGTAAGTTTGCTTTGCTCTCCCTTTGTGGCAAAAAGATAAGATTTTGTTTCGTTTAGAAAACAGTGTTTTTCATATATATTTGTGTATGCATGTAGGAGACTGTTTCTTCCTTAATAATGTGTCTAAGTATAATGTGCTGGAATTTGTTGATGTGGATATGTCAATCTTTATGCGTATGCTATATATATATATATATATATATATATATATATATATATATATAACATTTGTTTGATTATTTACCTATTAACAGACTGTTTCATACACATTTCAGTGTTTCAGACAGACTGTTAATGGGTAAATAATAAATAAAAAAATATGCATAATTAAAAAGTCCTTTTAAACAGATTTAAAATGGAATACTCATATATATAAGAAAATGGATATACAAATCTTACAAATACACACACATGCATATATATATATATATATATATATATATATATATATATATATATATATATATATATATATATATGTGTGTGTGTATTTAATCTGACTCACATTAACAGTTGTAGATCAATGCCCCAAGATGGATTCCCGGTTGTTTTATATTAGGTTGTTGCAAAAATAATGTCGTTTTCTCACATAGTAACATATGTGAGAAAACGACATTATTTTTGCAACAACCTAATATACACACAAAACACATATAAAATGTGCCTGTAAATAGTGAGAGTATGTTTGTGCATGGATATACACACATACACATACACAAATATGAGTACATATTAATACTATAAATATATATGTATATAGGCGCGATGGGTAAATTGTCGCCATTTTATATTTTTAGCTTTGTGCCTGCATGATTTTTTTTTTTTTTTTTGATTTTGTCAATGGCACACTCTGTGAGGAAAAGAGCACCATAATGCAATTTATTCCACCAGAAATTAGGAAACAGAATGTTGTACTGCTTGGCATTCATGCCGGAAACTCCAATATAAACAATTCAGAGTCAATCTGGTGGGGACAATGCATAGGATGCAGAAGGAGTTGGATGAGTCTAATGGTGATTATGAAAGTGTTTGGAGTGATCACTCGTGATGGTAATGTTATACCTCCATTCATCTTCCCATAGGGCCTCAAATTCATCATGGAGGCCGACATCAAGTGCTTTGAGGAGGTAGTGCTGCCTTGGGTCAAGAGGTTAGTTGCTGGAAGACTCCATATCTGGCAAAAGGACTCTGCACACAAGCAGGAGAACCCATTTATGTCTATCAGACAATTTCTTCGACCACATCACCACTTAGACTGCCACAGACATGATTATTATGTGTGAGGCAACTAGGTCTTATCATTTTACTTTATAAAGTATTGAGTGAAAGACCAACAAAACTCCTTGTAATACAACGATATACTGAAGGGAAAGATTATGGAAGCATTCACAAACTTAATCTAGAAAACCATCCAGAAGAGTTGCAGGATATATATATATATATATATATATATAGCAATAATATATATAGATGTATTTATATATAAATAGCAATAATATATATATATATTTATATATATATTTATATATAAATAGCAATAATATATATATATATTTATATATATATTTATATATAAATAGCAATAATATATATATATATTTATATATATATTTATATATAAATAGCAATAATATATATATATATATATATATGTATGTATGTATGTAAGTGCTTGCATGTATCTATGTATGTTTGTTTTATATGTATGTGTGTGTGTGTGTGCATCTGTATGCATGAATTCCTGTGTGTGTCAATATGTTAGATTTTATGTAATTTACCTGTGTGCATCTTGATGTATATCCACGCATATCTACCTTCCTGCTCCAATCATACAAGAAGATATTTTTTTTTCTGTTATCTGATTTTTCATCTAGGAATCTCAATATGGCTGAGGCTGCATTCTACATGTACAGCACCTCCTTTTTTTTACACTGTTCTTAAAACAATCTGCAGCTGGTCCTACTTTCAGCAGTGTTGCTCAGTATTTGTATATCCTATCTCTCTCCCATTATTTTGTTTTTTTACCTGGATAAATGTCTGCAGAATTTCTGTCTCCACATAGTTATTTTTTTTAAAGATATCTTAAATAGAACTAAAAAAAACAAAAAAAAAACTTTTGAAATGGCAAAATTAATTTCCAGCCAGATTTTCTCTATTCCCAGCTAAAATAAATATTTTGATTACATATTGGATAATATAATTATATCAATCACAGTTCAGTAAATTTTGTTAATGAATACATGAACACATTCATTTTCTTTTTCAATCATTTCTCCACATGAAAGTCAATAAAGTCATTGAGTTTCTAGGATTTACTGATAGGAAAAAGAGCTGAGAAAGTGTTATTAAGTATAGAGGGCAATAAAAAAAAACTGGATTCAAGGAGACAAAAGATGATGATTGACATTACATTTATGTTTTTGAAGGTTATAGGAGGCAGATAAGTAAGAAGCTGAAATAAAGTTCCACAAGTGAGAAGTGCAAGAGAAAAAAAACCATAATGTATCTACTATATACAATCATTGAAGTAAATAAAAACCAGATAAGAATCTGCAATATCATCAGTCCTGACCTGGCATCATAGTTTCAGTCACATTCCCACTGCCACAAAAAAGTATTAGAAATTACAGTTACATATAGTAATTCAAAAAGTAAAATGATGAGACCTAGTTGCCACTCTAGTACTGCACTTAAATTCATGTAGTTGAGGTCCCAAAGACAAAGGTGCCTCTTAACAATAACTGTGAAAATATTTATAGAAAAGGCAGAGGGAAGCTATGTTGTGGCAGTGAGAATGTGACTGAAACTATGATGCCAGGTCAGGACTGATGATATTGCAGATTCTTATCTGGTTTTTATTTACTTCAATGATTGTATATAGTAGATACATTATGGTTGTCAGCAAGAGAAACACTCCAAGATCTGAGTTTGTAAAATTTGTAGCGAAATGTTTATGAGTTACTAGCAGCATGGCCCGGCATTGCCCGTGCTTGATTCAAAAATCGTATGACATACAGCAATCGCTATCACTTGACTTAAAATATTTTTGCCGTTCCTTGCCATTAACGGAGTGCCCTTTGCCGTGCTGATGTTGCTACAAATCAAATAAGTACAGAAGTTTAAATATCTGCAACATGTCTTAAGACAACGGGAAATGTGACACCAAAAATCAAAGAATAACATAAATTAATTTCAAAAGCTACGAATGTCATTGGATGCAATCCTTTCTACATGAGGGAATTCACCACTTCATATGCACTTTTATATCAGACACATTTGCTTAATTGCTGAATGTAAGAAGGTGAAATGTTTATGAGTTACTAGCAGCATGGCCCGGCATTGCCTGTGCTTGATTCAAAAATCGTACGACTCATACAGTAATCGCTATCACTTAAAATATTTTTGCCCTTCCTTGCCTTTAAAGGAGTGCCCTTTGCCATGCTGATGTTGCTACATGCCTTACTTCTTGCCTATCTCACACTGCGAATTTTTTCTAAGCTCTATACTAAACATTAAATCTGTTACGAAAAAAGAACTAAACAAAATGAACACAAAACGATCAGCTTTAAAAAAAGGACTCGTAACTGGAAAAACCGAATGAAAAAAGAATGTTAACAACAAATAATCTTTCACACCCAACCAAGTTCTGCGGAATCAGAATCAACGTTGAGTTTAAGCAAGCGAATGAGCCAATTGGAGTAAAGTGCCATGCAGATTTAAATTTTTCCCACTTGTGACGAATGCAGCTATCGATTTTTTTTTGCATGCTAACATGCTAGTTAACATTCATGTCAGTCAGCTGTTGGCTCTAACGCTGGCCAATAGAATCTTCCTGCCTATTCGTGGCAGCCAGCTATAGGCTCTCACTCTGGCCAGTAGAAAATGGCCGCAAACTACATGAAAACTGCCATAGAAGCATAAAAAAATTGATTATTTCCACCATCGATGGGAGTTGGGAAATGCAAAGTCGGTGTTGGCCTTCCCACTAACTTGGAGCATGTGCATGTAAATCTGTTGAAAATTGTGGCTGTGCATTTGTTACACACACACACACACACATCCTGCCTTTTATAGTGATTTTCCAAGCGTAGCTGAGATGTGACACAAGGCCGAAAGTTTGGGACATCCAGTGAGGATCAAACTCACTACTCATTTGTAATTGTTCTAGTGAGACAAGCTTGCTAACCATTACTCCGCCTCGGGGCGCCCTCATCCTGCCTTTTATAAATAGAGATTCGTGAGAATTTGCTATTAGCTATGTCAAAATTGTGAGCCTTTCATTTTCTTTTCTCTCTTCCAAATCTAGACCCTTTTGTTCCTTGCCACAATATCGAGAACTTCCAGTTTCTTTCAATTGCAAAAAGCTTCAATCTTTTCAATTTCAACCCCGACTTCAAAGAATAGAAATGAACAAAACACAGCTAGAGAAAAACTTTACAAATAAAACTGATTTCCTTAAAGCATATCTAGATGCATAAAAATACAGACACACCAAAAATTCTGCCTGCTGTTTTTAAGTTAAAATGATTTGCAAGAGTTAACACTGGTTATATTGCAATTACAATCCCAGGCTTTCTTTACTGAAAGTAAAATAAATTGTATTCCTTAGTGTTTCTCTCTTGTTTGAAAACAATAGAAAACATATTGATTGAATTTTATTTTATTTCATTTTTTTTTGTTTTGTGTGTCTGTTGAAATTTTTTTTTCTTATTTGTTTTTCTCTAAAAGGTTTGGTTGTTTCTCCGAAAAGTTCATATCATGAAAAGGCATAAATTGAGGATTGTATGTTTGCGAACTTCTAAAGTTGATGCTTTGTCATGTGTTTGTGTCGAAACAGTTGCTTTCTGTCTTGCACCAATTATGGCTCATGTTTATCGATCAGGGCAGCTAGTTGATTTTTCCTCAAAACTGGTAGTGTTAATGATTGAGAAATCTGAAACTTCTTTTCTTGGAAAAGACGAGAAAAAGAAGAGATGAACTTTATTTTAATCTTGGAGGTTGTTGATTGACATTCTTGAACATACGACAATAATGTTTTTTTTATTGGTTGCAGGAATAGGTGAAATTTGTTTGATACTTTCTGGGTTTTTTCTCTCTCTGTTTCTCTTTTTGATTTTTCTTTCTTTCTTTAATTTGTCTTTACTCTGTTTTTTGGTAAATATTTGTTTGAGCTAAAATAAATATTTTTCTATAGAATTTTATTTTTCTAATGTATTTTGTTCTACACTTTATAAAAGTGACTTTTTTAAACTGCTCATTTGAAAAATGAAAATTTAAAAGGGGAAGTGAGTGAAGTGGCTCTAAAGTGAGAGTTCAATTTACAATATATATATATATATATACACACACACACACACACACATCTGGGTGGATAGAACAGTTTCCAGACTTGAGACCCAAGTTCAAATCTCACCATAGTTGATTTGTTTGTCAAGGTAACTTCATGATGTTATTAACCTGGGGAGGTGATCCCATGCATCCAGTACTGTTGGAAAGTGCTTGAAAATAACCCTCTGGGTTAACCCAAGCCTTGTGAGTAGAATTGGGTTGATGGAATTGTTTGTTGATAGTTGGGCTCACACAGTTACAAGTCATTACAACCAAGGGTTTGAGGATACTGGCCTAGTTCAAACTGCTGATGACATCCTCACTCCCAGAAACTGACTATGGTCCAATCAGCATAGTTGCAGTATAAGCCACATGTGTGTTTTGTGGGTGTTGAATAAACATTAAATATGTGTTTGAGTGGGTGTCTGCAACAGAGATTGGCTAGCTACCCTAGCAGAGCAGAAAGGCAGTCATTATATATATATATATATATATATATATATATATATATATATATGCAAAAATGTGTGTGTATGTCTCCTGAAATAAATATTAATTTCAGTTGAGCTCTCTAGGGAGTAGGTTTGGGTTTGTAAACAGTGACTATTATAGCTTATATATAGCGAGACTCTTCGCATAGCGAATTGAGCCACTGTCAGTCACTGGGCGTGTTTCTAAAAATAAATACGCTAAAAATCCACCTGCTTCCCTGCCGTGCGCCGACGGCTTAGTGGTAGAATCTCCGGCTGATACCAATTCAGTCGGGTTTCGATCTGAGCTAGAGGCAACCAGATGTCTAGCCACACTGATGAGCTGTGAAACAGTGAAACAGTCTGTCTGTGGATGATGTTATATATATATATATATATATATATATATATATATATATATATACACACACACACACCCAAAGATTTATGTCTCAGCTTCTGATGGCAGTGCAGCATCTGTTATGGCTGTACAGGCCCACACAGGAGTGACATTCTTGATTGCAATGAATGCATGTGAAGATGCTCTCCCTTGATGTTGCCTAGTTGTTCCCTTTCCCTGAAGCAGATTATAAAATGCAACATAAAAAAGTGACAGTTAAATTCCACTGCTTTCCTGCAACTTTGTTTCGTATGCACGTCCTGTTTATTTGATGGCAGTTGCACAATCATCAGGCATTTGAAACACAGGGGACGAAGCTCAATTCTTTAATTAGATAACTATTATGCAGCTCATAGTTTATTTTCCGAAGCAAGTGTAACGGGCTGATGTGGATGGAAAATGGATTGTTGGTAAAATATATGAGGAATTGTAGTTCAAGATTTTAGGCAATTAATGTAATTTGTACTGATAGAATTGGAGGTGTACATGGCTAAATGACTATTGGTAAGAAAACTGAATTTTATCTTGGAGGTTGTTGATAGGGCATGGCTCTCCACAACTTCCTATCCTTTGTGTCCCCTAGCAGTATTTGTTTCTTTGCCAAGTCTCTCACCCCTTGTTCCGTTATCCATTCTCACAAACTTGTCAGGTAGGTGGCTCATTGCCGTCTCCTATCTCTCTTGCCCTTGATATGCCATCCTTGCTTCTTATGAATCCAAAGATTTTCTGCTATCTCTTTCTGATTCTGATTTTAGGTGTTCTTTTTGTTATAATTTACTTGCTGCCTTCCCTTGTCTGTCTTGCCCTTGATATGCTCTATGAGTGTTAAAGGAATTGACTGTAGTTGGGATTATTGTGTCAATG
The DNA here is from genome assembly GCA_963932145.1 of Acanthosepion lycidas. Taxonomy (NCBI): domain Eukaryota; kingdom Metazoa; phylum Mollusca; class Cephalopoda; order Sepiida; family Sepiidae; genus Acanthosepion; species Acanthosepion lycidas. The sequence goes on along the minus strand of OZ010608.1, from coordinate 48,790,802 downwards.
CAAGCAATCATTTCCTTAGCTGCATAGTATATGCTTTGCCAGGGCTACATAACATTTTGAATTCAGAGTTTTCTTTCTTTTAGACCAATTGCCACCCAAGGCTATAGAACCCAATCTGTCCTACTATTTACTCATAGCTGGGTGGGACAGAAGTGTTGGATAAATACCTTGCTCAAGGGTATTGGCATGCAAGTGAATGTAATGAACTCAAATGGAATACAAATTTGGCTTTCAGATTCCTCAATCTGTGCTACAATTCAGTACTTTACCATACCTCCCTTAAAGTGTTAAATTCCTCAAACCCTCCTTTCTTGTGTGTTCAAGAAATTTCTGCTACTCCTTTCTGATTCTGAGGATGATTCCATTTTTTGTTAACCTTTTCTTTAAGAATTCCTTCTTGTTTCTTTGCTCAAACCATGAAATTTTCAGTATCCATTTGTATTGCCTCCATTTTCCTCATCATCTATGGAGAGATGTCAAGCATTCTATGCTATATATGAAGAAGGATATCACATAGCAATCCAGCACTTTTTTCTTTGTTTCTAATGAAAATTTTCCATTTCTTAGTACTTTGTTTAGCTTCTGGAATGCATCTTTCACTAATCTGTGTTTAGATTTTGGTGTTGCATTTTCTATTTTTTGTTAAAACACTTCCTAGAAATTTAAACTTAAGTGCTTCTTTGATGTTCCACCTTTTGAGTCACATAAAATCATATTATTCATCATAGTGACATTTGTAGAAGTAAATACTGTAGTCCTAGAGCTAAAAAATGAATAACTCTTGCTAGTTAGCCTTTGTAGCCTAATCAGTAAGGCAGCTGACAGTGAAAGAATGTGAGATCAAACCTCACAAGAGGCTTATTGTTTCTTTCTGATTTATATTGTTTAATGGTCATAAAATATTTCGGAACTCATGTTAAAGCCAAACAAAAATAAAATAAATAGAAATAACAGTAAAGATAAAAAATAATTGACAGTGTTGCATTTTTGAATTTCAAACAATTTTGCGTAGTAATTGGCCATGGTTAAGTGTAATTGGTGAAATGCTCAGGAAACAGAACCGACAAAGTTCGCAATAAACAATATGAAAAGGATGAAAAATAACAGAGTTAAATAATACTAAGCAAACAATATATATAGAAGTCAAAAGTATGAAAAGCAACAATAATAAGATAAAAAGTTCACAAAGTAAGAACTGTGTTCACATGCAAAAGGGATACAGTCAAATGGTTATATTAGGTTGGGGCAAAAATAATGACGTAATAATGTTGTTTTTTGACGTATTTTTTTAACGCCAAAAAACAACATTATTACGTCATTATTTTTGCACCAACCTGATAGCACTCTGTCTTCAAGACAAAGAAAAAATATGGCAGATGAGACTGAGTGATCTATTTTTATTAGTTAGGAAGAAATCCTAGCAGGCTATTGTAGCATTTGCATAAAAATTTGGAGAAGGGTGTTTTTTAGCAACCATTCCTATGCAAATTGGAGCCAACAATTATTAAAAACAAAATATATGATTTTTATTGGTAAGTGATTCCTGAAAACCTCTGTTAAGACCAGCCAAGTTTTGATTGTAGAGTTGCTCTCTTGCATTCTTGAAGGTTAGACTTTGTCTTTTTTTTTTCCAGGAAAAATAAATCTTTGGATGTCAAATGTAAGCTGCCTTGCTCTTCAATCTTTCTCCCGATCTTGTTAGGGTTTGAGACATGACAGCAAAATAAATTAAAACCCAGTATTCTCAGTAGAAGTATTAATGTTTTTAGCAGTACAATAAAGACACATGTTTCTGATATGGCTTCTGCCAAGATAGATATGCAACACAAAGGGCAGCACTTGATACTTGATACATATCATAGCAAGCTCTGCCAGAAATGCATGATCATGTATATATTTATTTTTCAACAGATGCTTTTTTATACAGAGAAAGCCATTTACTATAGTGACTGATAATGATTCTAATTGATATTGTTATCAAAATCAGTTAGTTCCAAATGGTAATGATAATATTTGCCATTTCCTTATAATGGAACACTGGGCATTCATTTACTGAGCTGCCAGGATTACTGCTAATTGAAATTTATAAAATCTTTCTCTTACAATAATTTATTCTGGAAAAGAGGTTTCCCAACACCATTAGCTGTTATTGCACTTTTCAGTATTGATGGGGGTTTCCTTCCTAACCTTTTGTTTGAAGTAGTGTGGAATGAAAAACGTCTTGATTATGTTATTGTTTACTCAAGTTACATGTGCTATCCATTTTAGTTGTTGCTACTAATGAAAGTCTTCAAGTGATGCCATTTCTGTTATTTGTTACAGTTCTTTGTCTGTGATTCTGTAGCACCAGTCCATAATGTTTAAAGAAGGATGACCTTTGCCATGATTGACTGTCTTCATTCACTCTGTGTCATTTGAACCATTGATCTTTTGAGGTAGTTGTTAAACACCATCGAGTCTGGTCAATACCTATATGAGTAACCATTTGGGAATATCCATTGCTGTAAGCTTATATGTGCAGGTTTGTAATTGATAATAGATTGGAATTGTTAATTGGAGGGCCAAGTTCCAATTCCAAAAGGCTTTGTTATACTCATGTGCAAATACCCTTTCACCTCCAACTATGGGTTAATTAGTAAAACTTGTATCACTAAAAATCCATTATCTCAAAAATAAAATAAATGGAAGAGCATACAAAATATTTAGATTTTGGCATTAAATAACCCATAAAGGTTGATATGCCGCTAAACAAAATCAACGACCAAGCCAATCAAAATATTTAGATTTCAGCATTAAATAACCCATAGAGGTTGATATGCCGCTAAACTAAATCAATGACCAAGCCAATCAAAATATTTAGATTTTGGCATTAAATAACCCATAGAGGTTGATATGCCGCTAAACAAAATCAACCAATCAAACTATTTAGTTTTCGGCATTAAATGACCCATATAGGTTGATATGCCACTAAACAAAATCAACCAACCAAACCAATCAAAATATTTAGACTTTGGCATTAAATAAACCATAGAGGTTGATATGCCGCTAAACAAAATCAACCAATCAAGCCAATCAAAATATTTAGATTTCGGCATTAAATAACCCATATAGGTTGATATGCCGCTAAGCAAAATCAACCAACCAAACCAATCAAAATATTTAGACTTTGGCATTAAATAAACCATAGAGGTTGATATGCCGCTAAACAAAATCAACCAACCAAGCCAATCAAAATATTAATATAAAAAAATATTTAGATTTTGGCATTAAAGAACCTATAGAGGTTGATATGCCGCTAAATAAAAAGAACCAACCAACCAACATAGAAAAACATTGGTCTTATATATATATATATATATATATATATATATATATATATATATATATATATATATATATATACCTGAAACCACAGCCACAGATCGACTGGGATTTGTTGACAAGCAAGCATGATCATTCTAATGCAAATTAGTAATAGCAGCAGCCATACAAACTTTGCAGTGATGCCATCTCTGTTGAGAAACTACCTTCTACAATTCTTCAAGAGAACAACTGTTACCTACACCTACATCAGACACACCCCAGCTGAAGTTTTTCTTTGTGTTTGTCTGGTTTTCTTCTACAACATTACATTACCCACTTCTCCTCTAGTCAATAGTTGGTCTTTTTTTGATTTCTGGCTTTTTGAGAACTAATTTGTGAAGAATATGACAAAACAGCTGAGATGGCAATACCAAAGGAGAGCTTTGCAGACTTTTGTAAAACGGATAGTAGTCAAGATCCGGATCTTTGATTATACTGCTGTGAGCGTCCCTGTCATATGGGCTAATGTGGGCAAGGTTGTACTCCCACACATCCCTATCAATGCAGTCCTTCCATGTCTTCCTAGTTCTACATCAACCTCTATGACCAGGAACCCTGAACTCCAAGACAGTCCTAATTCATGATAAAGCTTGTTGGATGTACCCAAATCATTTAAGATGATGGGTGTGCAGCATTGTTGTTTATCCTCAGTACTGAGCCTTGTTAACAACATGGATGAGGGTGTTCATACTGAGACTTGGTGCGGCAAATCCAGCAGTCATTGTGGCAGTTCCCCCATATGACTGACGCACTTGGTGCCCATGTCTCACTGCCATGGAACAGTGCAGATCATACACATGCAGAGAACAATTTGCCATGAGTTCTCATTGATATGTGTTTGGATGTGAGAATGGGTAGGAGCTTTATGAATTTCCCCCAAGCCACAGAGCACCTGGTTATAATGGTGAGCTCGCAACCTCCACCTGCTCTGAGCATATCCCCAAGATAACAGAAACAGGACTCCATTTGAAAGTAGACTGAAATAAATGCCTAAGATCCCAAGGGAAGTCCCTTGATAGGAGATAATCATCAATACCAACTAGAATGTCTGTTGGGAATCAAGCTCATTCCAGACCTCAAGTGGAATTTATATATATGATCTAACTTTAAAATTACTGATAAAATGGTCAGTTTCTTCTACTGCTCCAGAAGGCACCTGATTCCTACCAGTCTCTATCTTTACAAGAACCAAATTAGAGTAAAGATGGAGTGTTGCTGATAATTGATGCTAATCTGATCTCTACTATTTTACCCACTTCAAGTTAAGGCTCAATTATTATCTATCTTACATATTCTCATAATATGCACATCTTGCTCCTACCTTGTATGCTCATATTCATTTAGTAATCCTCTACTTTGAGTGGCTCTTGGGCCTTGTATTGTATTAACAATAATATATAATAAAAAAAAGAGGCAGGTTGTATCAAATGGCTAGATATGGATACTTTGTGTACACACCTTATACATTGAAAGAAAGATAACAAGCTGTTATGACATGTTGATTGCCAGTTTGAGTTTAAGAAAAAAAAAATGATCTTTGCAATAGGAAAACGGACACTTGAGAAACAAAAAAATGAAACAAAGAAAACTAAATTTGAAAAAAAGGCTCATTTACTATTCACTTAAGACTTGTAGCAAGTAATTACATTTGTGCGTTCTTTATTTCAACAAATATTTCTAATTTTTTTCCTTCCTTTCTTCTTCCTTTGATAGATATCATTTGTTGCTGTGTTCAGTCAGTGAATATATTTGTCTGTGTATTATTTAGATTTCAAATGAAATATTTATTTGATGTGGATGGGGAGAGTTACAAACCCTGCACCACCTTCTACATACTTTGGGTTGTACAGATGCCACACCTGATTTCCTGACAGCCATGGAATTAAAATAAATTGCAGTAAACGTCTGCTCGAAACCTCTTTATAAGTAGTAGTGAGCATACTGATCTCAAATAAGTAGCAGGCTATTTTTTTTTTCAGCTGAATTTCCTCTTAGTAAAAAAAGAAGGAAAAGAAATCTGCCAACAACAACAACATCACTTACTCACTTTTGTTTATTAGACATTAAATTACATCACTTAGCATTTTCTATAATTTACCTTCGTTTTTTGTTAGCCCGATGTATAATTATGTGTATGCTTAAATTTAAAAATTCTAAGAAAAATAACATCTTTACTTCTGTATCTGTCTATATCTCTGAGATGATGTATTATGATTATTTATATTATTCGGACTGTTATCCTCATCTTCATTGCCATATTCACAACATTTCAGCCATTGTACACTCTGGCCTTCTTCAGGAGATTGGAATTTCGAACTGAACCCTTTATTTCATCCACCAGAGTAGATTATTCTAGTTCCACGTGCCATGCTTCTTCTGGATGTCACAGTTATTTCCTTTTAACTCAACTCTTCAAGTGGCTTTGGTTTGGGTTGGTTTGTTTTACAGCATATCAACCTAAATGGGTTATTTAATGCCAACAAGATTTTTATTACTGGTAATATTTTTTTTTTTTTTTTTTTTTTTTTTAAATGTATTTTTTCTTTCAAAAATCTATTTCTGGTAATATTTTTTCTTCAAAAATGTATCACTTGACATTTTTTTTTTTTTCAAAAAAGTATAGCTAGTAATATCTTTTTTTCAAAAATGCATTGCTAGTAATAATTTTTGCTTCAAAAACTTATTGCTGGTAATAACGTTTTTTACAAAGTATTTCTGGTATTAAAACCTATTTTTACACTTCCATAGTGTTTTGACCCCAGTTTGGGGGTTAACTATTTACCCATAGCTGGGACCCAAACAGGTGCTACCACTCTAGGTCAGGGTGGACCTGGGAACACCAGCAATTAAGAGGTGGTTTCACGCTTCTCAAAACCTCCTGATCAGAGGCCTTGCTGTTGGATCATCTTACCCAGGATGCGGATATAATTTATCGTCATACCCAGAACAGTCTTCAAGTGGCCCAATGGATAACGGCGTTAATTAGATCCAGTGACTAGACCCAAAGAGTTGTGAGTTCAATACCAGGCTACAGCAGTGGCGAACCAAAAAAACATGGTGAATTGAGTTAAAGGGAAATAACTGAGACATCCAGAAGAGGCATGGCACGTGGAACTAGAACAATCTACCCTGGTGGACAAAATAAAGGGTTCGGTTCAAAATTCCAATCACCTGAAGAAGGCCAGAGCGTGCAATGGCCGAAACATTGTGAATATGGCAATGAAGATGAGTCCAAATAATATAAATAATGTAAATAATCTTTACATCTGTTTATAAATACTTGTTGCAAGATAAAATCCTTATATTTGCCTTCATAAAGTTAATCACAAGACAAAACATTTCGGCTAAAAGAAGTTTTCTTTTCTTATTGTCTTTTTACAGACATATTTTTAGTATATTCCCATGTATAGCTGGCTTTTAAATCTGAAAAATTACCGACCAAAATAAGGGATCATCTAATATAACAATTATGAAAAGCTAACCTTAAATTCTGTAGTGTATTGGCACTGGTAAGTAGGCTAGTCTGCTTGCACTATGGATCACAATATTCTAACAAATGCCTAGGTAAGGTAACTACTAATGTAAATATTTCTAGTTGAAACTCATTGTAAACATCATCATTTACAGTTTCATCATATGGATCCCAATCCAGCATATCATCTTCAGTACCATCCATTTTATTGGAGATACCACAATTTTTTTTGGATGAGTTGACAATGGTTTCTACTTTTACGTCCTCCCAAGCCTTTATGATAAATTAACACAAAACATTCAGTAGTGTCTTATTTTCATTCGCACGAATCTTAAGAATTAAATTTTTTATTGTTATTTTCATAAAGATTCATGTTAATACTTTATAATATATTATTTCTTTTGATTTGATAATGATAACGGTAAGCAAAACAACATTTGAAGTAACATCAGCTTTATTTTATACTCATAGAAATCATTACGATAGGCCTAACTGGTACTGTTTTCAGTCATCTTACACTATAGATATCAGATAAAATCATGAAAATTTACCTAGATTTTGGGTCTCGTCTTATCTATAGGTCACTTAGGAAATATATGGTATATCTGAATTTTTACACACAAACAAGTTCTGTCTATCAATTTTTTTTTTTATTTTTAAAATATCCAAATTAGTTGTTTTCTGTTACAGGTAAATTAAAGTTCATATTCATTTTTATCTTATATTTATGATTTTCATTATTTTTATTATTTTATATTTTTTATTATTTTCTTTATTTTTATTATTTTATTTTTATATTATTTTCTTCCGGAGCACTCTCAAATGTTGCTAATTTTTTTTTTTGGGGATTGATCAGTCAATATTTATGCAACTGTTTCTTAATTCTGTACACAGAATATACACAAAACAATCCTTGAAAAAAAATGTAGCAACATTCGAAAGTACTTGGGAAGAAAACAATATAAAATGAGAAATGAGAAATTTGAAAAATGAAATTAAAAAAATTGATAGACAGAATTTGTCCATATTATTGAACTAAACATGTCCGAGAGAAATTAGTGCTGCTGAAATACAACATATAACCATAATTTACACTGGGGACAAACTACCTACATATGGATGGAAAGTAAATTCAGTAAGTATAAAAAGAAGCAGTTGAAATTTCTAGGACATAATGAGGAAAGAGGGCTCAGAAAATTTGATACTCACAGTAATAAAAGAACAGAGGAAACTAGTGCATAATTTTCCTAACGAGCTTTTCTAAATGGTTGGTAAAACAGGGATTAGGAATGATACAAAAAGACAAAATTTACTAAGAGCTACAAAGAGCATGAAATCATGTAGAGCCAAGATCTCTCACATCCTGAAGGGACATGGCACGTAGAAAAAGAAGAAATAAACAAATAATCAGTAATTTTGAATATTATGAATTTTCTGAGTTCATTTTATACTTTAGGATCTTTTTTATAGTGGTGAAATTATATAAAAATATGGAATATTTTAACTTTATGCAGCTGTAAATGCCATAAGCACTGTTTCAAACTTGACATTTGTAAATAAAAACAAAGTTGCAGATAACTCTACATTTTTGTTAGAATTATTTTACGAAAATATTTTAAAGAAAAAAAATAATAAACATGTATCCGTTTGTTCTTCTTGTAAGGAAAATAATAATAATCTACAACATCTGTGCAAGTGCCTACAAAAAAATGCCCCCCACCCAATGTTTACAAATTCAAAAAAACAACATATTTGAAAAATATCAGCCATATGCAGATTGTCTGATTGTCGTATTTATATTATAAAAAAAGAGTCCCTTTCCAAAATAGTAAAAAAAAAAATAAATGTTTATTGACTATTCCAGCTTCAGGAATGTCTAATGAATGCTAATATATGAAAATTATCCCCTCCCACCCAAAAACCAAACTTTTCCCTATTGTTTTATGAGTGAACCAATCAACTGAAGTAGTGTCCATATTTATTAAGAATAGGACAATATCAGTCATATGCAGATATCAATGATTTAAGTACACTTTAAAACTTTACTTTTGCAAGTATTGGTTGTTCTTGTTTAGTGGCATATCAATACCTCTTTGGTTTATTTAATGCTGAAATCTAAATATTTCAAATGCATTTGTTTACCTTCAACTAGAGATTACCCTGGGTCTGACGATAAACTACATCTGGCAGCAAGGCCTCTGATCAGGAGCTTTTGAGAAGTGTGGAACCACCTCTTAATTTCTGTTGCTCCTTGGTCCACCTAGACTCAATTTGTTAGGGTTCCAGTTACCAGCAAATAGTTAACCCACAAACTGGGCTCAAAATACTACAAAAGTATAAAAATAGATTTTTATAGTAAAAATACCAGCAATACATTTTTGAAAAAAAAAATATTACCAGCAATACATTTGACTCTTGACAAAAATCCTTTTTACAAAAATATGTTAACAAAATGTGATCTACAAACTTATTTCTTACAAAGAATTCATATTCTGTTCATATGAATCTGTCCTAAAAAAATTGTCCACATTAAATAACCCATTGAGGTTAATATGCTGTAAACCAAACCAAATCAACTACAAGTAAAATGTATTGTTGGTTATGTTTTTTTTTTGTTATATATATATATATATATATATATATATATATATATATATATATATAATAAATGACTTGCTGGTATTTTTATGATAAAATTCTATTTTTATACTTTCCCAATGTTTTGTTTTGGTGGTTCTCTACTTGCCCATATTTGGGGCCCTAACATGTCCTACAACCCCCAGGTCAAGGTGGACCTAAGAACAACACAATTAATAGGTGGTTCCATGCTCTTCAACACCTCCAATCACTTGATCAGAGGCCTTGCTGCCAGGGGTAGCTTATCATCATACCTAGGACTAGCAAATGCAAATAATATCATAGTACAGATAATATTTAAGAAACCAGGGATTAATTTGACAAAGTATCTGTATTATGAATGGGACTCCACTTCTAAACTGATAAAGTTTATTTTATTTCTGACAAATGTTGTGACTTGAGGAAGGTATAATCTAGAAAAATAATTCTCCAAAATATATTTGTTTTTTTTTGTTATGAGCAGGCCAGTTAATTTAAGTAGTGTTGAAAAATTTAAAAAGTAATTCTTTTAATGCCTGATTTTCAAGAGCTTAAGAAATCACCCAGAAAAGAAGTTGGCTTGAAAAATTAATCAAAGATGAAAGATTCGGTTGCCTTTCAAGTGGCCCGTTTTTTTGTTTTCCTCTTTTCAATTAGATTCTTTTGAAATTACTTGAAATGTATGACTCACATATAAATCAGTAGACATCCAAAAAACAAATTTGCCAGCCATTGTACCCAAATAAATGAAAGCAAATAAAACTCGGGCACATAAAATACTGTTTAGTTTTACGAAATTGCATTGAAAACAAGTTGTTATTTATTGACAAGATATAAAGCAAACAGAATATTGTAGTCTCCTTCATCATCAAAACTGAATAAATAGCTTTAAGGCTTTTTGTTTTTCTATTGGGAAACATCAACAGGTAAGTTATCTGCTTTCAGACTGGCAGTTTTATGGCAAGAAATATTTATGATGTGCAGATGGTGAATATAATTAAAAAGTAAAAAAAGAAAAAAGTCGACTTATTGGTAGTCATTAAAAGAAATGGTTAAAAATAGCTTCAAGTAAATGAAGCGTTTAGCCATTAGTAAGGAGCATTCTTCTTTGAGCTTTGTGAACTGGCGCTACAGAATCATAAACAAAGAATATAACAGAAACGGTATCACTTGAGAGCTTTTAACATTACCCACTTTCAGCATCATATGCCAGGCACCAAATATCAGTTTTTAACATAATATTATTTATCCGAAAATCATAATTTATACCTCTATTTCTATGTTTTTGGGTGTTGAATTTCTTTTTGGCGCTGAAAATCCCCCCAAAAGTAGTCTAAATATATTAAATACAAAATTTAAGCTCTTTTATCAGGAATTTTGTCTCTTGCCTGCAGACTAGGTTGTCTTAACCTAAACCAATATTTATTAATTGGAAATATAGAATTTAAAAAAAAAATTTCATTGAGCTGAAAATCATTTACAGGGGCTCAAAAACTGCAAATGTCTGCTTGATTCTATTGTGCAAGCCCGCTGTATCCAACATGGCAACTAAATGATCTTTTAGGTTAAGGGACCAACCATCTATTTTAAAAAAGCCATGAGCATTTGATTATTCAGATAGTCAACTTCTGGCATCATCAACCTGGATTCTAATGTATTTTTTTATTTTTTTTTTTGACTTGATAATTTCATTTTTCACCAGCACTAATTATGTAACAGTTTAGATGGGTTAATTGTGATTGAATTATAAATTGTTTGTCATTTGTTGGAAGTCTTTTTCATGACCAGGTGTGCAACTGAAGAAATTCTCAGAATTTAATTCCCTACTTTGCTTTAAATATCTTTCAATTTAATTATTGAAACTCATTAATCCTGTTGAGAGTGAAAAGCAGGTCTGTGTTTGTGGTACAGACATGACTTGTCCACGTCAACTAAAATAAAAAAAAAAAAGGCGATTTGCTACACCGGTATTTCAATCAACTTCCAAATGAATAAAGATTTTGAATGATTTATGGTTAGGACACCTGTGATGTTTTTATTTATTTATATATTTTGCTAGTAGAAATTTTATCAGTTCATCGAGTTTGAGGTCATATTTCTTTTTACTGAATCTTCTTTTTTTTTGCAAGGGGTTACTGCAAGTGAAAGAGAATGAGAAAACTTTAGTAGAAAGAAAGAATAATCAAAGAACAGAATTCGGCAAGATAAAAGATGATGATTGATGTTGCATATAAACGATTGAAGACTGTAGGTGGCATGGAAGCAGGAATTAAGTAAAAAAATATTCCACAGACGAGAAGTGCAAGAAAAGAAATTTTTTAACTTATGGTTATGAAAAGGTTGAGGGAAAACCACGTCATGTTAGTTGGAAAGTGATAGAATTCGAGATGTAAGATCAAGACTGATAAAATTACAGACCCTTCTTTGAACTTTATAAAGAATCTCAAGGTATATGGCAGAAATATTCAATGCAAAGATAAATGGAAGATTAATAAATGTTCAAGATGGATTGGCACAAGAAAGTGAACCGACTTCCCTATCAGCAGATTTAGCAATTGATGTCAGTGGAAAACATGAGACCAAGAAGATACAATGATTTGCTCTTATGGAGATTAGCATCAGCCATGCTGATGGAAAGCAAAATAGTGCTGATTTTAATGTCACTTTGTTGATGTTAAAGTTCATAATTTAGAGAAAAAAAAATGTAATGAAACATTGTTTAAAATTCAACTGTATTAGATCCTGACTTTGCAGAGGAGAAAAAAAAAAGACATTTCTCCAAAGATGATGAAGGATTGCCCTCTCTATAAGGCCCCATGCTTTAAATATCTATTTTGGTTCATTTTTAATCTGTACATTATGAAATGTATTTATGATCAATTACTAAAGTTGTTAGCTCATTCTATCACTACAGAAAATAGCTAACTTTTTCTGCTATGACATTAGAAAAGTCAGGTTAGACCAAAAATTTAGCATATCTGTACCTCCCAATCCACACTCTCTAGCCTTGATTTCAAAATCTTTTAAGCAGTCTTGTAGGGGGGAAAGCATCTCCACAATGTGTTCTCCTTCCTACAGAAGCAATATCAGAAGCCTATCGCTACTGTATCACAAATGTTTGTATGTGCTCTCCTCTCCTCTTTCATCATAACAATTTTAACAGTCTTATGATATATTATATAATGCCACATGTGCATCTGTTTCTACAATATGTTTGTAAAAAACAGTTGAATATGACACAAATATGTTACATTGTGTTCAGAGATCCAAAGTAGCAGAGAATGTGTTAATAAACTTAAATATATTTACAAAAATAAAACATTGTGTTATATTGTAATTTCAATCAAAAACATCCAAGGTAGCAAGAAATGTATTAATAAAATTGAATTTTATTTACTAAACTAAAGCATGAATAATTTCATATCAAAATGTTAGATCTTGTCAAAACATAGACTGTCTTTAAGGTGTATGGTAGCAGTGAATATGTTAATAAATTAATTTTGATTTAATAAAATATAAGTTATCATACAGAGTAATTTCTAATGATAACTTTTAAAGAAATCAATGGCCCTATGTAAGGATAAAATATCCAAGGTAGCAGTGAATGTATTGATAAGTTTAACTTTAGTATCTGTCTATATTTCTGAGATGAGGTATTATGTACACAATTTACATCATTCGGACTATTGTCCTCATCTTTGTCGCCATGTTTATCACAATGTTTCGGCCATTGTATGCTCTGGCCTTCTTCAGGTGGTTGGAATGTCAAAGAAGGCTGGAACGTACAATGGCCAAAGATGAGGACAATAGTCCGAATAATGCAAAAAGTTTAACTTTATCAATAATATTTTTTTATTTTATTTTTTTTTTTTTAATATATATCACCCCATGCAAAGCCACTAAGACAGAAGGGGGTTACAGTGTGTGGAAGAATTAGAAACAGAAACATTAATAATGAGCAGGAAGAGAAAAGAGTAATCAGGAGGACAGAAGATGGTGAATGATATTGCATTTAATTTTTTTCAGATTAAAGTTGGTTGAAAAGCATGGAGCTGGAAGGGAGTTCCACAAGTGAGAAGTGCAAGAAAAGAAACTGTTAGCATAGAAATTATGGCTACATCTAGCCAGTTCATCTGTAAATTAAAAAGATCTTGATCCCAGTCTAGTACTGCACTTAAATTCAAAAAGTCTAGGTACCATAATGAAGAGCTCATCCAAGCAATTATCATGAAAATATTTATAGAAAAGGTACAGCAAGGCAACCTTATGGTGGTGGGAAAGTGACTGAAGCTGAGCTGCCAGATCAGGACTAATAATAATACTGATTCTTCTTTGGATTTTTATCAAGGAGCTCAAGGTAAATAGCAATATTCTAAGCATGGACGAGTGGTAGACTTGTAGGTATATAGTCTAATATAGTAATTTCTAATGGTAACTTACGAAAACATTGATGGCATTATGTAAGAGTAAATATATTCAAGGTGAGAGTACATGTATCTATTAAAATAAATCAGGAATTATCTTAGTTATGATTACAAATTATTAGCTTTGAAAAACAATGATGGCATTTTATAAGGTTTTAAATATCTAAGATATTACTAAATTGTTCAATTTAGTAAAGTGAATTTATTTACTAAAATAAAATGTCACAAAAATCATTAACAATTTTTTATTGGTAACTCTAAAAATAATAGAAGTCATTAAGCAAGGATTCAAATATCTAAGGATGCAGTGAATGTATTAGTAAGTTTAATTTTATTTGCCACTCTATCATATGACATTTTATATAGTAATTTGGGGAGGCACAGTGGAGTAATAGATAGCAGCTCGGATTGAGGAATTGCAGAGCTGAATTCAAATTCCAGTTGGATCCATTACATTCATTTACATGCTAATACCCTTGGGAATGATATGATTCCTTTTCTTCTCCCTCCAGCTATGGGTAAATAGAAGGAGAAATTGGGTTCTATAGCCTTGGGTGGTAACAGTTCGAGGAGAAGGTAAATCTGAATTCAAAACCAGCCTGGAGATGGTTGGGTTCTGTTAAGCTATCTTGTCCAAGAAAGATCACTTCTACTATGGCTGCAGTATATGTGGTGCCCCTATCATCTTATGGGTCATGGGATAAAAAGAAAAAAAAATAGTAATTTCTAATGGTAACTCTAATAAAGGCATATAGTAGCATTATATAAGTGTTCAAATATCCAAGATAAGAGTGAATGGATTAATTTTATTTAACAAAATGGATCATAGGTTTTCTTATATGGCAAATTTTAACTCTAATGAAAGCAGATATAACATATGTAACCTAGTGTATTAAAAGGTTGGTTCAAGAATTTGGTGACATAGTATTAGGTTGGTGCAAAAACAATGTCGTTTTCTCACATAGTAACATATGTGAGAAAACGACATTATTTTTGCACCAACCTAATAATTTTGAGTTCAGTCCCTGGGCCTGACAGTGTGTACTTGGACATGAGATTAGCAATCACTGAGCAGTACTAAAAGCTAAAACTAGATGAAAATTGGAACAATCTGCATCCATTGATTAAATAAACGGATCACATCAAAATTCCCTGAAGGTTACACATTTAATTTGACAATAACCTGATGAAGGCCGTAAGGCACAACTGCCAAAATATTGCCATAACTTCAAAGATGAGGACAATAGGTTGTATGTGAATAATGTAAATCAATCGTTTGGATATCTAAAACAGAAAGGAATATGTTTGTGGGAGTAATCAGTAGTATTTTTTAATGCTTTATGGTCAATACATGACAGACGGGGAAGATGGTTTTCTGGGGGGAGAAGGGGAGGATTCATAACTTTCCCAAGGGTATTAGCATGTAAGTTAATGCAATAGATTCAACAAATTTGAACTTGGCTCTCTGATTCCTCAATCAGAGCCACTATCCATTACTTCACCGTGCATCCACCTTATGGTACAAATTTGGTTGGTATTTTTACTTAAAAGGTAACAGCATTTTCCAAAGTGCCTCTTTCTTTTATAGAAATCTTAGAAGTTCATAGGAATAGTTCCTGTTAAGTTAATATAATTGCCAGAGTATCAAATAAACTGACACACATACATACATACATATACATATATATATATATATATATATATATATATATATATATATATATATATAGGTTATTCCATATTAACTCAACCAAATTTATGGAACTTCCCATGGGCACCATTACAGACTTTCATGAAATTTTAGCATACAATACCCATCTATGAGAAACAACTCGAACATTTTAGCTTCCTAGGTTTAGGAGTTATGGCCTCTTGAAATTTGCTGTCAGGTTTTGCGGATTTCAAAATAGCATGATTCGACAAATTTGGCACTTCATAGCTGTGAATTCTTACAAGATAATGAGTTGATATCTGGTGGTCCTGTCGTTTAATACAGGAAAGAAATACTTATGCTTTTATTTTATTTCTAGTTTATGCAATTTCACAGTTATAGATTGCTAAATATGGAAAAATTGCTATTCTGCAGTTTTGGGCTTTAAAAATGAAGTTGATTATAATCATTTGATAATTTGCCGTGTGAAAAACTTTGAAACCACCCTTTCTCTCTCTCTCTCCTCTCTCTCTCTCTCTCTCTCTCCTCTCTCTCTCTCATATATATATATATATATATATATATATATATATATATATATATATATATATATAAAATTTTCAACATGTGTGTGTGATCAGATGTTGTTTGTGCATTTCCACAGTTTTCATTCAATGAAATTTTTTTTGTTTGATAGATAGTTTTTCAGTGCTGGTTTTCAGTTCAAATTTTTGGCGACAATGGCTCTCCACTATTTCCTGTCCATTATAACTCTCAGCAATGTTTTACTAATCTACTATTTACTATCTGTTCTTGGATATATATCTTTCATAAAAACTTCAATTAAAATAAGTACTTTAAATTATTACAATATTATTATCTATATCTATAATTCTCAAAATGTATGTGTGTGTGTTTACAAACTTAACAATAACAATAGAATTCTTTTTCTTGATATATTGATAGATACCAATAATAATACATTTACTAGTGCCCAATATATATATAAAAAAAAAGTAATTAGCATAAACACATGCACTCTCAGTTACAAAAGTGAATGTCCCATTACAAAACAGTGATTATACAAAATTCAATATCATGTACAAAAGCTAACTCTTCCATGAAAAAAAATTTCTATATTAAAAAACATTAAAGTCTTATTAATAAAGACTTTCCTGATTAGTTTGTTGAAGAACAAATTAGACAAGCTATTAGAAATATTAACATAAATCAGAAAGAACATTATACTTCCTCAAATAACTCTAAATATATCAACCTACTATACTGCAACATATACATTCTAACTACAAACAAGATTAAAAAGTCCTTAACAAAGTCATAAATACTAATATATCCCCCACTGATCCCAGTAAAAAAAAAAAAACAAAAAAAACTATATACTATAATAAATTTAATACAGCTATCTTAATCATCTGCAATAACTCTTCTCTATCAACTAATGTTTTGCAAAAGACCAATATGTTGAGTTTAAGCAAGGGAATGAGCCAATTGAAGTAAAGTACCATGCAGATTTAAATTTTTCCCACTTGTGACGAATGCAGCTATCGATTTTTTTTTTTTTTTGCATGCTAGCATGCTAGTTAACATTTGTGTCAGTCAGCTGTTGGATATCACGCTGGCCAATAGAATCTTCCTGCCTATTCGTGGCAGCCAGCTATAGTCTCTCACTCTAGCCAGTAGAAAATGTCCGTAAACTACATGAAAAGTGTCATAGAAGCATAAAAAATTGATTATTTCCACTCTCGATGGGAGTTGGGAAATGCAAAGTTGGTCTTGGCCTTCCTGCTAACTTGGAGCATGTGCATGTAAATTTTGGTGCAAATCCATCAAAAATTGCAGTCGTGAATTCGTTACACACATCCTGCCTTTTATAAATAGAGATCTATAGTTATAGGAATGTTTTATTTTCCAAACACAGCAGATTGTGGTCATGTTCATAGTTGATGTTATTGAGTGTTGCCTTTGACTTTTTTTAAAAATTTTTTATTAATAATGTTTCCATTATTTTTAGCCTTTTTTCTTACATGTGGATGAGGCGATTATATTTGTATTGTCAACAAATACATAGTGGATGGAGTTTAGTAGGTTTCTATATGTATTTGAATGAGACCTAATTGAGCTATGGTCAGAGACATGTAACATGAGTAGTATATCCAATATAATTATGAATTTGGTTTGATCAGGAACACAGTTCCTGAAGGTGAATTTGTAATAATATTGGTTCTCTGTAATTTGCTTCTTGCAGGTGAGTTATTGATGTCGACAATGGGGTTAACAGTTTTAAATTTCTACATATATATATATAATTATGTACTACCCTCTTTTACTGTTATAGTAGTAGTGGGAGGCGCAATAACATATAATATAAAATCACAAACTCTTTTCCCAAGGCTCCTTTCCTGATTGATCAAACATGGCCATGCTAAATGGAATCAATTAACAAACAAACATGGTAGATGAACAACAGAAGGCAAAGATAACAAACAACCATTTTACTACTAAAATATACAAGTGGGGATTAAATATGTTAGGGCATATTAAAAGATAAAAGACGAGGCAAAATAAAACAATGAGACAAAAATAAATGTTATGTCAGCGGGGGGGAAGAACTTATCTTTTCAGAAAAGTAAATATTATAGTGACAACCTTGTGCTAAACTTGCATGAAATGACAAAAAGGCAAAATGAGCAAAGATAAAACAGGCAATAGAAAATAAAGGACTTATCTGTTATTTGAAAAAGGCTTTCTTTTTCTTTTTCTCTTCATTTTTTTTTTATGCTTCCCTTTTCTTTTATATTCCTTATCTTTTATTTTTTTCCTTGCTGGGTAGGAAGTTTATCTGTGAAATGGATTTTTGTTTCCTTTCTTTCTTTTTCTTCTTGTCCAGGGGTTGAGTGAAGGATATATCAAATCTTTCTTTTCCTTGGTTCTCAGGATAATGTATCTTTGTTTTGTTGTATCTGCTTCTTTGATTTCTTTGAATCAACACTTTACTGAGGTTTTTCAGCTCAGAAACCTTAATAGATTTCTATCCATTCTGCGCATTCAAATTTATATCAGATCATAGAAAGTTTAGCTGGACGTCTCTTCAGTTTGAATTCTGAAGAGAGGCTGACTTGGTAGCAGTCTTTATTTTTGCACCTTGATTTTGGCATGTGACCCATGACTTCCAAATATGGATTTTTACATATATGGGTGAAAAAAGGTCACTAACCCTTTTCCTTTTTCTGTTGTATCTCAGAAAGTTCGAGATTGCTTTACTGTCTGGATAATATCTGGCCCAGTCATTACACTATCACATGACTAAGAAGGAGAAAATGTACTTTTCATAGAATACATCGTCTTTGTTTGGATATATATTATGCATTATGACCATTTTTAAGTTTAATCTAGAATTGCTAATTGTCAATTTCATTTTATTTAATTGTCACATTTTCTGAAAGTACTGGCTCCTCATTTAGAGTACTTCTAACTTTAGTATTGATTTTAGAATAAAATTAGATGAGGGTCCCTAACAAATAAATATATATATATATATATAATGAAAGGTTCTCAATATAACACATTTTGCAAGATCTGACCAAATGACCTCAAAAACAGGATTTTTTCGGTAGGGTTTCTTGGCTAGCCTTTGACCTTTTTGTTACTCCTTTTTGTTACTGCATATGTTTTCTGAAGGATGTCTGTTAGGCAGCTATTGTTGTCTTGATTTTAAATTAGAGTCTGTTGTGAATAATGCAGTTTTACATTAGTGACAGACTGTAATTTCAAATCTTGACTGATTAATTCATGAAATATTTTTAGTAGACACAAACAGAAATCTGTAATTAGTGTTTTTTTTGGGTTTTTTTTAAAGAGGATACTGTAGCCCTTGTTCCGTCTTAATTCAGCTCTTGAGTTTTCTGTCCATTTGGAAATATTTGACTCAAAACTGGGAACAAGTGGGTGTTTGACAATCATGGCTGTTTTTCAATGTCTGTTACATTTGACAGTATGTTTGTATTACTTACGTGTTTACATGACCCTTAACGAACTGTTTTCCTGATCAAACGAAATTCATAAATAATTATATTTTGTCATACCACTACTTGTCTATCCAACCATAGCTCAATGAGGGAGACGCATTTTAACACATCCGGAAAACCTAGCAAACTCTATCTGCAACATACTAGTGGAAAATGTAAATATAATAGCCTCATCTGCATGTATAAAAAAGCTCAAAATAATGGAAACCCTAATAAAAAAGTAAAATCCAACACTCAATAACATTAATTATGAACATGACAACAATGTGCTGACCATGTTTGGAAAATAAAGCATTCCTATAACTCTAGATACATACATAAAAAAACCCCAAAAACCCAGATATTCAGTTAAAAATATAAATCTTCCTCGATAATAGAATAGCTGAAGGCACTTGAATATGAATAACTTTTGGACAGTTTTTATACAATATGTGTCAACAAAAGAAAGCACTTGTATGAACACATGTAATTATACTTATAAAACCCAGGTTGTGTGTGTGTGTGTGTGTGTGTGTGTGTACGTTTATTTATTGGATCGGATTTCCTACATTTTTCAACCAATTTCAACAAAACTTCACAGGACTATGTAAAATTACATTGCGGTGGTTCTAACAGAGCCAAAAATTGATAAAACACAATTGTTTTTGCATGAAATCAATTTGAAAACACAATTAAGAGGCATCGCGAGAATGATGGGGGGGACAACTCATATTGAGTTATATTTATTATAAAACCCAGGTTGTTTGTTTGTTTGTGTGTGTTCGTTTATATATGGGATTGGATTTCCTACATTTTTCAATTGATTTCAACAAAACTTCACTTTTTTTTTTTTGGCAGGTAGTGTTTCTTATTGTCTTGCACACTTTTTTCTTTATTTTTACATTCAGAATGCTTTAAAAATTCCATTTACAAGACAATTGTTTATAATAAAATTCTATTCAATCGGTAGACTCATAATGATTGAAAACAATGTTTTTGTTTGAGTTTGGGTTTGACCAATTCGTAAAAAAAAAACAAAACAAAACAAAAAAAAAACTAATTAAGACATGTGTGTCCGTCAACCTTAAACAATAATCTTTGTCAATTTTATTTTTCAGTCTTTATGATGGTCGATACTTGATCTATCTCTTACTGTTACATCACTGGGCAATGCCGGGCTCTACTGCGAGTATTAAATAAAAAGCTTAATCATAGTACCTTGTCAGTTTTCTTTAATGGAACTTGTATAAAAGAGGGATTGCTACCCAAATACACAATATATATATAAAATATGTATAGTGCTGGTGTTATTAAAACATTGCTCAATGTAATAAAACAGTGCTATTAATTGTATATTAGTAAATATACATATTATCCCTCATTGGTAGAACAACTTGGAGTTTCATGCACAACACAGTATTCAGGTGTTGAGTATAAACTGACTGTTACGTAATTTTAATTTTAATAAAAAACATATGGTTATTGCAGTATTGGTAATCGGGGATTACAGTTTATTATTTTCAAATATATATTTTGTATCCAAAATAAATGGGATTTTTATATATATATATATATATATATATATAACTTTGGAGTTGTGAATATTAATTTTTTTATATTAAGCATAAAGACAATTTACCGGTTCTTCAAAAAAAAAAAAAAAAAACATAATTTACATTAAAAATTAATCTGGATCAATGTTTTTCAGTAGATATTTATTTTTCTGCCTACATGTAATCATCAGTTCATTTCTCTTGTTTAATAAGCTACGATTATTTAAGTGTTTTAAAATCCCTAACAAGGCATAAATTACATCTATGGCCTTTACCATTGTAAGATTTATCTTTAGCTATAACATACCACATATTAATTGATGTATTATGACCATTTTTAATTGCCAGAAATTTTTTGATAGAATGGTCCTTTTTATGTATTTTATATTGCCTAAAGTCATTCGATGATAGTAGAAAAAAATTTCCAAGGATTTTCAGTGGAACCAAAATAAAATTTGATATCATTACTGGAATGTATGCGAGCTTGGTATACAATATTATCAATGATACATTGGCTGTTTAAGGGGCAGATCATATTTTTTCACCAGTTGGGTTTATTTTTAAAGTTAACATCCTTGTTGGAAATATATTTATTTAATATAATTTTGTTATGTTGGTATATAGATTTATCGATATTAGTAAAACAGTTATAAGTGATCTTTGTTATTTTTGTTGAAATCTTTTCAGTGTTGGTGAATGATTAAAGTGATTATGAAATAAATTTAGAAAAATTCTTCCAATATTCATTTGAACATTATGCTTAGAATGGATTAAACCATATTATGCTACAATGTTTCTGTTTATTTTTACCTTTTTTGTTTTTTCTAAATACTCTAAATTTACATTATCATTGCTTCATTCTAAAACTTTTATATATATTTAATTTTATTATTATCAAATATTTCTTTATTGCTGGAATTGATTTTTGGACTGATTTATGTAAATTATCTAGAATTTAAAGTTTGTGCTTTAATTCTTTATTGACATACAGGGGGGCCGGCACTATTTTTCAGGCACTTTATTTTTTCAAGTTTTAGGTAGCACAGGCAGTCTGTTCTTTTTTAGTGTAATGGCAATAACATTTAAAAACTGTTTCAATACGTCCTGGGTATGACGGTAAACTACATCTGCATCCTGGGTATAATGATAAACTACATCCACGTCCTGTGTACAGCGATAAACTACATCCAACAGCAAGGTCTCAGATAATGTTTTCAGAAAAATAATGTTGCCAGCTATACGTTTTTTTGTAAAAAAGTAATGTTGCCAGCTATACGTTTTTTTGTAAAAAAGTAATGTTGCCAGCTATACGTTTTTTTGTAAAAAAGTAATGTTGCCAGCTATACGTTTTTTTGTAAAAAAGTAATGTTGCCAGCTATACGTTTTTTTGTAAAGGAATAATGTTGCCAGCTATACGTTTTTTTTTGAAACAATAATGTTGCCAGCTATACATTTTTTATTCCATACAAAATAGGCATTTAAAATTCATATAAACTGGATTTGGCATTAAATAACCCACAGTGGTTGATATTCCATAAAACCCAAACAAACAAACAAACAAACTGTTTCAATACTACAATTGGAAAAGCAGAATTCAAATTAGAAGTATTTTTATTTTTTTACAAATTTTCACATTACACA
>OZ010608.1:48723057-48763057 GCA_963932145.1 Acanthosepion lycidas | reverse complement strand
TTAAGTGCATTTATATTCTAAACATAGTTTTTTTCTGTTTTTTTCTTTACCTGAAAATGAGAAACCTAAATATTTGTCTGATGACATCAGAGATATAACTGCTTCCCACGAAACCATTTATAAAAATTAAACAGAGTTGAAAAAAACATTTCTGTAGGCAATTGAACAAACTTTATTAATTCGGGTTTCCCCAACCCTCACGATTTGATGACATTGATGACATTTATAGTGATTTAATTTTTCAAAGTAACTTAAATCTTTAATAATATTATATTTGTCATTATCTTTTCTTGCTATTTGTTTTTAAAATGTTGTTGCTTTCTAATATATTTTGCAAAATAGTTTTGAGCCCAGAAGTATTGCTGATTGATCCAACTTCAATTTCAAACAAGATGGAGTTGTTCTGATGTATAATTTATATAAATAATCTAACATATGTTTATCTAAAACACATGGTGTTGTATGTAAAAACATTCCCAAATCAACATGTGGACAATCACCAAACATAATGTCTTCTAGACACACACACACACTCACACACACACACACACAGAGTTATGAATATATATTATCATCTGAATCCCACTTAGAGACACTAGATTTATGATACACTTACATTAATAAAACAATATTTACAGTTTTTCGGTCAGGCTTGGAATCCATTAATTTCTTGGAACTTTGAAAAGTTGTGTCGTCTCTCCTTGAATTTGGAATACTATAAATTATACTAATGTTGTTCAACAAGTCAAATGCATGTGAATCCTGATTAACCAATGAAAATCAAACATGAAAATAACAATACCAGAATTTCATTCTCTGATGAAGCTTTAATAATAAGACAGCAAGTGTGAAAGGCATCAAGTTGATTTATTTATATATATATATATATATATATACATACACATTTCATTAAATATTATAGACAAGAGTTGTCTATTTATTTTATGTAAACATTTTTCGTAACATCTGATAAGTTTAATAACGTTATCGTTGAACGAAGAAAGAAATTCACAATATTGATACATATTTTTTTAATACAATCTAAGCTTTCGGCTTACTTAAGCCATTATTTAATGAAACGTATATGAATGAAAAGATGCTGCCTAAATACACACAATTTAAATTACATGATCCAGCAGCCCACAATACTATCAATACTTGGAATTACAAATGTAGCCTTGTGAAAAGGCAAATTGAAATAGCAAAAGAAAAACTGAACAAACTTAACAACAACAAACAGGATATTTACGATAAACTACAAGATATAACTACCTCGGACCAACTGGAGGAAATTATGTTTAATATGTTGTAATTGACATCTTTGATAATGGCTTAAGTAAGCCGAAAGCTTAGATTGTATTAAAAAAATCTGGATCACTATTGCGAATTTCTTTCTTCGTTCAACGATAATGTTATTAAACTTATCAGATGTTACGAAAAAAATTTACATAAAATAGACAACACTCGTCTATATTATTTAATGAAACGTGTATGAATGAAAAGATGCTGCCTAAATACACACAATATATATATATATATATATATATATATATATATATATATATATAAAAAGACAATTTAAAAAAATTGTTTTCAGTATCTGTTGCCAATTAACCAGAAAAAGAATTTTATCTTACAAGGACAAAACTATATTTGCCAGAAAAAATGTTATTCATGTTTAGGTGAATTTTTGATTTTACTTTAACTTTGTAGTCATGGAAATTCAGTTTTTCAACCCCAATCAAGGCAATAAAGCCATTAAGACAGAAGGTGTTACAGATAGTGAAAGAGTGTGAGAAAAAAAAAAAAATTATTAATTAAAGAGGACAATAAAAGAACTACATTCAAGGAGAGAGAAAATGATGGTTGATAATGCATTATTAAGGAGCGAGAAAAAATAGGAGAATAATTAAGACAGTCGATAATGATTGAAAATCAAAGCGCCGTCGCCTCTCTCTGTCTTTTTTTACAAATACTTTCATGGTAATTGCTCTGATGGAGCTGCATTCACTGGTTCCCAGACTTCATGAGTTCAAGCGCCCTATGAGGCTGGCATCTCGCTCTCACCCTTTCACTGTTGAAACTTCTAAATGCAGCCCTCTCTTCTACTCCAATAGCTTCATGTCTCGCACTTCTCGCCTGTGGAACTCACTTCCCTATTTTGTTTCCCTGAGAGCTATAATCTCCAACTATTCAAATGTAATATCAATCAACATCTCCAGTTGCCTTGATCTATCCACTATCTTTCTCCTCATCCTTTCTTCTATCACTCCTATCCTGATCTTGCTCCAAATCTTCTGTAACCCCTTGCATCCTAGTGGCTTCCCGCCTTGCTTGGGGTGAAATGCTTAAAAAAAAAAAATCTTGAAAATTCAATTGTAAAATGATGAAACTTAACTACTAGTCCATTACTGTACCTCAAAATCAAAAATATCCAAGAGGAAAGCTCATCAGAACAATTACCATGAAAATATTTATATAATAGAAAATTTAGAGGGAAGCTAGGTTACAGTAGTGGGAAAGTGACTGAAGTCAAGGTGCCTGTTCAGTGTTAATCTTGTCTTCTGTGTATAGGAAGGGGAAAATATCTGCTTTCATAAGCAGTAGTAACAAAATGGCTACTGTGTCCCTTTTTAGTCATGACAGGAATTAATGTATAATGAGAAATCACTACTCTTTCTCCAATATCTCTCCTATTTTATAAATCATAATTTTTTTATCGGTTTATATCTCCTCCATCATTCATGTATTACAGATGCTGGTACAAAGTATATTCTTCTGTTTAATATTAATGAAAAAAAAGAAAGGGAAAGGACATTCTTGTTTGTTATAAAATCATTGTTTGTGCATCTCCTGACCAAGGCGAAAAGAAAAGTCTGTCTAATCAAGATAGAGTGAATTCAGTGATACATGAAAACTGTCGTATTTATATAAGAACAATAAAAACAGAAGTATTCAACCCAGAATTAAAGATGGAAGCCCAGGGATTGCATTATACATGAGATTATTATTTAAATTTTTTTTTTTCAGTAATTTTTTATCCTAATAAAATGAGACTGTATATAAGAAATATTTTCATCAATACAGCATTGGTGCTTATGTCAGCTTCATCAATCTTCTATGTACCATGTCTGATCAGGAGATTGGTGATTATGGCTCTCCACAATTTCCTTTCTTAGGTAATGGATTAAATCCGGCAGATTTTTTAATTTATTTGTCTTTAGTACACACATTTTTCTCAATTTTCAAACTATACATATCTGCTCTGTTTAGATCCTAACATAAACACAGACAATTTTTTTTTTTTATTGCAAATGGATTAAAACTAACTGATTTTTAAAAATCTATTTGTTTAAACATTATTTTTTTAAAATGGATAATCATATTTGCGTAAATGCCCTGTTTTTATGTATTTATTAAACAGTATATTTATTTATATCTACCGGTCTGACTATTTAACAAATCTTGTTAGAAAAATATGTGTCCACCAGCAGGATTCGAACTTGCATCCCCTGGGAGAAACTGTCATTGGATCTGACATGCCTTAGACCAACTTGGCTATGTTGAACATCCTGATCAAACAAAGCCTGAATAGTGCTTTTGAACACACATTTTTGAAATATACATATCTGCTTTGTTTTGGATCCTAATGTAAACAAAGATTTTTTAAATTTATTTGTTTAAACTTTTTTTTTTTTTTTAAATGGATACAATGTTTAAACAAATAAATTAAACAGTTTCTGTTGTAACTCTTCATAAATTTTGTCTTTTTGTTATCTCTTCTAGACCCTGTTCTGCCATCCATTTAGTTAGTTTCTTCTTCTATGTGTAATGTTTCTTTAGAATGTTGGCAATTATGGCTCTCCACAATTTCCTGTCCTTTGTAGCTCTTAGTAAATTTAGTCTTTTTGTCATCTCTCCTAAACCCTGTTCTGACATCCATTTACTCAAGCTCACTGCGTAGGTTATTTTCTTCTATCCCTCTTGTCTTAAATCTGTTTAGTAAGTAATTTTCTGTCATATTATCCTGCTCTGTTTGAAACCTCAGGATGACACAAGGGAGGGAATATCTTCTATGTGCTGTGTTCCTTCAGAATGTTGACAATCATGGCTCTCCACAATTTCCTATCCTTTGTCATTTTCTTATCTTTCCTAGACCCTGTTTATCCATTTACTTAGTTTCTTCTATGTGAAGTGTTCCTTCAGAATGTTGGTGATCATGGCTCTCCACATTTTTGTCATTCTGCTATCTCTCCTTAACCTTGTTCCACCATCCAGCCTGCTAGGTAGGTTATGCATTGTTTTCCTCTGTTCCTCTTGCCTTCAATCTGTCCTGTGAGTATCAAATTTTCTAAGTGCTCTTTCCTCATTATGTGCAGTAGAAATGTTTACTGTCTCTTTCTCATGTTAAGTATAAGCATCCTTTTTGTTTCCATTTTCCCATAAACTTAGTCACATATTATTTTTGCAGGGGGTAAATATTCAATATTTGTGGTGGGGTAGTAAATAATGAACATTTTTTGGTTGCAAGAAAAAAAAAAAAATAGTAAACTTCTTTTCATGCCTAAAGCTAACAGTTTCTCATTTTTCCTATCATACCTAGGTTTTAATGTGAAGAAACTTTTTTTATGTATACATAGGTCAACCCATAATGTTTTGTCTAAAAATTTGCTATCAGAGACGTTAACGCATGGGTCCATGTTTAAGAAAATAAAATTCAATTCTATATTTTGTTACTGAACTGAAATATTAAGAAACAGAAAAAAATCCATTGGAAACAAAGATAAGAATGCTCACGTGTTATGTAATATCAATCCTCTTACATGGCAGTGAAGGCTGACAGCTTATATCGTATTGAAACACTGGCTCTTGTCTGATCACTTAAGAATCATTTAACCTGCTTGAGAACACCAAGTGCTGTAAGCTCAGATCTGGTGTAATGAATAATAACACAGAATGAGAAAATTAGAGAGCCGAGTTCAAATTCCAAATATGTTGGTGCAAAAATAATGTCGTTTTCTCACATAGTAACATATGTGAGAAAACGACGTTATTTTTGCACCAACCTAATACATTTACTTATACACTTGGGAAAGGCATGAATCCACCAGCTATTAGTTAATTGTAGAACTGGTATCTGAAAATCATTATTGTCTTTCATGAAACTGTTAATATAATATACATTCTTAATAAAAAAAAAAAAGAAAAAAGAATTATACCAGGCCAATGTTTGGTTGAAGTGGACACTTTTTGTTGAGCAAGTTACCATGCAATATCTCTATGACTCTGGCAGGTTATGGGTCAAGAAAAAGAAGTGATTTCCATTCACCTACAAGGTCAACATTAGTTAGCTTATGTCACAACCTATACCTTATGTGTCTTCATGATAGAAATTACATCAGTGCTTCTTGTTTAAGCTTGCTGGGGACACACATACAAGTTTTCAATATGATTATAGATTGAGAAAGTAAATTGATTGTGCCAATCTTTTGTTACCACAAAAATTTGAAAATAATTGTTTGCTTAATGTTGGGGTGCACCCACCTTCTCATCAGAATGGACTGATCTCTCTACTACTAATAGGACAGTTCTATAGAGTTCTCGGGGAGATCAGGTGACCATCACACTTCCGTCTCTCTACCGGAAGATACAGTTGGACTTTATACTCTTTCTGATTGTTACTGACTAACCTGCGTTAGTTTGACTACTAATCTCTCTGTTGTAAATACCTCTTCGGATATACCAGTATTTTTCCAGTGTTTGTCCTTATTTCAATACACTCACGCGGAAACGCTCAACATCTCAACACTTAATAAAGTAATTTTTCTTTTGTTTCTTGCTTATGACTGAACAGTGTGAGGCTTTCCTGGAAGTATTTTGGTGGATGTTGTGAATATTTCTCAAGTTTCCATGACATAATACACATTCTAGCACTGACAAAAGTTCTTGGATTATACAGGAAATAATAACGAATGCTATTTTCTTGTAAATCTTGATTAGTTAATGTTTGGAAGATGAATTGAAAAAGTCTAAAGAACAATCTTCTTCTGATGTTTCTACTTAATACGTTGACTGCCAATCATGAAAATAACTTATGGCTGACAGTTTTTATTATGAAACTGACTACAAGTTATCTAATGTTTGGCATTTTCTGATACATTTTCATTTGTGTGTGCCAACAATGAGTATTCACAGTGATATTTTTAGTGTGATAAGAATGTTAACACTTCAAGTCATAAAAAAATGTTATTGTCTAAATTGGCTATTATAAAATTGTCCACATTTTGTAATTTACATCTGTCAATCAATGTGTTAAAATCCTTAGTATTATTCTTAAAACTTATTAAGCTTGAATATATATATATATATATATATATATAAATATATATATATATATATATATATATATAATGTGTGTGTGTATGTATATATAAATAAAAAGAAAGAACAGTAAGATATATAATCCAGTGGTCTTATAGATATTTTTATTTTTACAAAATAGTACTCAATGTAAATTTACAGAGCATTAATATTATAAATTAATTGATTTAAAATATGGAATATTAATGCTCTGTAAATTTACATTGAGCACTATTTTGTAAAAATAAAAATATCTATAAGAACACCGGATTATATAGAAGTGAAAAAACCATATTTTAAATCAATTAATATAATTATATATATATATATATATATATATATATATATATAATGTGTGTGTGTGTGTGTGTGTTTTTGTGTGCATATTTCATTAAAAAACGACAGACAAGGCACTACGATTAAGCTTTTTATTTAATTTTTCTTGTGTTTGAAGTCTGTGTGTAGAAATTGTCCAAATGTTCTGTAGTTCCGAGCACTTTTGGCTGTACTTTTAGCCATTATCAAGGATGATTTTATTTTTTCAGTTTGAGTGTGTGCATTATGTATAGCCGAAAGCATTCAAAACTATAGAATATTTAGACAGTTTCTACACACTGTGTCCAAAAAACAAAGCACTTGTTCGAACACAAGAAAAAGTAAATAAAAAGCTTAATCATAGTACCTTGTCTGTCATTTTTAATGAGACATGCATAAATGAAAGATTGCTGCCTAAATACACAATTTATATATCTATATAGGAGGCACAGTGGACTAGTATATAGTGGCTTGGATTGAGGAATTGATCAGAGTTTGAATTCCATTTGAATCCATTGCATTCACGTACAAGCTAATACCCTTTGGGAAGGTATGAATCCTCTTCTCTCTCCAGCTATGGGTAAATAGCAGAACAGACTGGGCTTCTATAGCCTTGGTTGACAACTGGTCTAGGAGAAGGACAACTCTGAATTCAAAACCTGCAGAGGGTCATTTTGGGAACCTTGTGGCATGTAGTGCACCAGGTCTCTGTATTCAGACCTTCAAAAGTGTGGTTGGTTCTGCCCAAAGCCTTCAACACTATAATCAAATCATATGTGCTGGTGTCTCTGGCTGCCAGTTCCTAGGAACTGAGCTGCTTGACCTTTATATGTTGAATATGACAGAAGAGTCCAGCATATATATATATATATATATATATATATATATATATATACATATATATATATATATATATATATCTGCAATTAGTGGATTTTCATCTGGAATTATTTTTATTACCATTAACATCATTTTAGTGAATGCATGTATTTGAGTGAACATACATTTATTTTATAAGGTGGTTTCCCAGGATAAAGAAATGCAGTTTCAATCCCTGCTAAGAGGTACATTTTCTCTAATGCGGTGGTATATGTATAGTCCAGCAGACATTAATTTCATTTCATACATGTGTATCTTCTAAAATAACCTTCATAATAATAATATTAATAATAGTCATACATATATATATATATATATATATATATATATATATATATGGCTGGTAATTGAATGGAAAATTCTATTAGACACATTTCATTATTCAAAAAGGTTTCTTCAGACAAAGTATTGTTAAGAATTATGAACGATCAATCAGTATGTTAAGCCAGATGGATTAGACAAAATGACTGTGGCAGTCAAAAGTACTCAATTTTAACAGCAACAACAAAAAAATAATTTTTGAAAGTTTATTAATAATATTAATCCAGTCGTAAATTGGAAAGATACAACTGTCCGTTTGTATTTAATAAAACTTGCTATCTAAATACACCTTTATTTTATTTACATATATCATGTTTATATATTATTTTTATAGCTACAAATATTTAAGTAAATGCTCTGTTTATAATAAACAGTATTAACTACATTTACCAGCATTCCAATGTATTGTGGCTTCCCTCTGTCTGTTCTATAAATATTTTTATGGCATCTGCTCTGACAAACTATTTTCACTGGTGCTCCAACTGAATGAATTTAAGTATCCTCCTAGGTTGGCATCTTGGTTCCACCCTTTTACTGTCAAAACGGTTAAATGTAACTGTCTCTTCTACTCCAGCAACTTCTCTTGAACTTTTCATTCTTCTTTTAATCCTCTTCTGTTCTTTTTTTAATCCTTTCCTCACCCCCCACCATACCATTCTTTTCCCTTACTTGCACTCTCGGTAGCTTCTTGCGTACTACTGATACTCCTGCATTGCTTGGGGTGAATTGCTTAAAAAAAGAATTGCTAGTTGTGTTTGGAAAAAAAAAAAATTTCCATCACTATAGATACACATATATAAAAATTTACTTATTAAATTAAAAATAAAAATAAAAAATCCTCGATAATGGCTAATATAACAGCCAAAAGTATTTGATTATATAAAACAGTTGGACAGTTTTTACACACTTTGTCCAGAAAAGAAAACACCTGTCCAAATGTGCGAAAAATTGAATAAAAAGCTTCTCATTGGTTTGTCAAGAATCTTTACAAACTTACATACATCTAAAATTATCTACAGTTTTAATGCCCGTGATATGTGACTGACCAATGAGAACTGACCCAAACAAAATTGAAAATATGAAAGTTTCTGTCTTTTTGTGTTTTCTTTCAATCTCTGATGATAATAAAAGTGAAGCATGTTGTATTGATATATGTTTCCTATTTGTTTATCTTATCATCCTATTGTATCTCTATCTATAAAAGGCAGGATGTGTGTGTGTAATGAACGCACGGCTGCAATTTTTGACGGATTTGCGCCAAAATTTACATGCACATGCTCCAGGTTAGCGGGAAGGCCAAGACTGACTTTGCATTTCCCAACTCCCATCGATAGTGGAAATAATTGATTTTTTCATGCTTCTATGGCAGTTTTCATGTAGTTTTCGGTCATTTTCTATTTTCTATTGTGAGAGCCAACAGCTGATTGACATGAATGTTAACTAGCATGCAAAAAAAATTGATAGCTGCATTTGTCACAAGTGGGAAAAATGCTGCTAGTGGCCATGCTGCTAGTCCCAATCTATATTTGATCTATAATTCATATATGCAAATAATCAATATATATATATATATATATATATATATATATAAAAGAAAGAGGTTGTAGTGGTTCCAACGAGCGAAAAGTATGTATATTAAAAAGAAGAGAAGAGAGGTGCCGTAAACGTTTTTTGTTGTAATGTGGATTTATTTAGAAAAAAATATTATGTTTTGTTTTCCATAATTTTACTACACGTGTTTCTGGTCTCGCGACCATCTTCAGGTAAAAGCGGAGATTTCCACATATTATTAAAAATAATTAATTTTTTCCTTATGTTTTTCAATGTTAAATATTCTCGATATGAGACATTTTCTGTTTTGTGTTAGTAATCCGAATTTCTTTCTTGAATAGATATAAATATATATATATATATATATATATATATTTCCTTTTTGTTCTTTGTTTTATCATATATTGTAAAAGTAATAAAATTTTATGCTGTTTGGAGGAAATGTTGCTGCCTAAATACACTTTATATATAAATTTACTAAGCACAGCTTAGATGTAGCTTAATGCCAAACGTATGGGGCACCCAGTGAGGATTGAAGTCACTACTCAGTTGTAATTGATGTAGTGAGACAAACTTGCTAACCATTACACCTAGCTGAAATTATATATGGTATCAAGAATTCATCAAATCAATTTTATTAAACATATATATATATATATACATACACACACACTTTATTATTACCACTTAGGCAGAAAGTCACTTTTGTCAAAAAAAATGAGATCAAGGCTTACTACAAGTACAGAAAATTAACAATGAAATGTTAAAAAACATAAGGAAATTTTATTCTTTAAAAAACTGATTACTTTAATTTGCTTGAAGAAGGTCATGAGACCTGAAACTCGTGTAGCAAAAATATGAAGAATAAAATATAATATATACACTAAAACAAATTAACATTATAACCAAAAACGTTTCTCTCTTTTTTTTAAAGTAAACATTTTTCTTTCATTGGAACAATTATAACCTTTTCCTATATTTTTTATCTATCTCTCTATCTCTATCTCTCTCTCTCTCTCTCTCTCTCTCTCTCTATATATATATATATATATATATATATATATATATATATATATATATATATATATGTTGTTCATAAAGTTCGTGTGCACTTTAAAGTTATAAATTTTTTAAAGTGCACACGAACTTTACGGACACCCTGTATATATAGTAAAAATAATAAAGACTTCTGAGTCACCAGATGTGACATAAATCTGAAGAAGGCTGTGGAGCAGACTGGTCAATATCATTATTGGAGTGCCGAGGACAAGTATATCAGTTTGTTTGATAAATAGCTAAATTATTCTTTGAGTAACACCATTAAAATTGTTAATGACTATTTTCTGTCTTTCATGCATATTTCAATCTCTGTTTGATATGTTTATCTATCAGCTACAAATACTTAGGCGATATTATTTGATCTGATGTAATATTCTCTTGTCTGGTTATATTTTATTGTGCAGTAAGATATTTTGAATGTCTCTGATATTCAACATCACTGTTCACTGTAGGTTCACAGAACAGAAGAAATACTCTCACTTGATAGGATTTTGTAAATTTCTTTCAATTTTTTTTTTTTTAACACTCACCATCGAAATCCAATGGACAAATTCTTTTGATTATCGAAAATGAAAGAAAAGTTTTTATCCGTAAAAAGAAACTTGTCAGAGTTTGTGATGTGATTAAGATTTTTTTATTTCTCTATTTTTATTTTATTTTATTTTTTATTTTATTTAGCACTTTATTTTTATTTATTTATTTCATTTCAAAGAATTCTAGTTAGTTAATTTACTTTATTTTTTATTCTCATACACTTTAATTCAGTAATAATGAAAAAAAAAAAGAATGTTTAAATTCTATTGAACTTCTAAACAGGAACTTTTTAAAAACTTTTCTGTCTTATGTTCTGATCATGCCCCTGTCGAAAATTGTCCAAGCACTAAAAGGCTGAAAGCCAATTTTAGAATCTGTCATAACTCCTGAAGTCTTCCTGATGTGATTACTTTGTCATATATGTACATAATGCGTAAGGGATGATGTTTGGAACTTTTTTTATTTTTATTTTTTTTTTCTGACATTGTCAGTTTTGTTTTGTAATTCTGTCTATCTTCTTCTTTCACTCCCCCCTTCCAACCTGAAGAATTTTATCGGGTATTTTTTTTAAAATTTATATATGTATGTATTTTTGTATTGCTGATACCGAGAAAGTTGTTTTTTTAAGTGTTTGGTTCACTTCCTGAAGTAGCATTAGAATTTATTTTATTCTTGACCGCTGGTGATTTCAAAGATTCCTGGTGGTTGTTTATTGCTAAAAACTGCCTGAAAACTACTGGATCTTGTTGCAAAGAAGATCTCAAAGAGATTTGTCTGAGAAAGATGAATGCAATCCTTTCAATTAATCCTTTGGATGTTGTTTTGAAGTTAATGCTACTTGGAACTAAAACTCTTCCAGAATTCTGTTGGGTTGTGGGGGTTGGCATTCTGTCTTCTATAAAACCCACTTAGAACATTTTGCCTTGTTGTTTTTTGTTTTGCTTGGCTAAAATAGCAAAACAGAACATTTTTCCACTTATGCCTGATGTCAGTGTCGTGTTGAGATTGGACAGCAAAACAAAGCGTCTCTTACAGAAGAACTGATTGATTGTTTGTGTTTACCTTAAAAGTTAATCTCATTTTACCAATTCTTAATATAGCCCTTTCTCTACCATTCTGTCCAGGAGGATTCTGGATTGTTAAAAAAAAAACCTTTCTTTTTTGTATATGTATAGCATTTTTTATAGGAAGCACTGATAATACACTTTGATCCTTGCGGGGGGGGGGGACTTAAGAAGTGATCTTAAGTAGTGTGCTGTGATACTACACACTGACCTATTATTTCACCCTGAAATCCTGACCCCTCCCCCCTCTCCGGGGTGTGGGTCAGGATTTCAGGGAGATACATTGCCAGTTTCATTTATGGTCAAGGGCAAAAACTGCCCGATTAGCATCAGGGTACTCTTGTTCTTCTCCTTTGTCATAATAGAAGACATGTTGCCACAGAGTTGGAACCCCTCCTATCATTTCTTGGCTGTGAACTTCTTGAAGACATAAACACAGGGCCATATCTTGCATTGTAATAAAAGAATATAGCTCGGGAAGAGAAACCGGTACATTTTGATTTCACCTCAAATGTTGAGGAATACAGTCTGATACACAGCTACACTCTGATCCTAGATAGATGTGCCAGGGAGTGACACTCTAATCCTAAGCAGAATGCACAGATACTACACTGATACACAGGCACAAGCAGAATTGTCAGATTTTAATTACATTTGAAAATTCATTGTTACTAAATTTTGAATTTTGATATATATGGTTAATGAGGAAAATTTAGGAATAAACTGGACTAACTTCAGCTGTAAATGAGTAGAAAATTAATTCAAAAATAGACACATTTGGCTTTCAAATGTAGCCCTGTTTACAAGTCTGGTTAACAAACAAGTAAATAAATTAAAATGGGGATCAGTTTCTTTTTACAATTAAGTAATAAACAAATCCCCAATTTTTTGCCACATCAAGAAAACATTTGTCAGCATGGTTGCCATATTGGGTTAATTTTGAAAGCTATGCATTAATAAATTTTTTATTTTGCTTCTTGTGGTTTTTTGGACTACTTTTAGAAATAGCTGTGCTAAGATGCTACTGAGAGACGAATTGATACACAATTTATGGATGATGGGTTTTTCAAATTATGAATTTTGCTACTTATAGCCTTTTCAGCTGGTAATAAGAAATTCAATGCAAAATTTAATTGTAGTTAGTTTTTAAATAAAAACTCAACCTGGCAATGCTGGACAGATTTGCTGATATCATTTGTGTCAGTTGCTATGGTACTTCTTTCTTTCTTTTCTTTTTATGTGCCATGTCCTTTCAGGACATAGGTGATCATGGCTCTCCATCTCTCTCTATCCCTTGCAGCTCTCAACAAGTTCCTTCCCTCTGCTTCCTTCCCCAGACCATGTTCTGTCATCCATCTGCTCAAGCTAGCCAGGTATGTCATGTGCTGCTTTCTCTTGTCTCTCTTTCCCTCTATTCGACCCATGAGTATCAGATTCTCCAGGTCCTCTTTTCTCATTATGTGTCCCAGAAACTTCAGCTGCCTCTTTCTGATGTTAAGTATAACCCTCCTCCTTGTTTGCAACCTCTCTAAGACCTCATTGTTTTTCACTCACCCAGTCCATGATATCCTTAGCATCCTTCTGAAGAACCACATCTCTGTTGTCTCGAGTCTCTTCTTTATCTTTGAGGAAATCGTCCAACATTCGCTGCCATAAAGAAGAACAGACATCATATATTTGAACAGTTCTTTAACAGTTGGGAAATGATAATTGTTTTTTTTTCTCTTCAACTATAATTATGTGGTTTCTGTAGACACCTCACAGCAAATACTTAACATCATTTTCTTTGTTTCATTTTTCTATTAATTACTAAAGTAGTTATGCCTGAATTGTCTGGCTTAATCTTTTTCTCTGCATTGTTTAATATAAAAACTTGGAGAGAGAACAATCAATATAATCAACAAATTTTATCAGCTTTTAGCTGTAATTTACATATTAAAAGTCTTCATTGGTAGCCACTGTATCATTGACACTGCTACCAGAAAATTGAACTAGTTACCTCATACTTACTATAAAATGTAACAAAATTGCCATATTCTCTCACTGACATTTGCCTTAATTCCTAACCACTGACGCACAAAAAAAGAAGAGTGGTTAATTAATATTGAAGATATTGTTAAATCATATGAGTAGCAATTAATTCTTAAATATAACTAAGACCTACAAGAAAACTTTTACTGAAAATGAGAGAAAGTTAAGTTCTTTGCAACACACAAAAGAGGACAGGAGAATTTTACACTCACAGGACATAGTGAAGGGAAGAGAAACTGTGGAGAGCCATACTCATCCAGAGAATTTAACACTCACAGGATATAGTGAAGGCAAGAGAGGTTGGGGAGATATCGCAAGTAACCTTCTAAATGTGTTCGTGTAAATGGATGGTAAAACAGGGATAAAGAAGGATGGTAAATGATTAAAAGTTACTTTGAGCAGCAAAAGACAGGAAGCTGTGGAGAGCCATGCTCACCCAGAGAATGTAACACTAACAGGCAGGAGAAACAGCAAGTAACCTACTTAATGCGTTTGTATAAATGGTTAGCAGAACAGGGACAAAGAAGGATGGTAATATGTCAAAAGGGACTAAATTTTGGAGAGCAATGGTTACTGATGCACTAAAGGAACTTGGCACAGTAAAGAAGAAGAATGCTTTTTTTTTATTATTTTCTTTTTGAGCATGACACACCCTTTATCTAGGAAGGTTGGTATTAATCTAAAAGACTGTAAAGTTTCGTATGATTTTGAGCATTTAGATTGCCTTTCTTTAGCTAATTTCGGTTTCTGTTTTCTTTCTCATTGTTGGTTGCCAGAAGTATTTTTTTCCATTTTCTTCTTTCTTTTAACGAGGCATCAGTACACATGCAAATAGCACCAGTGCTCCTTTCGCGCATATAATGATTATAGAAAAGGAGGAATTATCATTTTCATTTTGGTATCATTTGGGAATCTTTTGTGTCACTTTCTGCAGGTGTGGGATCCATTCTTAATTTGAAGATTTCTATTTTATTTTTCCACCAGCATTTCCATCATTGTATTTGCTTCGGCTTTTTATTCACACTAATGGCATGATTTTCAAGTTGACATTTGCCTGATGCTGCCTTTATCATGAAAATGGCCTCAATAACCTTCAGATACAAGCACATGCCATATTCATATATACACTTGTAATTAAGAGTGAAAGTAAAGGTGAAAAATTATTAAATGTGCACTAATTTCAGAATCTTATGTGATTGAATTTACATCCAGGATCATGCAACATAACTCCTTCCCTGCTATTACAATGTGGGATTTATTAAAAGCAATAGCAATAAAATAAAAGTGATTGAAAGCTGAATGAAATCAGTTAGGTTCCACATCTATAGAGATAAGAAGTCAGAGATTTTAAAATTAAAATTTAATGCTCACGAATATCCTCAATATCAGGTGGCCGGAAGTCGTCTCCAATGACCAGACAAGCCCCAATAGAGATTGACATCATGAAATAGAAATGAGGATGAATCATCCACACACTCCACAAACCTGCTTCTAGTGTCACCAGGCAGGCCATTGACTGGAATCCACAAGGGAAGCAAAAAGTGGGTCAATGAAAACAGACTTGGTGCAGAAATGTTGACACAGTGATGAAGGCAGTTAGCCCAACATGGGCCAATCTGAAGAGGATCGCCTAGAACCACATCCGTTGGAGAGGTGTTGCTGTGGCTCTATGTTCTCCAAAGAATCAAACATAAAAAAAAAACCCTTGAATATACACCATAGAAAATGTAAAATTGTAATTGGTATTTCTTGTACATCTTCATTTCTCAAATATATATATATCACATGTGACCTGTGCAACAGAGATTGTCACTCTCACATTGGCCTCTACAGCCACAGACATTGATGCTCCAGCCAAACAGAAAACTAGGATGCTACCCATGGTCAACCTTGTCTGACAGAGGCCTAAGATATATATATATATATATGACACCAATAAGAATACCATTGTTTGTCTGAAAAAGTTTAAAAGTTTCTTCTTGGGATGAAATTAGTAATGTACAAGTTTTGTCATCAATTACCAGCTATTAGTCCGATATATAGAGTTGGATATCATCTCCTCCATGTAGAACTGTGCAAAAATTTCAGGCGAACCATAAACGTTGGTTCTTTTTTACTCAGGTCAGATGAAGCTATAATGTAAATAGTTTGAATTTTGCTTTGCTATTTTTCATCTTTAAAATATTTTTCTTTCCATGAATAACTCTAGGAATGAGAATAAAAATCACCTCAAATTTTGGTAATTTAAATTGTAGGGATAAAAAAATAATCCTGAAGAAAAACGTTTCTGCTTATAAATATATATATTCTAAATCCATCCATCTCTCTCTCTCTCTCTCTATATATATATATATATATATATATATATATATACAAAAAAGATGTGGTTTTATTGAAGAAGACTGAGAGTATCAGATGTGAGCAAAGAAGTTTTAAGGAAAATGTGAACAAAAAACAGAATTTATACTTTGATTGATTTGTTTTTATGACTTTTTCAAGTTATTTAAAGCCATAAAATATTTTTAGATTGTAAGAATTTAGCATTGGATAATATTGATTTTTACTGATACAAGTTCTACTAATTAATCAATAGGATGGGAGAGATGGATTCATACCTTTTCCAAGGGTAGTTTTCTGTAAGTGAATATAACATACCAATCTGGAATTGGGACACATATCTCTGATTTCCAATTCAACACCAGCCACACATCTGAGCTTACAGGACCTGATATTCCTAAGCAGTCATCCATCTAGGTTCATTCCAGGTATGATGATAAACTACATCCAGCAGCATGGCAACTGATTGGGATATTTTGAGTAGCATGGAACCACCTCTTAATTGCTGTTGGTTCAGGTGCACTCTGATTCAGAGTGGTCGCACCTGTTATGGTCCAAGCTATGGCCAAATAGTGAACTCTCCAAACTGGGGTCAAAGCATGAAAATTTTAAAAAAACATTAGAAAAATTACCAGCAATACAGTTTTGGAAGAAAAAAAAGTTACCAAAGCTCAAGGAAAGTAAATTTCAACATTAAATGACCCATAAGAAGTTAATAAGCTGTTTAAACAAACCAAAACCCATCTAAGTCCTGGCCAGGCTCAACCTTGCTTAACTTTGGTAATCATACAAGAAGCAGTGTTTCAATGTGATATGGCTGTAAGCTCACTTATACTTAGAAATTTCAGATCTTTTCTTTATTCGATATACATATATAGAGAAGTCTTGGAAAATATGATACTCACAGGGCATACTGTAGTCAAGAGAGACAGAGGAAAATATTGAGTCACCTACCTTTCTTGTGAAAGCTTGTGTAAATGGATGGTAGATCAGATAGTGGAGGTGTTGTTAGTAAAAAGACAAACACTGCTAAAATGATACCAAGAGCCATGGTCACCCACATCTAAGAGTTTCTGCATTTGTTTTCTCTGTCTGCCATCAACACAGTGTCAC
This sequence comes from Acanthosepion lycidas, assembly GCA_963932145.1. Classification (NCBI taxonomy): domain Eukaryota; kingdom Metazoa; phylum Mollusca; class Cephalopoda; order Sepiida; family Sepiidae; genus Acanthosepion; species Acanthosepion lycidas. Next base: position 48,745,493 of record OZ010608.1, on the reverse strand, counting down.
CTGGAAGTTGTTCAGATTGCACCCACCAATGTTACCTAAATGTTATCTTTGGGTGGATGTTCTGCAAATTGACTGCTGAGTTACTTTATGGAGTATGTTCTTTGACAAGAGGTATTCTGTACAAATCACTGTTAATTGCAGTTTCGTAGTGGGCAATAAAACACCTGCATTTCCCATGTGCAATTATGCCATACAAACTATCAATGTGTCAAAATTACTTTGACTGAATATGTTTCTTATTTTTGGCAGCAATGTTTATAGATTGTAATTATGGTGAGTCATGCAACTGCAAATGTGGGCCATGCATTGTGTGCTGATAGGTGATGGCACACTGCTTAAACTAGAGGTGGCATTTTCTAGAAGAGATGATTTGAAAGTACATTTGGCACAGATTTTTATGAAATACTTTTTTATGCTCAGAAAATGATTCTAGTTCTAAGAATGTTGTTTCCTTGATTCTCTCTGGAGTAGTTCTTAAATAAAATAACAAGCATCATACCTGTTTACCTTTTTATCCCATCATAAATAAAAACAAAATTAACATCTACACATATCAAGGAAAGAAGGCTTGAAGAATTTGATACTCAGCAGGATATATTTGAAGGAAAGCAGATGAAATAAAAAATAGCAAGTAAACTACTTAACAAGCATGTGTAAATGAATTAGTGGGAAGGATGATGAAAAGATAATTCTTACTGAGAGTTACAAAAGGCAGGAAGTTGTGGAGACTCATGATCACCAACGTTTTTGCCTCTTTATAAAAAGCCAGGAAGTCTACTGCTGTACATGTTAATTTATCTCCATCCCTTCCTATTTCTCTGTCAAAATTCTTCCTCATCTATACTTGCCCTTCAATCATTTACAATGTCTTTATCTAGTAAAGGCTTACAGCCATATCATGTTTAAACATTGGTTCCCATATGGTCACTGAATTTAAGCAACATTGAACATGGTCAGTACCTAGATGGGTGACCACTTGGGAATACCTGCTGCTGTAAGCTTGGATGTGTGGGTGGTGTAATGGATAATAGCTCGGAAGTCATAATTGAAGATCTGTGTTTCAATTCCAGTTTGGTTCATTATAATCACTTACATGAAAAAAAAAAAAACCCTTGGGAAAGGTATTAAAAAAATTCTTACAATCTAAAAATATTTTCTGGTTTTAAATAACCTGCCAAGGGTTGATAAAATGCAGAAAACAAATCAATAAATAAATAAAAAATTTTTAGTAAGTCCATCCCAATATTTGTAGATCTGACCTCTTATTATTAACAAAATATAATCAAAATGAATACTTGTCTGATGTGTTTTTACTAATATCTTAGTGGAATAATAGATGTTAAAAGGTTAATGGTCAAAATGCTTTTTTCACAAACCATTAGGATTACATTGAATTTGATCCTTCCTGGGTGCCCCCTATTTTGGCCTTGTGCCTAGATTAAGCAAAGGTTAGCAGATAACATTATTTTGAAAATGTTGTGTGTTTTTTTTGCAGCTAATATTGCTATTGGGAAATAAAGTTACTAGTTCAGTGTAGTTGCCACTTCATTTCATAGTTTCTTTGAATTTTTAAATGATATGATTTAAATCTTTTCATGTTAAATACAACCACCTAAATATTTATGAATAAAAATATAATACACACACACACACACACACACATATATATATATATATATATATATATATATATATATATATATAATTATTATTTTGAACAATAAAAAACATTAAAAAATTAAAATCTTCAGACACTGGGTTGTATATTAATATTCTTTCGTTTTTATTATTTTAATTAGATTCCTCGACTAGTTTCAGCCAGTATGGCCATCACCAGAAGAAAAAAAATTCTGTTTGTTAGTAGCAGTGCACTACAGAACTGAATGACTTGATGGAGAAAATTAAATTTTGTCTGTAGTTTTTATTTGTTTTTTTATATTTTTAATGTGAATTTTGGTCAGACCTTGTGTTGGTCAAACAGTCTCTTTTAAGTTGTTATTTAAAATAAGAGCTGGATGGATTCATGCTGCTCTGAATTCCCTTGGTCATTTTGTCAGTTTTATTGGTTCCTGGAAAGGGGATGTGTTTCTGTTAAGTGTGTGTGTTATTTTGTGAGTGAATATGATGTAAGCGTGTATATTACTTTGGGTGTGTAAGCGTGTATATTACTTTGGGTGTTAAAAGTTGCTTCTTGGGATGAAATTAGTAATGTACAAGTTTTGTCATCAATTACCAGCTATTAGTCCGATATATAGAGTTGGATATCATCTCCTCCATGTAGAACTGTGCAAAAATTTCAGGCGGACCATAGACGTTGGTTCTTTTTTACTCAGGTTAGATGAAGCTATAATGTAAATAGTTTGAATTTTGCTTTGCTATTTTTCATCTTTAACATTTGCCTGATGCTGCCTTTGAATTTTTAAATGATATGATTTGGTTCATTAGTGAGTGAGTGAGTATGATGTGTAAGTGTGTATATTTGTGTGGGTGTGTGTATAAGTATGAGGCCTCAACACCTCTGTAAGCATATATATGGGCACTAAGTGGTGATAGTCTGTTTTGTGCTTCAGCCCATGTGTAAATTTAAATTTAAAAACACAAGCTGATTATTTGGCTTTTCGATTGATGTGATTTACACATGCAAGTCAATGAGAAGCAAGCAAATTTTTCAAAGGCAGATTTATAGATTTGTATATAAACAGATGGAAAATCAACCAAAATCAAAGTCAATAAATTAACTTTTGTCCATTCCCTGATGCTGTGGTCATTGTACCATACCAAGTACGGCATTTGTATGACTAGCTGGTGACCTTAGACAACTAACCTTTACTTGCTACATTGAAAACAAACATACCTTCCTTCACCATGAGGTCAAGTGGATGCAGCAACATTTGGATACATGCATGCACACACACACACACACTTCCTACTGGACTCTTTCTCTGTCTCTCTATCTCTCATATGCATCAGAACTTTTACACTTGAACTCTTGAAACTTTAACTTTCACTTTCAGTATTATGATATTGTGATAAAGATTAATTTTGTATTTTTACATTATCTTTTAATCATTATACAAGACTGATATAAACCCAAATCAGTTATATCAATATATGGTAGGATTGGCTGTTGTTGCAAGATAAACAACTCATCCATAACTGATAACCCTCCTAACCACCATATATATATATATATATATATATATATACACACATACACACACACATGTATGTATTTATATATATATATATGTGTGTATGTATTTATTCCTGTAATCCAAGATGTCTGATAGCACTTAACTGAGTTCAGTTAAGTGCAATCATATAAGTGCAAGAGGGGAATTATCCACTTTTGGAAAATGATATTTTGGGAAAAGTATGCCACCAACTAAAATGATTTGAGGAATAAAAAACATCTCTAAAAGCCATGGCTCAAATTACTGAAACCATTTGAAAACAGCTATTTTAAGCAATCTAAAAATGCTTGCATTAGAATTGTCAACCAGAGCATCAATCTGAATCAAAATACATAACTGAATTGACCAGTATTACATATATTAATGGCTCAGTTTTGACTGGTTGATTCCTATATCCAACACTAGTCAGATACAAAATATATAACTGACATGACCAGTATTATATCTATCTGAGCCTCAATTTTGACTGGTTGATTCCTATATCCAACACTGGTCAGATACAAAATATATAGCTGACCTGACCAGTATTATATCTATCTGAGTCTCAATTTTGACTGGTTGATTCTTATACTCAACATTGGTTAGACAATTGAATTTTTTTCTTTGTCAAATTGCTGTTCACATCACATTTTGACTGATTGATTCCTCAGCCCTCAACAGGTGTCTTTTGTGAGAATGAAGAATAGCTCTTTCTTACAGAAATGGAATAGATGATGCACTATTTTAACAACTGCAATTCTACAAAGAAGAATTTCAAGTTAATGGATTCTCTAGAAGACAAGAGTTGCTATACTATTTTTTGTTGCTTTTTTTTATCACTTTAGTTTTATCTGATCTATTTTTTTAGCTATTGAACTAACTTGAAAGAAAAAGAAGCTTTACATGAGACTTTGAACTGCAATATCTCATGTTACTGACAACTTATGTACAGTCATAGCCAAAAGTTAAAGACCAACCAACATTCCTGCCTGAATTCTGGGATGAGGCATTATCATTATTTACATGCAGACTATTGTCTTCATCTTTGTTGTTATTATCACAATGTTTCAACTGCTGTGCTATCTGGCCGTCATCAAATTTATGCTCATCTGGGTATCCATGAGGGGATTTTGAACTCGACCCATTATTTAATCTATGGGGTAGATTGTTCTCATTCCACTGCCTATGTTTAGGGATATCTCACCGAGTTCTTATTTAGTACAGCTTAGTTATTTCTCAGTTTTCACTGTACACACTACCTGACCCAAGGATTGAACTCACAATTACTCTATTCACCAAATTCACAAATCAATGTTTCAATCCACTAGGCTGAAAACACTTATTATGCATGAAAACCTAAAATTTGCAAACTTTTTAAACATGGCCCTCCACAACTTTCTATCTTTTGCCTCTTTATCAACTCTATTCTTGTTTTGACATTCACCCAAACTTATCAACTGGATTACTTAGAGTTTACATAAATGACAGGAGAATTCATTTAGTAAATAACAGGACAGCCTAGACTGGGGAGCAGTAGCTTCTATCAGAGTGTCTTGCCCAGGGAACACCACTACTGCAGTGCATGTGATGTACCTATGACCCTAATGGGTTACAGAGACTTGTAATCAGGATCAGGTATTAAGGATTCATTTTTGATACTGTCCCTTCAAGTGTTTTATGGTGGTGGGAATGGACTGACTATCATCCTAGCCCAGAGAGTCCAGTCTGTTTTGCTATGTAATCTAATAAAAAATGTACGAGATATGACAGCTGTCCCCATCACAATCAAGAGTCAATCTTTTTTAATGGATGTTAGTAAAAAGTAAATGTTCCCAATACATAGTGACATAAACAGAACAAACTCTCTCTCTCTCTCTCTCTCTCTCTCAGTTGTAACAGTAAACTTGTTAGATTAAGCTCTGAACCATTGTATCTTCGAAATGATTAAAGATCTTGCTGGAATTCTCCGAGGTTTTTATAACACTATTGGACACTACTTTGATCAATGAGAATGTATAATTATGCCCTAAGCTTAACAGAAGTATCATGATGAAATCGATCATAAACAAAAATGATATGTTCTTCATTAATTAATCATAGCTGAGGATCAGAAGCTCATGATCGATTGAAATTAAGTTCAAATATATATATATATATATATATATATATATATATATATATATTTATTCCAGGATCATTTTCCAACTTATTCAAGATGACATTTGCCCTCTTTAAATTTCTAACTTTCTATCCTGGTGTAACAAGATACCTAAGAGGTTTCATGTATGATTTCATTTTCAAGTTTTTTTCACTGCACTTAGGACTATCATGGCTGAAGCTCCTCTCTCACATGCCAAACGTCTTATGGATTGAGTTGGATCTTTTCTAATTGATCTCTCTAGCTCTAAATTGAAATGATGATCCCTCTTCCTGTTGTGATCACCTGATCCAGTTTTCCTCTCTACTGTTCTCTTGATGGTTCTTGAATGGACTTTGAAGATGGAAGCCAGAGTATGAATGTTGGTATGATTACTGAAGGCCCGAATGATTTTTTTTCCACTCAACATTGCTCAGTTGGGAAGACAGTATGCCTGACACAAAACAATCTTAGCCTGTTCTCTTTTTTACCTGAATAACTCAAGGGTTTTTTCAGTGATTCTTATGATAAATGCTGTTAAGATGGGTAAACATTTTATCTGAAAACCTGGCAAAAAAGAAACTCGGTTAGTTTTGTGTTTTTTTTTTTATTTAGATATTAAACATTTTGTGGAATGGATAATTATGCTGTTATGAAATTTGGACAATTTTGCTGTTACACTTTATGTGTGTATGTGTATGTATGTATGTGTGTGTGTGTATATATATATATATATAAAATTCATGAATGAATAGAAAGAAGTCAAAGGTTTGATGTGCCACTTCCAGAGCCCTGTTTGGAAGGACGGACAAGAATCTCCTTGAAAAGAGCCCACTGGCCTGAAAAATGACCTTTCCCAAATTTTTCTAATCTTCAATTATACAAACAGTTTGAGCAAAAGTCTTTGATCGATGCCAAAGTAAGATCACAATTCTGTTTTGAGTAATGCACTGCTGATCACAGTCACGTATATAATGCTTTAACAAAATACCCATCAATAGTAGTCTGTGAAAATATAAACATAAAACTAAATTAACACCCCTCCCAGGCTTTACCCGATCTGATAGAAAGAACTGGTCTCATTGATAAACAAATGCTCCATCCTTTCTTTAAAAATAGCACAGTGCAGTGGAAAGTACATTTCATTAAATCTGATGAAGTAATTCTGAAAGTTCTTGAATTAAATATTTCCATGATTACATATATTTTTTTTTCTAGTATCTCCATGCTATTTTGGTACATTTTATAATACGTCTTTAAGTTGTCTAAATTCTAAAATGAAGTATTCTTCATTATTTTATACATATTTTATTACTAGCTTAAAGTCCGCACTCCTAAACAGCAGTGATAATTTTGAAGAAATAACTTTGAATTCCTCAGTTGGCTTCATGGAATGTCAAATTCTCACTTTAACTCTGATTCGGGCTATGAGTCTAATTCTGGCCAAAAGAACAGTTTAAACCAAAAATATAAAACCTCTCACTTAAGTCTGATTTCTTGGCATTTTGAAGAAATAAAATTAATTTTCTCAATTCAAAAAGTTTTGGAGATATTTTAAACAGAATTTAAAACTAAAATTTTAAATTCACAAAGCTTTTGTATTACTTTAAATTCAATATAAATTAAAAACTTCTAAAATCACTAATTTTTTTCCAGTTCTTTTAAAATTTGAATTTTTAACTGTTCTCTCCGCATCCGAATGCATATCCCAGTGTAAGATGTTAAATCACAAGATGAGGAGCAGAGTTTAAATCCCAGGATCATCCTGATTCCGCAAAAGTATAATATGTCTATGTAGAGCAAGTGTGGCAAGAGTTAGGTTTCAGACACACGGACAGACAGACGGAATTTGCTGTTGATTTATTTAGATAAATAGATTTTATTCTATCTAGAATCTAAACAAAGTAAGAAGATACCAGAAATAAAAGTACTGAATTGCTACGTAATATCACTCCCTGTATAGTGAATTCTGAACAAATTCCTCACATGAAGAGGGGCTTTAAAGCAACAGAAATATAGCCTACAGAAAAATGATGAGAATACTATGGATAGATTATATAAGCAATCAGGAAGTTTTAAAGAAAATGAAGTATATATATATATATATATATATATATATATATATATATATATATATATATATATACTGATAATCAGAAAGAGTTGAAATTTATGGGACACATAATGAGAAAAGAGGGCTTAGAGAATATTGCACTTACAAGTCATATTGAAAGGTAGAAGAATAGAGGGATTTAAAAGCAACTATGAAGAGAAATGTTCAATTTTTGGAACAACCCTCATGCAGAATCTCTACTTTAAATTTAACTTTGTTTAATTTTTTTTTACCAAGCTCAAAGAGCCATTCAAGGTAGAGGGTTATTGAATGAGGTTGTTGTATGGGCATAAGAGGGGCCATTAAGAAGTGCGATTCATGACTATATTTCGGAAAGATAATTGTTAACCTTAAACTTGAAGAGGTTAAGATTGTAGTGATCAGGGAAGCATTCTCTCAGGAGTCTGTTCACAAACTAGCAGTTCTTGGGAAGAAGCTGTTCGAGTGGAATATCTTTCTTACTAATGTAATATAAGAGGAATGGCTTATCCCAATGTATATAGCATGATGGAGGACGCACAGTGGATTATTGGATAATGGATAAGATTGAGGAATTGGAGAGCCGAGTTTGAATTCCATTTGAATCCATTACATTCACATATATGCTAATACCCTTGAGAAAGGTATGAATCCTCTTCTTCTTCCTCCAGCTATGGATAAATAGCAAGACAGACTGGGTTCTATAGCCTTGGATGGCAACTGGTCTAAGGCAGAAAGAAATAGCAACATACTGCAGGAAAAAATCTGCCTTGTCAGTCATGTGTCAAAAGATACATGATCATACATGGCACATAACTTATGTAGCATGGTGGGTCTTGGCTGTGCAGGTCGGAAATAGTAGAATGAAGGAATGTTGCTCATCAGTACATTTGACGTGTAAACAGCGATAGAGCAGTGAGAGGCTTGTGATATTTTGTCTGTAGGAAAGGGTTTGCAGGGTGGAAAAATAATTAATCACCCACAAGACCGTGTAGACACTTTTGACCTCTGTCATGAATGGAAAGTGAGGACTGAGCAGCTACCACCAGAGAAACATCCTCACTTTTTGAAGAGGGGTGGAAAATGTAATTTTATATAGCAGCCAATTTAGTCTCTGTAAAGATTACTATTTTTTCTCCTTTGTTTGGTAATTAGACGACTCTAAGAGGATTTCTTTGAAAATAATGAAATGCTTGCTTTGATTTCTTTGTTGCATTTATCAGTTTTGTCAGGTACAATATATTCCAGGTCATCTTGTGGCTCGTAATTTTTCATGTATTTCATGCTGAACTGTGCAATCTCAGATTTGATCTGCCTTCAAACTTTGATCACAGAAATGACTTTTAATATTAAGCGTTTGAACCTTTGTTTTATTTTCACCCCAGCTTTATTTATTTTTGCATTTGTGAATAGATAATGAAACTTTGATAAAAGTGAAAAATGTTACATTCATAAACATTTTCTGTTTATTCTTTATCTTATCATATATATATATATATATATATATATATATATATATATATATATAATCATCCACACACAGGCCTGTTTCGCTGTATCACAGCTCATCAGTGGGGATAGACACCTGATTGCTTGAAGCTGGGATTGAATCCCGACTGATTTGGCATCAGTCAGAGTCTCTATTCCTGAGCTATCACTGCATGGCAGGGGGAAAAGAAAATTCTAGCATATTTTGCAAATGCCAGATAGCCATAGTGTTCGATTCATTCAATGAAGAGTATTGCGTTAGTAGAGATAGATGCTGTTTAGAATATATATATATATATATATATATATATATGATTAATAATAAAATAATTTATAATATAATTAATTGAAATTACATTTCAGTTAACTGCAGGTTATTGATTTTGTTTAATACAAGGGTTAATATCCTGAGAATAGAACCATACATAATATTACTTTATATTTTTAGACCTTATTAAAAATGTGACAGGCATACATGAAACTAAAAGGTTCATAGTAACATCAAGCATATCATATAATCAGCCTGTATTTCCCTTGAACCGATTTTCAAATGTTCTTTGTTTTTTTATAAGCACTGATGGATTCCACTGAATGTTTGAATTTGACATGAAACTTTTAGTCTCCTTCATGCTTGTCATATTTTTAATAAGAAAATATATATATATATATATATATATAATACTTATAGAGAATAACCTAATAGTGTTATTAATGGTAGCAACATTGGTATCCCATAGTGTCACTTTTGACATATGACAGACAATAACAAGCAAATAAAATCGGAAATATAAGCATACCTGACAGTAATATGATTTTTACTACTCTCTCTCTCTCTCACACACACACACACATATATATATATATATATATATATATATATATATATATTCATTCTCTCTCTCTCTCTCTCTCTCTCTCTCTCTCTCTCTCTCATATATATATATATATATATATATATATATATATATATCAAGAAAAATATACGGAAAAAACAAACAAAAATCGCCACATGCAATCATGCTGTTCCAATGTTAATATGTCAACGTCGGACGCTTCGGTCTAATAAACCACCCTCAGGACATATTCATAAAATATAATTAACATTATCAATTGAACATGACAAAGACGATGGACACAAGAACAATTGATAATGTTAATTATATTTTATGAATATGTCCTGAGGGTGGTTTATTAGACCGAAGCGTCCGACGTTGACATATTAACATTGGAACAGCATGATTGCATGTGGCGATTTTTGTTTGTTTTTTCCGTATATTTTTCTTCATACTGTCGGATCTATATCCATATATTTGCTTATATATATATATATATATATATATATATATCCCTTCTCTCTCAAATATATATCTATATATATTCATTCTCTCTCTCATATATATATATATATATATATATACACACACACACACATATATATTCACTCTCTCTCTCATATATATATATATATATATATATATATATAACATTGAGCAGTGTTTTTTCTTACACTGTAGGGTGTGTGCATATATATATATATATATATATATATATATATATATATATATATATATACACACACACACACGCACACACACTATATATGGGCACATGACTGAGTGGTTAGAACATTTGCTTTGCGTTTGAATCTCACCATAGTTGATTTGGCTGGAAGGAGACTTCTTAATGTTATTGGTCTGGAGAGGGATGATCCCAGCGTGTGGCACTTTTGGAAAGTGCCTGTAAAACCATACCATGGGTTGACCCCAGCCTTGCAAGTCAAACTGAGTAGACAGAACACTTGGGGGATTGTCTTTCTCTCATTTCTCTACCAACAGCATAATATGAATACATACAATATCCTCTACTGCTTGGCAATGAATAACTCATCTATTCTGTGTTGCAAAAAGTCAGAAGTTGAAACATGTCTGCAGGTGCTCACGTACAAATATTTGCTTGACTAATTAACCCATTGCTACACAACAGTCGTTATTGAAATTTAATTGTCACACTTCATATATTTCATGAATATTAAATATTTCGTTTCTTGATAGTTTTGTATAATGCTATCAGTAGATTACAAAACAAATATGTTCTCTTTTTCTGACGATATTTTATTATTCAAATCATGACAAATTTTTGGCTAGTTTTCCAACTGGATGCTTTTTCACCCTGCTTTCTGTCAGCCACCACCTGATATACGCCATTCCCTCGATCTGATTTAATTTGAAAATCAATTCTGACTTGCTATTGATCATATCTTTTAGATTTTTTTTTTTTTTTTTTTTTTCACTTTTCTGTCCCTAAGTTTTTTCTTTTTTGGAACAAGTTATGATTTTAATCTTGTTTTTCATTTAATCTTTTTCTACTGTTTGTGTTTTGTAATTTTTACTTACTCAAAAAAAAAAAACAAAAAAAAAAAAAATTAGAAAAAAGCCCTTCCCAATCTTATTAAATCTCTGAGGCATGTCTATCTCTGTTTCCCATTTTGATGCTCATCAAATTGAATATCTCTCATAGATGCAGACAATTTTGCCAGTTACAATCAGATCAGAACTGGTCGCTTGAACACTTATGCATTACAGCATTTTCAGTGAATTACCAACGATTTGGCGACTGACAAAATCATGTGTGCAAAACTGTAGAAAGTTTTCTAATGAAGAGATTATGTTAGGGCAGACAGAACACACCTAAAGCAAAATACAAATCGGGCCTGAGACTTGAGTAACCAGAGATGAAGGCAACTAATCCCCATTTAAGTTACTTCGACTGGACATTTCAACTCATTTTCTTCTCGACCGTGATCATCAACAAAAATTGAAAAGCAGTAAAATGTCAATTACCTTCTTTTGTTTTTTGGTAGTTCTCTCAACCGATTAGATAATGGGTAATAAGAAAACTTTTTGTCTGTTACCGAGACAGATGATGGTGTACTAGTCTAAATCAAGTAAACTGATACCAAATCTGGACAGAGATTTGTTCTAAAATGTCAAGATTTTGTGTTATGTGCATGCATGATTAGGGAGACATTGTCTAATTACACTCTGTAGCAAAACATCTTTTTGTCTGCTACCCTGACAGATGATGGTGTACTAGTTTAAATTTAGTACACTGGTACCAAATCTGGACTTGGAATTGTTCTAAAATGTCAAGATTTTGTGTTATCTGCATGGAGCGTGATTAGGGAGACATTGTCTAATATTAATTACACTCGGTAGCAAAAAATCTTTTTGTCTGCTACCCAGACAGATGATGGCAACTTTTCTTTTATGTGTCGTGTCCTGTCAGGGTGTACGTTATCATGGCTCTCCACTTTACCTCTATCCTTTGTAGCTCTTGATAAGTTTTCTTCCTTTGCTACTTCTTCTAGACCCTCTTCTGTCATCCACTTGCTTAAACCCACTAGGTATGTCACATGTTGCTTTCCCTTGTCTTTCTTTCTCTGTATTCACCTTGTGAGTATCAGAATCTCCAAGCCCTCCTTTCTCATTACATGTCCCAGAAATTTCAGCTGTCTTTTCTTGATGTTAAATATAAGCTTTGTTCTTGTTTGCATCTTCTCCAAAACCTCATCGTTGCTCACACACTCAGTCTATGATATCCTAAGCATCGTTCTGTAGAACTATATCTCTGTTGCCACGAGTCTGTTCTTCATGTTTGAGTACACCATCTAACATTTGCTGTCGTAAAGGAGGACAGATATCATGTAGCAGTTCAGTACTCTTTTCTTTGTTACCAACAAAATCCTCTTGTCTCGTAATATTCTGGCTAGCTTTTGGAATATGTCTTTGACTAGTTTTAATTTATTAGGTTGGTGCAAAAATAATGACGTAATAATGTCGTTTTTGGACGTATTTTTTAACGTCGAAAAACAACATTATTACGTCATTATTTTTGCACCAACGTAATAGTACACTGATACTAAATATGGACAAAGAATTGTTCTAAAATGTCAGAATTTTGTTATATGCATGGTTCATGATTAGAGAGACATTATCTAATATTTATTAGACTGGGTAACAAAAAGCCTTTTTGTCTGCTACCCTGACAGATGATGGTGTACTAGTTTAAATTTAGTACACTGATACTAGATACGGACATAGAATTATTCTAAAATGTCAGGATTTTGTGTTATGTGCTTAGGACATGATTAGGGTAATATTGTCCAACATTAATTACACTGGGTGGCAAAAAAAAATCCTTCTGTTTATAGAATGGAATTATAGAATATCATTTTAAAATGTGTTATTCTATATTCTCTTGTTTTTATTGTGAGTCAATAAAAGATGCTTGTTTGTGAAGACTTGAAAAAATGTAACTACCTGTGCCTGCTGATTTTCCTGCTAACAGCTTTCTTATTATTATCTGCTCCATCTTTCTTAGTGTGTCCAAGGGGATTATATAATAAAGTTTGGCAGTTGCTTTATTCAAAGCCACAGCTCACAAAAATAAATAAATAACACTTTACAGAAAAAAATGTCTTAAATAATTTCTTGTATGCTCTTCTTAAAATAATGACACTTTTGTCATCTTTTGTCATGGAAATCTAAATATCAAATTGGACAGTTCTATTAGCACTAAGTTTTGGCAACTGCATTAAAAATGTATTCAGCTTTTGTTTGAGGTTTTCATAAAAGTTAGTTATTACTGATATGATAGCTTGGTCCCAAATACAATATTTTCCTTTCTTTTTTTTGTCTTTTAAGTAATTTAACACTCACTTAAAAGACATGTTGGGGACATTTGTGCTAGATTCAATTTCTTTGTTAATTAGGAAATATTTGGTCAAGAAGAATATAAATTATACTTTTCACTGGTTTTATTTGACCTTTTTCAGACAGATGTTCACTACTGTTTATATATACACCTACTTATGAACATATACACAACAATCTTATAAAAGATACCAAAAGGTATAATACACTTTTTCTCTATTAAGTTAACCTTTAGCACTCTGCAATATTCATAAGTATTTCATCCTCATTCATTGGCTATAAGTGGCTGTACAACTGCTATAGCATCATCTTCAATTTTCAGCTTTTCATTTTCCTGTTGCCATAGCAGGATATGACAACACTAGTGCAAAAATTCAATCACACTATTGTTTGATAATCGTTGTTGCATACAGTGGCAGTACAAACATTTTGTTTGAGAAATAGTCACCTACACACAATGTGCTAAGGGTTAATCTGCCTAGAAGCACATCAATGTGCATGTTTTTCCATATTTTTTTTATTTGTTGACATTATGATTGATTTGTTTTTGTTTTATGGTTAATTGACCTTCTGCAGGTTTATTCAAAGCCAAGAAGTATTTTGAGAGTGCAAGAACTTTTTGGGGATAATAATGAATTACCAATACAAGTCATTCTAATTAACCCATAGCTGGGGGTAGAAGAGGTGTATTTGTACCTTTCCCAAGGGTATTTGCATGTAATTGAATATAATGAACCGAACTGGAATTGGAACTTGGCTCTCCAATTTTTAATTCCAAGCCATTATCCATTATGCTACCTGCACATCCATTCCCAAGTGGTCACCCATCTAGGCATAAATAAAATCTTTTTCCATTTAGTTTTGATGAAATATGACTTAAGATAAACCTTTCCAAAACAGAAACTATGATGTGGAATTGGCATGAAAGTAGTGATGGGATCTGCACTTTGAATCTATCATAAAAATTCAGGATGTGGAATTAGTAAATACAGAATATTTCAAATAACTAAGAGTATGGATCAGTTATAATGAATTTAATATAGAGGAAAAGGAAATTGTACATTTAATGAAGCATGGTGCAGTAATGAATATTGGCTCAGATTGAGGAATTGGAGAGTTGAGTTTGAATTCCAGTTGAATCCATTACATTCACTTATGTGCCAATACCCTTGGGAAAGGTGTGAATCCTCTACTTCTCCCCCCAGCTATGGGTAAATAGCAGGACAGACTGGGTCCTATAGCCTTGGATGGCAACTGGTCTACTGCAGAGAGAAATGGCAACCTATTACAGGAAAAATAATTTGCTTTGTCAGTCATGTATTGAAAGATACATGATTGCCTAGGCATGTATCACGCATGGCACATAACTGACTGATTAAATAAATTTAAATATGCATAAGACCACATATATTTATACAATTCACTACATTAGAACGTTTTTTTTTTTTATAAGCAACTACTTGGAGGTGAAGAGGCTGTATGTGTCACATGATTTAATGGTAGATAAATAAATAGATACATGCTGATTTGCTACCATTATATATTTGAAAATAAATATGAGGAAGAAACATGTATGTATAATAAGAAATATACTTATTATTTTGAAAAAAAAAAACTACACTTGTTTTAAGCTATTACTCCAAATTTTCATACCATCTGTTAACTATGAAGTCCTGTGGAACAATAAACCTTCTTTTAAAGTCTTTGGTATTAATTATTAATTTTGCATTCAAAGTAAATTTTCTGGAAGGAATTTCTTTTAATGTAAGAAAATTAAAATACATATCTATTGACATCATAAAATAATTAATTCTCATGTTTTCAGTCTGGATATATTTGAATTAAAGTGGTTTTTGGTGCTTTTCATTCATTTTTTGGACAGAAAATCTTTTTATTAATTAATAATAAATTAAAATATATTTTATTATTTGGAAAAAGACTACACCTGTTTTAAACTATGACTCTAAATTTTCATGCAATGTTTTAACTATGAAGCCCTGTGGAACAATAAACCTTCTTTTGCCATCTTTTAATAGAAATTAAAATGTGTAATTAATAATAAAATTAATAATATTGTTATCTCATTTTATATTAAAAACTGTTTTTTAAAAAAAAATAATCCCAAGTTTATGGGTGGCCTAGCTATTTTTAAGACGTATCCCTTTAAAATATAGCTAATCATGATTCTCCATGGATTGCTTTTCTTTCTTATCTGAAAATTGACATGATTTCTTAGCAAAGTAATTGAGCAGTTTCTTCTTACCTTCTCCATGGTTTGAAATTCAGATTTTTCCTTCTCTTAGACTGGTTGCCAGCCAAGTTTAGACCACTTAGTCAGCCTTTTTATTTAACCCATATTATTACTTTACTCGTATTCGAGGTGTCTTTATTCTTCTTATTTTATTCATTTACTTATCGGTTTTGTTTTGCTGAATTTCTCTTACAAAGTCTGTTTTAGAATTATTCAGCTGTTGATACATTAATTTCTATTGTCTCTTGAATAGATTTCCTTCCTACGTTGTCATTAAAAATTCAGGAGAAAAACAAGTTTTATTTTTCCCAATTATCTTTCTAAAACCAGTCACAAATCAACAAGAGTGCTTGTAATAGCATTAATAATAATTGATAATGATCAGACTAATAGCTTATGCAACAGACTGCAATAAAATAATACAAAGTACATGACTTGAAGTTGGCCATGTCTGGGGTGAAGAACTGTCTTTAGAAATTTATGCATACTCAGCCTTACAGACATGTTCTTTCACGTAAGCTCACTTTTATTTTATTTTATTTTTTAACCTGAGCTCATAATCTATCTAATCATCTTGCTCTTCTATAAATAATTATTGTCCTATAGAAATTGCTTTATTTTTAAAAAAATTTTTAGTCAATTCACCCTATGCAGGCAGTAATGCCACTTAGACGCAAGTGGCTGCTGGGAGGGAAAAAGAATGAAAACACTTTAGAAGGAACGACAAACCCAATTCTAAACAGGAAGCCATGAATAAACCTCTATTCCTGTTCAAAAGACCTGGATGGAATATTAACTGAATGATAGGCAAACATATCTACTCATATTGTGAAAAAGGTTTACACTCACATCACCACAGTTAAGCAATGTTGAGCCTGGTCACTATCTCGATGGGTGACCACTTAGGAATGCCAGGTGCTATAAGCTTGAACATGTGAGTAGTGCAATGGGCAATGTCTTGGAGTTGCAAGTCTGAGAGCTGGGTTCAGTTCATTATATTCACTTAAGTGCCTTCAACCTTGCGAAAGGTATGAATCCACCCCAGCTATTGGTTAATTAGTGGGACTTGTATCAATAAATCATTATTTTATTGAAAATATTTGCCTTAAAATCTAAAATATTTTCTGGCTTTAAATAACATAGAATAGGTTGATAAGCCATAAAAATCACTGGGAGCAATCTGCCATTATACAGATAGAAAATTGAATAAATGCATAAAAATAGAAAGGAACTTAATACAAAGATATGGATTCTGACCAAATTATTCACCCTTTATCGCGAGGATTATTTATTGATGGCCACAATTAGAGATGCAGATGACATAGTGTTGTTAGCAGACATAGAAAATAAAATACAGGAACCTCTACAGAAGATAGTAAAGGAAAGTGAAAAGAAAGGACTAAGAAAAATTGTAAGCAGTGAGAATGTATGGTTGTCAGCAAAAGAGACAGCTCAGCATGTGAATATGCAAATTACAAAATGGAGATAACAAAATCAACAATGTACAAAAATTTAAATATCTAGGAGTTGTTTTAACAGAGGACAGAAAATGCAACACCAAAATCTGAAGACTCACTGGTATAGTGAAATATGCCTTCCAAAATCTAAGCAAAGTAATAAGAAACAAGAAAATTTAATTAGAAAACAAAAAAACAAAGTGTACTTAAATGCTACATAATATCAGTCCTTCCATATAGCAGTGATGGCTGCACAATCTGCTCACAGAAATTTGGCTCTACAAAAGATACTGAAAATACCATGTACCTCCATGGAACGGGTAGCAGAAATTCTTGAAAAGCCCTTGGATAAAAATATAATTCTCATTTCTCAACTCACCCGGAAAATCTTGTCATATTAATTGGCTTTATTTATACAACAAACTGCTACTAAATTGCAAGGACTTAAAAATAATAAAAATTGATTTTGTTAAAAAAATGTTTCTGTTGGCATTCATTTTCTGAGCTGCTTGCATTTATAACCTTTTAAGAACAGAGGTGGCATCTCTGCAGATGTCTGTTCGGGAATGATAACCATAATAAAATCCAAAGTGTTGAATCTTATTGATATTGTTAGTACCTCCCACAGGTCTTTAAATTTACGTGTTTCTTTATTTCGATCAAAATCTCATTCAAATTTTATTACGGCTTTATTTTTATCAATGAGAGGTTGTGATAGAATGGGGAAGGTAGTGTTGTTTGCTTTTTTTTTTTTTTTTTTTTTTAAATCTGGTGATTTTCTCACAAGACTTGGTTTGTTTCAATTCCATTATCAGAAGGCAGGTAGCTTTGAAACACTGTTTAAACACATGCCCTTAAAGACAAATAAGAGAGAAATTGAAAGAAATATGTAAGCTTAGAAGTCTTATATTAAGGGCTGTTCTATATTTAGGCATTTCAACCATTAAGGGATTCTAAATCACTATTTTAATTCACCACCAATGGTGCCTTATTATGTCTCATTATATATATATATATATATAATCTCCATATACATAAATATCTCTATTTATAAAAGGCAGGATGTGTGTGTGTAACAAATGCACGGCCACAATTTTTGACAGATTTGTACCAAGATTTACTTGCACATGCTCCAAGTTAGTGGGAAGGTCAAGACTGATTTTGCATTTCCCAACTCCCACCATCAATAGTGGAAATAATCGATTTTTTTCATGCTTCTATGGCAGTTTTCATGTAGTTTGCAGCCATTTTCTACTGGCCAGAGTGAGAGCCTATAGCTGGCTGCCGCGAATAAGTAGGAAGATTCTATTGGCCAGCGTGAGAGCCAACAGCTGACTGACATGAATGTTAACTAGCATGCTAGCATGCAAAAAAAAAAATCAATAGCTGCATTTGTCACAAGTGGGAAAAATTTAAATCTGCATGGCACTTTACTCCAATTGGCTCATTCGCTTGCTTAAACACAACGTTGATTCTGATTCCGCAGAACTGGGTTGGGTGTGAAAACGTATTTGTTGTTAACATTCTTTTTTTATTCGGTTTTTCCAGTTACGAGTCCTTTTGTAAAGCTGATCGTTTTGTGTTCATTTTGTTTAGTTCTTTTTTCGTAACAGATTTAATGTTTAGTATAGAGCTTAGAAAAAATTTGCAGTGTGAGATAGGCAAGAAGTAAGGCATGTAGCAACATCAGCATGGCAAAGGGCACTCCATTAAAGGCAAGGAAGGGCCAAAATATTTTAAGTCAAGTGATAGCGATTGCTGTATGAGTCATACGATTTTTGAATCAAGCACGGGCAATGCCAGGCCATGCTGCTAATACATACATATATATATATATATATATATATATATATATATATATATATATATATATATATATAGTCTTAAGACTATATTTATGGGATAAAGTGCTCAATATCAGAGATAGAGCATGTGTAAATATAAAAGTGAACGTAGAAGCCAGTTAGAGTTATTGTGTCTAGCATGAAACAGACTGTCGCCTCTAACTGTTGACTTTTATGTTCACTTATATATATATATATATATATATATATATATATATATATATATATATATATATATTCTTTTTATCTCAATGTATATATATATATATATATATAAAACAATGATTTGATAAAAAAAAATAATTTATTATTAGCTTAAATAGGATAATATTAAAAAGGGATAACCTGAGTAACCTTTCAGCCAAACCTCAATCAGAGAAAATAGTTGATAAAATTAGTATGTTGATATATAACAAGAGTGGCAATCCCCTATGGGACTAAATGGGAGAACAAAACTGATTAAAATATAAAATCATAACAAATTGAGGTTAGTAAATTCAATAAAATTGATAAATAAACCTGAAAAATGCACCAAACACATATCAGGAGAGCAAGGGAAAAAAAAATTAATGTTCTCTTAAAAGAAGTAGTGAATAAACATAGCTCTCCTTTTGTCAACAAAGAGTTGGCATGCTCAATTTGATAGTGACAGCCTCAACGATCTTGAGTAAATGCTGAGATCATACTCTAGGCACAATCTGAAAGAAGTTCTCTTGGTATTGGCCAGAACAAGCATGATTTTCAATCAAGTGCTGGCCGATGGCAGAATCCAACACTGATTGTGTTATTTGTGCTGAACCATGCAACTCACCCCCACCTGATACCGGTCGGAACATGCTGGTTAATTCTCATGACCAAGCATAATCTGCGTCACTCGTACACAATCAGCACCACACTGACATAGAAATAATAAGCAACAGAGCTATTAAAGAAAGAGTGAACCTTATCCTTCTGAAAGAAGGAAAAACACTTCTGGTAGAGAAAACTACTCACAATTTAGTGATCCAGCGAGTGTTTGTGTGTGTGTGTGTGTGTATATATATATATATATATATATATATAGTGTGTATTTCGGCAGCATCTTTTCATTCATATATATATATATATATATATATATATATATATATATATATATATATATATGTATTGTGTGTATTTTGGCAGCATCTTTTCATTCATATATATATATATATATATATATATTGTGTGTACTTCAGCAGCATCTTTTCATTCATACACGTTTCATTAAATAATATAGACAAGTGTTGTCTATTTATTTTATGTAAACTTTTTTCGTAACTTCTGATAAGTTTAATAGCATTATCGTTGAAAGAAGAAAGAAATTCACAATAGTGATCCATATTTTTTTAATACAATCTAAGATTTCGGCTTACATAAGCCATTATCAAAGATGTCAATTACAACATATTAAACAATATACGGACACGACAGTGATGATAGTCGGTCAATGTTTACATAGAAGATTTCTAAGCAACGATAAACACGTGCATATAAGATGCTAGAAGTGAAAATCGCACCGCATCTCATGACGTCACACATGACCACACGAGAGTGAATTGTAGAAGTATGAATTGAAAGCCATTGGTCTAAACCAATGGCTTCTGTTACCAATTATAGACATTTAAGAATATTTCTAGAGATGCCATAATTGATTTTGTTTAGGTTCGGTTTCAACTGTTTGATGTATAATGCTTCAAGGATTTTTAGTTTTTGTCTATTGTTTTCATGTCAAAGTATAATTGTGTTTTCAACAAGGATTTTCCGGAATTGTGTATGCGGCCAGGCATGTTGTTTTAAATGCCTAAAAATGTTAGAGTTTTCATTCAAATATAGTGTCAAGCGTTGTGAAAGTGAGTTTGTCATGTGACCAACATAAATATTATTTAATTTGTTTAATTTGTTATAAATATTATTTAATTCGTTTGCACAGATACTAATATTGGTCCTAGTTAGAGGGTCAATAAACAATACTTTAATACTAGGTATCATACACAGATACTCCACATCCTAGGCAGAGAGCTGAGGATTGGCAGTGTGATTGGATGAAGAGTCTACATATACTACACTGATCCTTGGTAGAGGGTCAAGAAAGCAGTGCTTGGTATCATACACAGATACTCCACATCCTAGGTAGAGAGCTGAGGATTGGCAGTGTGATTAGAAGCAGAATGCACACATATTACACTGATCCTTGGTTGCAGGTTAAAAAGCAGCACTTAGATACAAAGGAGAGTGCATAGATATTTTGATCCTAGTTTGATGTGCTGAACTATACATAAATAATCCAATCATTTTTGGCAAGAAAGATGCATATATGTATTTCTTTTCTTTTCTTTGTAATATATCTATAGCTACAGAAGAAAAATGTGTCAAAAAATCTTAGTAGTAAGCAAAGAACATCATCTGCCACAAAATTACTTGGGGGTTCCAAGGAGATAGATTGCTGCATAGAGATATGCTAATGGGGGTGGTAGCTTGAGGAAAAACAAAATTTCTTTTAAAAGATGTCTTGGAGCATCTTATTTCTTCCAACTGAGCAGAATTGTGTAAATTCTCAATAGACCCAAAATTTGATGGTTAAATCATCATCGTCCACGTCCAAGTGGTTATGTCACTTGAGTGAAATCATGTATTCAGTCATAATAATGTGAATGATTTTGTTCAAACTGAGTTAATTATTTGTCCAGATCTAGTTTTTTTGTTTGAATTTTTGTGATGAGAAATTATCAATCACAGCATTTTTTTTTCTTTTCAAGCCCTCATCTTGGCTCTTATTGTCACAATGCTTCAACCACTTTACCCCTGCCTTCTTCAGATGTTCATCATATTTTGTAACCTTATGGGAATTTACAAAGCTTAGTAGAGACCAGCAATATCTTTATGTGCCATATCCTTTCAGGATGTAGGCGATCATGGCTCTCCATCTCCCTCTATCTCTTGTAGGTCCCAGCAAGTTCCTTTCTTCTGCTTCCTCCCCCAGATCATGTTCTATCATCCACTTGCTTAAGCCCACCCACACATTGTTTTCCCTTGTCTCTCCTTCCCTCTATTTGACCTATGAGTATCAGATTCTCCAAGCTCTCTTTCCTCATTATGTGTCCCAAAAATTTCAGCTGCCTCTTACTGCCTCCTCCTTGTTTGCAACCTCTCTAAGTCCTCATTGTTGCTCACACACTTGTTCATGTTATCCTCAGCATCCTTCTGCTGAACCACATCTCTGTCGCCTCGAGTCTCTTCTTCATCTTTGAGGAAATTGTCCAA
>OZ010608.1:48628057-48718057 GCA_963932145.1 Acanthosepion lycidas | reverse complement strand
TCTTTTCGTTCATTAATATTGGTTTGTTTTTTATTCTCTTGCCATCAACCAGTGCTGTTGAAATGTTGCATAAAATATAAGAAGCTTGGGTCTAGGAGGCTGCATTAATTCTGAATTGAGTTACGTTTATCTGTCTTGGCTCAATTCCAAAATTCACATGCTTTCATCTTTTCTCCATGTACAAGGTCTGTCCAGAAATGACAACCATTTAATATGAAGAAAAAAAGAAGCTACCTAGGACAATGGCGTTTTAGTCCACTTCAAAGTGCTCCCTTTGAGCCCCTTTCATGTTTCAAAAACAGCTGAGTTTTCTTTTGGGATCACCATCAACTGTCTTGTGTTCTTTTTTTTTATTCTGGGTTTGGATATATCACATTGAAAGACTGGTTCTCCTCATCATCACCAAAGTTAAGCAACATTGATACTAGTCAGTACCCAGATGAATGACTGCTAGGAAATACCAGGTACTGTGAGCTTGGTTGTACCATTAGGGTAATAGACAATGGCTGAGGATGAGAAATCGAAGAGCCAAGTTTGAATTTCAGTTGGGTTTCAGTACATTTGACTGTATTCAAGATCATCAAGTTAATGCAAATGGTTCTTTGCTTAGCTACATAGTATATGCTTTGCCAGGGCTACATACAGTTTTCCTTTTCCTAGACTGGTTACCACCCAAGGCTATAAGATACAGTATCTCCAGCTATTTACCCATAGCAGTGGGAAGAAGAGTTGGATTCATGCCTTTTCTCAAGGGAATTAGCATGTAAGTGAATGTAATGAACTTGACTGGAATTCGAACTTGGTACTCTGAGCCACAGTCCATTACTCTGCCATGCCTCCCTTCATCACATTCATTTATGAACAAATACTCTTGGGAAAGGCATGAATCCATCTCTTTTCCTCTAGCTATTAGAATTAATATATGGAAAAATCATTGTTATTCCCAAAAGATTGTTACTCTGATGACAGAGTAACCATATAAGAGCATGTCTGTTCACAAAACTATTAGATTGGTGCAAAAATAATGACGGTTTTTGATGTATTTTTTTAACGTCAAAAACCGTCATTATTTTTGCACCAACCTGATATAATAAGATCCCCTCTAATTGGTTGTCAGGTTGCACCAAAACCAGTCATTGAGATATTAATTGCTGAACTATTGTAGCCACAAAGGCAATTGTTCAAAAATCTTGGAACTGCATTTCTCCTTCAAATGTATATTGAAGACAATAAAGCCACTAAGACACAAGGGGTTACTGGGTGTGAAAAAATTAGGAACAGAAACATTAATAATGAGCAGGAAGAGAAAAGAATAATCAGGAGGATAGTAGATAGTGATTGACATTGCATTTAAATTTCTGCAGATTAAAGTTGGCTAGAAAGCATGGAGCCCTAAGGGAGTTCAACAAGTGAGAAGTGTGATAAAAGATAATATGTTTATTATTTTCTGCTTTAAATGACAGTGTTGGCCATTCACCTTTATTATGATTTTGTTTACATTGACAAAGGTAAACTAATCAGTTTAGAACCTTTTCTCTGACTTTGTCGTTCACAATTAAAATGTTGCACTCAAATCATGATGCACTAATATCTTCATTCTGGTTTTTATTCATGTAAAACTCCACCCACTGCATGTTTGTACTTTCATCATTAATTCATGAAAGAAAACAATTCTATGACGTATCTCATAATAAAGGAAGAGATAAACTTTGAAAGATTGAAGTGGAGACGATTATTTTATCTTTTCTTTCGGCTATCAAATTTAATTGAATTAGAATTATACCCTGCTTCTTTGCATTTATATTTTTTTTTTTTTTTTTTTGCTTGGAGATTTTCTGTCGTTATAAATTCCTCTTTGTTTTCCTTTGTCTTGTTAAACTTTGAATTCAAATGTTTATTTTGGTTCATTTTCTTTTTGATTTTATAAGGAATTCAAATTTCCTTTACACTACAAGCAGCAAATATTAATCTCCCAAAGTTGATAATAGCCATTGTGACAACTTTTTTTTAATCATTTCACCCCAAGCAAGACGGAAATGCCACTAATGCGCAGGAGGTTACAGACAGTGAAAGTGAGAAAAAAGACTGAGGAAGGATTGAGGAAAGCATAAAAGATGAATGGGATTCAAGAACACAGAAGATGGAGATTGATGTTGCATTTAAATTCTTGAAGATTGTAGTTGTCAGGGAAGCAAGGAAATGGAAGGGAGTTCTACAGGTGGGAAGTTGGGAGAAAAGAAGCTGTTGGTTACATTTAGGTAATTTAACAGTAAAACAGTGCGACGTAGTTGCCAATCTAGTAGCATGCTTAAATTCATGTAGTCGAAGCAGCAGGGAAAAAACCGAGAGTGAAGTTGAGAGAAAAGACTGGGTATGGATGAGAGGGGGGGACTGAGGAAAGGATAAAAACTGAATGGGGTTCAAGAAGATAGACATGGCAATTGATGTTGCATTTAAATTTTTGAAGATTGTATTTATCAGGGATGCAAGTAAATGGAAGAGAGGTCCACAGCTAAGAAGTGTGAGAAAAGCAACTGTTCGAATAGAAGTGGCAGTTGCATTTACCTATCTCAACTGTAAACAAGTGGGACCTAAATGCCAATCTAGTAGCATGCTTAAATTCATGCAGTTGGAGAACCAGGGATTGTTATTGTTAATGTAATGTTAGCCATTTCATCATAAGGAAACATTCAGCATTGATTGACAGAGCAACCTCTGCTTGTTGAAATTTATAAAATTTTATGTTAAAACAACATTTAAGGTAAATAGGTCTCTCGAGTCCAGTAACTGTTATCATTCTTTCCAGTATTGATGAGGGGGTCTTCCTTCCTAACCTTTTGTTTGAAGTTGTTTGGAATGTCAACATCTTAATTATGTAATTATTTTTTCTGAGTTATAAGTGGTATCCATTTTAGTTGTTGCTGTTGTTGAGAGTCTAAGTGATGTACTTTCTGTTGTTTGGTACAGATTTTTTTTAGGATTATGTAGCATCAATCCACAAGGTTGGTCTTCGCTAAGACCTCCAGGTTTTGTTCATTCAAAGCCATTTGATCTGAGAAAGTAGTTATATAAAGCTGACAAGTTTGATATGTTTTCAATGAGGCTGGTTCTCTGCATAACATCAATATGAAGTCTTGATCTGACAAGGCTTTTAGATTAGTGTTTTGGTTCTGTAGCAATTTGCAGTGTTCAGCAAGACTATCCCTAGCACCGCCAAATGGTTTCTTGAAATTCTGAAATGAAAGAATTATTATTATTATCATATTATTATTCTGTGTGTTCCTCCATTCCCATGTCTGTTACACCATCCCATTGCCTCAGATAAATAATGGCCTATTCAGTTTTGTAAAGATGGAAGAAAAAGTTATATCAGAGGTTAATCCAATATATTTGGTTGAGTCGTAAAGAATATTCAGTTTTGTTTATTAATTTCATTCTACATTTTATTCACTGATATATTCACTGTTATTTGCCATGACTTGTTATTATCTTCAATACCTTTTGAGTAAATTATGTGAAATGTTTTTTTTTTGATGAACTCTTGAATCTGGCTTTCATTAGAAAAAAGTTTTCTCTCATGAAAACATTTTGCAGTGGTCAAAAAAAGGTAATGCTCAGTTTATGCAAGATCAGGTGAATGGTGGGTGGAGTAGAACAGACCAAACAATTTCCAACTTTCCGCACTCCCCACTATATTTTTTATTATGGAGTGGTTTCACAGTGTAAGCTTGTATTTGTACTAAGTCGGTCCTAAAATAGGTTTGACGTACAAAACGTTAGGAACTTGATATAATAGATAATGACGCATAGAAATCTAGTTGTGGTCGCTGATACTTTAGTATCTGACTAACGGTCATCCGGCATCGACTGACTGACCCACTGAGCGACTCCCTCGTTACTCTTACTACTCCTACTTATTATAGGTGGGAGAGTCTATTAACTATAGAATAGGGGTGTTCCACTATAACAATTTTTTTATTTTTTTTTCCCTGCTGTATGCTGCCTTGAGTTTTTATGAAAGAGAACATTTTTCCTCTGGTTGATGAACACAGGCTGCTTTCCAATGAAACTTTTATCAACATGTTGCAGCTGCTAGATATGTAAATGTGCATTTCATGTTTCAGTGCATTTTAAGAACACTAAATAAATAATACCCTGTTGTTCCCACTGCACACGCAACATTACATTTTTTCTATCAACCTCATTTTTTGAGGTCATTTGTGGAGATTTATCTATATCATTCCTCTGACATTGTTGTATATAACCCACTTTTCATCACCTATTATAATATATTTAAAGAAAAATTAGAATGATGCATTCATCATTACAGCAATTTTGACAAAATGGAAATTACTTATAACTCAATCTAACAAATGCTATATTACTCAACATATAGCATTCACTTATCATTTGTCAAGAAATATTTTTGCAAAGACTCATAATACTCAACAGATATATCTATAAGTATCTGTCATAATTTTCTTTTTTATTTTAAAATATTGTTTTTTTTATTCACAATTGTTTATAATTGGATGCAAAAGTAGGTAAAAAATATTGATTGATTTGTTTTTTATGGCTTATCTACCTTTTGCAGTTTATTTAAAACTGGGACATTGAGATTGTAAGAATTTTTTGGAGATAATAAAGAATTTTTTTTTTATACATGTCCTACTATTTAACCCATAGCTAAGGGTAGAAGAAGTGGATTCATAGCTTACCAAAGGTATTTGTTCATAATCAGGACTGGAATTGGAACTTGGTGCTCTGATTTCTCTTTCTCAGCTCTTATCCATCACACCACCTGCACATCCAAGCTTACAACACCTGGTATTCCCAAGCAGTCACCCATCTAGATACTGACCAGTCTCAACATTGCTTAACTTTAGCAATCAATCAAGAACCGGTGTTTCAATGAGATATGGCTGCAAGCCCAGCATAAAAAAAGTGCAGGAGTTGGGAGAAAAGTGTGTTTTATACAGTGAGATATATAGTAAACTACAATAACATTTTCCTTGAGAAATTTCCTGTATCCACATGAAAAGTGATAAGCCATTTGATTGATTGGGTCTCTATGATCTTTTCTTTCCAATTCTTTTGGCATCCATTGACCTTAACTGCTTAATGTGACTTACATTGGAATTGTTTTACCAGACACTTGTTGACCTTTATAAAATCACTAAAGACAGCTTTATTGACCTTTTACGAATGAAGGCAATGTTTAATACTCTTTTGTTTTATCATTTGATCATATTGGATGGAAAACAGTGAAACTAAGCCAATTGTTATTCTGTAAATCGATCTGCAGTTTTTTTTCTCTATTCCAGTTTATGTGTGAATTCCAAGAGTTGTTAAGACAAATTGATATCATTCTATTTCATTTTTATCAACATATAAGCAAATATACAGGTGTATAGTCAGTATGGAAAGAGGAGGTATCTTTCTTTCCAGTTAATATCTATCAATCTCATCTCTCTTCCTGATTAGTGTATACCAATCTCTTCTCTTTTCACAATTAATGTGTACCAGTCTTTTTTCTCTTTCCATTTAGTGTATACCAGTTTTTTCTCTCTTCCTAATTAGTGTATACCAGTCTCTTCTCTCTTCCCAATTAGTGTATACCAGTCTCTTCTCTGTTCACAATTAGCATGAACCTAGTATTTTCTCCCTTTCCAATTAGTGTATACCAGTCTTTTCTCTCTTTTCAATTACTGTATACCAATCTTTTCTCTCTTCTACATTAGTATATACCAATCTATTTCCAATTAGTATGAAGCAGTCTTAACTCTCTTCACAATTAGTGTCTGCTATTCTCACCTGTCTTCCCAATCAATGTATACTAATCTCTTCCTGATTAATGTATACCAATCTCTCTTCTCTCTCCCTAATTAAAAATTGGTATACACTGTATACCAATCTTTTCACTCTTCTTGGCACTGGCATCATCACAGGAGTTGCCAGAATGAAACTGAACATAATATCAGGCTGTCTTCGGCTCTCTGGCTCCAGATTTCAATTCGGACTTGTCCTCCTCCTAGACTGATTGCCAACCATGAATACAGAGCCTAGATTATCCTACTATTTACCCATAATTTTAATATATTCTCTGTTTGTACCTTATTTTTATAGATACAAATTTTTAATTAAATGCTCTGTATTAACAACATTTACTGGCCTGATTATCCAAGAAATCTCAAAGAAAATATGTGTCCTCTGACAGGAATCAAAACTGTATCCTACACGGAACCATCATATAACCTGACATGCTATACCATTTAGCTATAGAGGAAGTGTCTGGTTAGTAAGGTTAAATTACTGTTTTTAAACTACAAATTTCCCATGATTTCTCTTGAATGCTCATATCTGCTCAAGGAGTATCTTGACATAAACAAATGATATCAGGTCGGTAAATGTTGTTAATACTGTTTATTATAAACTTAAATATTTGTATCTATGAAAATAAAATATAAACAGAAAATATATTAAAATAATTATTGAACTTAGTCCATTTCATAATTACCCATAATTGGAGGTTTGAACTATATATATACACACACAGAAGCTACTATATAAAATTTCTACACTTGCTTTGATAAATTTCAACTCAGGATTAAAATGATTTGCGTAAAAGGTTTTCCTCTTGTCTTTTCTCTCTCTCTCTCTCTCTCTATATATATATATATATATATATATATATATATATAAAATATAAATTATTTTTCCTTGTCATATCCACCTAAAAGCTATTCACAGTTGGAAACTGTTGGGCATTGGAGAATATCCCCCTCAGCAATCATTTATCTTCTTTACAGCATCCATTGCCTCCAGGCATTTTGTTTCTTAACGTGTTCAAAGCCAGCAGATACACTGACCTGGAATTGGTATTTTGCTCTAAGGCATTCACAGGATATTGTTGGCCATACTGAAGCTTTTCCCTTCAGTCCAAATTGAAAAACAAACACAAAAACTGTGTTTGTCATGCAACAAAACTTCTTTGAGTACTGAAAAGAGAATGGTAACAACTTCTTCTTCAAAGAAATTATTTTTTTCTTTCAATTTGTACTGTCTTCAACTTGTGTGATTTTTATAACAATTCTAATTAAAAGGAAGGTGCATGTAACATAGTTGTTACTGGCATGTTGAACTCAATCTGAGGCTGTTGTATTTGATTTGTTTTAAATACCCTTCAAAAAGGCATGAATCCTCTCTTCTTTGCTCCATCTAGGGTCTAGTATATTACATCCTTAATTTTCCAGACACCTGGGGACTAGGGTTGAAAAATATGTTTGGCTCATCCAAAATTGCAGATCATCAGAAATGTATGCAGAAAAAAGTAATTTTCTGAAATAAATTTGATGTTTGCATCATCTAAAAACATTATCAAATGCTTTGTTCAAGGTTTTGACCAATTTATTTTTTATTAAAAAAAAACAACAATTTTTGACTGGCCTCACATTTTTCTGCAGCTAACTTCCAAAGCTAGATTAAAGAGTATGTATTTGTAAGGTGAGCTTCTGGTTGAAAGTGCAACCAATTTAAACATTTGTCAAACATAATCATTGCTTTGGGGTTTGAAATTGAAATTTTGAATGCTGAGTATAGTTTTTCTACAAGGGTAAGTCAAAAATTATATACATTTTTACCATAAGGTATCTCTAGGTTTGTCACAATGCCTTATGCCCATGCATGCTTATAGGTGCTACTTTTGTGATCATGTGATTGAAGTTGAAGCTTGCTGCTCTTACAGTGTAAACATGGTCACTCCACTAGCAGTGTGCACCAAGGAAGAACAAAGAACAGTGATTCAATTTCTCTGATCTGAAGGTGTGTCAGGGACTGAAAAAAAAAATCAATCAGTGACAGTTTATTGCTAATTGATTAAGCAAGTAACCAATTTCTTTTAGTTCTTGGTGGTTGTAATTGTATGTTAACCCTATCAATTCTACTATGGAGGATAGGGTCACAGCATGGCCATGTTAAATATTGCTGTGATGGTTTCCATAGCAAATAGATTTTATCAGATGGAGTTGCTAGCTCCATACTCAACCAGTTTTCAAAGTTGCTCTCCTATCTTGGTTGCCAACCAAAATAGGGAACACGTTCTTCTCAGCTATAATACTTCTTCGATTGTTCGGGCGTAAGATAAAGAAAAAATCCTGAAATCATTTTTTTCAATTAGTCAAACTAAGCCCATTCTAATATTTCTTCTCAGAAAGGCATTTTGAGAATTTACGATAACATATTTTTAGGTTTGTCGCGATTGCCTTTTGCTCGCGCGGGCTTATAGTTGGTACTATTGTGGTCCCATGATTGAAGTTTGAGCTTGGTCGTGACAACTTTTTTCTCGCTGTTACTGTTTAAACATGGCCACCCAACTAGCAGTGTGCACCAAGGAGGAAGAAAGAGCAGTGGTCTGATTTCTCTGAGCAGAAGGTGTGTTATCACAGCTCAGCAAGTTTTTATCTATCCTTTTAAGGAATACATATCTCTTTGTTCAGATTTTCTCAAAATCTCATATCTTCAGAAATTGCTTTGATTTGTGTTTTGAATATGAAATTCAGCAGATATGGGCTTTTGGGAAGATCTGAAAAATGTGTTGTACATTCCTTAAAAGGGTAAATAGAACCATGCTGGACTGTTATGCACTCTGTGGCAAAGTGGTTCAAAGTATTCTGGCTCAGGTGGTAGTTTCACCTGAAAGGACATTTTCTTTGATGTGCAGACCAGTAGATATAATATATATTGTTTTAAAACACAAAAAAATGGGGCAGCTACTCAAAACAATGTTTGAAGTAATAATATATATATATATATATATATATATATATATATAGAGAGAGAGAGAGAGAGAGTTGAAAGGGAAGTTGAAAAGTTATTCATGTAATCAAAAATAGCTGTTCAAAAATAAAATTTGTTTAGTCAGGTCAAGTAGTTTTCAGCACCCCAATTTTGTGTGTGTTGTTGGTTCTAAAATCAGAATTGATTTTTATCCTGTTTTTTATGACAGTTTTTTATTCTTGGCTCTATGTTCAACTGTGTCCAAATCGGTTATGTGCCATGCATGATATATGCATAGGCGATCCTGTATCTTTCGATACATAACTGATGAGGCAGATTTTTCCTGCAGTAGGTTGCCATTTCATTCTGTGGTAGACCAGTTGCCATCCATGGCTATACAACCTGGTTTGTCCTGCTGTTTACCCATAGCTTTAAGAAGAAGAGGATTCACACCTTTTCAAGGGTATTAGCATGTAAGTGAATGTAATGGATTCGACTGGAATTCAAACTCAGCTCTCCGATTCCTCAATCCAAGCTGCTATCCGTTACTCCACTGATGTAATGGAATAACCTGCCACCCGCATGAGTGGTGGCACTATAGGTGGTAACCACCTATAAGCATCCGCTAGGACAGCAGACAGGAGAGTCAAGCTGCGATCTGCAAGACTGGCGGCCTTCTGATAGCAGCATGCACACAACTGTACTGACTTGCAATGACTGTGTGGATAACTGTTATTTCTTTGCTTGTTGTACTGGTTTCTACAATAAACCTGTTACTATTTATCCACCATATTTGTCCATTCCATATTCCTATTAGCATGGAATATAATATACACCATACCTCCTAACCAAATAAATATTTTAAATATTTTCAGTTGGTTAAGACAATAAAAATTTTGTTTTTTATGGCATATATAAATTGTTGGAAATACATTCATTTGATCAGAGACAGTTTCTCTCTTTTTTTTTTTTTTTTTTTTTTTTTTTTATGATATTAGACCTCCCCCCCCCCATATATTCTAAAATGTTAACGTTCTATGATGCACTTCTTTTTTTTTTTAATTATTTTCTACTGGATTTTTCTAAACTTTCCTCATTGGTTGCAAACTTTTTAAAGATTAAATTGTTTCCAAGACATTACTTAATTTCTCTCAGTCAAGCCAAATATTTAATTTAAAATATACATAAAAAAAAAAATGGAAAATTCCGGTAATAATTAGACAAAGCAGTTTATCAATTATGCACAGATTTAGAAATCCCTGATCTATGATATGTTAGTTTTCTGCTTGCCTTACTAATGGGATTTTTTTTTTTTACAGTATATATGCTTCTGTATGCATTGTGTCCCTTCAGAATGAAGGCGATCATGGCTCTCCACAATTTCCTGTCCTTTGTAGCTCTTAATAAATTTTGTCTTTCTGCTATCTCTTCTTAACCTTATTCCACCATCCATTTACTCAAGCTTTCTAGGTAGGTTATGCATTGTTTTCCTCTGCCCCCACTTGCCTTCAGTCTGTCTTGTGAATATCAAATTTTCCAAGCCCCCTTTCCTTATTAAGTGCCTTAGAAATTTCAACTATCTCTTTTTGATATGAAGTATGTCCTTTTTCTTTCTATTTTCTCTAAAACTTTATCATTGCTCACATGTTCAGTTGATGGTATTCTCAGCATCCTTCAGTAGAGCCACATTTCTGTTGGTTCAAATCTCATCTTCATCTAGCTTATGGTCACATTACATTTAAACACTGGTTCCTCTATCATTATCAAAGTTAAGCAATGTCAAATATTGTCAGTGCCCAGATGGATGATTTGTTGGGAATATCAGGTACTGTAAGCTTGGTTGTGTATGAATCCACCTCTTCTTTCCACCAGCTATGGGTTAATTAGTAAAACTTGTATCACTAAATCATTATTATCCCCTCCTCCCCAACAAAACTCTTACAATCTAAAAATATTTTCTGGCTTTAAATAACCTGCAAAGGGTTGATAATCAATAAAAGATGAATGAATGAATGAATCATCATCTATAAGAGAGATTGTCCAGCATCCACTGCTATATGTTAGAACTGATATTATGTAACAGTTCTGTACACTTCCTTGTTTCTAAAGAAATTTTCCTGTTTCTTAATACTTTCTTTAGCTTTTGGAAGGCAGATTTCATTGTCACACTGTCTTCCCAGAATTTAGTTTGCATATTTTACAGTGACCTTCTTTGTTAATTATATCTACTTTGAGTTTTTTTTAACATTCTATATAAGATCTGCTATGCCTGATGTGCTTTATTTCTCTTTAAATGGGGATAGTCAGAAAAACAATTATTGAATAGTGAATCATTGTATCCCTTTTAGTAGAGCAATACTTTGTACTCTCTCAGGGACAAGAGGTAGAAGAGGACGTACTGCAATGTTATACCATAAAACCCAGCCCAGACTTTTAGCTGCAACTGTCGACACCTTGTATGCCTATACTGCATTGTATTTATCAGTCTCAAACATTCCTGCAATCAACATGTACAGACTTGATCTTCGTTTTGCGAAGCTAAGCCATAATGACGACTTTGTACTAATTAATGTTAACTGATGGAAATTTTACAGTGGTACTTTTCCAGTCTGAGTTTTTTTTTTTTTTTTTTTTTTCATATCTGTCTCTTATCTAAATATAAGAAATGTATTGTAGGTTGTAGAGTTGGGTCCACAGGGGAAATTGTTTAAGTCTGGTGATCAAATACAGTGTAATCTGGATATAAGAGACCCGAATATAAGAGAGATTTTCTCTGGTCCCAAATTAGAGCCATACTTACCTAAACAAAATAGACCAAACCCGGATATAAGAGACTTCTTCTTCAGTCCCGACAACTCTGTTATATCCGGGTTACACTGTACAAATAGATTTTGCATTTCATTTTTGATATTTCTTTAAAAAGAGAGAAAATAAGATTTTTATGGTTCTTTTAAAAGCTCAGCAACAAGTCTGAATGTTTCAGGAATTATTCTGTCCAAGTTTAGTGATGTCCATTGCACTATTTCTATCCTCCTGCTTATTATAACTTATTCAAGGTTTTCCTTCAAGAATTTTTGGTTTGATTCCTAGTATTCCAGTTATTATGAATATGACCTTCACTCTTATACTACTAAGCTAGATTCCCATAATTTCTGTCTGAATTTCACTATTTACATTGATTACAGTCAGATTGATATCCATATATTTGTTATGATCACAATGTTTCAGCTATTGTGTTTTTCAGCCTTCTTCAGGTGTCTGTTGATTCAGAGACTTTCAAAACCTTTATTCAATCTACAGGAGTACAGTGATCTCATTCTGTTCATGTCTTGGGATATCTTGTCTTGGTTAAAAAATTAAAACTGTGGAATGAGAACTATCGACCCCTGTAGGTTGCGTAAAGGGTTCAGTTCAAAATTCCCTGATGAAGGATCACTATGGCTGAAATGTTGGTATCATAAAAAAAAAAAAAAGATAGATATTAGTCCAGCTGTAGATAATGTAAATAGATTGCCGTTTTTCTCTATTTTTTTTCCTTTCTATAAGCTGAAGGTATTTTTTCTATTTTTTTTTTTTTTCATTGTCTAAGGCAAAGACTTTTCTTTTGTCTGAAACAGACCAATCAGTTTTTATAAATTTTTTTCTTAATATTGCTCTAACAGAATCTAAGGGAAGCACTTGTCCAATATAGAAACGGCATGCATTGTCAAGCAATCAAGGTAGTAGGATTAATTTATCTTCATAAAGGTATGTCTGGCTGCTTGTATCTGAGTATGTCTTTCCACCAGAGTGACTAGTTAATCTCTGTTATAGACACCTGCACATTTGTATTTCTTCAACACCCACAGGGTGAGCTATATACTCGTACCTATGCCGAGCATATGTTACAGTTTCTGCGAAAAAGTATATAGTCTGGCATGATCACTCATTTGAACAAGGCTCTCAGTTGCTAACATTGTAGCAACTTCATGCTAACATAATTATCAACAGCTTCCGAACACTTTTGCTTATGAAATTTCATTCACTAGGCTTAGCTCAATCTGTGATACAGTTTTCAGATACTTCCCAATGGTGCCACGCACTGATAATATCCCCAGGCTGACATTATCAAGAAGCTACCTCCTTGACAAATTAGCCATGGTGAGATCGACACCCGTGTTTCATAGTTGGTATACAAATGTTTTAACAACACGTCATGCGTCCATTACTCAACTATGGTAAGATTCTAAAGGTACTTGTAAAGAACTTTACAAGCAACAGAATTCTGTGTTCATTTGCATACAGGTGGTATGCTTTTCTGGCTTAGTAATAAAAAGTGTAATTTTATTTGTGGTTGCTTTATCAGAAAATAGGTGAAAATTGCAAATGGCGAATATACGAGGGTTGGCTGAAAAGTTCATAATTGTTGTGGCCTGTTAGGGGCCAGAAAGAAAGACACGGAAAGAAGAAGGTAGGTTAAACAAGTGCATTGAAATAACAGAACTTATATACAAAATAAGAGTGTTATTAGTCAGCAGATAGAAGTGTCCGTCCAAACTGTCAGGTTACACTGTGTCCCAATTGCCTCACTTAGGAAGTCTCGCAGGTTAGTATTTATGAAGGAGGAAGAATTTAGTCTAATGTAGATAGGTCACCATAACAATAATACACTTGCAAGTCTTTTAGTCTACCAACTGGTGTTTCTACTTACATTTATATCTTGGTCAGCCTATGAAATTTCTAACTGACCCTTATATTACTAAATATACTTGTCTTTATAGAAAATATATGAGATAGAGAGAGAGAAAAGAACTATATCTGTCTATCATGATTACATATTTGGTCACAATTCTGATCACGAGTTCCATAACCCATGAAGGCTGTAAGAGTACCACATTTACTGCAGCAATGTGTTTTGGGCAAGATTGACAGAGCACAAACCTCTACAGGCTGGTTTGAATTCATGGTTTTCCTTTTCCTAGACTGCTTGACAACCAAGGCTGTCCTGCTATTTAACCTATAGTTCTGAATTGATATCTTCCTCAAAGACATTTGTGAATATAACGAACACAACTGGAATTTGAAACTGGCTCTCTGATTTCTCATTCCAAGCTGCTACCCATTTTGCCATTCACATCCATATACTTTGTGTGTGTGTGTGTATATATATATATATATATATATATATATATATATATATATATATATATATATATATATACACACACACACAGACAATTGTATTAACTTTGCAATTGGTTGAAAAAAATATCCAAGATTTGTATTCCATTTTCCGTTATCTTCTTGGATGCAGACTTATTAATTTTGGAAACTAAAAGTCTAAAGTTTGCCTGGAGAAAGTATAATTTGGAGTAACATACATTGATTCTCGATGCTTATAACCATTCCAAAATGATATCATCATTTAAAATATATCTAGACACACACACATATATAGATATATATTTACCTTTGCCTTTCTCATTATTATTATTATTAATTTTATTTTTTTCTAAAAATTCTACTTACTCTATGCAGCCTTAGGACCAAACTAGTGTAAAAGCTCTTATAGACTCTTAAATTACTTGGCATTTGTGCGTCTCTGTTCTAGGGGCGAATTTCTCACCTGACAAATTTAACTAATGTAGTCTACCGATAGATGCCAGTTCTCATTTTCTGCAAGGCATAACGGATAAATAAAATAACAAGCAACCAAAAAAAAAAAAATGGTGGCAAATCCTTTTTTTTTTTTTCTTTTTTGTAATTCTGTTTGTATTAAGACACTTTCAGTAAAGATGATATAATCTTCATTCCTTCATTTTCTCAAGGCTTTTCCAGAAGGAAAACATGAAAAAAAATATTTCTCACCTGGAATTTTTATTGAACACCTTTGTTATTCACTATTCTGAAGTACTGAGAAATATTCTCATTCCCCTGTATAAGTTCTTAAGACAGTGTTTTGGCTTAACTTTTAAAGAACACCAGATGCAACATGTAATCAAAGAACATAACAGCATAAATACTGTGATAAAAACAACAAAGATAAAGATATTTGACTGAATAATGTGTAAAATAACCTCTAAAAGCCACCAGATGCAACCTATACATGAAGAAGGAAGAAAAATATATCAGCCTAAATGTGATAAAAACAACAAAAATGAAGATAGTAGTCTGAATAATGTGCTAAGTGGCATTTAAAGGCTGTCAGATACGACCTCCATCTGAAGAAGGCTGAAGAATATATCAGCTGAATTGTGATAAAAATAACAACAATGAAGACACTATACTTTTATAATTTCTAACGAGTGTTCTCATCTTGGTTGATATGAATGTTATCACAGACACAATGCTTCAGTCAAGTATGCTCTGGCCATCATCAGGTGTCCACGCTTTGGCTGATATGAGATATCTGTTGATTATTGTCGTATTTTGTCCTTTTGGTGTCAGTTATTTTTATTCCTTCTGAACCAATATTTTATTACTTGTACCAGGGATTGAACTCACTTAATAACAGTAATTATTGTTTAACCAACACCTATATCCACTATGCCACCATCTCATTACCCATTTAAAACAGTGAAATACTAACACTCTGCCCCGTTTTTTTGAACTGCAGTAAAGGTTTTTCCCTTGTTTCATGTTAAGAATTGGGTTTTAAGTTCTAAAGTTTTAATTCAAATCTATACTTCTAATGTCTTCATTTAGAATCATAAATTTTATTTACTTTCTATTTTTTTTTTTAAATAGGAGTAGATAGGTTTGTGTGTCATCCGGTTCATACTCCTCCCAGCCTTTTGAACTGGAGTAGACGTTTATCCCTTGTTTTCTGTTTAAGATTGAATTTCATGGTTCTTCTAATGACTTTTCATTCTTTTTAACTCCAAGTTGCCTATTGCATCTTTGTGGCATTATCACTTTGCTTGGAGTGAATTGAGTAAAAAATGATTATGAAGATACTTATCGAAATAATGTGCTAAGTGACATCCAAAAACCAAGAAATACAAAGTACATTTAAGGAAAGCTGAAGAACATACTAACTGAAATGCCCTGATAAAAGCAACAAAAATGAAGATACTAGTCTAAATAATGTGTGGAGTGACATCTAAAGACCCCAATATATGACCTACACTTGTGGAAGGCAGAATAAAGTGGAAAGTTTATATTGTATCAACTGCTGGGAAAGTTGGTTCATTGTGTTGTACTAGACAATTTTTCTCACTAGAATCTATTGTAGTTATTTATATCCCCCATGCATTGAATATTGCTGCCACATATGGTCTGGTGCTTCTGCTATATATTTTGTTATATACCATACTCATGAACACTAATGGGTATGTCCCAATCCTCATAAATACATTGGACACTATTGTAAGTGGGGTTAAGATGATGTCTAAGTAGTCCACCACTAGCAATGGTTTACCTACTTCACGCCTCTTACAAGTATTGTACTTTCTTAATGTTATAAAGATTACCATTTAATTTCCAACCTCTGTTTTGCTTATTCCATATTCAGTAGGTTACAACATATTTAGATATTCTTAATAAAATACAAAGAAGAATCGGCAATATTATTGGTCCTGACCTGGCAGCTTTGCTTCAGTTACTTCCCCACTGCTGTAATGTAGGTCCCCTGTGCTGTTTCTATAAATATTTTTATGGAAATTGTTCTGATGAGCTTTCTTCTATTGTACCTAGATTTTATAAATTTAAGTGCAGTACTAGATTGGCAGCTAGGTCTCATCCTTTTACAGTTGAAATGGCAAGGTATAACTAGTAGTGGCATCCTAAATTTCTAGGAACTGGTTCTATAAAGGCAGGTAATCTTTAGGAACCTGCTTATTTTCTTTTCACTCTGGGAATGAAAACAAATCACTTTATAGTATCAAAAAGAATTAAGCCAATTTGATAATTTAATAGAAAACATTTATTTATTAAGATATTTCTAGATTGAAATTCATTTCCATGATATTTCTGTTCATAAGTATGATGCTTTTTGACTCTAGTGTCATCAGCTGTGTTATGGTTTCTTAGTCACATTCGAATTGCTGTAGTTCCAAAAAGCCGTTGAAAATTTTTTTAACTAGATTTGCCACATTTGCACACACGAGTGTAATGTAACTAACATTTTACCTAGACCATAAGCTATTAATATATAAAATTACTTTTGGATAATCCAACAACCAGTTCACCAAGGTTTTATAATTTTAAGAATCAGTTTGTGTGAACTGGTAGGATGCTACCACTGGATATAAGCATAAGCTCTATGCTGACAGTTTCTTCTCTTACACTTCTTTCTTGTGGAACTCACATTTTGCATTTAAATTTCTGAAGATCAATGTCACTTGTTATTTTCTTTCTTCTTAATTCCTGTTCTTTTATTGTTCCCTCGACTTAATAGTTTATTTTTCCTCATATCCTCGCACATGCAATAACCCTTGCATCTTAGTGGTTTTATTGCCTTACTTAGCTTTTTTTCTTTATGCTGAAACATTTGGCATTTATGGACTGAACAGTTAGCATTCCTGCCATTGGAAATTTATAATTCTCGGGAAAATAGATTTATTCAGTGTCCTGTTATTGCTAGTATTGATGGGAGTTTCCTTCTTAACCTTTTGTTTGAAGTATTGTGGAAAATCAACATATTGATTATATCATTCTTTTCTTTTTGAGTTACATGCACTATTCATTTTCCTGTTGGAAGTTCCCAAGTGGTGTGGTTTCTATTATTTAGTAAAGTTCTTTCTTATTCTGTAGTGCCAGTCCACAATATCAGATGAATAGAACTTTTAAATTATGCAATGATTCTTTCAGATCTGTTTCTTTAACCTTGTTTCTTTTATTGCATGTTGTCCTCTTCAGCTTTCTTTACATATCTCTCATATTTGGCAACTTTCTCTTAAATTTTGAAATGAACCTAGCGTTTGGTCC
Organism: Acanthosepion lycidas; assembly: GCA_963932145.1. Lineage (NCBI taxonomy): Eukaryota > Metazoa > Mollusca > Cephalopoda > Sepiida > Sepiidae > Acanthosepion > Acanthosepion lycidas. Next base: position 48,700,375 of record OZ010608.1, on the reverse strand, counting down.
ACGAGGCATATTGCTTTCGTTTCTTCCTTGTCACACTAGATGGCATTCAGAAATTTCTCAGCTCTTTCTTCATGATGCCAATTTGCCATTCCACTGCATTTTTCTGCACCATCTGACCTATGCATTGGACATATCCTAGTAAATAAATGATGAGTAAAGCTTGTTTAGTTTATTGGTAGTTATAATTTTAATTAGTGTTAGGTTATGCACTCTTAGGTGTGTCATAGACATGAAAGGGTGATAATTTTTTTATTTTCTTTTTTAAGAAAATTTTCCAACTGTCATCCCTGCAAAGCTTATGAACATGACCCTGTTTTTTTGAAATTTTACACTTTTTGAACTTGTAAATAATTTTCCAATCCTCGCTTTTATCAAGACTCCCCATATATAGTATATATTAAGTGATGTAACCTAGGAAAAAACTAAATACGAATAACCAAAACGAAAGTTGGAAATGGAATAATAATATTTATAATAGGAACAACATACAAGATTCGTCAACCGTGTGTAGTAAGTAATTAACTGCTGGTGGTGAGCTAAAAAAAGGGAATCAAAGTGAAACCCCAAGTGATTCCGCCAGTGATGATATTCACTAACCTCTCCCCATGCGGTCAGATGTGGCACAAGGCCGAATTTAATGTGGGGTGAACCGAGCCCATAGGCTCAGGCAAAAATTCCCCGTAGACCCCTTATACACAGGGTCGGGTAGCTGTCTACCTCCCCAGACAAGACTATGCCCTTCGACATAGCCTCATTTGGGTTCCTCTCTGCTCGGAGACAGAGAGTTTGACCAGCACACCAGGAAGTGGATTCCACAGTGAAGATATTCACCTACCATCCCATGTGGTCAGATGCAGCACAAGGCCAAGTTTATTGTGGGGTATCCAAGCCTGTACACCCCGTACAAACAGGGTCGGGTAGCTGTCTACCTAACCCAGATGATACCCTGCCCTTCGGCATAGCATCGTCTGAGTTCTTCTCTGCCCAAAGGCAGAGAGTTTGGCAAGCACACCGGGAAGTGAATTCTACAGTGAATTAATATACAGTATATTCCACTGTATTTATAAGGATTGGGGCATACCCATTATAGTCCATAGATATGGTATAACATTAAGAAAAAAATTGACTCCCTTCAATTATTAAGCTACCCCCTTGTATTATTAGGCTGGTGCAAAAATAATGACGTAATAATGTCGTTTTTTGACGTATTTTTAACGTCAAAAAACGACATTATTACGTCATTATTTTTGCACCAACCTAATATTTTAAGAGAGGGTGCTTAGCTAAAATAGAACCAGATGAGAGGTACCTGGAAATGAACAGTGGAACAAGAACAGTCTACTCCTGTTGATTAAATAAAGGGTTCAGTTTAAAGTTCCCTGAAGGTTACATGGATCAGCAATCACTTGATGTAGGTTGGAGTGCGCATCAACTGAAACGTTGTAACCACAGCAAAGATGGGGACAATAGTCCACTTGGAAATAATTTTCTTGTTATCATCATCATATAATGAACAGTAGAAATCAGAAAAATGATAAGAAGAAATGGTTTTCAGAAACTGATATTTTTACCTATACCAAAATCAACCCCCCTCTTCTTTTTTCTTTTTTCATATCATTAGTTGTTATTAGTTACTACCTGCCCACTTAAAAGGTATTTTATTTATGTCTTTTCTTTTCGCTCATTGAGTGATGACAGAAATATATTCTCGGTGTGCTGTAGTTTGGAAATAGTTGTATAATTATCCGGAGATGTGTTAGCAATGCGGGAGGTTAATTAGATATTTTAATTATGGTTTCTTAGTTCCATTTAAGTGTCTAAAGTTTTTTGACTGTTTTGTAGCCTCCTTGTTTAAAACTGAACAGTAAGTGGTGCCAGAAAAGATACAAGGAATAGTAGCCAAAAAAAAGAATGCAAAATAATTTTGAAGTTATTTTTAATACCTTGTCTATTATAAGGTGTGTCTGGGGACTTTCCATGAAGAGATTACAGGGCTAAATCAATAAGAAGTTTTAGTGTTTTTTTTTGTTTTGGTTTGAATTTTGGGGATGAGTTACTATTTACCTGATGGAGTTTGGAGGGCACAACATCTGAAATGTTTTGATAACAATAACAAAAATGAAGACAATAGTCTGCATTTAAATAATATAAACAATCCAAAACTGAGGCTTTGTTACTATTATACATTGATTCAATCAGACCAGTTTCCCTATCTTTGTTATCTTTGTCCCAATATTTTGGTTGGTCAACTCTTCAGCCTTCTTTTCACTTGAATTATTAAAATTAAATTTTAAGACTCTTTCCAAGTTAGGAGTAATTCCTTAAAAGTTCCATGACTTTGATGAGGACAGACCAGGGTATTTACAGAGTTATATAAGCATCTAAAATCTCTATGTTTTCACACTTGGATGTTTATTACTGCAACACAGTAAAAATTGCATTCCGTTCTTCTATTCTCGTTCATTGCATTCCGTTCTTCTATTCTCGTTCATTACATTCCGTTCTTCTATTCTCGTTTGTTGCATTCCGTTCTTCTATTCTCGTTCGTTGCATTCCGTTCTTCTATTCGTTCATTGCATTCCGTTCTTCTATTCGTTCATTGCATTCCGTTCTTCTATTCGTTCATTGCATTCCGTTCTTCTATTCGTTCATTGCATTCCGTTCTTCTATTCTCTTTCATGGCATTCTGTTCTTCTATTCTCTTTCATGGCATTCCGTTCTTCTATTCGTTCATTGCATTCCGTTCTTCTATTCTCTTTCATGGCATTCCGTTCTTCTATTCTCTTTCATGGCATTCCGTTCTTCTATTCGTTCATTGCATTCCGTTCTTCTATTCGTTCATTGCATTCCGTTCTGCTTTTCGCTTTCATTGCATTCCGTTCTTCTATTCGCTTTCATTGCATTCCGTTCTTCTATTCTCTTTCATTGCATTCCGTTTTTCTATTCTCGTTCATTGCATTCCGTTTTTCTATTCTCGTTCATTGCATTCCGTTTTTCTATTCTCGTTCATTGCATTCCGTTTTTCTATTCTCGTTCATTGCATTCCGTTTTTCTATTCTCGTTCATTGCATTCCGTTTTTCTATTCTCGTTCATTGCATTCCGTTTTTCTATTCTCGTTCATTGCATTCCGTTTTTCTATTCTCGTTCATTGCATTCCGTTCTTCTATTCTCTTTCATTGCATTCTGCTCTATTTTGTTTTCTATTTGATGTTTTATATGGCTTTTTGGGTTATTTATTTAATTCTATCAAATTTTATATAAGGCTCTCAGTGGGGATTGAATTTATTACCCTGTTGTAATGTTCATCACTAATCATTACACTGCACTAAGTTACCTTTTTCTTGCATTCAGTTCTGTTGTATTCTATATCAGAATGTTGCATTCTATTTTTAGTTGCTATATTCTACACTCTATTCTCTATGATAATACTGCTTTCTTCTCTATTTTATTCTACACTATGAAATGTATGCTGCTCTTGCTAATTGTAAGATTTAAGCATTTTTAGTAAGAATGATAAAAATATTCATTTCTTTAGAAATATCTACATAATTATACCAGCGTATAGAAAGATAGGTAAAGTTAAATAAATAGGTGACATGAAAATTTAAAATGTCGGTAAAGTGTAACATCTTCCTCTCTTTCCCCACCACCAAAAAATCACCACTTTTAACTAAATAAACTAATGAACAGATAGACAGGTTGAGAGTTTGAACTGATTTGAAAAGCAAGCTAATAGGTTCAGCCATGATACATCAAAAGCCTTGTAATAGTCACTGAAAGGAAACTGCCTTTCTTTGTTGTTAAATGTGAATCATTTAATGAATCTGTCCTTTCTGATCATAACAGGGAAAAGGAAATTAGGTAAGAAACTGTCATCACCTACTTGGTGATGACAGTTTCTTAGATGCTTACTACCTTTGATCTATGTTAGACAATACTCGACAGCCAAATACCCTGCATTTTCATCCGCATCTTTGTTTGGTTGTCAACACTGAAAATGATGACTTTAAAGATACCCTCTTTCTGCATTTCATGCTCAATGATTTAGGATTATCAGAATTTTTGAAAAAATTATTTACATGTGGATGACTGCCTTCATCTTTGTTGTTATTATCACAACATTTCGGCCATGGTACTCTCTGGCCTTCATCAGGGGATTGTTAAAATTAAGATGTAAGAAATAATTATCAAAAATTTAAGAATTTAAAAGGAAAAAAAAAAAATCCCTACCACTTAATAATATAAAAATGTAAGAGGAATCTTGCTATGTGATAGTGATGCACTTGTAGGATTACCCCACTTGTTTACCAAAGAATTTCTGCTAACAATCAATCCACAGATTTAAATTTTTCTAGTTCTTCTGTCCATGTCTAAGATTATTTTCTGTTTTAGTTCTGCTCAGTTCGTGCTATCCCTGTTTCTACTGAGTTTGCATCACAGGACCATAGCCTAGAAGATTAAAGTAGGTTTGTTTAGTGGAATATCAACTACTTAAGGGTAATTTAATGCCGAAATTTAATTTTCTTGGGAGTAGTAATATTTTTTTTTCACAAAAATGTATTGCTGGTAATTGTTTTACTATTAAAGTGTATTGCTGGTATTTTTACTATAAAAAATTCTTATAATTTCATAGTATTTTGACTCCAGTTTGGGGGGTTAATTATTTGCCCATATCTGGGGCCCTAATTGGTACTACCACCCCTGGTGAGAGTGGGCCTGGGAACAACAGTAATTTAGATGTGGTTCCATACTCATCAAAACCTTCCAATCAGAAGCTTTGCTGCCAGATGTAGTTTATCATCATACCCAGGATGGTAGAAGATAAAAGCGTTGGTTCATGTATTTGGTGGCATAATAATTGTAAGTTCAATCCATGCGCCTGGCTGGGTAGTAGAGATACCAGACTCAATGGGAATAGAGTTAAGCAAGAACTGGGCAGTACTAAAAAAAAAAAGAAGACATATGTAGCCATTGATATAGTAAAACAAGAACAATCTTTCCTCCACTCCCACTGTAGATTATAGATTAAATAAAGGATTCAGTTTGACTTTCCCTGAAGTTTACCAGGAGGGCATAATGGCTGAAATGTGATGAGAGCAACAAAGATAAGGACATTAGTCATAATGCAAATAAGGTTATTTTTCTTGATGATCTTCCATTACTTAAATAATTCTTTCTATTATTTTTGCATTGTTCCTGCTTCTGAAGCTTTTAAACTTTTTTTTTTTTTTTTTTTTTTTGGTATTATCAGAGAGGCATTGTTCTTTTTGGTCCAGTTGTATAGCTATCTAGGCTTCTTGAGAAACTGATTTTCAGAATATTCTCGCTACAGTTGCTTATGGAAATTAATTCCAAAATGCTTGAAAAACGACATAATATATGCTGAAATCTCCACATGAGATGCTTGTTTTGGTTGTTTATACCCAGCAAGATGAGTAAGGTATATACCAGAAGTGACTAAACCACAGCTTGTGAGCCATATACAGCTCTTTACCCTTTAATATGTGGAAATATGTTGGCTGAGTTCTTTTTTTCATCACAGTTAATATAAAAGGCAAATAAGAAAAAATTTCAAGTATTATAATTATTTGCTGGATATGAATTGAGACCCCATTGGATTCAAACCCAAGTTTAATGTTCATGGTTAGTAAAAATATTTAAGAATTTATATCCTAATGTCAATATTAGATCTAAGTGAAGAACTGTTCTTTAGTGTTGAGGGAAGAAATGGTAGGAAGCAGAAATATTAAAGAAATTTCTGGTCAGCAAGGATTACAGAGGAATGTCAGAAGACTGAGGTCATGGGTGAGGGGATTGAAGATTTGGGTGTATCAGGGCAGTGAGTGTGGCTCTCAAACATCTGAACTTTTTCATATGTGGCTCTTACATTACCCCCCTGGTATATATTAATGATAATAGTAGGTTTATAATAATTAAGGAATATAATAATGGTAATCAGTCATGTAACAAGAATTAAGGCATGTAATAAAAATAATGGTAATAATTAAAGTATATGAGATTTTTTAATCCTTTCACTTCAAGCAAGGCAATAAAGCCACTAAGATGCAATGGGTTAATGAGTGTGAAAGAATAGAAAAAGACAAAACATTTATTAAATAATAGGAGTAGATAGATTTGCCTATTGCCTAGTTCACATATTTCTCTGGTTTTTTGAACAGGAGTAGAGATTTATCATTTGTTTTGTCTTTAGAATTGGACTTCTGGTTCCTTCTAACGTCTCCTTCAGCTCTCTAATTCTAGAGTCTCTGTCTGACACTTTGTCCACAATTATTTAATTTTTTTTCTCCTCTGTTGGAGTAGATAGGTCCACCAACCATCTGGTCCACACTCCTCCCTGGGCTGTATGAACAGGAGTAGAGGTTTATCTCTTGTTTCCTGTCCCTTCTAAAGTTTTTCTCATTCTCTTTCACTTCCAGTAGCTCGTTGCATCTTACTGGTATTATTGCCTTGCTTGGGGTGGAAAAAATAAGAAGAGAACTATAAAAGAATAGGAATTGAGAAAACTGGAAGATAATGATTGACATTGCATTTAAATTTTTGAAGCTCAAAGTTGACTAGAAAGCAAGAAAATGGAAGACAGTTTCAGAAGCTAGAGAAATGTGAGAGAAGAAACTGTTAGCATAAAACATATGGTTGTATCTAGTTTCAACTACAAAATGATGAGACCTGTCTGCCAATCTAGTACTGCACTTAAATTTGTGAAGTTGAGGTACCAAAGAGGAAAGCTGTTCAGAACAATTACCATGAAAATATTTATAGGAAAGTCACAGGAAATCTATATTATGTTATATAAGATATATAATAATGATAATAGAGGTGTATAAAAATAATAATAATTATAGAATATAATAAAGATAATTCTCCTACTCAAAAATTCTGAAAAAAAATTCACAAAATAGATATTATCACATAAATGGCATTACAAAGATTAAATCATTTTTTATGATTGTCTATGTTAACATCTGATTTTCATTTTTCTATTTTTTATTTAATTTCTCTCTATTAACCAGGTGAATTGGGATACAGTTAGATTTTAAACTGCTTGAAACAATTGACCCCACCAATTAGCCTATCAGTGTTCAAAATCAAGCTGTATTGGATTATCCAAACTTTCCTATTGATAATATTATCAAAATAATATTGTTCCTTACGAAGAATGGTGATGTTAATGCTAGAATTTCTATTACTATTATTCTTCTTCTGTTGCACAGTTCTAATTTTCAACCTGGTATCTTGTATTAGAAGTGTTCTACATTAAGATATATGACCTCAAACAGATGGCATCTTTCACAGAATATTTGTAGTACCAAACAACACAGACTTATTAAGCAATCAAATATGAGGATTTGTTGCAATTTGTGAAAAAAAGGAAATATATGAAACTGGATTTTAATTGTAATGGTAGAGTTGATGATTATGCAAAAACTTATAATTCATATTAAATTAATTATAATTCATTGACCGTAGTTCAAATAAACTGGACTATTATTGGTAGTCTTCATTTACCATCTTCTGGTCTGTCTTTATCTCATTTCATTGACCATTGTATGAATAAGTTGGACTACTATATATCTTTATTTATCTAGGTCAGTTTGAATATTTTCAAGATTCACAGCAGTGAATTGCCTAATAATCAATTTCCTAATCTGTATGAGGCACGATGAAGAAACGGATAGTGGCTCAGATTGATGAATTGGAGAGCTGAATCTGAATTCCAGTTGAATCCATTACATTCGCTTATGTGCTAATACCCTTAGGAAAGATATGAATCCTCTTTTTCTCTCCCCCCCCCAGCTATGGGTAAATATCAGGACAGACCAGGTTCTATAGCCTCGGATGGCAACTGGTCTACTGCAGAAAGAAACCTACTGCAGGGAAAAAATTTGCCCCGTTAGTCATGTATCAAAAGATACATGATTGACTAAGTGTGTATTACGCATGGCACATAGCTGATTGACTGTATATCTGTATGTTAAGCTTTTATGGAACATGTCTGAGAAGTCTATTCGCATGCTAGATCCATCACTTCACATGTATGATGATATTATGGACATCTATACAGCACAGTTCACCATCTCTCTACAATTTTTATCACAAAGAGTTGTTGCCCTTTGCCAGGCTTGAGAGGATCATACATGAGACATGACACCAATCCATGACTTTTGGCATGTCAGTGTATCTACATTTTGTGTGTGGCTTTTTTTCAATATCATTATTTTACATCTATGTTTTTCTAGTAATAGTGAAATCATAATTATTTGGTGGTGAATCCAGTGTTTTTTGTTTAGTTTAATATTCAGGTAGAATCAGGCATAAACAATAAAATGCAAATTGATGGTATTTTCCCTGTACAGCAGAATCACGAAATTGAATAAATACTGTTGTCATTTTTTTTGATGTTGCAGATAATCTGGTTAAATAATTAGAATAAGAATGGCAGATCAAACGTCGTTGTCACTACTTTTTCCAGAGTACAATCCAGGCGATTTTTTATTTACATAATAATATTAGGTTGGTGCAAAAATAATATCGTTTTTTGACCTAGTTTTTAATGTCAAAAAACGACATTATTTATTCACCAACCTAATTATAATAATAATAATAATAATAATAATATTTGGCTGTATTTAACCTTTGCGTCCACAACCCCCCCCCCCCCCAAAAAAAAAAACCCCAAAAAAAACAATGTGTTAAAAGGACGGTTATTCCCTTGACAGCGCTATTACTGGATACACTTTTGACTTCCTCAGAAATGTTTATTGTTTTAAATAGTGATGATTAGAATGTTAATAAAACCCAAACACATAAAAGGGCATTTATACATTTTTTTTATTCTTGAGAATTGAATAGTTCATTGATATTTTTTATAATATTACGAATAAAAATTTGTTTTCATAGTTATTTATAAAATGGTAAATAATAATATTTCATTTTAGTTGTTGGTCTACATATTTTGATAATTTTATAGATTTTAATAATTTTTTTAATAAAAAGATTTCTTTTCAAATTATTTCTTTATAAAATGGTGAATAGTAAGTCTTTATAAAAGGGTAAGTAATGAATATTGCATTGTACTTGGTAAGTATATTTTTATATAATAAACATATGGTTGTATCTAGTTTCAACTTCAAAATGATGAGACCTGTCACTTAAATTTGTAAAGTTGAGGTACCAAAGAGGAAAGCTTGTAATAGCAGTGTCAAGGAAATAACCGTCTTTTCGACATGCCATTTATTTTTTACAGCCATTGGAATTAAACATTGCTTAATATTCTTCCTATCATTTTAAAGTGTCAATGCATGGTAGTTATCAGCACAAAAAATAGAACTGTGGTTGTTATATTCACTCTTGCACAAATACTCTTGGAAAAAGTATGAATCCATCTTAACATCCAGGGTAGACTTGTCTCTCTAGCCTTGTTTGACAACCAGTTAGGAGAAGGAAACTCAACTTGTATCATCTTACTTCTTTTAATAATGGTAGATGTGTAGCTGGTGTAGTGAATAGCTACTTGGAAGTAGAAATCAGAGACAATGTTTCAAATTCCAATCTGGTTTGTTGCATTCACTTACATATGAATAACACTGGGAAACGTATGAATCCCTCTCCTTCCACCAGCTATGGGTTAAATAGTAAGACTTGTATCCGGAAAAATCATTGTGTTTCAAAAAAGAAAATTGTTAATGCATTATTCAGTTGCAAAGAAAAAAAAATTATTCTTCAGTCCGAAATATATTTTGGTTTTAAATGACCTGCATAGGGTTGATAAGCTGTAAAATAATCTTTAAATAATGACCTGTATTCATACTATGGTTGTTATTGCAATATTTTGTTAAAGTTGTTAAGCTCAAATATTTAATGATGCAATAGGAGAATCTCTACGGATATTTTATAGTTGTGGAAATAGCATGGTGCTTAGTCAATCATTAGCTGAAGAATTAAGATTCATCAGAAAATTCAAATAGAAAAACCATGAAATCATCATGGCTACCACTAATTATTATTTATGTTGTCAATTATCATATATGGGTTTTTATCATGTGATTTTATCGTATTTGTCTGGAATTGATAACCCTATTGAGAACCAAAATTGATGGCAGGGGTGAATAAGCATGAATGTTTGGTTGGAATAAACTTTTTGACACTATTTCTCTTTATTACCATTCTATTTTTTTTTCACTCTGGGGAGAGTCTGATACTCTCCTTTCCCCACCCCTTGAGGATATTTGTCACTCTTGATTGAATGCTGCAATTTGAGTTGGTTTAATTGCTCTGTAAAATAGGACAAATGCAAAGATCATGGCCTGTACTTGATGAAGTCTATTTACCAAAAGCAAGCCTGTTTCAATGCAAAAAAAATACCCTTTAATATATACTAAATGGACTTTATTTGCATTGTAAGTGATTGTATGCCTGCAAATCACAGAAAACAACTGTAAAAAGCTTTTTAGAGATTTTCGTCAAGTAGGCATGTATTGGATCAAATAAAAGTTTGTAGTGTTTTTTTTTAGTTAATTTCAAAGCCAATATTTAGATATTTGTATAAAGACTTATCCAATCACATATCTACCATTTTGATTTCTTAACTTTTGTCATCTTTGAAGCAGCTTTATGATTCCATCTTCCTTGAACTTGGCATCCTTTCTGGGTGATGAATTGGTCTAATTGTTTTTGCACAGGCTTTCAGAGAATTAAACTTAAAATTTTGTAGAGATAAGTTGTAATCCAAAGATACAAGGCCAAGTTAGTACTGCATGAACAGTGGGGCATCTCAGCCAATCTGTACTAATTTCTGCCAAAGAGATAGAAGATCCAGCATGGTTTTGATGGATGACGACACCCTTTTTAGTTGGCCAAATCTTGATGCTTTTCATTGCTGCTTTAGTTGGCCCAATCATATATAGTACTTGTCTGAATTCAACATCTGATTTTGTGGAAGATGCTTTTAATATACAGTGCCTTTCCATTCTCACCAGATACAAAACATCTGCCTCTTCAGATGCAGATCAGCTTTTAGAGTGGTTAATAATGGCTCATTTTATTTTCATCTTGTTCCACATTGTTTTGTAAACAATCCATTTTTAACCACCTGTAATTAGTATTTACAAAAGTATGTCATTTTTGTTGTCTGAGAAGAGAGGGAAATATAGTCCATTAAATTTTTTTCCCATTAGACTGCCAGACACTGGAACAACTAATTTTTTTCAGGTGCCTGACAAAACTCCTATGAGAGATGTGGTTTATCTCTATTGTGTTCTGTGTTGTATTATCTGGATTATTTTTATTCAGCATTTCTGTTTGGTCATCACCATGACTACTGGAACATTTTCACACTTTCAGATCAAACTTTTCCCTTCTGAACATAGCAAACAGCTCATGATCAGTCCTCTCAGCTATGGCACCATCTCCAACAATGGCACACATGATTTTTGTTGTTTTACAGGATTTTTTCCTTTCTAGAAATAATAGCATAAAATGGTGAAAATACATCTCCATTTTTTACATTTTATGTAAAACATCCGCATACAAATAATAGGAAAAGACATGTTCAAATGTCACCTTTCATAATATGAATGAATGTCATATATTTTCATCAAGCAAACAATGATAAACACTAAAAACTTTTATTTCAATGCAACTCGATATGTATGGGTGAGAGAGAAAGAAAGTAATATAGAAATCAACATTGCATGGTGACATTCTGTTTCACACTACAATTCACTTACTTTGTCCATACTGACTATACCTATAAATGTTCTATCTCTGATATTGCTCACTTTTAATATATAAATATAACACAATTTAAACATTTTATATATATATATATAATATTCATTCTACCATCCACACATATTTCAGTGAAAGTATGTGTAAAATTTTTCCTGCAATGCATAGACCATACTGTTGTATGTTTTTTCACTTTAGGTCAATGAATCAATAGTCGATTTATGCAACTGATAATAACTCGTATTTATCTGTATCTTACTCATTTAAAACTTTATTTAACTTACTTCTCTCTTGAAAACTTAGGCCCTTTTCTCCTCATCTTCTTCCATTACACCCTCTCTCTAGAGCTTTCATATATTTTCCTTTCACCCTTGATTCTCACTCTCACTCTCACACATACACTTTCACTGAAATTCTTTTTTTTTTTTTTTTAACTCGGAGATATATTTTCTGTTTTCTTTTTGAATTTGTAGGTTTGATGAATTTGATTGTGATTACGATTCCAATGTAATAAATTATAACCATGGAAGATTAGTGCTTGAGTGTTTTACATTGTGTGTGTGTGTGTGTGTGTGTGTATATATATATATATATATATGTGTGTGTGTATATATATATATATATATATGTGTGTGTGTATATATATATATATATATATATATATATTTTTATATATATATATATATATATATATATATATATATATATATATATATAAAATATATATTATGAAATGGATTAAGCCCAACAATTATTTAATATATTTTGTGTTTAAATGTTATTTTTTATTGATATAATTTATTTAAATAAGTGCTCTGTTTTGTAATTAAACAGTATTAATTGCAATTACCTTTATTCATTAAAGCCAGTAAATGTTATATATATATATATATATATATATATATATGAATGAGAGAATATGATATATAAATTTCTATATATCAAATCAATGAATGGATTTAACAACAAATTGAAAAAATAGTGGATAGCAAATTTTGTCCTTTAGAGGGGCTTCCTTGGACTAAAGTAAGGATTTTAGTGATGGAATTCAGTATTTGTACACAGATATAAATATAAATTACTGTAAGCAGTCAGTAATAAATAAAAGTTAGCAAACAACTCTAACTACATGCTGGTCCCTAATGTCCACTACTCACCGGCCTTTAGAATAATTTAAAATGTAACCACTCTCATCTATCTTATAACCATTAAAATTACAGAATAAACCAGAAATATCTTACCTTGATACCCATAATGTCTCAGTGACCAGCTTATATAGTCACCTTACCATGAAGCTCAAATGGCCTGAAGATTGTGTTTAAGAATAAAACAGACTGTTGCCACTCTGTGTTGATCTCAGTGTCCACTCATATATACTTGCCTTCTATACCTGAGATTGAGCTTTTTTTTTATTCATAAATATAGCATACCTTCAAAATATATTTTTTTATCATATATATATATATATGGGGAAATTGTATGACAAAGTGGAAAAAGTTTACTTGTGATGTGTCACAAGTAAACTTTTTCCACTTTCCCCGATACTGTTCTAGACATATAAAAATATCCTTTCTGGTTCTCTAATTACATTCTTGTTGTTAAGTTGAAATTCTTCAAAGAAGATGCTGTATTTTTTGTTAACCCAAGTACTTTCGATCTCCTCTGAGATGAATTGTGAAGACAAACTTCTTATAACTGTAATTGTTGTGATGGTGATTTTTTGCAAACATGCGCTATAATTATTTAAAAATTAACCATTGTTGTTACAATGTTTTGTAAACAAGCGTTCCCAATGCAAGGGGGTTCACCAGAGATGGTAAAGTGCAAAATGGTGTTAAACGTTAGTCAACTCAAATGCATTTTAAAACATTGCTACTATACTCATAATATATTTGGTTTAGTGTTGGTTGGTTACTTTTGGTTAGAGGACCTCAAGAGTATATGGGAGAATCTATATATTAAAACAATGAATCAATTGAATGACAAATTGGAAGGATTCTGTGTAGAACATTTTGTCGTTTAAATGGACTTCCTTGAACTAAAGTAAGGATTTTAATGATGGAATTCAGCATGTGTATGCAGTAAGAGAGATATAAATATGAGTGCCACTAATAATTATATACTTAAGGAGAAGTTCTGAAGATGTGGGAATGCTGAGTTTTCATTTTTTTTTCTTACTTAGTTGGTCAAATCTGGACACATAGCCTAGCCGATCTCATTCATTTTCCCTATACTTTTGTTATTTTTGTCACCAAGTAATCCCACATTGTGACAACAGAAACTCAGCCAAGAAAGGAGAAATAGTGTAAGAACTTGCACTCAAATTTATATATATTCATATATATATAAATATAAGCATAAAATATTTGCACTACACAATGAGTGATGGTAATACAGAAAGTGATTGGAATTTTGAACTGAACTCTTTATTTCGTCTATCAGAGTAGGTTCTAGTTCTACATGCCATGCCTCTTCTGGATGTCTCATTTATCTCCCTTTAACTGAACTCTCCAAGGTTTTGTTCACCAGTAGCCACAACTCAAAACTCTTTGGGTCAAGTCACTGGATCCATCCAATGTTTTTATTCACTGGGCCAAATAAAGGTTTCAGCTCAAAATTCCAATCACCTGAAGAAGGCTGGAGTATACATAGTCGAAACATCATGAATATAACAACAAAAACATGGACAACAGTCCGAATAATGTAAATAATATAAGTAATTTAAAGTAGTCGTAATTCAGAGATATAGAGATATTAAAATTTATACTGTTGATAATAAATATACTCTGAGTTTCATGCATGCAGCAATCTTCAGGTACAGAGTTGTACCAAATGATCAGGGAAAAAAATGTATATTCATTATTAATAATATATTATTACTTAAAGGTTATTTTTAGTGGATACTCATATTTAAGTAGACACCCCATTTATTTATTAAACAGTATATTTATTTTCTTTGTCTACCATCCTGAAAGGTTTTTACATGTAGGGCACTATTCAACTTTTTCTTGATGAACTCCATGGCTGAGTCGGTACAAGCACATTGGATTTAATGATGGTCTCTTCAACCAAGTGAGGGTCACTGGTTTGTATTCTGTCAGAGACTGCGCATTTTTCTTTAATAAGATTTCTTGAACTTTCAGGCAACTAAATGAAAATAAATAAATTTACTGTTTAATAAAAACAAACAAAAACAAAGCTTCCACTCAAATATTGATATCCACTAAAAATAATGTTTAAAGTAATAAGATCTGTCAGATTATTAAAATAAAAAATTTCGTCATTTCTTATATATATATATATATATAAACATCACCAGAAGACTCTATGATATAGAAACCATTGAATTGCTCATCTAAGTTTTGTGGCATTGTAGAAATAGAATTTTATTTTATGCTAAACTGAATAAATATAAGTCCTTATTATTCGGTGGTGAATAGAATGTTATTTTGCTTAATTAAAAAATGTTGAACAGAAACAAAAAAAATACAGAGAAACATAATTTTTTATATTTTATAAGTAGAATGCATTTGCTAAATTACTTAAATATGGCTGTCATTTTTGATATCCTGTTAACATAAAGAAGTGGTGAGATTGGGTTATATTAAAGAGTTTATACACTTTCATTCATATCTCTCTCTCTCTCTCTCTCTATATATATATATATATATATATATATATATATATATATATATATATATATATATATAAAGAGAGAGAGGCATTATGAGTTATGGGGAAAAGTAGGAGGAAAAGATATAAAAATAGTAAGTGCCAGAACGTAAGAGAAGAAGTTAAGTGAAAGGGGAAACAGAAAGGAAGAGGAGGAGGAGGAGTTGAGTGAAAGGGAAAGGATGTGGATGAGAGAGTAATGAATATAGGGAAAAGGATGGTATGATTGGATAAAAGAGTGGAAGCAGATGATAAGGGAGTGGAAGAGCAAGAGGGGTATGAGGGTATGATAAGGGAGAAGAAAAAGGTGAAATGAAAAGAGGATTAAAGAGAAAGTGAGGGTAAGAGAAGGAAATGTTTAGGTGAGAAGAAAAAAAGAATAGGATTATAATAGAAGATAAAGATTAGGAGATAGTGAAGGAGAGTGGCTGGAAAAGGAATGATACGAATGAAATTGGTGAAAAGGTTGACTAAATTGAAGGAGGAGGAGTAAGATAAAAATGGGAGGGAGGACAAAAGAGGAGGGCAAGAACGAAAGATAGGGCGAAAGATGAGAAAGTGAAGGAGATGACAAAAAGAAAGTCAGAGAAAGAATCAGAGTAAAAGGATTAGGAAACAGAGATAGAGAGAGAGTGAGATGGTGAGTTGAAAATATTAGGAGCGAGTAAAGGAGAGAAGAAAAAGATTAGGGGAGTGAAAGTGGAAGGAGAAAAAAGATTAGAGAAGTAAAAGAAGAAAAGGAAGATTAAAGAAGAAAAATGAGAGAGAGGGCAACAGTTAGAGAGATATAGAGAAAGTAAAGGAAAAGTCGGAAAGGAAAGAGAAAGGAATGGGAGTGAAAGAGAATTGAAAAGGATTATGAGAAAGTAAAAAAAAAAGCATAGTAAAAGAATAGTAGAGAGTGAAATATTAAAAATGATTCGGGGAGTAATGAAGGTGAGGGAGGAAAAGGATTCAGAGAGGATAAAGTAGAGAAGAGGAGGATTAGGAAGGTAAGTGGCCGGAAAAGGAATGATAAGCATGAAATAGAGGAAAAGGATGATGAGGAGAATGAGAGAAAGAGCAAAAAAGAAAATGAGAAAGTAGAGAAGAGAATGGAAAAGTCATGGAGAGGATGTGAATGTGGGTGCAAAGGGTGTGAGAAAGGGAGATAGCAAAGGATGAAATGGAGAAAACAAGTAAAATTAAGCTGATTGTACTATCAACAGAACATAAAAATGTGTTGAACAGATTTTCACGTGTGTGCTAAATCATTTTAAGTATTTGCACACACATTTATTATCTTCTAGAATTCTCCTCCCCACCTTTCTTACTTTTCTTCCTAAAATATTTCATTCTTTTTCAGTGTTTAATAAACATGTTCGTATTGGTTTCCACTGGAATTGCATTCTGACCGAGCAAGTCGCCTTTGTGTTAATGTCTTTCCAATATTTGCATCTTTATGAATTATTCAGAAGACCAACTATTATTTTTCTTCTTTGATTATCTCCCTTTGTTTCTGTGCTTGGGAAAAAAATTTTTTTTTTTTCAAAAATTATTTGGGCTCTTCTTTCTCATTTATGCATTGGAATGATAGAATTGGTTTTACGTAAATTCACTGCTGACAAAATCAAAGTCATTTGGACACAAGCCGATAATAAAACCAATTGTTCTGTTTGTTGAATTCTTCTGATCATTAGTTTTAGGAGATTTTTTTTTTTTTTTTGCGAGAAGATTCATTTTTTTTTTTTTTTTTTATATTCTTTTTAATTTTTTTTTCTATAAAAAAATTCTATTACTTCCAAACCAATAATGAAATGAAAAGTTTTTATATATATATATATATATATATATATATATATATATATATATATATATATATATATAAAATGCTTTGAATTTTTTTCCAGTGTAGAACAATAAATATCAAAACACATTGGAGAAGAAATGTCTTCACTTGTCTGGGTCCATTCAAAAAAAAGGAATTGTATTTTTTCTTTCTTTCTTGTTTTTCTTTCTTTCTTGTTTTTCTTTCTTTCTTGTTTTTCTTTTTCTTTCTTTTCTTTTTCTTTTTAGTTATATATATGTTTTTATAGAGAAAAAAAATTTGGTTTATGAGGTCGCAATGAACCCTAAAAATTCAGAAATTTTTTTTTTTCTTAACAAATATGCTTATAATCTCTCCTAAATTTTCTTAGTTCCTCTTAAAACTTAAAATCTTTTTCTGCTTCTCTGTTCCATTCTCAGGTTAGCAAAAATGAAAAAATAAAAAATGTTTTATTAAATTTTCTATTAGTAAAATTGAAATTAATTATTAATAGTCAACTTAACAATTCTGTCTATATTTCTGAGATGAGGTATTATTTATGCTATTTACATTATTCGGACTATTGCTCTCATCTTTGCCGCCATATTTATCACATTTCGGTTGTTTTATGCTCCGACCTTCTTCAGGTGGTTGGAATGTTGAAGTGAACCCTTTATTTCGCTCATTGGTGTAGGCAGGTCTAGTTACCTGTGCCATGTTTAATGGATTTCTTTTATCAGTTATCTCCTGTTAATTCACCAGTCCAAGAGTGTGAGTTCAATATCTGGTTAAGGCAGTGGAGAACTCCAATCTCAGACCGGTGCCTTCATTTTATCCTATTAACTTTAGGAGAGACATGAACCAATCTATTCTCCCTACAGTTATGTGTTAAATCGTAGGGCAGAGTGAGTTCTGTGGTCTTTGTTGATAAACAGCAGTAGTGTAGCAAGGGTTCTCAGTACCTGAGGGCGAATACAATTTTGATACCCCTCACCTGAGTTAAATTAAATGTTTTACTATATGTTTTGTGAATTATTATCCTCTAAATGGTAAAGTTTATATGAGCCATTTCCTTACAAGGAAACATTCAGCCAGTGCTACCAGTTGAAATTACAAAATCTTTCTCTTAAAATAATTTTTCAGGAAAATAGCTGTCTCAAGTTCACTGATTTTTATCGCTTTTTCCAGTAATCAGTTCTCTCTTAACTTTTTGTTTGAAATAGTGTGAAATGTCAACATCTTGATTATGTCATTATGTTCTCTTCGAATTAGATATTGTTATGGGACCTTACCCATAATAACATAATGGACTATTCCATACGTAATAAATACTGCACCTCAAGAGGAAGCAGGGTGTTCAGTCTGAAGTCTGGAGTGAGTTCCGTCAGGAGTCTGTCAGTCAGTCAGTCAGTCGAGTCAGAGGCAGTCCGAAACAGAGTTGAGTTCAGACAATTACTACAAGACATTGGAATAGTGATACTGATCAAGACTACATTGTTCTCCCTACTAAACCTGATTGTTCGTACTAACACTTTCTATGTCTCTGTATATATTCCTGTTTGTAATATATCTGTGTTATTCCATACCTGTGTTCGAGTTCTTCTTTATTGGTTCTACCTTGGACCATCACCATGGTACAAAGACCTGGACCATAACAGATATGATACCCATTTTAGTTGTTGCTGTTGTTGAAAGTCCTCAAGTAATGTGGTTTCCATTATCTGGTACAGTTCTTTGTGATTCTGTAGCACTAGTCCAGAAAGTTTGAAGAAAGATGGCCCTTGCTAAGATTTTCAGGCTTCATTTGCTCAAAGCCATCGCTGATCTGAGAAAGGGGTTGTATACAGCTGACCATTTAGATGTTTCTGAGCAAGTCTAGCTCTATGCATGAAAAGCCTTAATCCGATATGACTATTTAAAATAACACGACTCCTGTTTTTATGCCAATGTTTAGATTTGTAGTAAGTTGTGATATTGTGTGAAACTACCTTTGCCACGATCTTTTCTATGTTTGATTTCCTTATCTTCTATACTAAATTTTGTATTACTGATCCATACGTATTTGATGTGTTTAGTATGTACTAATTCCATGCTCCTGGAATTTTTATGATGGATTCAAAATATCTGCAATCACTGCTTTCATTGCAATTCCTTCCAGATCATAAAATGGCAATAACAAAGAATTATTTGCCACTTTCTTCTTCTATATTCTGTATTCATTCAGTATGCAGGTGATCATCACTCTCTGCAACAGCCTGTCTTTCGTAGTTTTAAGTAACATTTGTTTTTTTTGTTTTTCTTTTTAATATCTCTCCTAATCCCTTTTTTGCCAGCTGTTTACATTAGCTCATTAGGCAGGTTATGCACTACTTTCATCCATCCATTTTACTTTCAATATGCCCTCTGAGTATCAAATTTTCTAAGCCGTCTTTCCTCATTATGTGTCCTAGAAATTTCAACTGCCTCTTTTTGATGTTAAGTATACTTTTCCTTTTAGTCTCCATTTTCTTTGTCATTGCTCACAAGTTTGGTCCATGGTATTTTCAGCATCCTCCTGTAGAACCATATTTCTACAGTGTTCTCTTTGCCTTTGAGGAGATTAACCCAGCATTTGCTGCCATATAGGAGGACTGATGTTGCGTAACTGTTCAGCATTCTTTTCTTTGCTTTTAAAATTATGCGCCATCTTTTTCTTATTCTAAGTGTTCTTTTTGTTTGCATTTTATCAAAACCTCTTTGTTGCTCACATGTTCAGTCCATGGTATCCTCAGCATCCTCCTGTACAACCACATTTCTGTTGTCTCTAGTCACTTCTTCATCTGTGAGGGCAAAAATTTGTGCCACTTTACGTCTGCACTTGACAGCAACTGCATCACCCCTTGTAACCAGGTTAGTCGGTCAACTCTGATATCAAACCAGTCGAGCAGGTGGTGAGCTGTTCTAGCCAATAAAACTGCAGCAACATCACCTTTCACAACATTGTAGTTCTATGGGAAGTTAGCAGTTTCAAGAAAAATTGCTACACTGAAGTAGGAGGAATCTAGATTTGTTTATTGACTAAGATACAAAATAAGCTTGAGGATTTTAA
This sequence comes from Acanthosepion lycidas, assembly GCA_963932145.1. Lineage (NCBI taxonomy): Eukaryota > Metazoa > Mollusca > Cephalopoda > Sepiida > Sepiidae > Acanthosepion > Acanthosepion lycidas. Next base: position 48,680,080 of record OZ010608.1, on the reverse strand, counting down.
GAGAAAAGTTCATCAGCTGTTCAAAGGGAAATCTGTGAAGAGGCATATTTGTATGGAAATTCTCTGGGAGGAAGAAAAGGAGTGATTCCTGATTTTGTATTAATTTCCTGATTAAATCTATAAAAAAAAAAACATTACCTGCTTAATGTCTAATTTCCATAATGTTACATGCACTTGGACGTTTTCATTTATTCTTGGTAGTTGTTGACTTATCGACCATTGTTATTCATCTTTCTCCTGTATTTATCACTTATGCCTAAGCCAGCCAAAAATCTTCATGGATGATAATACAAACTTCTAATCCGACTTTCTCTTCTCTGTATTATTTTTTTTCCTTGTCAGGCTTTTATTTATCTTTCTTCCTCCTGCATATCTTTTAGTTTTTCCATCTTTGTTTCTCTTGTGTTGGTTTCTGCTTCACTCTACATTTTCTTGTTGATTCTCTCTCTCATCTACTTGTCATTCTCTTTCTCTCTCATCCTTTTGTCACTCTCTTTCCCCTCTCATCTTTTTTATCACTCTCCTTCTCTGTCCTCCTCTTGCTACTCTCCTTCCCTCTCGTCTTTTTGTTGCTCTCCTTCCCTCTCATCTTTTTGTTGCTCTCCTTCCCTCTCGTCTTTTTGTTGCTCTCCTTCCCTCTCATCTTTTTGTTGCTCTCCTTCCCTCTCGTCCTTTTGCCACTCTCTTTCTCTCTCGTCCTTTTGCCACTCTCTTTCTCTCTCGTCCTTTTGCCACTCTCTTTCTCTCTCGTCCTTTTACCACTCTCTTTCTCTCTCATCCTTTTACCATTTACCCTCTCTCATCATGTTTGCAATTCTCTCTTTCTCTCACCCTTTTATCATTCTCTCTCTTTCTCTCTTTTCCTTCTACCACTCTTTCTTTCTCTTGCATGGTGTTATTCCACTCTCACTATTGTCCTTTTACAATTCTCTCTCTCTTTCCTTTTGCCATTCCCTCTCTTTTCTTTTTTGCCTCTCTTTGACTTCTCTTTAGTTGTTATCTCTTTCCCTATTTTTCCTCCTATTAATTCTTATTTCATCTTTCTTTTCATCTTCTTTTTCTTCCTCATTGTTCTCTTCTTTCCCCTTCTGTCTCATATTTCTCCTTTTTTTTTTTTTTTAATAATACCTTCCCCTCTCTCCTCATTCTTTCTCCTTTTAGGTAATTCTCTTTCATTATACTTTTTTTTGCCTCCTTACCTCCCACACAGTGTCTCTCCCTCTTTCTCTTTCTGAACTTTCTCAACTGTTTCCTTTTCACTTCAACAAGAATCCAGTTAATATGATTATTTTATGCCTGTCACTCATGAAGATGATACAGATTTGATTTCTTTGGCTGTAATCATCATTCAAGGATTTTCACCTGGAGAAGGGAATGGGTAAGCAAATGGGAGAAGATGCAAAAGGTGCAAAAGAGTGAAGCAGATTCAAACTGATGGAATTAGGAAGGAGGTATGCGGACGATATCTGCTCTTATTGCAAATCACTTTCTTCTGATCAGGTTTTCTCTGCGACATTGGCACAAATGTGTTGGAAAATGATATCTGCTTGCCTCACACTGCTTTCCAACATTTCTTACTCTACAGGTTCAGTGCTGTTCATGTTCCTGCAGTGGAAAGGTCAAAGGCAGAGAGAAGTTAGTTTCCTAATTCTTTCTGACGAGGTGAAAACCCATCTTGTGAGCGTCATTTTAAGCTAGTTCTTGCAGAATGCTTAAATGGGGGCCTTTGGCTTAAATAAAAGATCTTGAATATTTGAAAATCATCATCATAAACTCTTGTGTCTCTGTTGGTTATCTTTTGTGTGTGGAAGGATTTGCACAATGATTTTAAGTACCCATATTTTCACTTTAAATTTAATCCAAAATTATTTTTAAAAAATTTTGTTACTGCATTAAATATGGAAAGAACATTGAATTATGATTTTGTGAGGGTTCCTGTCATGCTACAGAAGGATAAAGAGAGTAATTCTTGCATAAGCAAGGAAGAAGTGCTGAGGAAAATGGAAATAAAAAAAAAAGGACACTTATATTTAGAATTAGAAAGAATTAATTTTTCTTGGATATATAATGAGGAATTTGGGCTTGGAGAATTTCATACTCACAGGGCATATCAAAGGCAAGAGGGACAGGGGAAAACAGTGGGTCATCTACCTGACAAGCTTGTGTGAACGACTGAAGGGACAAATGTTACTAAGAGATACAAAGGATAGGAGGTTGTGGAGAGCTGTAAAAGAACATGGAATGTAAAAAAATAAGATGGCTTACAAGATAATAAACCTCATTGAGATATTAATATTTATGGCCATAATGGCTACAAGTGAAACAGCAATATGATTTTTTTGAGAATAAAGTTTTGACTTTTCAGTAATTGGATAAAAAAGCCATATAAAAAAAATGAAAAAAGATATATTTTCTTGGTAAATTGTTTCAATGGCATCAAGGCAAAGATTAGGTTTGAAGATCTGGATAGTTTAGTCATTTGTATAATTACTCATTTAGAAATTTTTTCACAGTTCTTCTCTAAGTGCAATCTGAGAGTTTGAACAGAAGATGGCAATTGATGTTGCATTTAAAATTTGAAGATTTTAGGTAGCAAAAAATCAAGAAATGTGAAGGAAATTCCACAAGTGAGATGTGTGAGAAAAGAAGCTAGTCCAGCAGTAAAAATGGTGAGACCAAGTTGCCAATATACAGACTTAAATTCATGCCTTCAAGGTACTAAAGAAAAAAATCGCATCGGGACAGTTGACATGAAAATATTTGTAGAAAAAAAATGAGGGAAGCCATTGTCGTATTCGTAAGAAAGTGACTGAAATTGAGCTGCCAAATCAGGATCGATGACATTACACTTTGAATTTTGTCAAGAAACTTGGAATATATTGTAGGAGCACATGAGCAAATATGGCAGCAGTATTCAATACATAGACAAATAGTAGATTTATAAACATGCAAGAAGGATTCTGACCAGAAAATGATCAGAAGGTCTTCAGGGGTAATGATCTACCCAGAAAGGTTTTTTTTTTATTATTGCTTGTTCAGATTCTTCCACAAAGTCTTTATTTTTATGATTAATCATATTCTGAGTGTATAAGATTCTAATATGTTTATAAAGAGTAAAAAAATCAGGAAAAAAGAAATACAGGAAACTGATTGTATAGCCTTTGTTAGTAATGACATTTTTCTCAGACTCGAGCATGTTGAAAATCTTGTGCCAAGACAAGCTTTTCTACTGAAATTTTTTTTAATTTTTTCATATCACTCCATGCAAGATAGTAAAGCCACTAAGATACAAAGGGTTACTGAGTGTGAAAGAATAAAAAAAAAGGGAAACATTATTAAGGAGCAAGAACAATAGAGGAGGAATCAAGAAAACAGTAGATCGTGATTGACGTTGCATTTAAATTTTTGAAGATCAAAGTTGACTTGAAAGCATGGAATCGGAAGCATGAAGTGCGAGTAAAAAAAAACTCTTAGAATGGAACTTACAGCTACATCTAACCAGATCAATTGTGAATTGATGGGACCTTGCCACCAGTCTAGTGCTATGCATAAATTCTAGATACTTTAGAAGAAGAGTTTCTCTGAACAATTACCATAAAAGTATTTATAGAAAATTCATGGTGGTGGGAAAGTGACGTAAGCTGAGATGCTCATTCAAGACCAATAATATTGCTGATTCTTGTTTGGATTTTATCAAGAATCTAATTTATTTATTCATTTGTTTTTTTATATTTTTTGTTTAACTTTATTTCTCATTCAACACAAGTCTGATATAAACATGTAGTTGAAAAACCTGATCAGAATGGTGGTTGAAAACACTATCATAAAGCCCGAGCTCGGAAACATTTTTTTTAATTTTTTTTATTTGGATTCCTTTCAAAGAAATATGATTATTATGTCCGGAGCTGTTTGCAACAGCTTGATATCTTTCTTGATGAAATGGGAAGAGATGAAAAAATGAAAATGTTAAGATGAAAAAAAATAGGGAGTTTTTATACTAAAACTCTTCTGATTTTGTAAAAGATTATATCAGCATTTTTTAAAAAACTTCTTAAATGTCACCTTGTAACATTACCTATGCTGTAAAAAGAAAACTGTTTACTCTATTGCTGAGAATACCATGGACAGAGCATGTAAGCAATCAGGAACTTTTTGGAAAACACAAAAAGCATACTTATAATTAGAATAAGAAAGAGACAGTTAAAATTTCTATAACACATAACGAGAAAAACGCTTGAAAAATTTGACACTCACAGGACTTATAATGATTTTCTAAGTGTACCCCAGATATGACACAAAGCCAGAAGTGTGCAGCACCCAGTGAGGATCAAACTCATTATTCAGTTGTAATTGATCTAGAAGGACGAGTTTGCTAACCATTGCACCATGTTGAAGTAGCCTTGTGATTTTTTAAGTATAGTTTAGATGTGGCATTAGGCCATTACACCAGAAATGAAATGTCCAAATCACAGGACATATATAGCAAAAGTAAGGTGGACAGAAGGAAACGAACTTGTGTAAATAGATTGCCAGACAGGATATGGGAGGGATAGTAAAAAGACAAACATTGTTAAAAGCTACAAAAGATAGGAAGTTGTGAAGAGCTGTAATTGCTCATGGTATAAAAGAATACAGCATATAAAATAAGAAAGTTTATTTTATTAAATCCTTCACATTTCTTTAAATACATTTTTTTTTCATTCATAGTAATACTGGGGGATCAGTTTATTACTCAATAGCAATTGAAAATCTATCCCCCATTTTGTATCCAATAGTATATAATCTGAATACTGGTTTATCACTGCTGTCAAAAATGAAGGTTTATTTTGTTAAGGTCTTATTATTATTAAGTTTTCAAAGATTGTAATCTAGATCTCACTCATTTACTATTGAAATATTTAAATGCAACCAACTCCTACTCCAACTATTTCTTTTCTCGCACTTCCCGCCTGTGGAACTCCTTTCCATTTACTTGCTTCTATGATAAATGCAATGTCAATTGCTATCTTCTTGAATCTTCTCCATCTTCTGTTCTTTCCTCCCTATACTCAGTCTTTTCACTCCCTGTAATCTCTTGCGTACTAGTGGCATTTACACCTTGTTTAGGATGAAATGTTTAAAAAAAAAAAAAAAAAAGTAAGAAAATTTTAAAATTTTTTCTCCATTTATTAATTCATAGTACTAGTGGCATTTCCACCTTGTTTGGAGTGAAATTATTTAGAAAAAAGAAAAAAATTTAAAATTTATTCTCCATTTAATGATACAGATTGTTTGGAGGGAAATTATTTTAAAAAAAAAAAAAAAAAAAAAAAAGAAAAAATTTTAAAAATTTATTTTCCATTTATTAATACATAGTAAAACTGGGGGATCAGTTTATTACTTAATAATTATAAAAAACGACCCCCCACTTTATGTCTAGTTGTATCTAATCTGAATACCAATTTGCCACAGTCATTTTATTGAGACTTCAGTATTATTAGGTTTTCATGTGTAAGCCTTTAAATATACTTTGAGGGTTATGATATTAGTATATAGTAAAACTGGAGGAATTAGTTTATAACTTAATAACAATAGAAAAGCAATCACCCACTTTATGTCCATTAGTATCTCATATGAATTCGGATTGATGACTGCCATAAAAATGATACTTTCTTCTGTTAAATCTTTCGTATTATTAGCTTTTCACATGTAAATCTTCAAGGATATTGTGTTATTATTATGTAATAATATTGGGGATCAGTTTATTACTTAATAACAATAAGAAAGTGATACCCCACTGTATGTTCATAAGTATCTTCCAATAATGGTTTACTACTGCTCTCAAACATGACATTATTTTGCTAAGTCTTTCATATTAGGTTTTCACATGTGTCTTTTTAAATATACTTTTTTTTAAACACTTATTATAGTTAACCCATTTGTCCATCCATACACCAATCTCCTCTGATTCCTATTTTGTTTTTGATTTTCTTTTCTAGATTTAAAAGACATTATCCATTTTTTTTTTTTTTTTTTTTTTTTTACATTACTCATTCAAGATTGTATGCCATTCTTATAACAAAGACACTGCCAACTTGGTTCCTTTATATTTCTCCTGCCAGTTTTCATTTATCCTTCCATTGATCAAAAACCACTGGGAGGAGACAGTCACCTGCAATATTATTCTATTGGACATTTTATCTTGTCACACCTGTGAAGGGTTGTCTCTAATGTGAGCTTTCTTTTCTTTTAAAGAAAAATCAAACTTGAATGTTTGTTTTATTAACAAGTGAAAGGGATTTTTTTCTTTTAAGAATCGGTAGTTTCTTTCTTTTTTTATTTTCTTTCCTTTCTTTCTGCTTTTTTTCTTTCTTTCTGCTTCTTTTCTTTTTTTTTTCCTTTCTTTTTTTCCCTCTTTTTAACTTTCTTTATTTTTTCTTTTCTTTCTTTCTTTTTCTTTCTTACGTTTTCTTTTCTTTCTTTCTCTCTTTCTTTTTCTCTTCCTTTCTTCATTTTTCTTTTATTTTCTTTCTTCATTTTCTCTTTCTTTCCCAACTTTCTTTATTTTTCTTTATTTTCTTTCTTTTTCCTTTTTAACTTTATCTTTTCTTTCTTTCTTCATTTTTCTTTTCATTCTGTTGTATAATGTTGTTGTACGACATGTGATTAGTAGTCAACTTACTTCTCGTCTGACTCTTTACGCCATACTTTATTTCTCCTATAACCAACATATGCAAATAGGTAAAATTCTATTTGTCAATCTCATTACACCTCCCTGAATCAAAGAAGTTTAATGCTTTTCATTGTTCTTGAACTACTTCTCCAACATCTTTCCTCCTCCTTTCCGCCTTGAGGTTTATGTTCCTTTTAATGGAGATCTTAGTCTCGTCTCATTATCTTCTGTGTCTGAGTTACTCTTGCTAACATCCATAGGTTTGTCTTTTGTTACATTATCCTGATCTGAAGAACTCATCCTTTCTTCTTTGTCAAGATCTTCTTCCATCACTGCATCTTCCTCTTCAATTGTGAGTCTTAACTGGTCAGAATGAGCCATTAGACTTTTTTTTATTTCTTTGATATAATGGCTGTGCTATGTTCTCTTTGCATGATAAAATTAACTCTCTCAGAACTTGCTACTTTTTCTTTCTTATACCACATCTTTTCATTTGTCAAGTAAGACATTGTTAATGGAGATCTTACTTGTCTTCCCATGAATGCAGATGAGCTTTGCAATCTGTGTGTGGAATCATCCTGTAACCAAGTAGTAACCTTGGTAAGTAACTGTCCATAGTATCTCTAATTGTGGAAAATACCTTGAATCCCATTTTTGCTGTCTGCACCATTCTTTGTTTTTGTAAGAGAAACAGCCAATCTGCCTCAACCAATTAGATAAATCTTCATCTCAAAATTCTGGTGTGCTGTCTGATACCAATGTTTTAGGGACCCCATTTGTAGAAAATACCACTCTTGATATTTGCTTTATTGTAGATGTTTTTCTATCTTTAATTACTTCAGACCATCCAAAAAAGGAGTCTACTAAAATTGGAAATAGTCTCATACCATTAATGGGGGCATGGTCCATATGAACATGAGAAACACGGCTCCATTTCTTTATGCCACAAGTGTATTCTCCTTCATCAAAAATTCTTTATTTCTGTACATTTTGGGCATTAATCTACATATTTACCAATATCATGATAATACCCTGGCCACCATGTTTTCAGTTTTAATCTCCTGTGGGTAGTTGTTATCCCACAATGCACATCATATACACTTTTTAAAATATCTTTTCTTGCTGTTTCTGGTGATACTATCACATCTCCATTGCATATAATGCTGTTTTCAATCATTAATTTATGTCTTATTTCTTTATAATGTCTATCGGCTTTGGAATAATTACTCCACGTGTTTCTTCTTATTCTCTCAGCAATCTTGCTTAATGTCGGATCATGAAGCATTTCCTATGCTAATCTTTGTAGAGATAACATATCAGTTTCAACCCAATGCAATATTTCTTCATCTGGGATTTTTTTTTTTTTTTTTCTTTTTGATCTTTATTAAATTGTAACCTTTGACAGTATATTGAACAGTATATCACGACCTAACATGTGCAAGATATTTGCGTGGTCGTCTATAACGATTTTTACTCACGTCTCAATAATGGCAAACAGGTTCAGGAAACTTTCATTGCAGATAGATTTTACTTAAAGGAATGATTAATTAGCATATCTTCATACCCTGCCTGGTGGCAAACGCTGCTGGTGGCGCCAGGGGTGGTGGCCCCGCCATAGCCACTGAAACCGTGATATCACCCCTGGTTGGCGGCTGATGAAGACAGGGTATCGCACGTGCTAACACACGTTGTATGTAAAAAAAAAAAAAAAAATTGTCATGTAGTATTGTATTTTCTTTTACATACTCATACATACTTAATATTAAAATCATATTACCCACCTTAGAATTATGGAAGCAGTAACATTTGGTAGCTCGTTTCTAGGATTAAAACTAAACTCTAGTGGTTTATGGTTCGACTTTAATAGGAACTTCTTACCTAACAAAAATTGTCGAGCTCTGTCTGTGCTCCAGACAATAGCCAATGCTTCTTTTTCAATATTTGAAGAATTTATTTCTGTTGCCGTCAAACTTCTTGAAAGGTACATTATTAAATTGCCTTCTTAAGATAAAATTGCTAACATAGCTCGCATCTGTAATTAACATAACCTTCTTTTTGTGATCAAAAATTTTTACAATGTTTTTTTTTTTCTCTGAGTGTCTTTTTTAAATCCTCAAATCTCAAATTATGCCTGTGAGTACATTTGAACTCACTGACGCATGGTGGAGTAATGGATAGCAGCTCAGATTGAGGAATCGGAGAGCTGAGTTCAAATTCCATTCGAATCCATTACATTCACTTATGTGCTAATACCCTTGGGAAAGGTGTGAATCCTCTTCTTCTTCCCCTAGCTATGGGTAAGTAGTAGGATAGACTGGTTTCTATAGTCTTGGATGGCAAATGGTCTACCGCAGAAAGAAATGGCAACCTACTGCAGGAAAAATGCCGCATCAGTCATGTATAGAAAGAGACATGATTGCCTAAGCATGTATCACATATGGCACATAATGGACTGATTCTTTTTACACAGTTCAGCAAATGGTTCTGTTAAGTCAGTGTAGTGTTTTGGTAGGTGTCTATTATAAAATATCCATTACACTCCCCACACATCCAAGCTTAGAGCACCTGGTATTACGAAGCAGTCACCCATCTAGGTACTGACCAGGTTCAGTATTGCTTAACTTCAGTGATTATATAGCTATTGTGTGGGGGCAAAAGAAATAGATTCATGTCTTTCTCAACAGTATTTGTGTGAATGTGAGAATAAAACTAGGCTAGAATTTGAACTTGAATTGCTGATTTAATTTTAAAGAGACAAACATTGCTCAGAGCTTCAAGTGTTAGGAGTTTGTGGAGATCCTTGACTGCTCATGTTCTAAAGAAAAATGGCAAATAGAAGATTAATAATAAATAGATTATAAAGTCTATTATTACTGTCAATATTTTGCAATTTATGTTATTTTTTTTTTTTTTTCTAATTTTTTAATATTTGCTTCTATCTTTCTTCATTATAGATTATATTTTTGTAAATATCTTTCATCCCCAAGAGTTTTTCATCTTTAAATCTTTCATTTCTGCCCTGTTGTTATTGATTTAAAAGCTTTATTATTGCATTCTCCATGTTTATATTTGGTAGAAAGTCCTTCTTAAGATAATTACTTAATTTAAACCTGAGCAGCGTACTGCATGTAATGGGATGTAAAACTCGAAGCAAATTTAATTTTAAATCAAATAATAGGAAATTATTAGTTCATTAAGTCCTGATGAAAATTTAATTTAATTTAAAATCAACTTGGAACTGAATGATTTTCAGATTTTAAAAAGACTCTATTACTTTGTCAAATTACCTAATTTGAATAAATTAGTCAAATTAAAATACTTATTATGAATAAATGCATGAAAATTATTTTTAGTTTAAAAATTTCTTTAGTTGATTAACCAAATTTTATTTTGGATTAATATAATAATATAAATTATATGTTTAAACTCTGAGGAACTGTTTATAAAAGTAAAAATTTTCATTTCGAGAAATGACTACAGTGAACAACTTGTAGATAAAGAAGTGCACTGCATCCTAAGTGGGGGTAAGTGTTAAAAAAATGTGTTGGCTAGAAGAAATGGCTAACTCTATTGATCTGGTCAGAACTCTGATAACCCAAAATGAATTTTGGTGGCAGGGGTCACCAGTGATGGATTGTCTTTGTTTAAGTTTTAATCTAAGACTGAAGAAAAGGCACAAAAACAGTCAGTGCTGTTGCAGTAGTCAAGAAGTCAGATCATTTGTAAACATCTGTGCTGATGATACAACTCTATACGAGTGCACCTCTAAAACTCTTGATGATCAAGGATTAGCAGCTGATCTAGCATAGACTACCCAGTGGGTAAAAACTGGCTGGATACATTCAATGCCTCAGAAACCAAACTAGTTGCATTTTATCCTCATTGATCCAACCCCAAACTGTTGCCAGTCATGATTAACAGATGTCCCCTTAGAGAGACACTCTACCTTGAGAGACTATTGGGCCTTAAAATAACACCTGATCTCAAGTGGAACTCATATGTACGAACCATCTCTGTACTCCTACAGTAAGTACCTGATTCCATGTGCTATCCTCTATAAGAGCCAGATCAAACCAAAAATGGAGTACTGTTGTTATATTTGGGTGGGAGCTGCCCAGATCACACTCTCCAGTCTCAGTAGAGTCTAAAAACATCTCTGAGCCCTTGTGGGTGATGAATTATTTTCCAACCTCTCTCCCACAGAGGGGTAAGCCTCTCACTGCTCTGTTGCTACTTTCGTATATAGTGCTCAGTCAAACTACATTCCTTGGTTCCGCCAGTGCTAACCTTCACGATATGGACCCACCATGCCACTTACATTATAGAAAACCACTCACATTCCCTATTTATTCTCTATTGGTGAAAAGCAAGGTCCACCCAAACAGTATTTTTGTCTCTGAATCACTGTTCTGTGGAAGAGACTCCCAAGAGGATGTTTCTCCAATCGCTACAATCTTAGCCTGTCCAAGTCTAGGGTTAACCGTTATCTTTCCCCTTCTATACATACAAATGTAACCCTCTACTTTGAGTAGCCACCAGGCCTTGTAGAGGGTGATCCTTACTTTAAAAAAAATAAAATACCATGCTTTTGGCAGAGAGAGACAAACAATGATGTGAAAATGATAGGTAGCTAGCTGGTGTCTTGATATTCATTCTCTCTATCTCTTTCTTGCTTCCTCCAAGAAATGATGCCTGCTTCTATTTGCCCCCTATAATCAAGCAAATAAAACGAAAAAAAAAGAAACCTGAAGAAAATTATCTATCATTGATTTTATCTGAGATACAGCATTGGGCTCCTTACCGAGGAACTGCCAATGGAACACTAGAATCCAGAGACAACGCACAAAGTATCACAAGTGTTTAATTAGAAGCAAGCAAAAACGGGCCTGAATTGGCAGCACATGTTTTTTTAACTTTCCCAAAGAATATTCTTGCAGGATGGTGTCAGTTAAATGTTCTGGTAACAGTCCGAGATTTAATCTGCAAGTGTTTGCTAGTTGATTCCTATTGGCTATATAAATGCTGCTGTAAGTGTGAGTATTGGGGTTGGGAGTGGTCGGCTGAAGTGGGCAGCAAATGAAAATTAACTTTTGGATGTTTTTCTTATTGAAATCTGAAATCATCTGACACATTTCTCAGTAACAACAATCTAGAGGTGAAATTGTAGAGTCTTAACCTAGTGTCACTTATCCACCTCTTCAACTAAAACACACATTCCTTCTTTTGTAAGACCCCCACCCCACTTGCTCCTGATTACATTTAGTATAAAGTTATGGTTGAGTTGAAGAGGCAGGTAAGTGACACTCAGTTTAAGACTCTGAAATCCCCCCACCCATATTGTTGTATGGGATATATGGCATAATGGTATCTGTTAAGCAGATATAGTTACCTGGCAGAGTTGGGTTCAATAGAATGTGCTGTTAGGAAATGGTTGTTCATGCAAGGAATGGAATCAAAGACTCAAGTTCAAATTCTGACCAAGTCTGCAACATTTACTTTTGCACAAATACCCGAATCCATCTCATTTCACCCAACCTATAGGTTAAATAGTATAGTAGGCTGGACTTGGATGGAAGGCAGTGTAAAAAAAGGAGGACTATTTTTTATTATCAAAGTAGAGGGTTACTGAAGAAAGTTGTTACATCAGCTGTAAGAGGTACAGTTTATGAGGATATGTGGGACAGATAACAGTTAGCCATAGACATGAATGGGTTAAGATTGTAGTGGTCAGGGAAGCATCCTCTTGGGAGTTGGTTCATGAGCTGAGTTGTGAATAGTTGCACTTCACTGTCTTACCTGGAAAGAAATAAATCACTTGAGAATGCATCAGAAATGAATTACTGTATCCACCAATGTAAGACACTAGGAATAAAACATCACCAGTCCTTCGCTTTTATCAGATCCTTCCATGATGTCTGTGACTGTGCCATTTTATATATTGTCTTATCACCTTTTGTCTGTCTCTGTTTTTTTTACTTCCAAAACTACATATAAAGGGTGTTTCATTAAGATGGATTAAAGTCAGCAATAAATAAATCAATGGTATTCGTGAAAATTTCTTTATGGGATCATGTTATTTAAGTCATGGCAATTATGTGTGAAAAATAATATCACCCAAATGTCTGCCAAGGCTTCAGCGGCACACCTCCACTCGATGGTCAAACTCTTTGATGACATCTCTGCATAGTTGCTCCTCGATCGCACCAATATGCCTTATCTCATCCTTCAGCTGCTGAATTGTTGTTGGCTTGTTGGTATAGACCTTACTTTTGAGATGACCCCAAAGGAAGAAATTTAAAGGTGTCAAGTTGCATGAACGTGGTGGCCAACTGACTTTGCTGTTTTGAGAGATGATACAACCTGGGACCTTCTCATTGCATTTCAGTTTGAACATCCATTTTCGTAATAGGCTTCAATAACTTTAAGACGTTGTTTTATTGTTAACCTTTCCATGGTTGAAATTGCCAAAGACTTAAGTTTTTAAATCTGAAAGAAAAAGAAAAAAAAATCATTAGACACTTAAAATTAATTCACGTTAAAAATCGCCAAGTTATTGGAACACCCTTTATATGGTATGCAACGTATAACAGTTTTGATTGTGTACCCCAAAGTTTAATAGGCTTCGATAACTTTAACACGTTGTTTGATTGTTAATCTTTCCATGGTTGAAATTGCCAAAGACTTAAGTTGTTAAATCTGAAAGAAAAAGAAAAAAAATCATTAGACACTTAAATTTAATTCACATTTCAAATCAGACCAATTTATTGGAACACCTTTTATTATCCACCAGACACTGATAAAACAATTTCTTGCTCCATCTATTATATTTTTTTGTTATATATCCCACTCACTTTCATTTAATAATGATTGACAAAATTTCTTATCTTGGTCTGTTCTCTGAGCCTATCTCTTAGAATTAAACTGAACATTGCTCTTTGTGCATTTGAAAGCTTGTTTACAAGCAATTGTTTTAATTTCCCAGATTTGCACCTGTTCATCATTGCCAGCATCAGACATTCATCACACACTTCATGTTTTAAGCATCTTGGCAAGATGCTTTTTATTATATCTCTATTTTGTTGCTTTCCATCTTATCATTACACATTTTAACTTTTTTCATTGTCTATTCCAAATTACGAATAATTCTTCTCAGTCAACGAGGAAATTCCATCTGAAATTGTCAGAAGTTCATTTCAGAAAGAAACACAGCTCATTTCATATATATATATATATATATATATATATATATGTAGTGTGTGTGTTTTAAATTGAAATACTGTTTTTAAACCAAAATTGCTGGCTTTTTAGTGGTTTACTGATAAGGAGACATTTAAGTAAAAAACAAAAACAAATCTGTTTCCATACTTGAAGATGTCTGTAGGAACAGACGAAAGCTTGTAAAAAACTAAAAAAGACCTTATGCAACTGGAATTTATAAACAGGGATCATAATATTTCTCTGCTTGGCTACTACATCTTTTTCTTTCCACATCTGCACACATAGACCATCGATGTATCAAGTGTTTTTATAGTTTTTTTTCTTATCTATAACAAATCATTATTTCCACTTGGACTATTGTTCTCATCTTTGTGGTTACAACAATGTTTTGGCCATAGTGCCTGCTTGTCTTCATCAAGTATATGTTGATCTGGTTAACCTACAGGAAATTCCGAACTAAACCCTTTATTTAAACTACAGGAGTAGACTGTCCACGTTCCACTGCCCATGTCCAGGGATATCTTATCTAATTGTTATTTATAGTACTGCTCAGTTATTGCACACTGCCCGAACCAGGGATTGAACCTATAAGGGTAGACTGTCCACGTTCCACTGCCCATGTCCAGGGATATCTTATCTAATTGTTATTTATAGTACTGCTCAATTATTGCACACTGCCCGAACCAGGGATTGAACCTATAAGGGTAGACTGTCCACGTTCCACTGCCCATGTCCAGGGATATCTTATCTAATTGTTATTTATAGTACTGTTCAGTTATTGCACACTGCCTGAACCAGGGATTGAACCTATAAGGGTAGACTGTTCACGTTCCACTGCCCATGTCCAGGGATATCTTATCTAATTGTTATTTATAGTACTGCTCAGTTATTGCACACTGCCCGAACCAGGGATTGAATCTATAAGGGTAGACTGTTCACGTTCCACTGCCCATGTCCAGGGATATCTTATCTAATTGTTATTTATAGTACTGCTCAGTTATTGCACACTGCCCGAACCAGGGATTGAACCTATAAGGGTAGACTGTTCACGTTCCACTGCCCATGTCCAGGGATATCTTATCTAATTGTTATTTATAGTACTGCTCAGTTATTGCACACTGCCCGAACCAGGGATTGAACCTATAAGGGTAGACTGTTCACGTTCCACTGCCCATGTCCAGGGATATCTTATCTAATTGTTATTTATAGTACTGCTCAGTTATTGCACACTGCCCGAACCAGGGATTGAACCTATAAGGGTAGACTGTTCCCATTCCACTGCCCATATTTAGGAATATTTTGTCTAGTTCTTATTTATAGTACTGCTCAGTTATTGCACACTGCCCGAACCAGGGATTGAACCTATAAGGGTAGACTGTTCACGTTCCACTGCCCATGTCCAGGGATATCTTATCTAATTGTTATTTATAGTACTGCTCAGTTATTGCACACTGCCCGAACCAGGGATTGAACCTATAAGGGTAGACTGTCCACGTTCCACTGCCCATGTCCAGGGATATCTTATCTAATTGTTATTTATAGTACTGCTCAATTATTGCACACTGCCCGAACCAGGGATTGAACCTATAAGGGTAGACTGTCCACGTTCCACTGCCCATGTCCAGGGATATCTTATCTAATTGTTATTTATAGTACTGTTCAGTTATTGCACACTGCCCGAACCAGGGATTGAACCTATAAGGGTAGACTGTTCACGTTCCACTGCCCATGTCCAGGGATATCTTATCTAATTGTTATTTATAGTACTGCTCAGTTATTGCACACTGCCCGAACCAGGGATTGAACCTATAAGGGTAGACTGTTCACGTTCCACTGCCCATATTTAGGAATATTTTGTCTAGTTCTTATTTTTAGTACTGCTCAGTTATTGCACACTGCCCAAACAAGGGCTTGAACCTATGATGGTATACTGTCCTTGTTCTACTGCTCATGTTTAGGGATAGCTACTTCTTATTTTTAGTATTCCTTGCCCTGTTTTCATTGGGTCCATGTTTCAGTGGAAACAGGACGATCTGTGTTTCTTTGTATTTTCTTTGGCTACTAATTTTTACTCATCATAATTTGCATTGGGACCCAAGTTCACCCCCAGACTTCAAGTGGAATTGCATTTACAATAAATCACTAAAGATGTTGGAAAAAAAATGGTCATCCCTTTGTACTGCTTCAGAAAGCATGGTAGAAGGAGCCAGGTACTTTCTTTAAAAATTTCAGATCAAACCAAAAACTGACTATTGTTGCCATATCTGAACTGGTGCTGTACAATCTTCACCTTCCAGCCATAACAGGATTCAAAATCATTTCTTCAACCTTGTGGGAGATGGTTTATTTTCTACCCTACAGGACCTTTCTCAAAGATGCAGTGCTGCTGGCCTACCATGACTATATTGTTACTTCCATGTTCAATGTTCTGCCGAGCTCCATTCTTCAGTGCTACCAATTTGGTTCTTTACAGCCAAAACCTACCTTGCCAAAGAATGGTATTTCCCCTCATTTCCTACATACTACATTGATAAGTAGGACAGTCAACTCTCAAGGCTTCTTCCTTAGAACTGCTATTAAAAAACACTCTACCTTGTGTGGCTCTTGGGCCTTAAATTAGATGAACTTTATTTAAAAAATGTATAATCCCTATAGCATACAATGTGAAATCAGAGGGATACCATCATTGACAGGGACTATGACATCACTGTATTAGTAGAAATAGTTTTTTCTTTTATCTGCCTTGTTGCTTCAGTATTCATGGTAATCATGGCTCTCCACAATTTCCAGTCCTTTGTAGCTCTTACTAATTTTGTCATTTTGCTATCTCTTTTAATACCTGCAAGCATTTGCACAAGCTTGTTAGGTAGATTATGCATTTCTTTCCTTTGTCCCGCTTGCCTTCAGTATGTTCTGTGAGTATCAAATTTTCTAAGCCTTCTTTTTTCCTGATGTGTTCTAGAAATTTCAACTGTCTCTTTTAAGGATAGGTGTTATTTTTGTTTTTCTTTTCCCTAAAACTTTATCGTTGCTCACATGTTTGGTTCATGGTATTCTCAACATGTAGAATCGCATTTCTGTTCCTTCAAGTCTCTTCTTCATCTTTGAAGGGATTGTTCAGTATTCACTGCCATATGGTAGAACTGATATTATGTAACAATTCAGTACTCTTTTCTTTGTTTCTAATAAAACTTTTTTCTGTTTCTTAATACTTTGCTTAGCTTTTAGAAAGCAACTTTGCTCTCCCAATGTACCTACTGATTTCAGGGTTGCATTTCCTGTCCATTTTTCAGCATATCTTTTTAAAGCATTTTTCAGATATTTAAATTTTTGTAATCCACATGTTGGGTCCTTCATCTTGCTGATTATCATAGATTCTCTTTTCTTAGAATTGATGCTTAGTCCTTTTGTCTTGATTTCCTTTAATACCTTCTGCAGGTGTTCCTGTAGCTTCCTTTCTGCGTCTGCTAGTAAGACTGTGTCATCTGCATATCTAATGTTCTTTGAATTGTGGCCGTCATGAAAAGTATATCTTTTTTTTAATTATTTATATATTTTTTTAAATCATTTCACACCAAACAAGGGGGTGGGGAATGCCACTAGTATAAAAAGTGGGTTACAGGGAATAAAAGTGAATGAGAGAACTAAGAATAGAGAAGATTGAAGAAAGGGCAAAATATGGATGCAGTTCACAAAGGCAGAATATGACAATTGACATTGTTTTTAAATTTTTGAAAATTGTAGTTATCAGAGAAGCAAGGAAACAGGAGGCAGTTCCACAGATGGGAAGTGTGAGAAAAGAAACTGTTGGAGTAGAAGTGGCAGTTGCATTGAGCTATTACAACAGTAGAAAGTAGTACCTACCTAGTAATACTACAATGCGTTTATGACAGGACTTTGAAGAGAGTATTTAAGATTGCATTCTACTTATTTACCAATGCATAATAAATTACTTGCTTTGGAAAGCAAAAATATTGAATTTCTACCTTTTTATTAAGGTTAAATTTGCACTGCCATCACTGGAGAAGATGCTGCTACTTAGATTTGTTTTTGTTTTTTTAAGTTCAGTAGCACCAATTCTTATGGATGTAGTAAGATAATTTGATTTTTCTCTTTTTCTTTTTCTCTTTTTCTTTGTCTTGGTGTTCTCCTCTGCTATATAAGTTTTGATTGGCTTTAAAATTTGTTGCAGTTTTTTTTTCTTCTTTCCTTTTCCTTCTCTTTTCTTCTTTCCTTTTTCTTCTTTTTTCTTCTTTCCTTTTCCTTCTTTTTTCTTCTTTCCTTTTCCTTCTTTTTTCTTCTTTCCTTTTCCTTCTTTTTTCTTCTTTCCTTTTCCTTCTTTTTCCTTCTATCCTTTTCCTTCTTTTTTCTTCTTTCCTTTTCCTTCTTCTTTCATTTTTCTTTTTCCTTCTTTCCTTGTCCTTCTTTTTCCTTCTTTCATTTTTCTTCTTTTTCCTTCTTTTTTCTTCTTTCTTCTTTCATTTTTCTTTTTTCTTCTTTTTTGTTCTTTCATTTTTCTTCTTTCCTTTTCCTTCTTTTTCCTTCTTTCCTTTTCCTTCTTTTTTCTTCTTTCCTTTTCCTTCTTTTTGCTTCTTTCCTTTTCCTTCTTTTTTCTTCTTTCCTTTTCCTTCTTTTTTTCTTCTTTCCTTTTCCTTCTTTTTTTCTTCTTTCCTTTTCTTCTTTCATTTTCCTTCTTTTTTCTTCTTTCATTTTTTCTTTTTCCTTCTTTCCTTTTCCTTCTTTTTTCTTCTTTTTCCTTCTTTCCTTTTCCTTCTTTTTCCTTCTTTCCTTTTCCTTCTTTTTCCTTCTTTCCTTTTCCTTCTTTTTCCTTCTTTCCTTTTCCTTCTTTTTTCTTCTTTCCTTTTCCTTCTTTTTTCTTCTTTCCTTTTCCTTCTTTTTTCTTCTTTCCTTTTCCTTCTTTTTTCTTCTTTCCTTTTCCTTCTTTTTTCTTCTTTCCTTTTCCTTCTTTTTTCTTCTATCCTTTTCCTTCTTTTTTCTTCTTTCCTTTTCCTTCTTCTTTCATTTTTCTTTTTCCTTCTTTCCTTGTCCTTCTTTTTCCTTCTTTCATTTTTCTTCTTTTTCCTTCTTTTTTCTTCTTTCTTCTTTCATTTTTCTTTTTTCTTCTTTTTTGTTCTTTCATTTTTCTTCTTTTTCCTTCTTTCCTTTTCCTTCTTTTTCCTTCTTTCCTTTTCCTTCTTTTTTCTTCTTTCCTTTTCCTTCTTTTTGCTTCTTTCTTTTTCCTTCTTTTTTCTTCTTTCCTTTTCCTTCTTTTTTTCTTCTTTCCTTTTCCTTCTTTTTTTCTTCTTTCCTTTTCTTCTTTCATTTTCCTTCTTTTTTCTTCTTTCATTTTTTCTTTTTCCTTCTTTCCTTTTCCTTCTTTTTTCTTCTTTTTCCTTCTTTCCTTTTCCTTCTTTTTCCTTCTTTCCTTTTCCTTCTTTTTCCTTCTTTCCTTTTCCTTCTTTTTCCTTCTTTCCTTTTCCTTCTTTTTCCTTCTTTCCTTTTCCTTCTTTTTCCTTCCTTTTCCTTCTTTTTCCTTCTTTCCTTTTCCTTCTTTTTTCTTCTTTCCTTTTCCTTCTTTTTTCTTCTTTCCTTTTCCTTCTTTTTTCTTCTTTCCTTTTCCTTCTTTTTTCTTCTTTCCTTTTCCTTCTTTTTTCTTCTTTCCTTTTCCTTCTTTTTCCTTCTATCCTTTTCCTTCTTTTTTCTTCTTTCCTTTTCCTTCTTCTTTCATTTTTCTTTTTCCTTCTTTCCTTGTCCTTCTTTTTCCTTCTTTCATTTTTCTTCTTTTTCCTTCTTTTTTCTTCTTTCTTCTTTCATTTTTCTTTTTTCTTCTTTTTTGTTCTTTCATTTTTCTTCTTTTTCCTTCTTTCCTTTTCCTTCTTTTTCCTTCTTTCCTTTTCCTTCTTTTTTCTTCTTTCCTTTTCCTTCTTTTTTCTTCTTTCCTTTTCCTTCTTTTTGCTTCTTTCCTTTTCCTTCTTTTTTCTTCTTTCCTTTTCCTTCTTTTTTTCTTCTTTCCTTTTCCTTCTTTTTTTCTTCTTTCCTTTTCTTCTTTCATTTTCCTTCTTTTTTCTTCTTTCATTTTTTCTTTTTCCTTCTTTCTTTTTCCTTCTTTCCTTTTCCTTCTTTTTCCTTCTTTCCTTTTCCTTCTTTTTCCTTCTTTCCTTTTCCTTCTTTTTCCTTCTTTCCTTTTCCTTCTTTTTTCTTCTTTCCTTTTCCTTCTTTTTGCTTCTTTCCTTTTCCTTCTTTTTTCTTCTTTCCTTTTCCTTCTTTTTTTCTTCTTTCCTTTTCCTTCTTTTTTTCTTCTTTCCTTTTCTTCTTTCATTTTCCTTCTTTTTTCTTCTTTCATTTTTTCTTTTTCCTTCTTTCTTTTTCCTTCTTTCCTTTTCCTTCTTTTTCCTTCTTTCCTTTTCCTTCTTTTTCCTTCTTTCCTTTTCCTTCTTTTTCCTTCTTTCCTTTTCCTTCTTTTTCCTTCCTTTTCCTTCTTTTTCCTTCTTTCCTTTTCCTTCTTTTTTCTTCTTTCCTTTTCCTTCTTTTTTCTTCTTTCCTTTTCCTTCTTTTTTCTTCTTTCCTTTTCCTTCTTTTTTCTTCTTTCATTTTTCTTTCTTTTTCTTTTTTCTTTCTTTTTTCTTTTCTTTTTTCTATCTTTATCTTTTTTCTATTTCTTTCTTTTTATTTCATTTCTTTTTCTTCTTTTTTCTTTTCTTTTCCATTTTGTCTTTTTTTTAATAATATCTGCTTGCTGTTGATATTTCAGACTCTTGACTTTTTTTTATGTTCTTTTATTTTTCTTTCAAGTCATTCAATATATATTACGCATGCCATTTATTGTTGTGATTTCCTGACCCTCTCGTCGCAGGTGCATTGTTCAAAATGGCATGCACAACCATACGAGGATTGCTGCCCTCATCGGATATTTGATGTTCGGTACAGAATTTGATTCTGGACAGTGTTTTAATGCTTTCTACATTTTTTTCATCTTTGAAGTCTTCTAGTAAAGGCAGATTTCTGTTTAGCATTTAAGTAAAAAAAAGTTTGTGCTGAAAAGGTCATGAAAAAATGGCTCTCTCAATTAAAAGAGAGAAGTTCAAGTGGCAACAACAAGAAGTAAAGTGAAATGGAAAGGAAAGAAGATTACAAGGAATTTTTTTAAAAATACTAGAATTTACCCAGTACAAGGCCCGAGAGCCATTTGAGGTAGAGGTTTAAAGTTATAATCGTTATGATAAATGTCGTGTATGATATGAATGAAAGAATTGTGGTAAGAAGTGAAAATGATGAGAATAAGGAGGATAGATAATGATTTACCCTTGACTTCAAGAGGTTAAGATTTTATTGTCTAGGGAAGCAATCATGCGTGAGTCTGTTCCAGGGAAAAGTCTGAGTGGAAATTTCTTGTTACATTTAAAACATGGAAAAAAAGGTTGAGTTGCCTGCATGGAAGGGACATGTTGTGAAGGTCTGAACTGGTGGAACTAAAGAATGGAGCTCATCTGTACATTTGTTAAGGAAATAGCAATAGAGTAGTAATAAGTTTTAAAGAGATAAAGCAAGAAATGGATTGAAAAGAGTTGTTTTGTTTTTTTTAACTTTTTTAATCTTTTCACCCCAAGCAAGGCTATAAAAGCCTCTAGAAAGAAAAATGTAACCGAGAGTCAAAGAAATAGAAAGGTCAATAAAAGAACTGGATTTAAGGAGACAGATGATGATTGACATCACATTTAAATTTTTAAAGATCATAGTTAACAGGAAACTAGAAGGGAGTTCCACAAGCAAGAAGTGCAAGAGAAGAAACTATTAACATAGAACTTATGGTTACAAGTAACCATTTCAACAATGAGTTGAAGGCATGCAATTATATTATAATTGTGCAAATTATTTACATTTCACCATTAAATAACACATAAAGGTTGATATGCCACTAGACAAAATCATCCAACAGAAAAAAAACACTTTCATGACATTAAGCCATATAATAGCCGACAGTTTCTTAAGTTAAACTGTATTCCAAAATATAACTTCAACAAAACTATAGAATAAAATACATATCGTCGCCTCTAGTAATCATGTCCACCCAATGTACATGCATAAAAACTGAGTATCATCTACCATGTATTCAATTGTGAAAGCAGAATAACATATATCATATTTTTATTACTTCAAAGCCCCCGAGAAAATAAAATTTTGGCATTAAATAAGCAATAAGGAGTTGATATGCCATTAAACAAGTAAATCAATCAATCTTTTATTTAAAGTAGTGTGGAAAGTCAACATCTTATTTATGTCATCATTTTCTTTTTGCCTTACATGCGCTATCCATTTTAGTTGTTGCTGTTGGAAGTCTTTAAGTGATGTGGTTTCTGTTTTTTGGTAAAGTTCTATAGCACCAATATCTACAGTTACACGAAGGAGTGTCTTCTTTAAGGGCAAGAGTAATCATTCACTTGAAACCATTTTTAATCATTAATCTGAGAAAACCTGTTGTATCTTTGTGATAGTTGAGATACTTCTGAATGAGTTGGATGCTATACATGACATCCACATGAGAGTCTAGATCTTATTAAGCTATTTGAGAAACATTGCTTCATTAACTGCAATAAAATCAACCAAAAAATCATTATTTCAACAGATCAGAAACTTTCTATATGACTTTATGTAAGTATCTCCACTTGCTTGCCGGAAAAAACATCATGATGAAAAAAGGCTCTAAGTTAATAAAAACAAAGTTTTATTGTCAAAATGTTTGTTATTATTAAGAGGAAAGACCAAAGTATTTTTCTCTTATTTTATTAAATTTTTTTAATTATTTCTAGCATGTTAAAAATTTTGGTTAAAAACTCTCATTTTTTATGTTAGCGCCTTTTTTCTGGTGAAAAACATTGATTTGGAAATCCTTGTAAAAATCAAATTATTGTTGTTTTTAATGAAACTTTCAGTACTTATTCAAAAACGATTTAAATAATTTTTGAATTTTTTTTTTTTTTTTTTTAAGAAAATCTTGGTAAAAATATTTTTTTTTTTGTACATGTGTTAATCCCCACAAACTTAATTTCATGAAAATCTAAGAATTTATTAGCTAAAAGCAAGACTCCTTAGAGAATTTAAATCATGTGTTTTTTTGTAAAACTGGACTCCAAGTTACCAAAAATCTGCTCTGAATCATCAAATAAAAAATACAATAAAACTATGACATTATTTAATTATAAAAGCTTTTAATTGCTTTTATAAATAGGATTTATTAAGGACACTATTGTCTTAAGAAAAAAAATTCTCCATGAATTTTTACAAGAATTGTTTTCAATATTTTCAATTTTAATTATAACAGTTTATAATATTATAACTTGTTTAAAATTCTCCATTATGTCACTTTATTAAGTGAAAACTATGTATATGAAATAAAAATTGAAAAGTCCAATAAAATTCATTTACACACAATTTTTTTTTTTTTAACAATAAAATTTTTTTTTATGTATATAAAATATTATGTAATGTATCCCTGTTTGAAAATATGGTCATCCATACATGACATAATCAAAAATAAGAACAATAACTATAGTAAATTTAAATTCAAGATTTCTAAAATAAGACTACAGAGAATATTTTCCAACATTTTTCAAATTACAGAATACTTAAAAATTATGTAAAAAAAAAAAAAAAAAAAAAAAAAAAAAGTGCTAGCCTGTCATTTTCTTAAATTATGTTTTAACAGATAAAGTCTCGACAGAACAACAGTAAAAAATGTTGGACAGATTTTATCATCACTTGTTAAGTGATCTACAAGTGACAGTGATAAGTGCATAATCACTACTACCATTTGTTTTAAAAATACATTTCTCTGTTGTTTTAAACTTAAAGTAAATAATATTTTTTTCAAATCAGATTATATATACTTTAAATCAGCTAATATCCCTCAAATAAAATTTCAGAAAACTATATTTTATTTTTGGAAGATTTATAAAACCGAGAATTAACTTTTGTTTACAAATGTGCCAAAAAGGCCAATATTTATCGATTTTTATCAATTTTCTGAAAGCAACCAAAATGTTGACATTCCAATCAATTCAATTTCTACTTGAAATACACCTGAGTATTTAGTTTACTATAAATAGTAAATTTCATCATTTAGCTTTCAATTAAAGCTAAAATGAAAGTTTCAAGAATGCATTTTCATTTAAAAAAATTCATTTTAAACATTAGGTATCGAAACTTAGTGGAGGTAACTAATTTTATACACTAAACCTTCCCCAAGATTTATATTGCTCTCTTTAGATTTGAAATTCCTACCCTTGAAGCCAAGAGCCTCTTATCTGAGAATAACTGACCTATAAAGAAGAAACGAAATAGAGAGGGTGATACCGCCTATGTTCCTGTGGATTTAGTTAGCAAATTCATAATGAATAGAAACAAAGAAATGCTATATTTCTGTGGAGTTTCTTCAAATCAGAGTGGAAGTTACTCGACTAAACCCCCATCTCTCCTGTGATTGGTGATTGGGTTGAGCAGCTTTTGCTCCAAGGGAGAAATCCTTTTATGGCAAGGAGAGAAACTTTTCTAAACTAATAACACTGTTATGTGTTTGTAGATGGACCATTACTTGTATGATAACTCTTTCAGAGCTCTGCTTCTTGCCTATTTATTTCCCTCGAGATATATGTTGTCCGACTAATGCAGGCAAGAGACCATTATGGCATAAAATAGAAACGTTTTATTTCTCTGTAATTGTTCATCTTCCTGATTTCAACATCTATGTGTATGTATGTATGTGTGTGTGTGTGTGCATGTACGTATATATATATATATATATACACACACATACACACACCCATCTACAGACATCTCACACACACACACACACACATATATATATATATATATATATATGTCAGTATAGAGACACACAGCAGATGTGGATGCATGTATGTGTGTTGTAAGTATGTGTTTGCATATATGTGTGTCTGCATAGACACACACACATATATATATATATATATACTCACACATCTGGATGTGTGTGTGTATGTATATATATATATATATATATATAATGTGGCTGTATAGACATATCTATCTATCTATATATATATATATATATATATATATAGTGGCTGTATAGACATGTCTATCTATCTATCTATATATATATATATATATATATATATATATATATATATATATATATATATATGTACACACTCACTTTTTTAATATATAGGTATGCATTTTTTATCAGTATGGATGTGTCTTTGTTCATTTATAGTTGTAAATGAGGGATATATATATATATATATATATATATATATATATATATATATATATATATGATGTAGGTTTCAGAGGAAATAAAGTTTAATTATATGTTCTATAATTTACAATTTGTTTACATTCTTTCTTTATTTAACCCCGTCCCCTTTCCCATAATTGGTGCTTCTGTTGTAAATTCTTTTTTTATTCCATTTCACTTTTGTAATTTAGCAACACTATTTTCAGATTTTCTTACAAATTTATCTTGGAAAATATTCCACTTTAATAGCCGTTTCTTTTTCTCTTTCTCTTTTGGCTTTGGTTCCCTCTGCTGCACCCCAGTTCTTGTTAAAAAAAAACAAAACCCAACCCCCCAAAAAAAAAAAAACAAAACAACCTATTTATTGAAAATTAGCTGAAGCAAAACCATTAAAAAGTTACACAGCTTGTAAGAATATATCATTTTATACATATATATATATATATATATATATATATATATATATATACACAAGTATATGATTGGTGTATATGGAATGAATTCCACTAACCAACAATTACTATTCTTAAAAGAGTGCCCAATACAAAGTAGAGCAGATATAATTATTTATTTAAAAAAAAAAAAAAATTTATAACATAAATATGTTATAAAATCACTACAAAAATAGCCATTTTGTTTCAACACCCTCGGTGTCTTATCAAGTGATGACGTTGAATGTAAAATAAATGGTTTTAAAAGTTTCAAATTAATTAACAATACTTCACAAGGGGAAAACGTTGTTACAAAGGCCAGATGGACCAATCAAAACACAAGTATAGGAAAATTCAAAAAGCTTGACAACGAAGTCATGTTGTAATATCTATTCAGATGTTTAAAATATGGGTAGTATTAAAAAAGAATTTATTCTAACCAATAATTACTAAATTATATGATAAAATTTAATATTAAAATTAAAAACTGCTAATTTCAAAATCAAAATTTAATCGCTGATAAGTTTACAACTATAAAATTACTGAGGAGAAAAGAAGAAATATATATGTTATTCAATTTATTTCTTCATTGAAGTTACTTTAGCTAATTTAATATCTGGTCCTTTGACAATGTATACATTTTAATCCTAAGAGTGTGTGAATGGGGTCCTAAACTCATGCGTAAAACAAACGCAATGAGATTCTAATATATAAGCACCCAGACATATTTATATATATATATATATACACACACACATATATATATATATATATTTAGTTGGATTGATGTGAGTTTGACAAACTCACATCAATCCAACTAAATATGTTATCTCTATCACTGATATTGAGCGCTTTCCAATAAGTACCACACATATATATAAATAATATATATATAAAAATTGCATGCATATATATATATATATATATATATACATACACATTTTACATACATATATATGCATACATACACATTTTACATATACATATATATATATATATATATATATACACATACATACACATTTTACGTACATATATTTGCATACATACACATTTTACATATATATATTTGCATACATACACATTCTACATACATACATATATATATATATATATATCAAGTACATGATTCTGTTTACAATTAGATTTGTTGTGTATTTTCACAGTTTAAGAATTATGATGTTATGTCTCAAAGTTTTATAACGTAATGTATTTAAAAAAATCAAAGAAAAATCATTCCTTCAGGCTGTTGATAACCATTGCTCTCCACGGTTTCCTTTTTGCTAATATTTCAAAACACTGTATTGTTATTTCTGGGATAGGTGGTTGTATGATTGTCTACAGTTATGAAATAAGTACTGTTCTTACCTTAGACTGGTTACCCAACCAAGTTTAGAAACTCAGTTTGCTCTACTATTTTACCAATAACTGGAGGTTCAACCCTTTTGTCTTGGCCAGAATTTGAAAAATGCCTGTTGATTCCATTTTCTACACTGAAAATTTCCAAATAAGAGTTACATGGAAGAACCCATGTTTTGTTGCTCCGAGAAAGAGAGAGAGAGAGAGAGAGAGAAAGAGACATGCTTGTTTCACATTAAGAAACGGACATGGCACTCCCAAACTTGAGGTTGACAAACTACAAATCTTTGTTTCATTTATTTTTAATTCAGTCCCACCATGTAAAAAAAGGTTTGCTGTTTTTGGAATTCCAGACTGAGAAGCATATATCCACATAGATTTTCTAGTAGTTCTAAGCAAGTATTTGGATATTGCTTTATCATTAGTAGTAATATTAATATGACATGTGCCCTTAATTGTCACATGTTTAGAAGACATAACTAATGTAATATAATGGTTACATGGCTTAATTTTTAATTTAAGTCTCCAAGCTAATTTATAGTCCATGTAACTACCAGAACTGATGGAATCAATTAATGCTGAAGTAGAGTAACCATTTTTGGAAAGTGTCTTTTGCCATTTTGAGGCACTTTCTGATTTTGGTGTCATATTTTCTAAAATAATATAAAATTCTATATTTTCTTGGCCTCACAATTGCTCCATTTACTGCAAGGAAAGTTGGTTCATTGTTTTGAACCAGAAAATTTTTCTCGTCTGAAACCATCTTGCATATTTATAAATCTACCATTCGTCCGTGTATTGAATATTGCTGCCATATGTCTGATGTTCCTGTAGTACATCTCAAGATACTTGACAAAATCCAAAGAAGGATCCGTAACGTCACCAACATGACATGGTTTACCTCTGTTTTGTTCTACAAATATTTTCAGGGTAACTGGTCTGACAAGCTTTTTCCCTGTTGACCCTACTACATGAGTTTAAGCATGCTACTAGATAAGCATCAAAGTCTCACCCTTTTACTTCTCGAAACTTCCCACCTGTGGAGCTTCATTCCATTTTCTTGCTTTCCTGATAACGTTAATCTGTCTTATGAACCTTGTTTATTCTTGCTTCTTTCCTCAATCCTCCCTGTAAATCCCTGCGTACTCGTAACATTACTGCCTTCCTTGGGGTGAAACGGTTAAAAAAAAAAAAGAAAATAATTTGGTCTGTACTATAAAGAAGTCTGGGTTGTGTAAACATTTCTGTTTAACCCAAAATGCCACCCTGGTATCCCATTCATTTTGTAAGTTTACAGGGTACGATGAGTAAATTGTCGCCATTTTATATTTTTAATTTCGTATACGTGCATTATTTGTTTTAGATTTTTTTGACTGCCCGGTATAGTAGGGTCAGTTGGGCACTATCTGTGAGAAAAAAAGCACTATGATGCAATTCACCCCACCAGAAATTTGTAAACAACATGCTGTACTGCTTGGCAGTTATACAGGAAACTGCAATATGAGCATTTCAGAGTGTTTGGATGTCAATCTGAGGAGAGTGCAGAGGATTTAGAAAGAGTTGGATCACTAGTGATGGCGATGTTATGCCTCCTTTCATCTTCTCACAGGACCTCAGACTGAACACGAAAGCTTACATCGAGTGCCTAGAGGAAATAGTGTTGCCCACAGTTAAAAGGGTGGTTGCTGGAAGACCCTATTTCAGGCAACAGTACTCTGTACCATGTCACACAGACAGGAGAACCGAGTCATGGCTGTCTGACAATTTCTGCAATCGCATCACACCCCCATCCTTGATTATTATGTGTAGGGTGCAGTTGAGCGAAAGACCAACAAAACTCGTAGCATCAAAGATGAACTGAAGGCAAGGATTATGGCAGCATTCACCAACTTATACAAGGAGACCATCCAGAAGAGTTCCAGGAGATTCTGAATCATCTGCAGACCATGGTTGAAGCCAATGGCAATTTTAATGGAATAAATTTATTCTTTAGTATTTCAAGATGTTTTTCTGTAATTTTAATATCTGTTAAAATGAGATCTCAATATTATTTTCATTTTTGCATAATTTAGATGACAATTTATCTATCGCACCCTGTATACCAGTTTGCTCTTTTGAAAAATCTATAGATTTCTTCCCCCCCCCCTACTATCTAACATGGTGGGAATTGCCAAAACAATTACCATTAATTTAAAGGGGAGAATTTAAAAAGCATTCCCAGACCTCAAAAGTAATCTTCTTCTCTATATGCCTATCTTAATGTCAAAGGTTGAAGTTTGTCATTTACTATGGCTGATGTAAAAAGCTTGAAATATGATGGTAGGCTTCACTGCTTAACCTTGTACATTTTCCTGTCATTTAGTTCTTTGCCAGTACTCAAAACATCATGTGCACCTGTCATAAACTTATGTACCATTTCAAATATTGAAGTCATACTTTTCGGCAGCACTGCCAAATCAAAGACAAAATATCTAATGCAAGGTTTTGTTTGTGGGGGTTGGAGTCTGGGAATATCCCAAAATCTTTCTCCTATAAATTATTGGTAAATGCTTCTTCTTTAGCTGACAAAATTCGTTGGCTGGTGGGTTTCATGATATAATAATCTTTGTTGGGCTATTTCATGTAAAATGTTTATTATACTTGAGTTTATAAGTAAGCATAGCTGTGTTTATACTTGAGGCTATGGTGAAAAACTAGTAATAATTACACTTGTGTCTATAGGTAAGTATTGGTTAGGTTTATACATGAGTTTATTAGCAAGCATGTGTTATGATTGTAATTGAGTCTATAGGTAAGCATTAGTCATGATTATACTTGAATTTGTAAGATAAATTGGGTTATGTTTACACTTAGATCTATAGGTAATTAGTTGGGTTTATACTTAAGCCTATCAGTAAAACATTAGTTGTTTTTATAGATGAGTCTGTTGATAAACTGTTGTAGCATACCTACAGACAATAATGGGTATGTTCCCATTCACATGAATACAGTAGTAAATACTGTATGTTGGTGTGCAGTTGGAGATTCGTCTCCAGCTGTGCTGGTCAAACTCTATGGCTCCAGGCAGAGTGGATCCCCAGATGAGGCTATGTCAAATGGCTGGCTCTCATCTTGTTAAACAGCTACCTGACCCCATTTTATATGCGGTCTACGGGGAATTTTTAGCCGAGTCTACAGGCTCGGATACCTCACATTAAATTCGGCCTTGTGCGATATTTGACCATGTGGAGCAGTTGGTAGATATTCTGCAGTTGGAAATTCATTGTGAAATCCGCTTAACTCATTTGTAGCAGTTGACTACTACTTCTAGGTGCCGCTGGCGAATCTTATATGTGTTATTCTTGTCCTAAGTATTATTGTTCATTATCAAACTTCATGTGATTATTCTATTCAGTAACCTTTCCTGGGTTACAACCTAAACATTGGTCACTTTTATACTTGAGTCTATTGGTAAATATTGGTCACTTTTATACTTGAGTCTATTGGTAAATATTGGTCACTTTTATACTTGAGTCTATTGGTAAATATTGGTCACTTTTATACTTGAGTCTATTGGTAAATATTGTTTTTATACTTGAATCTATTGATAAAAATTGATTGTTTTTATATTTGAGCCTTTTGTTAAACATTGGTCATTTTTATACTCGAGTCTTTTGGTAGACATTGGTTGTGTTCATACTTAAATCGATAGATAAACATGGGTTGTTAACAACTTAAAACTGTAAGCATTTACTTGGTATCTGGACCCTTTTGATTAGAGCATTACTCCTCTTTAACAGATGCAGTTGGAAGAAAAGTTTTCATGGAAATGCTTTAATTTCAGATAATGAAATAGAAATGTGTGCTTCAATTTTATTGACCATTTTATTGGCCTGTGATCTTCATCTTTCAAAATACTACTTGAATTTCTATAATAATAGTTATGGTATGCATTGTCGTCTCAGCTGTAGAGTATTGAGCCACAGGCTAAACACTGTTGCAGTTCTGCAATATGTAGGTTTTTATGGGGTGAAATTGCTAGCTTTATTGGTTATGAATTGAGCTATCCTTCTCCTTGATTAGTTGCCAAGCAAATCTAGAGAACCCAGTTTGACGTGCTAAGTAACCCCTAGGTGGTGAGATGGAGAGATTGAGTCATACATTTCCAAGGCTATTTTTTGTGAAAGGGAATGCAATGACTTTGGCTGTAAGTTTGGTTAAAAGATCTCGTGAGGGAAAGATGAACATGGGACGAGGTTTCTTTTTTAATCAAACTCAAAATTTATTCAAATGGATTATTTCCAGTGTGATACAAAGTAAGCTTCAATCAAGAGACATCACTGCCTGTTATCGCCCTTCTCCTGCTGTGGTTAACTGGTTGTTGTTACAGCAGAATGTCGGCTATCCAAGAATTCCGGATTATTCAGTGACGACGTCAATGCCTCTTGAATATTTTTTAATTTTGTGACATTTTTCTCCCAAGTACAAATTTGTTACAAGTGGTGTAATTTATAGATTAGTTTATTGCTGTTGTAATATCTGTGAAGAGGAAGCTGCCAATCTGCCATTTTAAATGCATAAGGAAAAGGAAACAAAAAGAATGATTGATCGCTACTTCAATGAATTTGATTTACGCAAACTTACTGTCTTCAGTGAACTCTGGATACTTCCTGTTAATGTAGATAAATCTATTTTTTTGTATAATTATGTCATAATGCTTGGAACTTTCAGCTCCATCTTGTTTGCAATTCAAGCACAAGATTACAGTATTGCAAAAACAAATATCAGGAAATTTTCTGCAATGTTCTGTGTTTCTACTCATTAGTCGAATAAGCACGAGCTCGTTAAGCATACATTTTTTCCAAAAGCTGTTCAATATCACTTTCATTGATTTTTGAATTAAATATATCGTGTTCATATGTGTTTATAATGATAACACAGCATGTTTCATATGCATTTGTAAAATAATTCATAACTATTATTTACATTAATTTTTCTGTCTTAGCAATTCACCCTGAAGATGATTTTGGACTAGATTGAAAGTACTTTTGGTAAAAAAAGATAGGAAAAAAAAAACTATGGTGCCTTCTTTAATGAATTTAATATTGACATTAAGAAGTTGATCAGAGAATTTGAGAGGATTAAAAAAACAAAACAAATAGATATATATATGTCTAGATTATTCAACCAAACATACTTGAATGAAGATACACTGCCTATATATATATATATATATATATATATATATATATATATATATATATATATTATTTATTTACCCATTTTTAACACTGTTTCACACTTCACAGCCTTTCGAATGGCAACCTGTGGTTAATTTGATCTTTTCACAATTTTCAAAATGTGACAAGAGTTCAAAATAATATAATTCCTTGTGTTTATTATATTATTTGCATTCATATATACATCAGAAAAACTATATACAAATTACATATATACACACACACACATATATATATATATTATTTTTAGTGGGTACACATGCTTCAGTTGCTATCAGTTGTCTTTATTTTCTTAAAGAGTGAACTTAATAGCAACTACCCTAGATCTCCCTCCACACTTAGATGACTGCAGTGACAGTTGATCATCAAAGAAGCAATGATCTGCATCAGTCAAATGATAAGGATCAGTAGTCTGGACAAGTTTTGGAATGTTGATGACTCTTCTCAAAAAGATAAAAGGTATCATAAGGAAAAAGAATGAGATCAGTAGTCTGGACAAGTTTTGGAATGCTCATGACTCTTCTCAAAAAGATAAAATGTATCTTAAGGAAAAAGAATGAGATCAGTAGTCTGGACAAGTTTTGGAATGCTCATGACTCTTCTCAAAAAGATAAAATGTATCTTAAGGAAAAAGAATGAGATCAGTAGTCTGGACAAGTTTTGGAATGCTCATGACTCTTCTCAAAAAGATAAAATGTATCTTAAGGAAAAAGAATGAGATCAGTAGTCTGGACAAGTTTTGGAATGCCTAATGATTCATATTGCAATTACAGTTTGAGGAATGCACTATATCAATTTAACAGGTAAGGTAGGTTATCTAAAAGTAAACAAACAAAAGATTTCCTTCTTGAAATTCACTTTGTTATGATTGAATATAAACACTGAAATCCATTCAGAGAATAGCAAATTAATTTTTTTTTTATATTTTTTTTTTCAAATCTACCAGCAGAAAATGCTCAGTAAAAATGTTAATAAATTTCTTTCAAAACCGATGAATCAATCTTTATCTGTGCCATTGACAGCTGTGTAAACATTTAAGCTTGATAACATGCTAATTGGGAGGACTTAAAAATTCATTACTTTTTTCAGTCATCCACCAAATAATTCAGTTTT
Source organism: Acanthosepion lycidas (assembly GCA_963932145.1). NCBI lineage: Eukaryota > Metazoa > Mollusca > Cephalopoda > Sepiida > Sepiidae > Acanthosepion > Acanthosepion lycidas. Next base: position 48,646,813 of record OZ010608.1, on the reverse strand, counting down.
CTCATTAGCCCACAATTTACTTGTTAAAATTTTCTCAAATTATTTTCTTAGAAAAAAAAAAAATCTCAAAAAGTATTAAAAATAAAATAAAAATAATGTGTACTTTTAGTAACATTAGTATTATCATATTGGTATGTTTATTTTATTAATATTAGTATTATTATTAATGTTTGATTTTGGGAATTGACTTTTTTATTATAACTTTTATTAAATCTGATTATTCAAATCCATAACAATTCAAACTGCCTGTAAAAAGTGATAGCTCAGTTGTAAGAACAAAAGTCTGGTGGTTTTAAGGAATATTATTTAAAACATGGCATTTGCAATAATAGCCATTTCCCTATAAGGAAACATTTAGCATTCATTGATCAAGCAGCCAGTGCTACCTCCAGTTGAAATTTATAAAAATCTCTCTATTAAAATAGTCTTTAAAGAAAATAGTTTCTCAAGTCTACTAACTGCTATTGTACTTTCTAGTACTGATGAAGTTTTCCTTCCTAATCTTTGATTTGAAGTTGTGTGGAACATCAATATATTATGTCATTACTTTTTTGTGGAGTTACACATGATACCCATTTTAGTTGTTGCTGCTGGTGAAAGTCCTCAAGTCATGCAGTTCTTTGTGATTCTGTAAAGTCAGTTCATGAGGTTTGAAGAAGGATATTCCTCAGTAATATCTACAGGCTTCATTTACTCAAAGCAATTATTAATCATTGGTCTGAGAAAGTAGTTGTATACAACTGACAGTTTAGATATTTCTGAAGTAGTTTGATGCTATGCCTGACATCCACATGAGAGTTAATCTGACAAGGCTATTTAAGAACATTAACTTGAATTTTTAGGTTAATGTTTTGGTTTTGTAGCAACTTGTGCATTGAGTGAAACTACTGCCATCACATCCTATTCTTTGTTTAATTTTCTTAACACTTGTTGTAACTGAATTATTTGAAGTGTTTAGTATTTACTAATTTCACATCCTGAATGTTTGTGATAGATTCAGGGTAGGTGCCATCATTGCTTTCATTGCAATTCCAGATCATAGTTTCTGTTTTGGAAAGGTTTATTTTAAGTCCTATTTTTTTAGAACACTTGGTAGAGGATGTTGATATTTTTTGGTAAATGTTATGTAATAATTGTCCTTTTATGTGGCAAGTCTTTATGAGATGTAAGCAAATGGCTCACCACAACTACCTATCTTTTGTTGCCCTAAGTAATGTTTGGAACCTTTACTGTCCTGCTTTGTTGGAATGGAAAGCAGAACAGGAACAAACTTACCTAGTAATTTTCTCTGTTTTCTCCTATTTCACTTGCCTTCAGTATGTCCTGTGTGTGTTAAATTCTCCAAGCCTTCTTTCCTCATTATATGTCCCAGACAAGAATCATCAATGTGATTATGTACCTGACCAGAAGATCCATCATGATTTTCATCTCCAGAAACCTGCTTTTGGAACATATAGTGGAACCTTGGATTATGACTGTCTCTCATCATGAACTAATCATTTCATGAAGAAAAAAAACATTTAAGGTGATGAACTGTGTTTCAGGTGACAAACACGCAAGTTAGTGACAAGCCAGGAGCATCAATCGGGAGAGTATCAATTGCAGTGTAGCTTTTACTCCATATATATCCCTGCTCAAATTCACCATTCCTTCTTTTGAATTTTGTTATTTTTTAATAAGGCATAATGGGGCCAAAGAATGATAATGATAGCTGCAAAGTAAAAAGAAAAATGACCAGAATTATGACAAAGATGAAAAAAGAAATCAGAGCCAAATATGAAAATAGTGTCCATGTTGCTGATTTTGCTACTCAGTTTGATATGGCAAAATGAATGATCTGTACTATTCTCAAAAATAAAGAGGGGATCATGTTTTTATAAAAGGGCACTCCCTTTCCAAACAATAACATCTCTCCCCTTCCTCACCACTTACCACTTATGCGTTCAACTCTCCTTCATACAAGTACAGTAAAGTTAAGTTTTTATCTATATTTTATATGTTTAGTAATAGTAATGTGTTTATCTTTTTTGTATTAGATTTCATGATTTCCATTGGTTTTTTGTATGAAAGTGTGCCCTGTTGTAAAAGTTTAAATAAGCAATCATCCGGGGACCCAGTAATGGATTAATCTATTTTACATTCATCCTGGGTATGATGATAAACTACATCTGGCAGCAAGGCCTCTGATCAGGAGATTGGAGGTTTTGAGGAGCATGGAATTACCTCTTAATTGCTCTTGTTCCCAGGTCCACCCTTATCCAGGGTGGTAGTACCTGTTACTGTCACAACTACGAGTGAATAGTGAATTCCATAACAAAAAACAAAACACTATGAAAATATAAAAATACCAGCAATACATTTATATATATAGAAATTTCAAAACAATACATATTTGTAGTAAAATTACCAACAATACTTATTTAAAGTAAAATTACTATCAATACATATTTGTAGCAAAATTATCACCAATAATATAGCAAAATAACCAACGATATATTTTATCAGTAGTTGAAGGCATGCAATTGTTAAAAATAGTTAAATTTTGGCTTTAACCCATAGATGTAGATATGCCGGCAAACAAAATCAACTTTACATTGATTTCTATAGGGAAAATAGTATTAGTTTATGAAAAGATCAGTTCATGAACAGCCTTCAGGAAATAATTCATGAACCAAGGTTTCACTGTATTTAAAAAAAAAGAATTTCATCTCAAAGTTTTAGCATCTAAAGATTTTGGAGCAGAAGAAAATATACCCTCAACCAGATTTTTGTAAATGAGTTTATATAAGAATGTTCCAGATCTAGAATCTCTGAGCAGATTCCATAACTGATTCCAGTTACAAGGTGAGAGCTAACGGTGATGGCTCTTATAAATGAGTGCATCAATTTAGTCTGCATTTTTTGGTGTTGTTTTATTGGTGATTAATCAGCCTGAACACTCATAGCCTTGATCCAAGATTTAATCAGCTTTGAAACAAGTGTCACCTGAAAACATGTTTAGCCAGAAGAATATTTGCCTAACAAAGCATTTATAAAGTTTTTGTAGTTTTAATGCAGGTGCATTTCTGAAATTGTAAAGCTTGTAGAGCTGTTCCAAAAATATTACAATTCTCCATGTATAATAGACATTTTTTTCTAAAACATAATAAGCAAAATCGGGTTCATATTGTGCACAGTTACAAAAAAATCTTTAAAAATTTGCCATAAAATAAAATAAGAATTATGTTTAGAACCATTTTTTTAAATAAGTAGGAAATGCTGGCTATAATGAATTTGGAGAGGTACAATTTATAGGGTTTGATTACCAAACAAGGGGTGCGTATTATACATGAGTAGAAGTATCTTCCCACATTTTCAGCACAATTGTAGGTGTACGTATTATGGATGAAGGCGTATTATACATGAGGAATTACGTAACTTTATAATTGAATATATATATATAAATAACATGAAACCTCTGAGTAGACTGATTCAGTAAGCTCGACATCAATAACCATTAGCAGCACATACATTTCTGTTAAATGATATACATGCCAAATTTACAGTATCTAAATAATTTTGTCTATATTAAATCTTTCTTTGTTTATCAGTATGTCAATAAATTTTAAATGTTTCCAATCAAAGAAAGGAAACGGTTTTAAAATAAATATCTCTTTTAGTGTGAAATTTTGTGATTATGGTGTTACAGCTAGCTATAAAGACGAACAAGCAAAAAACGCCATTTATATATCAAAAGCTTCAAATATCAATCACTTCATTAGATATGAAAAATATTCCAGTTTTTGGCCAAGAAAAAAATATTATAAAAATCCTCTATCTGATAGCATTTTTATGGAGATTTCATCTCAAGTCCTATCAGGTAAAATAACACAATCTTCAATAGCCTGAAGATTACATGCAAGCATGAAACAAACTGTTGATCTCGGTGTTCGCTTACATACACATACATATCTATCTATCTATATATATATATATATATATAATGAATTAAATTTTAGGTGTACGTTAAAAGTAAAAATAAAATCATGCTTGATAATGGATAAAAGAATAATGAAAAGTGTCAGATATACAGAACATTTGGCCAACTTTTACATACTTTATGCCCAGAAAAGAAAAAATTACATGAAGACAAGAAAAAAAAACAAAACAATTTTAGCACAGTACCTTGTCAGTCATTTTTAATGAAACTTGCATAAAAGAGGGAATGCTACCCAAATAGACAATTATATAAAGAGAAAGCATTTTATCTAAGCTATTTCTTGTTTTGTAAGAATACAAATAGCTATGTGGCAAAAGAGGATGTGTTTTTTGCATAACCTCAACTTAGGTTTAGACAGACATTTTCTATTCTGGGAAGCACAACTGATTCCTTAAATATAAACAGTTAAAAAATTTTCTCTTTCTTGATTTTAATGCAAGCACTTAAGTTATTACAAGATGGAAAATAGAATTACTTAACCAGGAAGATATCATTTGGTTGGGGATTTTAATCCAATTGGGAGACAGTTTATGAAGCATTTACTGTATATTTTTTGTTTTGTTTTCAATCACAATACATAAAATTTTAAATATCAGAATAGGAATATCTTAGAGAGGATGAAAATAGTCTTTCCATGATATAAAAAATATCACATACAAGACCCCTGCTAGGTATTAGGTTGGTGCAAAAATAATGATGTAACAATGTCGTTTTTTGACGTATTTTTTAACGTCAAAAAAACGACATTATTACGTCATTATTTTTGCACCAACCTAATACAAATATGTTATTTATTGGAAATTATACCTTAACACAGTCATTGACTATTTTTTTTCAAATCATTCTGCTGTTAATGCATGAGTATTTTTTGACAGCACCTTATGTCAAAAAATGCTGAACAATTGACTTTTATGTATAGCATTTGTGAAGCAAAACTGTATACAGGTATACCTCAACCTACATCATTAACTGGTTCCAAAGGTCACGACTTAGGTTGTAAAATGACTTATGTCAAAATAACCACACCATAAACAGCAAATAAGCACTCACCATTCTGAATAAAATGATTAATTTCCACCTTATCTTTCAGTGATATAGCTTTGCACTTAGTGTTAACACTTGCACTTTTCTTCGGGTCCATTAGCAAAAAAATCTCAATTGAAATGTAATTGAAAGAACATCAACAGCAGAGCACAGATGTAAACCAGTTTGAATTCAAAATCGGTGATGGAGCAGAAAAGACATACGAGTGACACCTGTTGGTAGGAATTTGAAGTATGAACATCTGCTGAACATGCTTTATTATACTGTTTTGTTTTTGATGAGTCTATGATATATATATATATATATATATATATATAATAAAATGGACAAAGTCTGACAATTATTTTAAGACATTTTTATGTTTATACATTCTTTTTATAGATACAAATAGTTAAGTAAATGCTCTGTTTTATAATAAACAGTATTAAGCAACATTTACCGGCCTGAATGTTTGAGAAATTTTTATAGAAAATATGCATCCTCCGACAGGAATTGAACCTATATCCTACATGGAACCGTCATATAGCCTGACTTGTTTTACCAATTTAGCCACAGAGGAGTGTTTCGATTTTCTATAAAAAAGAATGTAAAATAATTGTCGAACTTTGTCCATTTCATAATGTGTGACATCATTTGTTTACATTTGGATACACATCAAACAGATATGAATGTACAGGGGAAAATCATAGAGAATTGTAGTTTAAAAACAGTAAAATCGACCTTGCTAACCAAAATGCTCCTCTGTGGCTCAATTGGTAAAGCACATCAGGCTATATGACGGTTCTGTATAGGATATAGGTTCAATTCCTCTCAGAAAATGCATATTTTCTATGAAAATTTCTCCAGATTGTACTAGATTGGTGGTAAGGTCTTATAAATTCACAGACTGGATTAGATAGATCTAGCCATATGTTCTATGCTAGTAACATTCTTTTCTTTACTTCTCGTTTGTGGAACTCTCTTCCAGTTTCATGCTTTCCAGCTAACTTCAAAAATTTAAATGCAATGTCAATTGTTATCTATTGTTTTTGCTCTTTAGTAATGTTTCTGTTTTCTAATTTTTTCATAGTTAGTAACCCCTTTGTGTTTTAGTGGCTTTGTTGCCTTTCATGGAGTGATATAATTAAAAAAAAATATACAGTTATTAATTTATTAGAAAGTTTATACTCAACTAGTAACACACTTTAGAATTGAGCCAAGCATTATCCTGTTAAATATTTGCACACATTTTTTATCTAATTTTATGTTCACTCATGAGGTATAAATAAAAGTACAATCAATCAGAGTCCAAGTAGTGTGTGTGTAGCAGCCAGATGCAACATCCCGAGTTGAAGTCATTAAGAAATCTTCCTCTGTCTATTCCCTGTCATATAAAAACTATCTTCATTGGAAGAAATTGGACTTAAAAAAAAAAAAAAAAAATGGTTTGTAAATCACTACAATTGTCTCTGGGATATAAAAATTTTGGGTTTACACTTCATCTGCTTTCTTTTATTTTCTGGATGAGTTGAATATTTTTGACAAGGCCAAATATTGACCCTTCTCAACTTTCCGCATACTCAGTGAGGTTAGGTTGATTTCATTGTTTTATTGGTTAGGTCGATCTCATGACGTACCAACTCTTGTTGGATTAAGTTGGAATTTTATATGGGGTACCCTGTGTGGATCAAACTGACATTTTTGTTTATAGGCTATATAAAGGACATAAATCCTGAGAGGCCAATGTAATATACAGAGCAAGTAATAATTAACAAATTGGAGACTTCAGAAAGCCATGGTAATATTTTATTTTGTGAGACCAATAAAACTCAATTTTGCTTCATTAGACCTGGTGGTTTCAAACAATGAATGAATTCCAAAGAATTGGAAGAATTTTTGAATCCATTCATTGTTTTGAAACCACCAGCTCTAATGAATTTAAAATTGCTTGGCTTTAAAATTGAATTTTATTGATCTCATGAAATAAAATACTACCATGGTTTTCTGAAGTCTTTGATTTGTTAATTGTGTGTGTGTATATATATATATATATATATATATATATATATATATATTTGTTGATTGTGTGTATGTATATATATATATGCATATATATATATATATAAGACTTGCTGGATTGATAATATATATAATATCAATAATATCAACTATGAAAGAATTTTTGTTGGAGGATGCATATTTTCTATGAAAATTTCCTGTTGGAGGACATATACAGTTCTGTATAATATATATATGCATATATATAATTGAAAATGATTGACAAGGTGTCATTGTTGAGTTTTTTATATAATTTCTTATGTGTTTGTATAATTTTTTTCTTTTCAGGACATCAATTATATAAAAATTGTCTGAATGTTTTCCAAGCACTTTCGGCTATACTGTTAGCCACTATGAATCTTATTTTATTTTTAACTCAATATATTCGTTGTTTTATATTTTTATCTAGAGTTATTGGATTGTTTTATAAGAAAAGAAAAAGCCAACACTCAATAATATCAACTATGAACATGGTCACAATGTTCTGACAGTGTTTGGAAAATAAATATATATAGTATCAACTACTTTTTTATTAATACCAGCACTCAATGATATTATATCTAAGGAGGTGTTCAAAAGTTCTGAACCAAGTATACCAAAAATAAGTAATGTTTGGTTATTTAATCACAATTTCAGAAGTTGTTTGTGCCAAAAACTTTTCAGCACCTCCTCATGTGTGTTTGTGCGTGAAAATGTTTCCAGAATCTTTTTTATTTTCTAAGAAGACCCTCGAACCTAATATATAATCATCACGCTAATTTTAAGTGCTGTCGTTCTTTTACATAACGACGAAGAGTACATTAAGTGTGAGAAACCATGAGATGAAATGAAAATAAACAAACAAAAAAGAAAAAAAAAAAAAAATACACATCTTTCTCTCTCTGAGAGAATTTTTTTTTTCCACGGAAGTTAATGGGAAATTCTAGATAACATGAAACAATAATGAAAACAAAAGTCAAATCCTTGTCACTAGGGTCTCATAGCAGCCACATAAGTTTCCATAATCAAAAGACAGGGGGAAAAAATCAGATCAAATAAACTTTTAACCGTCAAAGACCCAGACTGATGCAGTTTCCATTATGCTATAGATGGTTGTCCGCCTGAATGTTCAAAGTAGACTTGAGTAATCTGCACTCTATTGCTTCTCGATCCAAGGAGAGTTTATTAGTTGGAGTGAACAATGGTTTGCCAGTGGCATTATGGTCTTGTCTAATCTCCTCTTCAGTTTCTGTAGAAGAGCAAAGTTCTTATAAAAGTCATCTCCACAAGACATTTTTCTTATGGCATCTTTAAATGCTCCCCATCATCTGAGATGAAATGGAAATATCCTACCAATTGATTAATGACACTCCTCCTCCTCCTCTCACAATGAAAATTGCTGCTGCTGCTATTGGAGAATTAAAGAAAAAAAAGGAAGTATATATATATATATATATATATATATATATATATGTATAAACAAGTTTTGAAAATGAATTAGTTTGGGCTCCCATATATTACAATTTGTGAATGCTATAAATACATATTCATTAATTTTGTAACATATCATCATTGTCATCATTGATATATTAACATGCTTGTCATGATTGGTTGAGAAGAAAACAGAAATAGGATGGGACACAGAGAGAGAGAGAGGAGTGTAGGAGACAATGAGAGCACAAAATGGATTGGAGAGACAAAGAGATAGGGACATGGAGATTAGAAAGAGAGAGAGAGGGGGATGTAGATTGGAAAACAAGAAATGGAGGGACATAGAGTGATAAAAAGATAGTGTGAGACAGAGAGGGATTAATCGAGAGGTAAACAGAAAGATGGGCATACAGAGCAAGACAGAGTGACAAAAAGACAATGCAACACAGAGAGGAATTTGGACTAGGGGTTATCTTAGATAAATGCAGTTGTTTGTAGTGAGGGATCAAATCATGTTTTGTTACCTAATGATCTGTCAAGGACATTTTAGTGATTTTTAAGAGAGACTATTTCACTTTTCTAATAACTATCTGGAAATGGGTTGAAAAATTCAGAGTGCAACATTAAGAAATTTATTAGTAAATTCTGCTAGTATATATTATTGTCTTCTATTGCTTTTATCCATTATCAACCCTCTTATTGTGTCTCTTATGAACAAATAGACATGCTACATCAGCCCATAAGAGACATTAAGGTCAGGCAAACAGATAAACAAATCTGGTGTCCTGAAAGGTGTATTTACTGTATCTCATCTTAATTCATCAAGATAAAACACATATGTGTTAATGGTAATATTAGCCATTTCCTTCTAAGAAAACATTTGGCGTTCAGCTTCAGTTGTACTGCTTTCGGTTGGAATTTATAAATTCTTTCTCTTAAAACATTTTTTTAGGAAAACAGGTTTCTCAAGTTCAATAACTGTTATCGTTCTTTCAAGTATTGATAAGGGTTTCCTTCCTAACCTTTTATTTGAAGTACTGTGGTATGTCAAATTCTTGATTATGTTATCATTTACTCTTCTAGTAATAAAGGCTATCCATTTTAGTTGTTGCTGTAGTTGGTAATCCTCAAGTGATGTGGGTTTTTTTTTTATTTGGTACAGTTCTTTGTTTGTGATTCTGTAGCAACAGTCCACAATATTCAAGGTAGTATGACCTTTGCCAAGAGCCTTAAACTTTAATCACTCAAAGCCTCTTCTCACCTTTGATCTTAGAAAGCAGTTGTATACAGTGACTCTATGCCTAATGAAATTCAAACAAATCCACTGGAACTTTGTGTTTATAACAAAATGATTCTAATCAATGAACCAAACAATTCTTGGACTGTTAATGACTTTTCTAAGAATTTATATATCTTGACTCTAAGGCACTAGTGGAAACATTTAAGGTAGAAATTTAGAAACTAAAAATAGAATATTAAAACAATTATTCAGGAAAACAGGTTTCTCAAGTTCAGTAGTTGTTATAGTTCTTTCCAGTATTGATGGGAGGTTCCCTTCCTAATCATTTATTTGAAGTAACATGGAATATCAGCACCTTGATTATATCATTATTTTCTCTTCTAGTAATATAGGCTATCCATTTTAGTTGTAATCCTCAAGTGATGTGGGCTTTTTTTATTTTTATTTGGTACAGTTCTTTGTTTGTGATTCTGTAGCAACAGTCCACAATATTCAAAGTAGTATGACCTTTGCCAAGACCCTCATGCTTTAATCAGTCAAAGCCTCTTCTCACTCTTGATCTTAGAAAGCAGTTATATACCAATGGCACTATGCTTAATGAAATTCAAAGAACAAATCCACTGGAACTTTGTGGTGAAAACAAAATGAATTCCAATCGATGAATCAAACAGTTCTTAGAATGTTTAGATATATAAATTCTTAGAAAAATAATTAAGTCTAAGACACTAGTGGAAACATTTAAGTTAGAAATTTAGAAACTAAAAACTTCATTAGAAAAAAAGAAAAGAGTATTGAACTGTTATGTAATATCAGTCCTCCAGTAAAGCAGTGAATGTTGGACAACCCTCCTCACAGGTGAAGAAGAGAGCAGAAACAATGGAAAAAAGAAAAGAGTACTGAACTGTTATGTAATATCAGTCCTCCATGGATGAAAGAGAGTCTTGAGGCAACAGAAGGATGCTGAGAATGCCATTGACTGAACATGTGAGTAATGACAAAGTTTTAGGGAAAATAGAAAGAAAAAGGACACTTATACTGAGCATGAGAAAGAGAGTAGAAATTTGTTGAGCAGATACTGTGGAAAGAGGGCTTGGAAAATTTGATACTCACAGGAGACATTGAAGGCAAGACCTATAGAGAAAAACAATGCATAACCAACCTAATGAACTTGAGTAAATGGATGACAGGTTTAGGAGAGATAACAAAAAAATTAAAAATTTCCAGTGTTACAAAGGATAGAAAATTGTGAAGAGCCATGATTGTCTACATCCTGAAGGGAAAGGGCATATAGCAGAAGAAGAAATATAAACAGACTGATTTACTTCAAGTGAAAGAGAAATTTCTTGCAAACCACAGATGTATTTGGTCATACATAGGATAACTGGCAACACTCTTATCTGGTGGACAACTATGGAACTACAGTGGTAAACATAGACCAAGTGATTTTATTTTTGTGTATCAGTTTTTGTATTCAGACCCTATAGGGTTAAAAAAAAATGATAATCTAAAGAACTCTTGTAATAATTCTTATTTGTGGGTGAAACTGTTGAGAGTTGACAACTCAACTGTTTTCATTAAATTTGATTTCATTTCTGTTTGATTTGACAGACAATTTTTCATGTCAGCCACCCCCCAGGAAAATTTATATTGGGTGGAATATTTTTTAATATTTATTTTGTCAGTCAAAAACTGTATCAGAGACTTTCTTCATAGAGCATCTTTAGTGAGTTATTGAAACTCTATTATATATAGCAATGCATATTTTATAGTTAATCTTTAGCCAAGTAAACATCCATGGGTAAGTAATCCAAGCTGAATCCTCTTAAAATAAGATATTAAAACCAGTCCACATGTCATCAGTCTGGCGGAGTCAATCCCAGCATGCAACACCTTTGAAAAGTGCCTGAGAACCATACCACAGGTTGAACCAAACCATGTGAGTGAAATTGGGTAGAAGGAACCCTTGTTGGGGGTGGTGGATTGGCATCGATGATTGCACTAGCATGAAGTCACAAGTCATCATGAACGAGGATTTGAATTTGTTGGACTTGTTCAGATTGTTGATCATACAAGATAACATGCTTGTCACCAAGAAACTGTAACTAAGGTCTGCTCAGCATAATTGCAGTGTAAACAACAGGTGGGCTCTTTGAGTGTTGAACAAACACAAAATGTGCCTGAGCATGTGTTTACAATAGGGATTAGATAGCCACCCCTAGTAGATGGGTATCCTCAAATTCAAGTGGCCAGCCATTAACTAATATATATATATATATGATTGTGTATCTGGGCAACAATCCCTCTTTTATGCAAGTTTCATTAAAAATGACAGACAATGTACTGTGGTTAAGTTTTCTATTTAACTTTTAATTCAGTTAAAAGTGAAATTCATCCTTGATAATAGCTAAAAGCATAACTGAAAGCACTTAGACGTACAAAATGTTTAGACAATTTTTATGTAATTTACATCCAGAAAAGAAAAGAATTATAACATCACATGAAAATTAGAAAACTTAACCACAGTACCTTTGAACAATTCATTCCCAATTTTTTATTTGGATGTGCAAGAACCTATTTGAAAATTGGTAAAATGTATTAATGAATTAAACAAACCTTGCCAGTTTAATATAATTTGTTTTAATGAATCCTTCACGTTTAATTATATATATATATATATATATATATATATATATATATATATATATTATGAAAGTTATTAAGTCAGACAATTATTTAATATATTTTCATATATAATACAAAACACCACATATGGTTTACTCCAAGAGTATTAGCTTTATTCATTTGAATATAATAGCCTACTAGGTCAGAGATGTAAGTTGGTAGTATGACTGTTGGGAATGAAACTTCCTACCAATAAATGATTTCTTTGACTCTTTCATTTGATTTATGTTTCACTTTCTCTCCAAGTCATTTTTTATTTATTTCTCCTCTTCATGTATTTTCTCCCTTATTTTTATTTGGATATTATCCCTTTCACCTTTTCTCTCTTTGCGCAACTCTATTACTCTCCTCTGCTCTCTCTCTTTCTGTCACTTCTCTGCTCTCTCTCTCTTTCTGTCACTTCTCTGCTCTCTCTCTCTCTTTCTGTCACTTCTCTGCTCTCTCTCTCTCTTTCTGTCACTTCTCTGCTCTCTCTCTCTCTCTTTCTGTCACTTCTCTGCTGTTTCTCTCTTTCTGTCACTTCTCTGCTCTCTCTCTCTTTCTGTCACTTCTCTGCTCTCTCTCTCTTTCTGTCACTTCTCTGCTCTCTCTCTCTTTCTGTCACTTCTCTGCTCTCTCTCTCTTTCTGTCACTTCTCTGCTCTCTCTCTCTTTCTGTCACTTCTCTGCTCTCTCTCTATCTCTCTGTTTCTTCTCCTATCTCAGTTCTCTTCCCCTATCTCACTACTCTTCTTCTCACTCTCTCTGTCTTCTGCTCTCTCTTTCTGCCTCTTCTGCTCTCTCTCTCTTTCTGCCTTTTCTCCCCTCTCTCTTTTTCTTTTTGCTTCTTCTCTTGTTCCTCTCTCTTTCTCTTTCTTCCTCTTTCTGCTTCCTCTCTCTCTCTCTTTCTGTCGCTGCATGTTATCCCTTATTTCCATTCGGTTCTTATCCCTTTCTCTCTTTGCTCCACTACATTGTTCACTTCTTGTCTCTTTCTTTCTGTCTCTGATCCTCTCTCTATCTCTGCTCATCTTTCTCTCTTTCCAACTCTGCTCTCTCTCTCTGTTCAATTTCTCACTCCCTTTCTTCTCTCTCTGTCCATCTCTGCTCTTTTCTTCTCTCTCTGTCCTTCTCTCTTCATTTCTGCTCTTCTCTCCCTCTCTTCATCTCTCCCCCTTCCACACTCTCCATTACTGCCCCCTTTTAATTCTCTCCATCTCTGCTCTTCTCTCTTTCTGCTCCTCTATCTCTCTTTTTCCACCACTGCTCCTATCTTATCCTCTCTCTTTTCTGTCTTTGTTCACCTCTAATTTTGCTCATTCATATTTATTTACCAAAGCATGTTAGTTTTTATCTTATTAATGGGCATGACATGCATATTCATCTGTATAAGATCTACACACATGTCTACAGACTCTTCTCTCTCTCTCTCTCACACACCATCAGAATAATTTATATTCTATAAACTGCCTTTTTGCTTTTAAATCTGCTTTATGATATATTACAGGTAGTGGATTTTTGCAAATTAGATTTTGTTTATCATGTCCTTCCCCACCCTCCAGATACAAAAAGAAAAACACAACGATTCATATGCTGCAATAAAGAACATGAAGAGAATTTCATGAAGCTTTTGCTGTGATTATGAATTATTAAAAATGTTGGGGGAAGGGAAGAAATATTGATGGAGGTATGATGTTGGATTGCTTGATTTTATTTTCATTTTTCCACAGATACGAAGGATAATCAAACAGGCAAATGAGATTTTATTAAATTTCAATAAACTTTCCAAGCTTAGGTCAAGTGAAAAAAAAAAAATTAGAAGAATAATATTTATTTGGCGATGAGAATATTTGCATGTATTTATTCTCGGGATCTCCCAGATTCAATGGGAATGAAAATTGTAATATTAACTGCTTCCTTATAAATGATTATTGCTGAAAGAGTTCTATCAAGCTTTACATAAGAATGTTGAAGTTCGGTCTGTTGCTTTGGATATCTCAGTAGCATTTGACGAACATATTGACCTTCTTCAGTTGAAAGTTTATGGTATTTCTGAATTCATTTTTTGAACTGATTCTGGCTTTCTTATCAGATTGCGAAATGAAAGTCGTCTTGAATGGCCACTCTTCTAGATCTTCTTGTATTAATGCATGTGTCTTACAAAGCTCTATCCTTGGACCTATGTTGATCCTACTTTTCATCAACTACTTTCCTGATAGTACCAGTTCTCAACTTGGTATCTGTACAACCATTTATTCCTGTCAATACTAAGTTTGATCAGTACGATATGGTCTACCATTCATCCTTGCTTTGAATAATGCTGCCATATCTGATCTGTTGCTCTTGGTATATATATATATATATATATATATATATATATATATAATTATATATTCTTGATAAAATCCAAAGAAGAATCTGCAATGTCATTGATCCTGATCTGGCATCTTGGCTCCAGTCACTTTCCCACTGCATTCTGGGTATGATGATAAACTACATCCGCGTCCAGGGTAAGACAATAAATACATCCAACAGCAAGGCCTCTGATCAGGAGGCTTTGAGGAGCGTGAAACCTCCTCTTGATTGCTGGTGTTCCCAGGTCCACCCTGATCCGGGGTGTGGCACCTGTTAGGGTCCCAGCTATGGGCAAATAGTTAACCCTAAAACAGGTAAAAAGCATTATAAAAGTGTAAAAATAGGTTTTAATACCAGAAATACTTTGTAAAAAATTATTACCAGAAATAAATTTTTGAAGAAAAAAAATATTACCAGCAATACGTTTTTGAAAAAATAATATTACCAGCTATACATTTTTGAGGAAAAAAATATTACTGGAAATAGATTTTTGACTAAACAAAAATATTATTAGAAAAATAAGCTTCCCTCTGCCTTTTCTATAAATGCTTTCATGGTAATTGTTCTGATGAACCTTACTCAAGGGTACCTAGACTTTATGAATTTAAGTACAGCTAAAATGGCCGCTAGATGTAACTGTAAGTTCTATGTTAACAGTTTCTTTTATCACACTTCTCACTTGTGGAACTCTCTTCCAGCTTGCTTTCCAGTCAATTTCGTACTTAAATTTTTGAAGATCAATGTCAATCATTATCTTAAAATTATGTATGAATGTATGTGAGAGATTCATGGAAGATTGAAGTTTAAATACAGTAAATTCAACCTTGCTAACCGAACACTCCTTCGTGGCCAAATCGGTAAAGGCAAGTCAAGCTAAATGGCTGTTCCGTATAGGATACAGGTTTGAATCCTGTCGGAGGACGAATATTTTTTGTGATAATTTCTCAGACATTCAGGCAGGTAAATGTTGTTTAATACTGTTTATTATAAACCGAGCCTTCACTTAAATATTTGTATCTATAAAAATAATGTATAAACATAAAATGTCTTAAAATAATTGTTGGACTTTGACTGTTTCATAATATATATATATATATATATATATAATGATAAATTGAAAAAACACCTTTTTGAGAAAATATTCTATCTGAAGAGATGAATATAACAATATTCATGAAATAAATTACAACTGATTATAATTATGGAATTTTAAGGTGTTTTTATATATATATATAATAGCTGGCTACTCATATCCAAGGATACCCGTCTACTAGGTCAGCTAGCCAATCCCTATTGCAGACACTCGCTCGGGTACATTTGTGTTTGCTCAACACCCACAGAGCCCACCTGAGGTTTATAATGCAACTATGCTCAACAGACCTTACAGTTTCTGGTTGAGAGCATGTTATCTAGTGTGATCAACAGTCTGAACAAGGCCAGCTCACTCAAGCCCTCGGCCACGATGACTTGCCACTTCATGCTAGCACAGCTATCGATGGCCCCCCAAGAGTTTCATCTACCCAATTTCACTCACAAAGCTTGTTTTTCAAGTACTTTCCAAAGGTGCCGCACACTAGGATTGACCTTGATCCAGTTTGATAACATCAGAAAGTCTTCTTCCTGACAAATCGATGATGAGATTTGAACCCATGTCTCATAATCAGAATGCGAACATTCTAATCATTTAGCCATGTGCCCAATATATATATATATATATATATATATATATATATATATATACACACATACATAATCCAAAATGTTAGTACTACAACCAGAAAGCCTGCCATGTGTCCAAAAGAAAACTCAATAGAAAGACACAAAGAAAGTACTAACAACGAATAAGGCAAAAACCAAGAAAAAAATTTTCTATAGAAGAAAATAGTAAAATGAAATATAAAATAAAACAACCCCCCCAAAAAAAAAACAAAAACAAATGGCAGGCATCTACCTAAACACTAATGAAAAGTGCTCTATGCCTAGGTTATCCAAACAAAGCAAAAATGCTCAACAGTGTCACACCTCAGAAAGAAACAAATTTGGACCACTACTTAAGTTTCACATCACTGTGATCATCAGGTGAGCAGAAAACTTAATGATCACAGTAATGTCTAACTTATGTATATATTCAAACATTTTTAAGTTATTCCCTGGCAGATCTAATTTTTTTTTAGATGTGGAATTACCATTACACACTTTATTATTTAGGCCACAGTGCTTATCTTAGTTTTATATTCAAAACATTTCATTTGTACACTCTGATGATTGTCTTTATATGGTATGCTTAACCAAATTTGGTAGCCACTTTTCCTCTGATCTCCTCTACCTTCATCAATATTATTATATTTTATATAAGCTGTGTGAAGACTATTCTTTTAATGAATATTATATTGTTTTTTTTAACCACATGAGGATTGGGTGACAGTGACATAAACCACCTTTATGCATACATTAAACTTTTAGCTGCAAACAGCAATAAAATTTAAGTACTGTCTTTCTGTTTATATTTTATGTTTGTTCTGTTTTTGTATATATTTTTTATGCCTTATATTGAGCCATGTGTCTGTAGTGCCTACAAATGTTCCCTTTTGATGATGATGATGATGATGATGATGGTGAGTAGTAGTAGTAGTAGTAGAAGAAGAACAGAAAATAGTAGGGTTAAAAAAGTGGTCAATACACATGTGAAAAGGGAAAAATCTAACATGTAGAACTTTTAAGTATAGGAAATTAGCCTATTCCGTTACCTTGAAAGAATGTATGTATATTTCATTTAATCCCTCATCGATACATTTCCAATACACTTGATTTTCCTTGGTCCTCCTCACCTGTACATGTCCATTTATTTATTTAAAAAAAAATATAGCTTTCATAAATTTTTATTTTCAAAAAATAAAGTGTCAGGAAATCATTTGATCAAAATTGCCTGAAGATACTGAAAAGTTGAAACCAAGGTAGTGGAATCAGTCGATTTCCTAATTTTCTATACTATATATATATATATATATATATATATATATATATATGAAGAAAATATACGGAAAAAACAAACAAAAATCCTTATATGCAATTATGCTGTTTTGATGTTAATATAATGTCAGCGTCGGACGTTTCGGTCTAATAAACCATCTTCAGGACATATTCATAAAATATAATTAACATTATCAATTCAACATGACAAAGACGATGGACATAAGAACAAAGACTTATCCAAACAGATAACTGAAAGTTTTATATGATCAGTTATCTGTTTGGATAAGTCTTGTTCTTATGTCCATCGTCTTTGTCATGTTGAATTGATAATGTTAATTATATTTTATGAATATGTCCTGAAGATGGTTTATTAGACCGAAACGTCCGACGCTGACATTATATTAACATCAAAACAGCATAATTGCATATAAGGATTTTTGTTTGTTTTTTCCGTATATTTTCTTCATACTGTCGGATCTATATCCATATATTTGCTTACATATATATATAATTATTTATTTAAAAATATGATTCCAATGCTACATAAGAGTTCTCATGTTTCAAAACATGAACCGAAAACTCTACACCTATATATATATATATATATATATATAAAATTACCATTAAACCTGGCATGCTATGACCATTCAGGCACAGAGAACTTCCAGTGAAGCAAAGCTCAAATTACTGCTTTTAAACAGACACTTTCACCGATCTTTCTCAATCTATCATATCTGCTCTGAAATTGTAGCCTAACTTAAGCAATGATAACAGATAGTAAATGGATTAACTCCAACAAATATTTAATATATTTTCTGTTTATATGTTTTATGGATGCACTTTGAGTAAATGCTCTGTTCTTTAATTAAACAGTATTAAATACATATACCAGCCTAATATATATTCAAGAAATTTTGTAGAAAATGTGTGTTCTCCAACAGGAATTGAACCTGTAGCTGATATGGAACCACCATTAAGCCTGGTTTGCTCTGACCATTTAATCTATGATATGTTGTCATTGTTTACATTGAGTTATGAAATCCAGAGCAGATATGATA
>OZ010608.1:48593057-48623057 GCA_963932145.1 Acanthosepion lycidas | reverse complement strand
GATTAACAAAGCGTCTCCGAGAGGAGGACTGACATTGAAAATAAATTTAAAACAATACCTTGAGACAGACACTTAGAGATTGATGATAGCCGTATACAGTATGGCTTGAAATAGACTATACCTATGTTGAGGTTAATTTTTGTTTCTTGCTGTAAAAATTACATATGCTCTGTTAAAATAAAATCATCAAGCTCTCTGTGGATCAGTTTTAATAATTGATATTACTAGGATCCACCTGCATTATATACAAATGGATTGATTACCTGTACTATATATATATATATATATATATATTATAATGAATATTCATTTAGTATTGATTAAGAGGAAGAAGTAATTAATTTCAATGGTTAACTGAATAAATAAGAATTAATTAAGAATTAAAATTTTTGTATTTAAAGTTTTGTATGAGGAGAATTCGCAAAGGAAAACATTGATAAATATGTAAATAGATCTGAAGGGCATTGATTTCTTCAGTATGAATCTGATTAGAAATGTTTTTAAGTTATGGATGCATTTGCTGCTTATTTTCACTGCTTAGAAGTGACTGAAGAGACTTCTTGTGAAGAGTCCCTTTCTTCCAGGGTTTTTTTTTTTTTTATTTTTATTCTGCTAATGAATCATGGATTTATTCAAGAGATTTTCAAGGGGGTGATAAAGGCACTGAAAACAGTGAGTGTTCTGAAATGACCAATGAGATATATTTTTTTTATCTAACATAGTCATGAATAGAATAATACCCCAAAACAAGATAAAACCAACTTTATGCACCTGTGTCTAAAGCTGTAGAACACTTTATTAAAGAAATGCACTTCATTTGCTAATTTATTTGTGTTTAAACCAGAATCTTTCTATCTACCAAATAATGATGATATAAATAATTGAGTCAAAACTGGTTCAATTGAAAACAGCATTTTTTTTTTGAGTTTTGAAAAGCAAATGGCTTTTTTTCTTTTTTGCTCATACATTTTCAAATGCCACAGACCTCTAAATAATGGTTCACATTGTTTGAAACTTTAAAGGATTATTCTATTACCATTTATCTTTTATTTTCATTGGGCCTGGAACTAGTGACATCACCAAACATGTGAGTTTGAAAAGTAAATATATGCTTCAATGTAATCACTTTATTTACAATGCAAAGAATTCATCCTGAATGTACTTTGAAATACATTGTGATTTCAGTACACAAATATCTGCAGTGGAACGCTAAAGTAACACTATATGGCATTTTCTTAAGTACACAAGTCCTCACACCAGCAAAAATATGCTGACATCAGCAATTATAAAACAAAAGGTGTATTCACTATATTCACAGTTACCTTTAGAATTGCTAATAACGACTTGATAATGCAAACAACCAATTAAATTAGTCAAGTATCAATACTTCACTTAACATGTATTTGTAACCAACACAGTAGTTCTTGATTAAATCAATCCATTTTTTTTTGTGAGCAATGTGTTACTTCACAGAGATTAGTAGCCTACTGCTTGATACACTGAGTTCCAGTTTTTTTCTCATCTGCCCGTATTTGCCCTGACACCGGAAGTCACATCTCAGTTGAACATTTCTACCTATTTCTGTCAACCCTTATACATACATGTTACTCTTGGCCATTTTTTTTTCCTTTGCTATAAGAATATCTTTTCATTAGAGTTAATTTTTATTAAAAATTAACTCTAATGAAAAGATATTCTTGAAGCAAAATCAGAAGTTTGAAATCAGTATTAGAATCATAAAAGGAGTGCACATATCTCTCTCTCTCTCTCTCTCTCAATATATATATATATATATATATATATATATATATATATATATATAAGGATAATGGTCACAGTTGAATCAGGCCAAGAAATGGTAGTATTAAAAAGTGCTCAATACGCGTGTAAAAAAATAAAGTAAAAATAACATGTAAAGCTTTTATCTTTAAAAAAAAACAAGAGGTCAGTTGAATCCGCTACCTTGGTTTATATATATATATATATATATATATATATATATATATATATATATATATATTTCAATTAAAGGTGCAATTATAATTCATAAATTCATGAATCATTCATAAAAAAAACAAATATAGAGGTTAATGATTTAAATGGGGAGAATACATCTTTGCAAACAATATAAATAAGATGCATCAACCCCGAACCTGTATATGAATATGATCCCTGTTTACAAATTCCAGTTGCATAAGGTCTTTTAAATTTTTTACAAGCTTTGTCTGTTCCTACAGACATCCTCAAGTATGGGAATAGATTTTGTTCTTGTTTTTACTTCTTGGTAATAAGAGGACAACAAAAATAGAGATGTAATCTCTATTTTCGTTGTCCTCTTATATATATATGTGTATGTGTGTATAATATGAGATTTCTTCTTTTATGAATTAACTTACAGGATAAAGTCTACCTACCATTTCCACTCTGCCAGTAGATTTTAAAAAGATTGACAGTGTGCCGGAGAGCAATATCCATAATTATTATCTGAAAAATATATAACAGCTTTACAAAGAAGTTATGTCTTTTTAACATAATAATTACTCACACACACACACACACACACACACACACACACACATATATATATATATATATATATATATATATATATATATAGAGAGAGAGAGAGAGATAGATAGTCAGTCACATAGATATATCTTTGTAACCCTGGGTTTCAAACTCATATCCATACAACTGAATATGTTAGCTATATCACTGATATTGAGTGCTTTCCAATAAGTATCGTGAATATATATATATATATATATTCAAAGGATCTATGACAAAGTATAAACATTTTATTGTCTGACATGTTTTGTCCATTAGGTCTTCAACAGACTAAAGTGATGTTTACACTGATGTAAGTACACATGAGCATGGAGGAGAGGAGATTTATTCCACATTTTAATCTTAAAGTTTAAATTTTTCTTTTCATTAAATATGTGTTTGAGTATATCATGGTCATGAGTCGCATAATTCATTAAAGTTGTAGGAGTACCACATATACTGCCATTGCAGTAAAAGTGGTGTGTCTTGACCAAGATAGCCTGATGAAGCCCAACCCTTTCCAGGCTAGTTTGAATTCAGATTTTTCCTTCTCCTAAACCAGTTGCTACCCAATGTAAATTATCAAGTCTGTTTTGTTATTTACCCATAGCTGGGGGGAGAAGAGCTGGATTCATAACTTTCCCAAGGGTATTAGTATAAAAGTGAATGTAATGAACTCAACTGGAATTTGAACTCAGCTCTCCAATTTCTCAATCTGAGCTGCTATCCATGCCTCCATAGTATATAATGTAGCCAATTCATTTAGTTTTCTTTTTGTTTGTTTTTATCACTTTTGTTATTATATATCCCACATTGTGATAATAGAAAATAGCCAATATAGTGGAAATGTTGTAAGTACATGGATACAAATTTATTGTGGACGATTTTGCAATTGAAGCACTTTCTATACCTTTTAGTAAATTGTTTTCACCTTTAATTAAAGTAGCATTTTTTTCAATCAAAATTATGGTCAAACTCATTACTTTGAGCAACTAATTCATTCTGTGTGTTTTGTAAAAGGTCTTTTGTGTTCATAAAATCTTTTGTTTAAATTCCTAGAAGTTTCACCTATGTAACAATTATTATCTCATCGTGTATTAAGTCTTTTATTGTTTCAGAAATAGCACTATTCAGGCTTTGTTTGATCAGGAGATTCTGCGTGGCCGAGTTGTCTAAGGCATGTTAGATCTAATGACAGTTTTCCCTAGTGGACACCGGTTTGAATCCTGCCAGAGGATGCATATTTTTCTTAGAAGATTTCTCGAATATTCAGGCCAGTAGATGTAAATAAATAAATATCCTGTTTAATAAATAAATAAATAAAACCTGAAATACTCAAATATGAGTATCCATTTAAAATAATGTTTAAGCAAATAAATTAAAAAATATATCAGATTTAATCCATTTCTTATATATATATCTGGAAATTAAATGTTTTTTTTTTGTCTTGGTCATGGACCAGATTGTTATAATCAATTCTTTTCTTCTCGTTCACTGTTTTCAGTTAATTTTATAGTTTAAATCACCCCTCTTTGTCAGCAATCAGTTACTCTGTCCAACATAGTTATTAACTATTTATACTATTCTCCTCATCTTTGTTATTGTTATCACAATTTTATGGTTCCGCCCTTCCTTAGTTGTATATTTATCCGGGTAACCTATGGGACAATGACCTAATAGATAAAAGCATTGGTTTGTGAATTTAGTGACATACTGGTTGTGGTTTCATTTCCCGGGTCAGACAGTGTGTACTTGGAAAAGGGTGAGCAATAACTGAGTAATACTAAAACTTAAATGATATCCCTAGATATGAGCAGTGAAACAAGAACAGTCTACCCCAGTAGATTAAATAAAGGGTTCAGTTCAGAATTCCCTGTAGGTTACCCAGATCAATATACACCTAAGGAAGACCAGAGGATATAACAATATACACCTGAAGAAGGCCTTTCCACAATTTATATTTGGACTATTGCCCTCATGCCTAGACATGATAATTGGAATAAGAATAGTTTACCCCTATAGATTAATAAGAATAGTTTACCCCTATAGATTAATAAGAATAGTTTACCCCTATAGATTAATAAGAATAGTTTACCCCTATAGATTAAATAAAGGGTTCAATTCAGAATTCCTGTAGCTTAGCCAGATTAATATACACCTAATGAAGGCTGCAGACATAATGGCCAAAACATTCTGATAGCAACAATTAAGATGAGGATAGTAGTCTCAATATAAATAATTTAAACTCTCCTCATACCAGAAATTCAGACAAATGTTATTCTCTAATATCTTAAGTTCTTGATCATCAGTGATAAAAAATGCTTTTGCCATCTATGACTTTATTGAGTATAATATAGCAACTCTTTCATCAGATGTGTTCATTGAAGCTAAAGTCTTAGAGGTCATCTCTCTCTGTTCAATTGTGTCCACTCAACTCCTGCTTCACTTCTTACTGAAGTTTCATCTCTGGCATTAATTTCATATCTGATTTGTTTAACAGGCATCAAATATTTGGCTGATGTGTACGTTTATTGACTACATTTGACCAGTTGCTGAGTAGCCATAGTCACTCGAGTAGGAAGTACTGTATTTGATCATTCTTGTGTTGATTATGTCTGTGTGCAGGAACTGTATTAAGTGTGACAGTGACCCAGATTCACAGCCAAAATCTTAGAAACAGCTATGGATATATTTAAATATTTGTTTTAGTGTTTTGAAAGAAATAATGTTTACTCGCTGTTCTGTAATTAATATATCATTAAATTTCAGTACAGTAAAAAAAAAAAAAAATAAAATAAAGAATATAAACAGTATAAACAAATCCATGTCTTTTTCTTTAAATTCCATGTCGCTTAATAACTTTGTAATCATGGCCCTCCACTGGTTGTGGGTGTGCAGCCAGTGGAGTGGATAGTGTCTTGGAGTGAGAAATCAGAAAGCTGAGTTCAATTCCAGTCAGGTTCATTACATGCACTTATGCACAGATACTTTTGGAAAAGGTATGAATCCATCTCCTTCCCCAGCTATGGGTTAAATATTAGGACTTGTTTCTCAAAAAATAATTGTTATTATTATAATTTTTCTCAAAAAATAATTATTATGCAATATTCAATTGTATAAAAGAAAAGAATTGTTTTTCCGCTCCAAAATACGTTTCTGCTTTAAATAACCCATAAAAAATCAAATCAACCAGTCCCCACTGCTTCTGTAAAATGTGAATATCTGTGATTGTTCTTGACATAAGATATGATAACCATCTACTGCCTTCACTATGGTTTTGAATTTAGAATTGCTTTACTGCAAGACAGACTGCTAATCAAGGCCAGTCTGCACTGGGGAGACAGGATTGATATCTTTCTTGAGGCAAAGTGATCACAAACTCTATCAGCAAAAATCATATTTGTATGGTTAGTTTAGTGGGATATTAAATATTTTAGATTACCTTTGACTGTATATCCATTGGTAGGGTGTGCATTCTCGTTGATATAGCAGTGTCCACCTTCGGGTTTCTAAATTTAAAATTTTTATTTTAACACAATAGCCACTGAAATGGTGGGCATATTGACACTTATTACAATCACTTGAATAATAAGAGAAGTTAGGATGGCATAGGTTACACCTGTAATCAATGTATTGGATGGTAGCCATTTTGATACTATCAACTCTTTTGTAATTATGTCAATAATAAGAGTAGTTAGGATGTTATAGGATACATTTGTAGTCAGTTTCTTGGATGATGGTCATTTTTATACCATGATCACTTTGGTATCACTTGAATATAAAATCTACAAAATTATTTGTTTAAACAACAATTGGTTAATTTTATTTTGAAGCCACTGATTTGCATAATAACATTAAGTATAGTATATAATAGATATATTCTATCTGTAGCACTTGCATCAATTGAATAGAATTTTACATGGTCTAACTATATATGCAGTCATTTGAGAGAATGATTATTTTGATATATCGGTTTAATAAATCTGACCTCAGTATTTCACAGATTGTATAAAAAGTTGTATCTAATAGTTTCTCATACTCTAACTGTTATGTTCATACTTGTAGTGGACCATGGGTTTAATACGTGTTGTGAAATGAAACATGTGGTTCCTTTCATATTGTCTGATAAGCTTAATAACATTATCATTGAAAGACAAAAGGAAATCACCTTATTGGTACATGTTTTAATTCTATCTAAGCCTTCGGCTTATATAAGCCATTATCAAAGATAACTTACTTAAAATAAATAGACAAAACTTGTCTATATTATTTAATGAAGCATGCATATATATATATATATATATATATATATATAAACTGTTATAAGTGTATTAACAAACAAATGGATACAAATTACCAAAACAATAATCTGTAACAAATAAATAAGTTTGTGTTCCAAGAAATGTGTGAGTGAATGTTTATATGTATATGCATGTGTGTTCCAACAAGTGGGAAAACGTATCTTCTGCAAGATCTCTATAAGGTTGCAGTTCACTAAAAATGAAAGAAAAGAAAGAAAGGGTTTTCACAAGTATATATCGTTTAGAGATAGCTCCCCCAAGTGGTGGTGTCAGAATTTAGGAGATGATTCCAACATACTTAACCTCTGTGAATATAATAATAATAATAGATATTTTCATACAGTATTGTAAATATTTGGCTAGAGTGGATATTGTGTTTGCTCATTCAGGATATGATTGCTTCTGTTTGGCAATGTATTCTGGGAATTTGGATGCAAGTCATCACATTAAAGAGAGTTTTTGATTGCAATTTTGTAAACCAATACAAATTATCAGCAGACTATAAAAACATTAGTTAGAACATGTTTACACTGCAGGTTTTTGCAAGGTAGGAAAAGGATAGTCTAGTTTGTATTAATAAGCAGTAGATCATGTTAACAGATTTGGTGTAACTTATTCGAAGTGTCAGCAACTTGTCTCATCAAATAGTAATAGGCTTCATAAAGTCATGACCTGAAATTGTTTTCCTTATTATATACCACCACATAAATAAGGATGCTCGGATACCATGTATAGAAGTTGTGAGCAGTGAAGAAGTTTAAAAGAGAACGAGAACAAAAATGACACTTGTACTAAGAATCAGTAAAAGACACTTTAAATATCTGGGACACTTAATGAGGAAAGAAGTCTTGGAAACTTTAACACTCACAGTACATTTTGAAGGCAAGAGGGATAGAGAGAAAACTCAACTAACCTACTTAATAAGCTTGTGTAAATGGATTGCAAAACAGTGTGATGCATAGTAAAAAGACAAACATTGCTTAAAGCCAAAAATGATGGGAAGTTGTGGAGAGCCATTATCGACCACATCATGAAGGTACATGGCACATCTTACTTTATTTTAAACTAAACAAGATAACCAACCCCCTGAAAAAAATAAAAAATAAACAAAAAATCTGAACAAATAAATTAACAAACAATGAATGAATATATAAAAACAAGTAAATGTAATAATAATAAACAATAACAAATAATTAATTAATCAATAATAAATAATGAGTAAAAAAATTACCAAA
This sequence comes from Acanthosepion lycidas, assembly GCA_963932145.1. Lineage (NCBI taxonomy): Eukaryota > Metazoa > Mollusca > Cephalopoda > Sepiida > Sepiidae > Acanthosepion > Acanthosepion lycidas. Next base: position 48,614,974 of record OZ010608.1, on the reverse strand, counting down.
CACCACTATAAATTCGTTACAAATAATCCCATTCAGATGCACAATTATTCCTACTTGGTAGCCTCTAGAATAATTTGAAATATAAGCATTATAATAATACAATTGGCCTTACTACCCATAATGCACCACAAACCAAGTCAAGCCAAAACGCAACACACATAGCCTGAAGATCACATTTAAGCATGAAACAGACTGTCACCACTTGGTGATGACTGTAGTGTTCAATTTTACCCCTATATATATATATATATATATATATATATATATATATATATATAGTGAACATTGAGGTCAACACTCAGAGGTGACAGACTGTTTCATGTTAGATGCAATCATCATCAGGCCATATATATATATATATATATATATATATATATATATATATATATATATATATATAAGTCAAGAAAATCCTTTAAAAAAACCATCTAGGTTATAATTTATTTCATGAATATATTTAAATATTCATCACTTCGGACCGAAGGTTATTTTAGGAATGAAATCAATTTGTCCAGACAGATAGGAAAAAGGAATAGTTTTTATAATAAAAAAGAAAGATAGAAAAAAAATTTACATATAAAATTGTGTGTGTATATATATATATATATATATATTCTCTTGTCGAGAATGACAGATAAGGATCCAGTAAATTCTAAGTTTTTTTTTTTTTCTTGCACAAGTGAATTGCAATGCACACTCTCTCCATCATAGCACAGGTTCTGTCCTGGTGTACTGTGTGCCATATATTAAATGATGCTACAATCACATTTTTTGGGAGGTGGGTATAGGAGTTTTTCATATCCTTGGTGAAATGACTGACCATTGGTTCCCACAAGAAACTCATCAATCCTTTACCAACCCTTTTCTGACTGGTTTAAACTCAGTTTTCTTTCTCCTAGAGTGGTTGCCCTGATATTTACCCATAACTGAGTGAGAAGTGAATGTAACATAAGCGCCATGATCTATTACACCACCTGTACATCCAAGCTTACAGCTCCTGCTATTCCCAAATGGTCACCCATCTAGCCACTGACGAGGCTTAACTTCAGTGATTGGATGAAAACTGATCTTCCAACTTGATATGGCCTTATATATATATATATATATATATATATATATACACATGCACACACCTCTCATCAAAGGACTAATAAAGGGGATGGGTGATCCATTAAAGCTGATTGCCCATAGATGGGAAGGGATAATTTTTGAGTTATAAAACCACTATAGTAATTACCAGTAGTTATGATCCTAATGTAAATACTATAAACATGTATATATGGCATCAATAAATATATACTTAATATAGATATATTAATCAAAATAACAAAGATAATAAATTTCTCACAGCTGCTTTCTCATGCATGCACTAATGTATCATACTTTATATACTGTACACCCATCTTTGTTTACAATTGAAAAATGGTCACCACTGCCAAGCAGTCACTTTGAGAAATAATACGACTCGCTTCGCTAAGCCTGCAAATTTTGAAATGCATCGCTGACAATTTGGAAGTTTTCTTCCTGCATAACTTTTATTTATTTTGCTTGCAGATTTTGTCCATTACATCTCAAGTCTGTTGAAGTGGGGGTCCATAGATGAGAACTTTGTCTGTGTGTGTATATATATATATATATATATATATATACACACACACATATTTCTAAAGAAGTAATGGATGTTTTTTTATTAATCTGACAGATTTTATCACTTAAATTTTATTTTAAACTGTTTAATAAATAAACAGCATCTACTCATATATATGTATCCACTAAAAATAATGTTTGTGACATATATATATTGTGTGTGAGTGCATGTAAATATTCTCAGATGGAGTATATCTGTAGAAGATAAAAAATGAAAATACAAGAGGTAAAACTATACTAAGATTTAGCCAATGTGTTTCATCATTTGATAGACTTTATCACGGCAGATGTGATGATGATTTTATTTTGCCTTGATAAAGTTTGTCGAATGATGGAATGCATTGGCTAAAACTCAGTATAGTTTTTCCTCTTGTCTTTTTAATATATATATATATATATATTGATTTTAAATCAGTTAATTTATAATATTTATACTCTGTAAATTTACATTGAGCACTGTTTTGTAAAAATAAAAATATCAGTAAGAACACTAGATTATATATCTTACTGTTCTTTCTTTTTACTATATATATATATATATATATATATATATATATATGGTAGACTCTCTCTTTGTATTCGGCATATGAGATTCAAGCAGCTCAGTTTCTAGGAACTGACAGCCAGACACCAGTACATGAGATTTGATTATAGCAGTGAAGGCTTTGTACAGAACCAACCCCACTTTTTGAAGGGCCAAATACAGATTCCTGGTGTATTACATGCGACAGGATCCCCAAACAACTCTCTACAGGTTTTCAATTCAGAGTTGTCCTTTTCCTAGACCAGTTGCTATCCAAGTCTATAGAATCCAGTCTTTCTTCTTATTTAACCATAGCTGGAGTGAGAAGAAGAGGATTAATACCTTTCTTCAGGGTATTAGCACATGTGTGTTTATGTATGTATATATAAACTTCACTTAGTCTGACACAAGGTCATGTATGGTACCAAGTGAAGATGGAACTTGTTGTCGGAGTAATGGTCTGTTCTACTAAATTGTTAATTGCGCTATGGCTCGGTGAAAAGCTGATAGCATCTAAAAGGTAAGAATATGAATGTGGTTCTCTCATCTTTTAAATTTGCTGGAACCATTGTCATTCACTTCGGTAATGAAAATTAGCAAAAGTGTATCAATTTTGGAATCTAAATGGTAAAAAAAAAAAGAGATATAAAGAAATATTTGTCTAAAAATGTAATAAGTTTTTGAATAAACCCTCTGTACTTTTAATCATAAAAGATACTCTTTATCTGGACACAAGGAACAAACCCACTTACGTAAAGAAAAAAAAAATTGGTTTGGAATTCTGCCAAAAGTAATTAGTGCAGAGCAAATCTGACCTGCAATCGTCCGAGTAAGGAGAGGTAAAATATTCTTACCATTTTTTTAATTTTTTTTTTTTTTACTTTTTAGCGGGAGGGGTTGTTTGATGTGGCAACAGGCACACCTTTGAATAGAAATGGTACCAGAAAGTTAAATGATTATATTTGACTGGAGGACATTTTTTTCAAATTCTGACTTGTGGCAGCATGTGTAATCTTAGGAAATTTCTTGGAACTTTCCAGAATCTGTCAAGTTATTCTTGCCCACTTTTATTGACTTTATTATAAGTGCTTGTCTGCAATTCCATTTCTGTTTTGGTTTTTATTTTTTGTTTCATCTTTTTCCTTTTGCTTACCTTTTCTCTATCATCCTCTCTTTTTTCTCTTGTTTCATTTTCTAGTTTCTTTTCTGTTCCCTTTTACTTTTCTCTTATTTTTCTCATTCCTATTCTTTTTTTTCATTGTCCTCTCCCCATTTTTTTCTCCTTTTCTCTCTCACTTTCTTGTTTTCCTCTTTCCCCATTGCTTTTTTGTTCCCCTACTGATTTCTAGTTCCTTCCTCTTCTTTGTTTTCTTGTTCCTCTTTCTCCCTCACTTTCTTCTTTCTCCCTTCCTTTCTACTTTCCCCTTTCCTTTCTTCTTTTTCTTTTCTGCTTGCTTTCTTCTTTTCTTCCCCCCCCTTGCTTTCTTCTTCTTTCCCTCTTTTGCCTTCGTTTTCTTCTTCTTTTCCTCTTTCGCCTTTGTTTTCTTCCTTCTCTCTTTCTCCTTCGTATTCTTCTTCTTCTTTCCCTCTTTTGCCTTCGTTTTCTTCTTCTTTTCCTCTTTCGCCTTTGTTTTCTTCCTTCTCTCTTTCTCCTTCGTATTCTTCTTCTTCTTTCCCTCTTTTGCCTTCGTTTTCTTCTTCTTTTCCTCTTTTGCCTTTGTTTTCTTCCTTCTCTCTTTCTCCTTCGTATTCTTCTTCTTCTTTTCCTCTTTCACCTTCGTTTTCTTCTTCTTTTCCTCTTTCACCTTTGTTTTCTTCCTTCTCTCTTTCTCCTTCGTATTCTTCTTCTTCTTTCCCTCTTTTGCCTTCGTTTTCTTCTTCTTTTCCTCTTTCGCCTTTGTTTTCTTCCTTCTCTCTTTCTCCTTCGTATTCTTCTTCTTCTTTCCCTCTTTTGCCTTCGTTTTCTTCTTTTCTTCTTTCGCCTTTGTTTCTTCTTCTTTTCCTCTTTCGCTTTCTTCTTCTTCTTCTTCTTCCTCTTCCTCTCTTTCACCTTCGTTTTCTTCTTCTTCTTTCTCTCTTTCACCTTCGTTTTCTTTTCCTCTTTCGCCTTCGTTTTCTTCTTTCTCTCTTTCACCTTCGTTTTCTTCTTTCTCCTTCACCTTCGTTTTCTTCTTCTTTCTCTCTTTCACCTTCGTTTTCTTCCTTCTCTCTTTCACCTTCGTTTTCTTCCTTCTCTCTTTCTCCTTCGTTTTCTTCTTCTTTCCCTATTTCGCCTTCGTTTTCTTCTTCTTTCCCTCTTTCGCCTTCGTTTTCTTCTTTCCCTCTTTCACGTTCGTTTTCTTCTTTCCCTCTTTCGCCTTCGTTTTCTTCTTTCCCTCTTTCGCCTTCGTTTTCTTCTTTCCCTCTTTCGCCTTCGTTTTCTTCTTTTCCTCTTTCACTTTCTTCTTCTTTTCCTCTTTCGCCTTTGTTTTCTTCTTCTTCTTTTGCTCTTTCGCCTTTGTTTTCTTCTTCTTTTCCTCTTTCGCCTTTGTTTTCTTCTTCTTTTCCTCTTTCGCCTTTGTTTTCTTCTTCTTTTCCTCTTTCGCCTTCGTTTTCTTCTTCTTTTCCTCTTTCGCCTTCGTTTTCTTCTTCTTTTCTCTTTCTCCTTCGTTTTCTTCTTCTTCTTTCCCTCTTTCGCCTTCATTTTCTTCTTCTTCTTTCCCCTCTTTCGTCTTCGTTTTCTTCTTCTTTCCCCTCTTTCTCCTTCGTTTTCTTCTTTTTTTTCTTTCCTCCTCACTTTCTTCTTCCTCTTCCTTGTCATGTTCTGCTGATGCATTTTTGTTCTACCAAACTTTGTTGCTGTTTTTATTTTTCTCATTTTTCTTTTTTTTTTCCTTCCCATTTTCTTCATTTATTGAAATTCATTCTCTTTCTTTTCTTAAGCAATTTACACTTGGAAACCTCAGTTTTTTAAATTTAAAAAGCTTTCAACTTCTTCGTTATTAACATTCTCTCCTTTCCTGCCATTTGAATACAACCCCACCTTCTACTGCTACCATTTTTATTTCTAATTATTGTCTTTATTTCAATTTATCCACCAGATATTATTATTATTGAGATTATTATTATTACTACTTTTGTTTGTTCATCTCCCTGCCTTATTTATTTGCATTTAGATGCACACCTGAATCATCCCCACCAACCCTTTGGCCATTAGGTGATTCAATTAATTGTACTAAATGCTGGCAGGAACACAGTGATGGGTAACTACAGATAGCTTCCCCAGCACTAAGTGGAATTGAATGAAAGAAATGTCTATTAGTGACTGCATCCAATTTACCCGTGGGGCTGCTGTTAATAGAGCTTCATGCAATTGATTGGAAAACTTGGGCCACTTAGAATGCTGGCGGGAGGGTCAGAGGCAGTTCTTGCAAGGAAGGGTTTTAATATGTTCACTCAGTAATAATTATGTCTAATGGTGATACCTTTGAATGGACTTGGGGTCTGTTTGTAGTGAGGGTTTTTATTAGGAAATATTGACTGTGGCTATGAATAGGATTAGAATAAATATTTCTTGCACTAGCTGTTTGCTGTAATTTGACACTTGCTTATTGCCGCCCTGGCTTGAAAATTAGCGAGAGCTGGTAATTCGTTGCTTTGCAGAAATTAAGAACAGAACTCAGTTCTGTGAATCAAAGAACTACAAATTTATCAAATATACACTTTCTTTAGCAAACCCATTGAATAATTACCTATCGACCGACCTTATCAATTTCAGTCAAGATCAGAGAGTCAACTATTCTGCAGTGAAGTTAATCATGAACTCCATAATGTTTTCTGTGACTGATGACAATCTAACCTTCTATTTAACCCCTGGATGGGTGGGGAGAGGAGAAATGTATTCATGCTTGAATGGTAACATGTTCATGGAATTTGATCAGATTTTCACTATTCCAAACTCTGATGAAATTTATCAGACATGAATGTAGTCATGAGTGAATCTTAAATCAGTAGTTGCTTGTTTTTTAATCCACTGTATTAAAGATTTCTAACTTGTATTATTTGTGAAGAAAAACTTTTAAGATCTATATCAATTATTCCAGAATTATCCATTGTGTTAATTAGGATATTTTAATACATTAATTTTTATCAATTAAGATTTGGTAAAATGAACAAATTATAGCAGACACATTATTAGAACATTCAGTTAATTAATGAGTTTCAAGCTAAATAAAAGTCTCTTTTTGTTGAAAATTATTAATAAAATGCAATATCCCTACTAGGTGGATACCGAGTTAATATTTAATTAGCGAAAAACCTGTCTTGAAAACATTTTTATTGACAAGGTTATTTCTAAGTTAAGGTGTACAACTGAAAAAATTTGAAATTTACAACTTTTTCCATTTCACTGAAACAGACATTAACGTTTAGCACTTGGCATTATTCATAAGTGTTACTCTTGCTTCCATTATATATGCTGACTCCTCAAATGTAAATTGAAGTAGCCTTGATCTCGATTTAAGACAAGGCTGTTTTTTTTTTGTTTTGTTTTTTATCCTGTTACTATAATAGGATGTGACAACACAATCATCAAATTTAAATATACTGTTATTTGATGATTGGAGTCAACTGCAATGACAGGACAAATGCTTTCCTTGGTGACTGAAGTCGCCTAAAGAGTGTTTAAAGTTAAACGCTTTTATCTTTCGTTTCTATTTCTTACTGGAACCAAGTAGTGTCTCTGATGTGCCAGTTTTCTGTTTTCACATTGTCAAAACAGAATAGTCTACTATTTATGGGGTCAATACCTCATAAATAGTTGACTATTCTGTTTCGCAGGGAACAAGGGTCGTGCAAACTAATGAAGGGGAGGCGTGACTGGTTTTTGATTTGTTTGTTTAATGGAATGTCAAATCTTTATAGGTTATTTAATGCCTAAAATTTTATTTTCTTGGGAGCATGGAAGTAATAAAAATATGTTATTCTGCTTTCACAATTGAATACATGGTAGATGATACTCAGCTTTTGTGCATAGACATGTTTGTGTGGGCATGATTACTAGATGCTATAATATGTATGTTTTATGTTGTAGTTTTGTTAAAGTTATATTTTGGAATAGTTTGATTTCTTTAAGGAATTATAGAATATTATATGGGTTAATGTCATGAATGTTCTGACATATTGGTTGATGTATCGGTGGCAATTTTTTTTATAAAAAAATATATTGCTGGTATTCTTACTATAAAAATGTATTTTGTTTTTGTTTGGGGCTCCAATATTTGCCTATAGCTGGGCCCCTAACAGGTGCTACTTCTTCAGATCAGGGTGTACCTGGGAACAACAGCAATTAAACCTCCAATCTCATGATCAGAGGCCTTGCTGTCAGATGTCGTTTATCGTCATACCCAAGACTGTCGAAGGAAGAGACAAGCAGAATTATAATATATATATATATGTTTTATGGAGAAAGATAAAAATTACACAGTCTTTTCAAAGCATATATTGGATTATTAATCTGTAATGATTCAGGCTTTAATAATGTATAGTTATTAAGTTATTAGAAATTTTATACCCTTCAAGTAACACATTCTAATAGAGTTGATCATTTTTCTGTTAAATATTTCTATGTATTCTATATGATGTCTGCATGCCATGTATGAATAAAAGACAGCATATCAACTAGTTAGTCCACGTAACAGTCTGAGTTGAAGCAGTAAAAGGAGTCATTAAAAAATTTTCCTGTTTTTACTCTATTTGCTGTTATGTAAAAATTTTCTTCATTCAAAGAAACTGGATTAGAAAACAATTTTTGTAAAGAAAAAAAAAAATCATTTTAAAATTTAACTTTTCAAAAAAAATGTAGCTTCCCGATGCCATTTCTATAAATATTTTAATGGTAATTCTTTGCATGAACTTTTCTAAAATCCAAAGAATCTGCAATGATCTTGGTCCTAACCTGGCATCTTGCCTTCAGTCAATTTCCCACTGCCATAATCTAGCTTCCCAGTGCCTTTTCTATAAATACTTTAATGGTAATTGTTCGGAGGATCTCTTCACTATGGTGCCTAGATTATTGATAAAATCCAAGGAATCTGCAATGATCTTGGTACTAACCTGGCATCTTGCTTTCAGTCAATTTCCTGCTGCCAAAATCTAGCTTCCCAGTGCCTTTTCTATAAATACTTTAATGGTAATTGTTCCGAGGATCTCTTCACTATGGTGCCTAGATTATTGTTAAAATCCAAAGAATCTGCAATGATCTTGGTCCTAACCTGGCATCTTGCCTTCAGTCACTTTCCCACTGCTATAATCTAGCTTCCTAATGCCTTTTCTATAAATACTTTGATGGTAATTGTTCAGATGAACTTTCCTTTATAGTACCTAGGCTTTATGAATTCAAGCACAGCACTAGATTGGCAGTAAGAACTCATCATTTTACAGTTGAAATAGCTTGATGCACTGTAAGTTCTAGGCTAACAGTTTCTTTCATAGCACTTCTCACTTATGGAACTCTCTTCATTCAATTTTGATCTTCAAAAATTCAAGTACAATGTCAATTATTATCATCTGTTTACTTATTTCTTTTTTTTTTTTTCTTTTTTTTTTTGTTCTCTTTCCTCAGTAGTACTTTTTCCTTTTTTTCTCTGACACTCAGCAAACCCCTTGCATGTTAGTGGCTCTATTTCTTTTCTTTGGGTGAAATGATTAAAAAAAAAAAAAAAAAAAAAAAACAACTTTTGCTATTCATTGCCTGAGCCACTAGTACAGCAAATGGTTGAAATTCATAAAATCTCAAGTGGCAAGATCTTATAATTTTACAGTTGAAATGGTTAGGTGTAATGTTAGCAGTTTCTTCTCTTGCACTCCTCGCTTGTGGAACTCTGTTCTGGCTTCTTGCTTCCCAGTCAACTTTGATCTTTAAAGTTTGAAATAGAAGATAATGATTAACATTAGTCAATCATTATCTTCTATTTTCTTAATTCTTGTTCTTTTATTTCCCTCTCTCCTTAATAGTATATTTTTCTGATATTCCCTCACACTCAGTAATCCCTTGAATCTTAACGGCTTTGTTGTCTTACTTGGAGTGAAATGATTAAAAAAAAAAAAGAATGCTTATAATTTATGGAGGGAGATTAATTTAAAAAGTATACCAACTTCAGCTTTTAAGTATGAATAGTTAGAAATGTGAAACTTTGCAGGTAACACGATTAAAAATGAAGCCTGTCATTTTTCTCTTAAATATTAGTGTGAAACCTTGTGTCTTAATAATCTGCCTTTATCTTTAATATAAAGAGAAGACAACAAATCAAGTAGTGAGTTATAAAACATCCTTTGTAAAACACCTCAACTATTCTGGAATATAAAATGTCTGTACTTGCATCTAATCTGTTCTCTTCTTTTCCTTTTTGGATGCATGGAATATTTGGAGGAGGCCAAATCTTCTCCTTACTCAACCTTCCACAAATCTTGTTGCCACTCTGCCATATATATATATATATATATATATCATTAGAGAATGAGGGCTTCCATGTTGTTATTGTCGTAAGACAAAAAAAAAAACAAATTTACCTAAATGACCTTTTTCCATTGTTTGTAACATTGTTCATCAGTTGCCGTTTGGAAACTAAGAATTTTGCTGCTTATTAGAATGATAAAAAAAAAAAAGAAATTAATGATCAAATGGAAGTTTGTCAAATATTCGTATTAGGTTTGGTGCAAAAATAATGTCGTTTTCTCGCATAGTAACGTATGTGAGAAAACGACATTATTTTTGCACCCGCCTAATAATAATTGGAAAATTGTGATATCATGCAAAAAGTTTATAAGAACAGCATTTAAAAAAGAAAAGCGACTTGGCTCCTAATTTGGGGAATATATAAAGGTATTAATATAAAATTAACTTTAAAATGTTAATGTATGAATGATGATACATGTTTTCCAATATAACACACCATCAAAGAGAAACAAAATGTTTTGTTTAAAACATAAAGGAAAAATATTGTTTTTTTTTTTTTCTTTTTAATTTAGAATATCACATTAAACTTTTTTTTTTCTCTCTGCCAAGCTTCTCTTTCAAGAATTTCATAAATGCTTCAATGAACAACTCTTCCTATCATTCCTTGCTTTATACTTCCTATCATATAACACTATCTGCACAATAAAGTATGAATAGTGTCTTGGAAAAGCATTTCTCAAAACATTCATATCTGCTCTGTTTCATGGCCTAAAGTAAACAAAGCAATTTCTAAAGAAGTGATGGATTTTTATTTATTAATCCAACACATTTTATTACATAAACATTATATTTAAGGGTTACCCATGTTTGAGTAGATGATCTGTTTATTTATTTATTTTTGTCTACTGGCTTTGAATATTCAACAAATCTTATTAAAGAAAAATATTTGCTCTCCAAGTGGACTTGAACCTGCTTCATCTGGTAGGTGAAAATACATAAATATACTGTAACACTGAATGTAACAAACTTGACTGGTATTTTTCTAAGCTCTATACTAAACATTAAATCTGTTACGAAAAAAGAACTAAACAAAATGAACACAAAACGATCAGCTTTAAAAAAAAAAAGGACTCGTAACTGGAAAAACCGAATGAAAAAAGAATGTTAACAAAAAATACTTTTTCACACCCAACTCAGTTCTGCAGAATCAGAATCAATGTTGAGTTTAAGCAAGCGAATGAGCCAATTGGAGTAAAGTGCCATGCAGATTTAAATTTTTTCCACTTGTGATGAATGCAGCTATAAATTTTTTTTTGCATGCATATAATTAAAAAAATTTTGTTACCTAATAATATACATACTTATACTTGATGTGAAAATAATTCTACATACTGTAAGGGATTCTAATACATTTACTTGTTCTTAAAAGAAATATAGTATATTAAAAATTAAAAGTGAAAATATTTTTCAAATTGTAGTTAAATAAAACGTATTCTAACCTAAACACCCCACAAAAATCTTTAAATATACAAATAGAAAAAAATGCCGTGAGAATTTTTGCCATTAACAATAAAATTAAAAAAAAATCCAGACGAGATGCATTTAACGGATGTCAGATTTCATTGAAAAATACATCCCTACCCCTACCAAAAACGTAAATAATAACTGATACATCAAAATACAGACATAATGAACATGCAAACATCCCTTGTTTGGTTTAAGTGGATTTCTCTGTATCCTTGGAAACGTGAATCATGATTTTTGCTGTGTCTTTAAAACCCAGTAAATTTAAAAGTTACTCCAAAATTAGCTTGAGGATGAAATGGAACTAATGTCTTTAATTTAATTATAAAATTAAATTCGGAGCTTTCAGCTTCCATTTTTGAAACATGGTTAGAGCTGTGTAGCGAAAAAAAAATTTTTAAATCAATTAATTTATAATATATATATATAAGATAATATTAATGGTCAATATATATATATATATATATATATTAGTGGTCAATATATATATGTATATATTAGATATTAGTGGTCAATATATATATATATATATATAATTAGATATATATATATATATATATATAATTAGATATTAGTGGTCAATATATATATATATATTAGATAACATTAGTGGTCAATATATATATATATATATATATATATATATTTTGAAGAGGATAGAATCTGGGTAGAGCTCATAATTTACTACATTGGAATCGTAATCACAATCCAATTCATCAGGCCTACAATTTCAAAAAGTAAACCGAGAACATAACTCCAGGTATAAAAAAACAAAATTTTAGTGAGAGTGTACGTGTGGGAGTGAGAAACAAGTGTTAGAAGGAAATCCATGAAGGCTCTAGAGAGATTATTATTTGTATTTTTTTTCAATACTGCCACACATGATTATAATTAAAAGAAAAAAAAATGAAGAACGAGCTAGCTAACCAGGTTTGAACATTGCTCAATGGAGCTAAATTGAGGTTTAATAAATATGTATATATTATCAATAAAAAAAATAAAATCTTAGGGGGAAAAATAAAAAAAATAGATGGAAATCAATTGGACGCCAAGTACAAAATCTTTCTGTTCACAGAGTGAAGGCTTCAATGATAACATATATAAGGGCTTGAATATCTTAAGATAGTAATTTGAGTGGGACCTACTCAAGATGGAAAATGAGTCCATACTGAAATTAGCTGCACAACTGCAGTTATTTATAAGGTGTTCCACAACGGAAGACCCGTATGTACTGGTCAGAACATCTGATACTGAATAAGTGATATAAGAGTTTTGGATTTTTGTAGGCACATGTTGTATAATCCAACTATCCAGCCTTTGGGTCGTTCTTCCTATGTACTGCATACTGCAACTACATTTAAATAAATAGATCAGGGAACAATTACAGTGAGATGGAAGTATGTCTTTGCACATGGAAGGAAGGACAGGTTTAGCAGAGAAAATATATATAAAATGATTTGGTTGGGTCTGTTTTGTTTTATGACATATCAACCTCAATGGGTTATTTAATGCCAACATAATTTTTATTGCTGGTAATATTTTGTTTTGTCAAAAATCTATTTCTGGTAATAATTTTTTTCCTTCAAAAATGTATTGCTGGTAATAATTTTATCCCAAAATGTATTGCTGGTAATATTTTTTTCAAAAACATATTGTTGGTAATATTTGTTTTTTTTTTTTTTTTCAAAAATTTATTAAAATTTTTTTTTCTTCAAAGATTTATTGCTGATAATAATTTTTTACAAAGTATTTCTGGTATTAAAACCTATTTTTAGACTTTCATAGTATTTTTACCCCAGTTTTGGGGTTAACTATTTGCCCATAGCTGGGAACCTAACAGGTGCTATCACCCTGGGTCAAGTTGGACCTGGAAACAATAGCAATTCAGAGGTGGCTCCATGCTCCCCAAAACCTCCTGATCAGAGGCCTTGCTGCTGGACGTAGTTTATCGTCTTATCCAGGACATAGATGTAGTTTACCATCATATCCAGGACGCATTATTGGGGAAGTCTTACCCTTCTGCAGAGATGCAGACGATGTATTCTACAGCCCCAGACGACAGGACAAATATATATATATATATATATATAATGAGTGGATGCTAAAAATTTGTCAGCCTAAGAAAGGATATTTTTTTTCTTTTTTAAATCTGATGTTTGGTTATTTGGTCTAGTTTATACATATGTAGATATACTTGTGTTTGTGTATTTTTATCTCTCTCTCTCTCCTCTGAAGGATTATTATCTCTTTTTATTTATTTATTTATCAAACTCAACATATCAATCATTCCACTTTTCTTTTGATGTGTTTCTATTAATTTTTTTCCTTTTACACACAATTTCCGTCCCCACAATCTTTTTTTTATCTTCTGTAGATAAAACTACTCACGTTTGATTGGGTCTTAATTTATAGTTTTAACCAAGCGATTAATGGTAATTAAAAGCCAATTGTTAACCTTTGCACTTATTGTCTGTTTCTTTTTTATATTGCATCCCATCAGCTGATTAAAATCACCAATTTGCCCTTTGAAACACTGCAAACATGATTTAGCTATCTGTAAATTTCATGATCATTCGCTTATTGATTACCTTTTGAAGCATGAAGAATGAAAGCAGTGATGCTACCTTCTCTGAATCCATTATAAAAAAAAATTGCAATGTTTAATTAGTAAATATTAAACACTTCAAATACCTCTGATGTATGGCAAAAGTGTGTTGAGGTTGGGAGAAACACCTAACTTATGCTCTTCCAGCAACAAGGAAATAATAAGTAGATAGGGGAAAAGAGAAGAGAGGGAACAAAATGCCTCAGGAACCACAGCAACTTTAGGAACAAAATACCCATGTGACCAACTTCCCAACTGCTAACTTTCTCATTGCTTTTATTGTCATGAGGCATCTTAGAAAGACCCAGATCTTAACCAGTTGCAGAGAGGCCTGTAGCTAGACATGCCAAGCTGTCCTGCTGCTAACAGTGAAAATCCTGGATGTAACTGGACTGGTACTGACAAACATGTCCAAACACAATGCAGGGCTATTTTTGTGTCTGTATCAATGTGTATTCGCCACAACCCCAGTGTCTGAATCAGTTTTAACAAATTTAGTATAGCAGATAAGGAAATTTGAACATAGAATGGGATACACTCAGGGTAGTTTTGCCCAACACCACAAGTTGCTATAAAACCAAAGAATTAACCTAGGATCATGTCATGTTCTTAAATAGCTTCGTCAGGTTGATATTTTCATATGGATGTCATGCATGGCACCAGGCTGATTCAGAAATGTTGGCTATATACAACTGCTTTCTCAGATTGATGATTTTAAAGTGATGTTGAGTGAATAGTGCCTGTAGGTCTTAACAAGGACTATCCTTCTTTGTGATTCTGAAGTGCCAGCAAAGATGTCCAAAGAATTGTACCAAATAACAGACTTGGGGACTTTCAACTGCAGCAATAAATAAAATGAATATCACATGTAACTTGAAGACAAAATAACATCAATATGTTGTTGGTTTGCACTATTTTAAATAAAAGTTTAGGAAGGAAACCCCCATCAATACTGGAAAGAGCAATAACAGTTACTGGACTTGAGAAACTTATTTTTTCTGAAAAATTGTTTCATTAGAAAGATTTTATAAATTTCAACCAAAAGTAACACTGGCTGCTTGGTAAATGAATGCCAAATGTTTCTTATAAGGAAATGACTAATATTGCCATCCTGTTACCATGACAATGGCTTGACAATTAAGTCAACATTAAAGGATTGTTTTGGATTTTTTTTTTAATCATTTCACCCCAAGCAAGGTGATAATGCCACTAGGTTTCAGAAAGTGAAAGAGAATGAGAAGACTTTAGTGAGGAGAAAAGACTATAAAAGAACAGGTTTCAGGAAGACGGAAGATGGTGGTAATGCCATTTCAAAGAAAGGGGTTACTGGGTGTGAAAGAGAATGAGAAGACTTCAGTAAGGAAAAGGACAATAAAGGAAAAAGAAAAGGATTCATGAAGACAGAAGATGGTGATCGACATGACAAAAGACTTAACTAATTGGTTTATTAGTTAATTAGTACTCAAGAAGTATGAATTTATAATGAAGATAAGTGGGAAAGCTGATGAACTGGGAAACGGAATTGAGTTTGACAAAGCATAGTAAAGAAAAAAGCTATTTATTTGTGCAGGCAAAGGATATCCACATGAGATGGTCATGTAATAATCACCCAACTGAGCTGCTTTAGACATTACAGCAGCAGAATTGTAGCTTGGTGGGACAGATTCATTTTTTTCATCAAACACTTTGGTCATTAATGTTTTCTCTCTACTACTACTGTTGTAGGGACATTTCTTACCTCCACATAAAGAAGAAAAATGTACCTGTAAAGAACAGCCATTCTTATAGATTTACATAGCTACAGAACAAAGAAATAAAAGCTTTTCTTTTAATCATTTTACCTCAAGCAAGCTTCTATTTATACCACATCTCATAAATCTTAAATGGCTTTCAAGCCCTGTATTTAGCAGACATTTAATAAAAAAAAATGCCTAAATCCAACATTGCACAGGGATTAAAACTCAACACCTTCTACATGCACTACTTGCAAACCATCCTTGTCAAAACAAAGCCCTTGTCCTCAAGAAATGCTTGGAAATACCAGATCCTGTTAGCTTAGATGGGAAAGTGGTGTAATGGCTTGGAATTGTTACTCAGAGAGCTGAGTTCCAATTTCAGTTGGGTTTTACCCTTGAGAAAAGTATGAACCTGCAAATTCTCCCCCCAGCTATGGATTAATTAGTAAGACTTGTATCACTAAAACAAACATTATCTCCTACCCCACAAAAATGAATAAAAATGAAATTGCTTACAAAATATTTAGCTTTTGGCATTAAATAACTCATAGAGGTTGATATGCTGCCAAACAAGAACAACCCTCCAACTAATTGTCTTCAAGAGCACTCAGATTTCCAACATGTACATCCTGTTAAATTAAAGACACACTGGAGAGTCTGATGTCTGAAAGAATCAGCACAACTGCTAGGATATGAAAACCTATCTAGTAGGGTTAACATAGACATAAATACAATATGGGAACCAGTAATCAAGGAGGAGAAATGGCAGAAAAGCTTCAGCAGCAGTAAGAAAAGAGAAAAAATGGTGAATGCCGTCAAGTGTGACAAGTGACAGGAGTCTCAGACAGCAGAAGGCAGATTAGGTTTTAAGGCTTCAAGTTCTACACTCAGGATTGTCCCATGGAATAATAGCCTAGTGGATTAAAGCATTGGTTTGTGAATTTGGGGACATAGAAATTGTGAGTTCAATCCTTAAGCCAAGCAGTGCAGATTTGGACTTGGTGGTAAAAACTAAGCAGTGCTAAATAAGAACTAGACAGGATATGCCGACACATGGGTAGGGGAATAAGAACAATTAAATAAAGGGTTCAGTTTGAAATACTCGGATCAACATGCACTTTATGAAGGCTAGAGGGCACAACAGTTCAAACGTTTTTATAATAACAAAGATGAGAACATTAGTCTGACTGTAAATAACAGACACATCATGTGAATAGACAATGATCAAATACCCATGAACCTTTATGGAAAGCTGGCTTAGTGAAAGCACCCCATAACTATGCTATACACAAAGATATCTGTAAAAAGAGACCCTGAGCACTCTAGGCCTCAACACTGACATGTGGGAAGCTGTAGCCTTTGAACGATCATCCTGGAAGCATTCGTTGCAGAATGACGTCTCAAGTTTGAAGTGACATTTGCCCAATGGTCAGAGGTGAAAAAAACAAAGAAGAGAAACCCAAAGTCTGACAGACAGACCAGCATCAAACTTTGTCTGTGTAAAATGTGGCGGCGACTGTCATTCTGAAATAGGCCTGTCAAAAGACGACGACCACTGTACCTGAATCAGCATTCAGAGCACAGCTTTATACTCTCCCATGACTGATGGATGTCTAATGAATATTCTTCTGTCCGATTTACCATACATGACTGATAAAGTTAACTTGATTTTTTTTTCCAAGTGGGAAATTGAACTCTGTCTGTATTTTAACACAGACAACAAAATTGTAGTATAAAAGCTATTCCTATTGGAAACTTTTTTTTCTTTTTTTAGAAAATTGTTAAAAATATTGTTTAAATTTTAAATTATCTATACTTTAAAATCCTCACAAATGAAGATAAATATGATCCTACAGAAGGATGATAAGAATACCATCGATTGATCATGTAAGCAAGAAGGGAGTTTTAAGGAAAACAGAATAAGTTTATTTATACTTAGAATCAGAAATACGCAGTTGAAATTTCATAATGAATAGAGAAGGATTGGAAAATTTGACACTCACAGGAAATTTTGAAGGCAAATGGGATGGAGGTAACTGTGGGTAACCTATCTAATGTACTTGTGTGCATGGATGGCAAAACAAGGAGTGGGAGGGAAAGTAAAAAAAACAAAAAAAAACAAACATTGCCAAGAGCTACAAAAAATAAAAAAGTTGTGGAGAACCATGAATGAAGTGCTTGAAGGGACATGACATCTAGAAGATGTTTTAATATGCTAATTTATGAATGATTTAAAATTAATTAAATTGTTTTAAAATAATTTTAACCTCTATCACACTGTATGTGATTTCAAATGATGAACAAAAAGTTTATCCTGCCACTAAAGGTGACTCTGATCCCTGAATTTGAATTTCATAGTTGTGTTGTCATATCCTGCTATAGCAACAGAAAACAACTTTGAGTGAAATTAACAACAAGGTTATTGCAATTGAGAAGCCTTGAAAAAGAATGCAGTGGAAAGGGAAGTAATATTAATAATGCAGAGTGCTAAAGGTAAAATTTTGATTGTGTTTACCAGGGAGGAACGGTGGAGTAATGGATAGCGGCATGGATTATGGAATTGGAGAGTCATGGTCAAATTCCAGTTAAATACGTTACATTCACTTACAAGCTAATACCCTTAGGAAAGGTATGAATCCTCCTCTTCTCCCCCCAGCTATGGGTAAACAGCAGGAAAAACCAGGTTCTATAGCCTTGGATGGCAACTTGCCTACTTCAGAAAGAAATGGCAACCTACTGTGGGAAAAAATATACCTCATAAGTCATATATTGAAAGATACATAATCATCTAAGCATGTATTACGCATGGCACATAACTGACTTACCTCTTACATTTTAACTTTTTGAAACAATTGAGTACAGCTTTGCCATCTTCTGTGGTTAAAAACTTGTTCTCAAGCTATCAAACAAATAGTAACAATTTGAAAGAAAGGACAAGTAACTTTGGTATTATTATTCAAAAATGTCTGACACCAGTATTGTTCAACGGTGTACTATAGTTGTATCTGCGATTACAAAGTCTACTACTACGAGCATTGTGAAAGTTAGCAGTGAGTGTTTATTGACATCACAAAATGTTGAAATTTATAAAATCATTCTCATAACACAATTGTTCAGGAAAATATGTTTTTCAAGTCTATTAGCTCTGTTATTGCTCTTTTCAGTATTGATAGGAGTTTCCTTCCTAACCTTTTATTTGAAGTAGTGTGGAAGGACATTTTCTCTTTGAGTTATGTTCGATATATATTTTAGCTGTTGAAAACCCTCAAGTGATATAGTCCATGAAAATTTGTATACTATATTGGTTTTAGTAAGACTACATTTGGCTGATTTATTTGCTTAACGGCATATCAGCTTGTTATGTGCCGTTTAATGCTGAAATGAAATTTTCTTTGGTTGATTTTGTTTAGTGGCACAAAACTTCTATGGATTATTTAATGCTGGAATCTAAATATTTTGAACACAATTTTATGGCTTCAACTACAGATGAAATTGTTGGTCATTTTGCTATAGAATGTATTGTTCGGTAATTCTACTATTAAATGTACTGTTGGTCATTTTGCTTTAAAAATGTACTGTTAATTTTACTATAAATATATATTGTTGCCAATTTTTTTATATAAAAATATATTGCTGGCATCTTCACTATAAAAATGTATTTTCATACTTTCACAGTGTTTCGTTTAGAGGTTTAATATTTGCCTATAGCTGGAACCCTAATAAGTGCTACCACCCCAGCTCAGGGTGGACCTGGGAACAACAGCTTATTAAGAGTTGGTTTAATACTCCTCAAAACCTTCCAATCAGAGGACTTCTTGCTGGATGTAGTTTATCATACGCAGGACTGCATTTAAGGGAAATTTTATTATTAGTGATAGTGAAGAATTCATGTTGGTTAGCAAAAGGAACGGCCCAACATGCAAATTACAAATTGAAAATGTCAAAATTAAACAATACAACAATTATAAATATCTAGAAAGTGTTTTAACAGAGGGCAACACTGAAATATGTAGGCACAGTGGGATAGCAAGAGGTGCCTTCTAAAAGCTAAGCTAACTAAGAAATAGAAAAGTTTCTTTAGAAACAAAGAAAAGAGCACCGAATTGTGATATAACAGGTAGTTGGAATTTCTAGGGCACCTAATGAGGAAAGATAGCTTGGAAAATCTGATACTCACAGACATATTGAAGGCAAGAAGGATAAAGGAAAACAATGCATATGATACCTAGAAGTGACAATAAGATTCTTTTTTCATTTTATGTACCATGTCCTTGCAGGACATAGGCAATCTTGGCTCTCCATCTCCCTCTATCTCTTGCAGCTCTCAATGAGTTCCTTCCCTCCGCTTCCTCCCCCAAAACACGTTCTATCATCTACTTGCTCAAGCTCGCCAGGTATGTCATGCATTATTTTCCCTTGGCTCTCTTTCCCTCTATTCA
This sequence comes from Acanthosepion lycidas, assembly GCA_963932145.1. Classification (NCBI taxonomy): domain Eukaryota; kingdom Metazoa; phylum Mollusca; class Cephalopoda; order Sepiida; family Sepiidae; genus Acanthosepion; species Acanthosepion lycidas. The sequence continues at coordinate 48,595,065 of OZ010608.1, read as the reverse complement.
ACCTGTGAGTATCAGATTCTCCAGGCCCTCCTTCCTCATTCTGTGTCCCAAAAACTTCAGTTGCCTCTTCCTGATGTTAAGTATAAGTTTCCTCCTTGTTCGCATCCTCTCTAAGACCTCATCATTGATCACTCATTCAGTCCATGATATCCTCAGCATCCTTCTGTAGAACCACATCTTTGATGCCTTGAGTCTCTTCTTTATCTTTGAGGAAATCATCCAACATAAACATGAAGAAAATGTAATGGAAAACAGAATATGTATATATATATATATATATATATATATAAAATGTGATAAAATATAACATATATGATTGAATCTATAATATCAAAAACCACTAATCTTATTGTCTTTTTTATATTATAGATTCAGTCATATATGTTATATTTTATCGTATGATATATATATATATATATATATATATATATTAAGTCTAGTATATATATATATATATATATATATATATATATATATATATATATATATATTAAGTCTAGTATATATATATATATATATATATATATATAAGTCTAGTATATATATATATATATATATATATATATATTAAGTCTAGTATATATATATATATATATATATATATATTAAGTCTAGTATATATATATATATATATATATATATTAAGTCTAGTATATATATATATATATATATATATATTAAGTCTAGTATATATATATATATATATATTAAGTCTAGTATATATATATATATATATATATTAAGTCTAGTATATATATATATATATATATATTAAGTCTAGTATATATATATATATTAAGTCTAGTATATATATATATATATATATATATATTAAGTCTAGTATATATATATATATATATATATATATATATTAAGTCTAGTATATATATATATATATATATATATATATTAAGTCTAGTATATATATATATATATATATATATATATATATATATATATATATTAAGTCTAGTATATATATATATATATATTAAGTCTAGTATATATATATATATTAAGTCTAGTATATATATATATATTAAGTCTAGTATATATATATATATATATATATATATATATATTAAGTCTAGTATATATATATATATATATTAAGTCTAGTATATATATATATATATATATATATATATATTAAGTCTAGTATATATATATATATATATATATATATACATATATTAAGTCTAGTATATATATATATATATATATATATATATATTAAGTCTAGTATATATATATATATATATATATATATATTAAGTCTAGTATATATATATATATATATATATATATATTAAGTCTAGTATATATATATATATATATATATATATATTAAGTCTAGTATATATATATATATATATATATATATATATTAAGTCTAGTATATATATATATATATATATATATATATATTAAGTCTAGTATATATATATATATATATATATATATTAAGTCTAGTATATATATATATATATATATATATATTAAGTCTAGTGTATATATATATATATATATTAAGTCTAGTATATATATATATATATATATATATATATATATTAAGTCTAGTATATATATATATATATATATATTAAGTCTAGTATATATATATATATATATATATTAAGTCTAGTATATATATATATATATATATATATATATATATTAAGTCTAGTATATATATATATATATATATATATATATATATATTAAGTCTAGTATATATATATATATATATATATATATATATATATATATTAAGTCTAGTATATATATATATATATATATATATATATTAAGTCTAGTATATATATATATATATATATATATATATTAAGTCTAGTATATATATATATATATATTAAGTCTAGTATATATATATATATATATATATATATTAAGTCTAGTATATATATATATATATATATATATATATATTAAGACTAGTATATATATATATATATATATATATATATATATATTAAGACTAGTATAT
>OZ010608.1:48553057-48590557 GCA_963932145.1 Acanthosepion lycidas | reverse complement strand
ATTAAGTCTAGTATATATATATATATATATATATATATATATATATATATATTAAGTCTAGTATATATATATATATATATATATATATATATATATTAAGTCTAGTGTGTGTATATATATATATATATATATATATATATATATTAAGTCTAGTATATATATATATATATAACATTACTTACTTTTAGTGATATATGGACATTTATTTCATGGATATATTGGGTGCATATATTAATTTTTGTGTGCGGAAAAGTTCTTGGCCCAGCCCACTTCCTAAATCTGACCAAATGGCTAAATACTTTTTTTTTTTTCTTTTTTTTTTGAAGATCTTCTTATCAGGGTAAGTTTAATAAATAAAATAAAAATATTTCTTAAGTTCCTTGAAAAGTATCATCTGCTTATCATCTCCCTATCACCTCATTTGCATTAACACCTGTATTCTTAAGGAAAGGACAATGCTACACACACTTTATGATGACTTACGAAGGAAAAAAAGACCTTCAAAGTCAGTTCACTGTGCCCTTTGGCGAGAAAGTGGAGTGAACCAGACTGTCCTGCTAAGTGCCAATGGACTGATCAGGATGACTGCATACAACAAAGAATTATGAATATATATATATATATATATATATATATATATATATATATATATATATATATAAATAAAAGTAGTGGCAAGTTAGACATTCTGTCACACAAGAAGGATTCTAGTTTCCTTTTACTCTTCATCATAGATTTTCTTTCTTGACAGCATTTAAAGCTGTACATACATTTTTATATGAGGCAGTGCACACTGATTCTAGGCTGATCAATATTTTGATCAGAGTCAAGAAGCTTGAAACAAGTCTTGATCTACACTGTAGACCTCTGGATTTAATAATTAGTCACTTTCATGCCTACTTTGGTTTAATTAACTTGTACTAAGATAGGATTCTGGAACTATTTAACCCATTAGTGTGGTGTTTCATTTTTTAATTTTAATTAGTGTGTGTGTGTGGGGGGGTTACCTAAAATTTTAAATCCAACAGCTCTAAGATTACCATTAGCCAGCAAAGTAGATTAGGCAAAAATAGTTAAAATTTTAAGGAAACTTTATACAGTAATGGGTTAATTTAAAAAAAAAAATCATTTGACCCCATGCAAGGCAGTAAAGCCACTAAGACACAAGGAAAGTATGTAGTCAGAAGAGAGTTCCACAAACAAAAAGTGAGAGAAAATAAACTGTTAGTATAGAACTTATGGTTACAGCTCACCAATTCAACTAATTCAACTAATTCAATTAATAAAGTTTAGGTGCTATTGCGAGCAGTTCATCCAAATAATTACCGTGAAAGTATTTATAGAAAAGGCAAAGAGAAGCTACATTATGGCAGTGGGTAAGTGACTGAAGCCAAGATGTCAGATCAGGACCAATAATATTGCTGATTCTTTGGATTTTATCAAGGATCTCTAAGTATACAGCAGGGCCATATGTGGCAGCAAAATTGAAAGCATTAGACTTATAAATATGTAAGATAAATTCAATGGGAGGAAATTGTCTATCATGACATGAACTTTCTTAGCAGAAAATGTAGTTAGGGATTATTATTGCATATATGATAAAATGATTTAGGAAGAGAAAAGTCACCTTGGTCTAAAGTGAGCTAGTAAATTAATTTTTTAAAAAATTGACACACAACCTTCAATTTTTAGGTAATTCTCAATTCTTTAAAATCCAGAGAGTAGACACAAACTGTTGGCCTATAGTGCATATGCAAATAATACTATCATTTTTGGTACTTTATGTAAAACGTTTGACAGCACTAATAAAAGAAAATGATACTTTCAAGTTGTCATATTTCAATACACCTCATGATAAATAAGAAAAGAAAACACCATTTTTTTTTTATTTAGTTGAATTTTTTATTACCTATCCTCATATTGCAAGTCAACTTTTTTAAAATCATCATTGTAGAAAACACTAAAAAAAGAAATAAAACTTGTTTTGCATATGAATTAGTATTATGATTTACTCGGCAGAAAAAATGTGTACGACTTATCGTAAACTGTTTTGCAGGAATGTAAATGAATTAGCATAGATTTTCAAGAAAGTGTTTCCCTTGAATTATTTAAGAAAATTCTCTCTTGAATTTGAATCATTGCAAAGTACAGAAAGAGAGAAAACAAGTAATATAAAAAAAAAAAAAGATCTGGTTTGTGTGGAACGGCTTTAGACTTGAGTGTTATTTCTTTACAATAATTTTGTCAATGGAGAGGTAGATAGTTTTGTTTCAAATTTTGGTGGAATTAATTATGGATTGTCTTTTGTCTTTGGCCAAAAGAGAATTGTTAAACAAAAATTTGTCATTTTCAAAATAAGAATTCCATTGTTTTTTTTAAGGTTATGCAAAAAGTGTACCCCAATTTGCCCATAATCATTCAGACTGTTGCAGGTGATAAAAAGAAAAAAAGTATGGTAGCAGAGATAGGAATAAAAAATGGTTCTGTCAGTAGAAGAACTCAAAAATCCTTATATAAACATTTCAGTGTTAGGACATCAGGTCAATTCAACGCAGATTGTACGAATGCTAACCCTGTAGACACAGCTGATGTTTTATCTATCATCATGCATAAATCATTGATAATAGACATCTAGAGAGTGGTTGCCTTAAATATTTCAAAGGCCTTTGACAATGTGTAGCTTGGGGAGTTACTACACAAAATCTACAGCTATGAAATATTTTGACCTATGAGTATTCCTTAACTGTAATATTTTTGGTCTTGTATATAAATACATGTTACGAAATAAAAATCCTTGCATTTGCCTTGATAAAGTATCTCAGAGGATGAAATGTACCAGCTAAGATAACTTTTTCTTTTGTTGTTATTCATATATATATATATATATATATATATAAAAGTGGATATTGAAGTAATACCTAGTGATGACAGTCTGTTTCATGCTAAATGCAATTGTCAAGTTTAGCATGAAACAGCTACTTTTATATATGCTCTATCCCTCATATTGAGCACTTTAATCTATAAATATATCATATCTTAAAACTATATTTTATCATATATATATATAAGTAATTCATTGAGTCTAGAAGAATCCTCAACAGAAAGAACTGGATGCCAGTTTTGTCCTATTTTGCTACTTATCAACAGTGTGCATCCACTACTGAGAATCAAACCCGGGCTGTTACAATATGATGCAGGTGTCATACCCACTAGACCAACAGGTCTCGGTGACGAAGAGGTAACAAACTAGACTCAATATAATTCCTGCTCTTCACAAATTCCATTGTGTGACTCATCCAAGTCTACTTATACCAATGGACTGTTCCCCCAGGAGTCCTGTTTTCTAGCCCCAAACCGCTCCATCCAGAGCATTAGAAACTAGTTCAAGCAAGGATATATATATATATATATATATATATATGTGGCCTGACGATTGCATATAGCATGAAACAGACTGTCGCCTCTAAGTGTTGACTTCTATATTCACTTTTATATATATATATATATATATATATATATATATATATATATATATATAGTAAAGTTTGTATTTTATTATATATATATATATATATATATATATAGTAAAATTTGTATTTTATATTTTTTTAATTAATTCCGCTTCACATGTCTAGGGATATCTCATCTTGTTTTTATTCATTGTGTGTGGAGAAAAATCTATACCTGTAGATTAAATGAATGCTTCACTTCAAAATTCCCTGTGGTTTACTCTGATCAACATCCACCTGATGAAGGCCAGTGGGTACAACAGCCGAAACATTGTTATAACAATGGCAGAGTTAGGGATATATTAGTTGGCATAAAATGTAAATAAATAACCTTTTGTTTGGTCATTTAATCAGAAAATAGGTCAGAACCTTTCAGCATTACTGATGTATCTACCACAATCTGTTCATATCTAACTTGACTGGAAGATTTTGCTTCCTAGACTATTGTATGTAGTTAATCTTTTGTTCTAGAGAGACCTCAACTAAATGACCTTTTCCTTTGTATACTTGCAGGGTCATACCAGGATGGTGTGCTCCGTGACATGGGCTGAAGAAAACTCTCTCTGCAACCTATTCTCCTGTGGATTTGATCGCCAGGTTCTGGGCTGGCAAATCAATATTTCAGCAAAAGAATGATGGCACCATTCCTGCTACCCTACCCAGGCTTAAAAAATAAATAAATAAATTAAAAAAAAAATGCCATTTGGTGCAAAGTTAGAAACTTATATTTTTATTTCAGGACGTTAAAAGTTGAAAGTAGATTTCTTTTGTTCAAGATTAAAAATTCACTGTGACAATATGCATCATTTTAAAGTGCATATATATATATATATATATATATGCTTGTGCATGATGAAATAAGGAACAAGTAGGCAAACCCTTTTAACATGTTTAGCTATTTATTTAGCTTCATCTGAAATCTTAGGTTAGTGAAATAATATAGAATTGTTTTGATTTCATTGATCAGGTAGAAATCCCATGTTCTACACAACAGACATGGAATTGTTACAATTTTTAAATTCTATGTTAATCCACTTGCATAATTTCTGAGGAAGTTACTGAAACATGTTAAATTTAGGAAGGTTTTCTTACTTGCTCCTTATTTTATCAGATTTAATCCTTAATTTCAACTCATATATATGTGTGTGTGTGAGTTTGAAAAAAATTCATCTGTAGTGCACACAAACACACAGAGTAGAGTCTAATTTGATTTATGCATATACAGACAAATACTCTTTATGCATATATATATATATATATATACACACACCAGTACATTCAAATATGCTTTAAGTATACGCACAGTATATCTGAATATACTTTATGCATACACACACACACACACACACACACACACACACACACACATATATATAAATATATTACAACGAATCATTCATACAAAAAGTAAATTAGTAAAGTTAATGATATAAAATGGCAAAAATCCCTTTGCTAACTAAATTTTAAAAATGCATTAACCTTCTAATCACTTGAATGTTATGATCCTTGTTTTTTAAAATTATAAACTGCATTAGGTCTTGCTTAAATATGCAAGTACTTTCAAATGTATGTCCAGTCAATTTTCAGGCATGGAAATTATTTTGTTTTTTGTTAAAAAAAAATATAATGTGAATCAAAATAGTTTTTTTTTTTAAATGTGTTGTTGATAGTGAATGCAAACTTGTAGAGCATGCAGTCGCAATGCTAAGGTTGAATTTTTTGAAAATTTAATTTCAAGGCCTGATGATGACTGGATGTATAGTCAAAAGAACTTGCATATTTATATACTTTTTTTTTTTTTAAAATTATAAACTGTATTAGGTCCTCCTTAAATATGCAAGTACTTTCGACTATACATCCAGTCTTCATCAGGCCTTGAAATTAAATTTTCAAAAATTCAACCTTAGCATTGCGACTGCATGCTCTACAAGTTTGCATTCATTATCAACAACACATTTAAAAAAAAACTATTTTGATTCACATTATATTTTTTCATCTCGGATGCAACCTGAATTTTACCAAAAACAAAAATAATTTCCATGCCTGAAGATGACTAGGCGTACAGTTGAAAGTACTTGCATATTTAAGGAGGACCTAATACAGTTTGTAATTTTAAAAACAAGGATCATAACATTCATCAAGTGATTTGTAGGTTAATGCATTTTTAAAATTTAGTTAGCGAAGGGATTTTGCCATTTTATATCATTAACTTTACTAATTTACTTTTTATATGAATGATTCATTGTAATATAAATTGAACTGCACCACATATTTGAGATTATATATATATATATATATATATACACACACAAACAAAAAAAAATAAGCAGTATACTCTTTTTATATATATATATATATATATATATATATATATATATATATACATACACACACAAACACTACATCGAAATATGCTTTAAGTATACACACAGTATATCTGAATATGCTTTATGCATGCATACATATGCACACACATTAAATAATCAGTACATCCAAATAGATATACATTATATCAAAATAGGCTTTAAGCATGTACACACATACATACATACATTTTATTTATATATATATAGACATATATTTAAATAAAAGGGACCAGTTTCCTCTTTGTTGTCATTATATTAATGTTTCAGTCTTTGTACTCATCATTTTCTCTCAAAATTCCATTCAGAAAGCAAATATCCTCCAAGACATGATTTAACAGACAGAAGCAATAGTAATAGACATGTTTTTTTTTTGTTTTTTTTCCTGGAAATACAAAATTCATTCCCAGTTCAGTGCCAATGACAAATTGGCATCGTAAGGAGGAATTGATGATTACAAATTCTGGAATTCTTCAGGATGGACACTGGATATGACAGGTAAATAAGTAAGAACCACAATGCCCTGGGATCATAGATGAAGCTTTCTACTCGGTATTCACAGGTGGACACTCAATCTGAAAGGCAACCGAGGAAAAGTGCAGCAATTGAAATGTTATAAAGACAACAAAGATGCAGGAAAGGGACTGGTCCCAATGTTAAATTCTAACGGCACCTTATTTTAGAAATATAAAAGGTGATGCTGAAAATTTCTCGGCCTGATACAATTCTGAAAATCTGTATTCTTATTTTGGAAAGTGGCTCAAGCCAAGAACATTTTGGTATGCTCTTATATACGATGGTTAATTGAATGACAAAATGAAAAAAGATAACTTTTACATAACGTTTCACAACTAGAATAACATTTTCAGATTAATAATGATTATTAGTCTGAAGAAGTTCCTTCTCAGTCTGAAACGTGTTATGTTAGAAATTATTCCATTTCATCATTCAGTTACCCCCTATTAGTTTGATATAGAGATTTGTATATTTTCCACACACACACACACACACACATATATATATTTTTCTAAATTTGTCATTCAATTACCCACATTACATAATATGTCTAGCTGCTCATTTCCAAGTATAACTATTTGCTAGGCCAGCTAGCTAATCCCTGTTGCAGAAGCCTTTTTAGGCACATTTTGTGATTATTCAATACCACCTTTTATACTGCAACTATGAGCAGACCTTAGATTATGTACTCTCTCTCCTAGAAACTGTAACTATTTTTTTCTCTTTTAATCATTTCACCTTAAAGGCATTAAAGCCACTAAGACACAAGGGGTTACTGAGTGTGAAAAGAAAAAGAAAAACATTATTAAAGAGCAGGAACAATAAAAGAAGGGGAATCAAGAAGACAATAGATAATGATTGACATTGCATTTAAATTTTCGAAGATCAAATTTGGGCGGAAAGCATGGATTCCGAAGAGAGTTCCATAAGGGAGAATAAGTGTGAGAGAAGAAACTTTTAGCATAGAACTTACAGCTACATCAACCTGATTCAACTGTAAATTGATGAGATCTTATTGCCAATCTAGTACTGCAATTAATAAAGTCTAGGTGCCAAAGAGGAAAGCTCATCAGAACAATTACCATGAAAATATTTACAGAAAAGGCACAAAGAAATTACATTATTGTTGTGACAAATAGCATTGTGGGTAATTGAATGGCAGAATTGGTAAAAAAAAAAAAAATTCTTTGTGATGATTTTCTTCACAAGAATAATAGTTATTAGTCTAAGATCTATTTCTCATCCTGGAAAATGTTTTTGACTCTCTACTTTCACACTATTAGTCTGATATATATATATATATATATATATATATATATATATATATATATATATATAGTTAGTTAGTTTATGAAAAACTAGGTAATCCATCTGGGTAAACCTAAAGAGGATAAAATCCAGAGAGCTCAATGTAAATCCAGAGCAAATAACTTAAATAAAAAACAGACCACTTTTAAAAGGACTGCGGATCATCAGACTTACTTCCAAGCAAAAAATGAAAAGAAAATTTACACTTTTTGATGGGACATATGAAACCTATATAAATTAACGAAGTGAGGGGGGAGAGAGAGAAGACATGAGTGAGTTAGCGGATATTGACACATTTAAACTCATTCATGTCTTCTCTCTCTCCCCACTCACTTCGTTAATTTACATATGTTTAATACGGCCCATCAAAAATGTGTAAATTTTCTTTTCATTTTTTGTTTGGAAGTAAAATCTGATTATCCGCAGTCCTTTAAAAGGGCTGTGGTGAAATAATTTATTACATGGAACCTCAAAGTGGTCTGTTTTTATTTAAATTATATATATATATATATATATATATATATATATATATATATATATATATATATATATATGTGTGTGTGTAAAATTTCAGATATAATTCAAAATATATCTGTAAAAGGCCAATATTAATAAAGACAAAAGGAAAACTTATTTTAGCCAATGCATTTCATCTTTTGATGGACTTAAAGTCTCGGTAAATTATGGAAGTTGCTAAGTGACAGTTTTGTCTATTAGACATTAAATTATGAGTAAATGATGTTGTTGGATTGTTTGAAAAACTAACATTTTTTTTTACATTTGTTGATAAATACTTGCAAAATAAAATCTTTGCATTTGCCTTGATAATGTCCTTCAGAGGACAAAATGCATTGGCTAAGATAAGATTTTCTTTTGTCATATATATACATATATATATATATATATACACACACACACCTGTATACAGATAATCAACTTTTCCTTTTGGTCCTGGTTATGATAAAGACATGACAAGAAGAAACTTCACTTTAGTAGATTAATTTAAAAAATTTTCCCCAACTGATTTGCCATCAGTTTCTTCCCATCCACAACAAATGTTTATTCAATGCAACCAAGCCAACTTCTGAAACCATTTCTAATGAATGCAAAGGAATCTGTTTAGTTTTATTTGAAATTGCACCTCATCCATTTAGGGTGTATACTGTAGCTTTTCTGATGTCTATTATTTTACTAGCGCTGTTGGTACAAAACATGGTTGGTGTGATTTTTCAGCCTATGAGTAGGCAACCAGGACTTGATCTCTGCTGTCAGTAGATATGTGTGTTTGTGAATCTGTGCTCACAATACAGCTATAAAACTTGTATGCAAAATTATATTTAATTTTTTTCCTTTTTTTCTTTTTAAAAACATTCATTTCAAGCTGCACCTCAGTTACACCTTGAGGGTGAACATTGCAGCATTTCCTGGCAAAGACTTTTTTTTTTTTTTTTTTAAAAACACACAAAACATGGTTGGTGTGAGTTTAGGTCAATGAACAAGACACTAGAACCTGACTTCTGACATTCATAAAATCTTTGAAACATTATATTTTATCACCTGTTTCAAGTTTAAGAGAAGACATGTTGATCATAAGTGATACTTTTGATGCAGCAAGCTCACTGTTCTCCATTCCTGTGCTTGTAAAATCTACAAGTAATTCGTCATGTAAGTGCTGGCATACACACCAGAATCTGTCTATATTTCCGAGACAAGGTATTGTAACTACTTACACTGTTTGGACTGTTGCTCTCGTCTTTATTGTTATATTTATAATATTTCAGCCATTCTATGCTCTGGCCTTCTTCAGGTGATATCCATTTGAACTTTGAACTAAGCTCTTTATATAGCCCATGGGGGTATATTGTTCTAGTTCCATGCCTTTTCTAGATATCTCAGTTTTAGTTAATTTGCTTTTATAACCAAACTCTCCATGTTTTTGTTTACCTCTTCTGTGGCCAGGTATTGAACTGACAACTCGTTGGGTTAAGTCACTTTTTGAATTACTTCAAACAATGCTTTTATCCACTGGACCATGTGCCCCTGGGGAGTAGAACAGTCTACCCCATAGACTGAATAAAGTGTTCGGTTTGAAATTCCAATGGATATCCACTGAAGAAGGCCAGAGTGTACAACAGCCGAAACATGAATATGACAATAAAAATGAGGACAACAGTACAAACAATGTAAGTACACATCAGAAGTTGTCAACCAAAAGTTTAATTACAAGAAAGAAAAGAAATGTCAAGTTCTTAGACAGAAACTTTTGTAAAAAAAAAAAAAAATTATTTCGTTCTGACTTTAGACCTTGTACTTTTCAAAATTCTTTATTGCCATCCTAATTCTAAAACCAGAACTTTTCTGAAACAAATACTTTTCTAATCTTCTCGACTATTGATATTAGGACTAAAGTCACTTATAATTTTATAATCGGCTATGATTACATTGTTGTCAATTTTGTGTTAATGTGCTATTGCCGCAAGTCAAACCTTTACACTTCTACCTCCATATTGTAGTCCAATGTGCAAATAAAAGCGTTCCTTAATTTCTGCAGACTCATAACCTCTGACATCATCTGTTAACTATAATTAATAATAATTTTTCACTAATGCTGACACTGGAGATTCTTTCTACAGATCATACTTCCACATTATACTCAAATATATACATTGTATTTATTGATGTCTTCAGTTTTATGATACTTTATATAATCATAACTATTGTTGCACATACATAGATAAGCACATACATGTGTGTGTGTGTGTGTGTATATATATATATATATATATATAAAGATATTTTTGTAGGTACAAAATTTAATGATCGAAATAAAAGATCTACTCTGAGCCCTTCTTGAACGACTAATTCGACTTTATTAAGGATACCCTATGTAGTTTGGGTTATCCTTTTGATACTGTTAATTCAGTTATCCGCAGTAAAGTTGAAGAGTTCAAAAGTGCCGAGCTCTACACTGTTAAAAAATGCCCAGATTACCCTGGATTGGTACCAAATGTTAAAAAATAGCCAAACAAATTTCATCCAATGTTAGTTGTTGTTTTTTCTCTGCCGAAGTTCGAATTATTTTTCAAACTCGGCCTATGTTTCGTTCTGCATGTAAAGATGTTCTCCCTCCCCATCAAATTAACTCAATTATTTATAAATATGTTTGTAGTTGCGGAGCTGACTACATAGGGAGAACAACTCAATGCTTAAACATGAGAATAAAACAACACGTTCCAAAAAAATTAGAAATCACACCTTGCCGTTGAATGGACTCGTCCCGAACAGAGATTGTGCAGCCAAATTTAGTGTTGACTGGTTCACCATGTTGTCCCGGTCACACTCTTTATTTCATCTAAAGGTTCTGGAGGCACTTTACATCGGGTCCCTTAAACCTTCTTGGTGTAAACAACTTGTGTGTTGGGGCTCGCTGTCATTTGTCTCTAGTTCCTTTTGCTATTTTTTTTTCTCCTCCTACAACTTCCTTTTATTGTACATTTTTCTGTGTTAATTTTCAATTAAATCTCCCGTTGAAGCCTGAAGAGCGGGAGCGAAACCTGTTGCTTCACCCGTTTTTAATATGTCTAGTAATATTAAGTTTTATACTTTTATTTCGAGATTATATATATTATATGAGCATTACTCTTCAAGTATAAATTGAATTCTCCAAGCTGCTGGTGTATTTTGTATAGACAAAAAACATTAAAATTCCCTTCCTTTCTGCGATGTGACAATGACCTTGGTGTAAGATATCTGACTGATGTCAAATCATTTCGGTTTCGATCCCGGCTTGAAGCAATCTGATGTCTAGCCACACTGAGGAACCGTGATACAGCGAAACAGTCTGTTTATGAATGATATATATATATATGTATGTATATATGTATGTGTGTGTGTGTGTGTGTGTGTATTTTGGCTGCAAATGTCCTTTAAGGCCATTGTTATTAAAGACAATAGACATTTTGGGCCGAAATTACTTTTCCAAATTACGAATATTCATTCTCGGATGAGGAGGAAATTCAACAGAAATTGATATATAAATAAAAACAATTATAATTTAAGAGACTTCATCCTCAAATAAGTAAATATATATATATATATATATATATATATATATATATATATAAAAACATACATGCTTATATCACATCACTCCTTGCCCATGTCACTACACTCACCAGTTCTACAGAACTCACCATTTGTCTCTACCTACCTTGATGAGATAGTTGAAAGCTTGTACCATATTGCCTCTGGAATCAACTTTGGACAATTCTGATGGAATTTCCTCTTTATCGGAGAATGATTATTTGTAATTTGGAAAAGTTGATCAATAAAATGTCTGTCGTCTTTAATACCACTGCCCTTAGAGAACATTTGCAACCTAATTACACACGCAACATATATATATTAGAAGTATGGGCACTGGTGACAGTCTCTTTCATGTTTAGGCAAAGATTGCATTCAAATACAAAACAATCTCTCATATTAAGCACTTTTATCCTATAAATATAGCATAACTTAAAATTATATTTGTGATAAAATAATGTTTATACTAGTAAGAAATAATGTCAGATAAAAAAATCCATTAAAAAAATGACTGTTGTTTATATTTTGGTTTCAAAACTGAAACTTGCAGATATGGATACCTAGAAGTCGCAGCATGTAATGGGCTGTCATTAAATAGTTAAGTCAAACATTGCTCTATCAATGTGGCCACCATGTACAAATTGTCAAAGGTACAGTTTGGCTATAACAATGGTTTCCCTAATTGAAAATGGGATACAGTTTCAATTCCTGTCAGAGGCACAATCTGTCTTTAAGAAAATAAAAAAAAAAAAAAAAAAAAATGGATGGCAACTCATACATACTCATGGCATACTCATAAATACAGGTACCCAATAAAAATAATTTTTATCATAAGAAATTATATATATATATATATATATATCCAGGTAAATTGAGAACAAATGGAATATAATTCCAATGTCTGTGAGGGCTGAATACAAGGTAGAGATAAATTTTAGGATATTAAAACAAAAACGCTCCACAATTACAATTATGTTTCAGCACTACAAATATGTCTCATCAGGTGATGTTAAACTACTCAGTACTTAAATTACTACTGTGTAATTTAACATCACCTGAGGAGACACATTTGTAGTGTTGAAACGTAATTGTGTAGCGATTTTTAACATGTTTTTGATTTAATATTTTAAAATTATATAGGGTGACCTAAAAGTTAACTTTCCCATCGTATTATAAAATAAAAATACACGAATTAAAAATAAAGCTTCCCTCAGGTACATGAACCTATCATGCTGACCCGACGTGTGTTGAAAGTGGTGGCTGTGAGATGCTTGGGCAATCTTGTTTCTTTTCAGTTCCTGATTGCCCAAAGGTGTTTACGTAAGTGAGTGAAACTGATTGGAATTTGAATTCTCATCCCAAATCATGATGCATTACATTCACATGCATATCCAAACTTACAACACCTGGTATTCTTAAGTGGCTAATTATATATCATTTAGAATAACTGTTTTTTCAGTTTTTAGAAATTAGAGAGGAGGACTTCCAATAAGCTGGAAAGCAGGAAGATGTGAAGCAATAGTTGTAGAGTTTGAAAAAGAACTAGAACCAGCTTAAGGACACATTTAGGAGAACAGCTGGGATCCTGCCACCTCCACTTGCAACAGGGTTATGCACATATCACTCAGTAATGCCTCTATTTTAGTAAGAAAATCAGGTATGGGTACCCCAAATGAGTCGAGTGTTGAGTTGGAAGAAAGTTTCCGAGCAAAGTATTCAACCATATCTGCTGTAGACATCAAGACTTCAAAATGATTAGAGGAGGGACTGAGGATTTGCTGTTGTTCAACAAACTCTTGCAGAGCTGCTAATAATCTCTAGAACTGAATTCACAAGATGCTATACGGTTGTTTCATTCTATCGGCAAACAGTAACTTCACTTCTTTCAGGACACGCTTGCACTCGTTACGAGCAGACATTTGTTACAATCAAACATGTTGCTCTGGTACAGCCAGAAGAAGTGATTCCTGTGGGCTATAGCAGCTGAGCATGCAGGTGAGAATCAAGGAGATGAACACAATTTAACTTGGTATTTCCATGTTAGAAAGAAAGCATCCGTGCCAGTTTTCACCCATGAGATATCAGACACATATTTTTGAAGATGATTAAAAACTTCATTCAAAGGGACATCCCGAAAAAAAAAAAATCACAGAATGAGTTCCAATCTACTCATTGATAGCAGAAACATATTCTGTTGGTAGGAGGTTCTTTGGAAAGCTGGAAGTAGAAAGACAATAGTTGTAGAATTTGGAGAGAACTAGAACCAGCTTGAGAACATATTTCTTTAGGACAACAGCTGGGATCCTGTCACCTCGGCTTGTCTTATGGGAGTCTAAATTTAGAAATGATTAATGATGGGGTCATGCATATATCACTCAATGCAGCCTCTGTTGTAGGAAGAAAATCAGGAGTGGTACTCCAAATGATTCAAGTATTGAGTAGGAGGAAAATTTCCAAACAAAGCATTCGACTATAGGGTGTTCCAATAACTTGGTCCGATTTTACATGTGAATTAAGTTTAAGTGTCCATTAATTTTTTTTCTCTCAGATTTAAGTCTTTAGCAATTTCAACCATGGAAAGATTAACAATCAAAAAACATGTTAGTTATTGAAGCCTATTACGAAAATGGACATTCAAACAATTCGCAATTTTTTTGGTCAACATAATCGACCAACAGAGAGTGCAATGGGAAAAATTGTTCATAAATTCAAACAAACTGGGTTGGTGGCAGATGTGACAACACCATTGCATGTTCATTTATGCCATTCATCTGAAAACATTGCTGGCTGCAGTGCACAAGAAGGAGATGAAAATCCAGACCCCTCTATTTGTCATTGCATGCAGGAATTGAACCTGTCCACGGCAATGTTACATCAAATTTTGGCAAAACATTTGTCCCTACATGATTACAAAATTCAATTGACACAAGAACTGAAACATGCTGACCATTTGGAGTGCCGTACATTCATTGGTTTGGTGCATTAGCAAAAAGAAGCCGATGAAGATTTTACGCAAAAAAATCCTGTTCATTTTCATCTTTGTAGATTCGTTAATAAGCGGATTTGTCACATTTGGGCTGATGATAATCCAAGGAAGATTGTTGAAAAGCCACTGCACCCACAAAAGGCACCGTTTGGTGTGCATTTTTTGCTAGTGGAATCATTGTGTCATATATTTATAAATTTGAACATCATAATAGGCTTCAATAACTTTAACATATTGATTGTTAATCTTTCCATGGTTGAAATTGCCAAAGACTTATGTTGTTAAATCTGAAAGAAAGAGGGAAAAAAAAATCATTAGATGCTTAAACTTAATTCACATGTAAAATCAGTCCAAGTTCTTGGAACACCCTGTATATCTGCTGTAGATGTCAAGACTTCAAACTGATTGCATAGAGGAGGGATTGAGGGTTTGCTGCTGTTCAACAAACTCTTGCAGAGCCACCAATAATCTCTGGACTTGTGAGATGCCATACGTTGTTTCCTTTTATCGGTATACAGTAACTTCTTTGAGGACATGCTTACACTCATTACGACCTAAACAGGAAACAAGGGATGAGCTTCTACTCCTGTTCAAGAGAACAGGGAGGAGTATGGTCTGGGCAATAGGAAAACCTATCTAATCCTTTAAAAAAAAAAAAAAAAAATTACTAAGTTTTAAATTTGCCGAATTTCTAATGGATAACTCAACTAAGAATTAAAACTGGCCAAGTCCTACCACTGTCTTGGGTTAGACTTCTAGTTATGTCAAAGAATGCATATTCTGATAACTTATTTGAAGAGTTGATCTTCTGGGCACAGAACTTTTTGGTTATGCAATGTTTAACTGACGTTCTAGTATATTAAAGAGGAGCGGAGGTTATAAGTAGTAGAAGTCTGTCTCTAGAATCCTGAGTGAATGAGCAGTTGGCCAACTTGATAGCAGCGAGGTAAAAAAAGGAAAGAAAAACATGATAGCTGTTAAATATTCAAATTAATTGTAATGCAAGTGATGTACAATTGAAATGTGAAAATTATAGAATTTAAACATTCAAATACCCTGGAGAACGTCAATTATAAAAAGAAAAAAATCAAAAGGAAGATTAAATGGTAGAGGCAGAATTAAATGTGTATTCAATAATATAAGTTTTAGAATAATAAGAAATAATGTTGGATTAAAAATTTATATTCATATATCTATATCTATCTATCTATCTATCTATCTATCTATCTATATATATATATATATATATATATATGAGTTGCATTGATGTGTTATACATGTTATTTTTACCACAGAGGTGTTAAATATGTTAACTCTATAACTGATATTCCGCACTTTCCAATAAGTACCACGCATATATGATATATAAATAATATATATATATATATGTGTGTGTGTGTGTTGTTGTCGTCGAGTATTGTTGGGCTTATCAACATTTCATTCTGGATGAAATGAGTCCCATGTTGGATCTGAAGAGACGTCCACAGCTACTGCATGGTAGGGGAGGAGGGTTCCAGGGATGGCGAGCTCTGGCTTTTTTTTGGGGCTGGCTTCCTATTTGTCTTCTGGTGTTTGTAGAAGATAAGATGACTTACCTTGTGTGGCAAAGCAAGCACGTATATGCCTGGCATGCAAAATGAGGGAAGGAAAGAAAAGAAAAAAAGAAATATGTCTGCACTGACACTTTAATTTAAGACAGGCGCGGTCTCAGAGCAAGGAGAATTCGTCAGAGCAGTTGTGAGCATCCAAATTTTTTTTGTGAGATCGGCTGGGCATAAAAACACAATGTAAAAGAGTATAGACAATTTGTTCCTGAATGTGGTGCTGCTTGTATGGAGAGACTTTCAACCAAGTAGTCTTTTTTTCCAGACGACAGTTTCGAAGGATATTGTTTTTTTTTTATTGACTGCTCTTCTCCAACTGGTTCTTTCTGCAGCTTCCATCTTCCAATTGACCAGATCGATTTCTGTCCTCAGCAAAGTGTTTCTGAGCTGATCCTTGAATCGACAACATGGGGCTGCTCACCGTCTCTTCCCAGTTGCCAGATTCGAGCTCTGAAACGAGGATTTGTTTGGGTAGGTGGACGTCTGGCATTCAAGCCAGGTTTTCGGCCTATTGAAGTCGGTGGCAAGTCATCATGGCTTCTAGGCTCTCCATCTTTGGGCGAAGGAGAATTTCATTGTGGTCTGGTCCTGCAGGATTTGATGAAGTTTCATTTCATGGGAATTTTTCAAGTTTGTGGATTTCTTTTCAGTAGAGGATCTTTTATTGAACAGAAATAAATGACAGTAGATTAAGAATATTTATAATTATTGTCACATGAAAACATGATTTGTTTTGATTCAAAAAGTTCTCTTCATGTCCAGTATAATGCTGACTCCTATCTGCTACAGTTCTACAAACTGACACATTTCTATTTTAATTTCAGAAAAATTATCAGAAATTGCTTGTTTTAATTTGAGAATTGTTTTGGGTTTGAGCTTGTAAATAAGCTCTTTCAGTTCATCCTGTAGGAAAAATGATGGCCACTCAGTTGCTCCACATCGGCATATCCACCTCAGGTCGAAATTAAGATTTAACCATTCCTAAATATGTAAGTCATAATTAATCTTAAACTACTGTAATTTATTTTTGCTTAATAAAAGTTAATAAAAAAAAGGCTATTCCTTTTGTCACACCATATATATATATAAGTAATGAAAATCTTGGTAATCTGTAAAGATAATCCCAAGTGGGTATGAAATCCAGAGAGCTCAATGTTAAGTCAGAGCAAATAATTTAATTTAAAAAAAACAAAAAAAAACAGACCACTTTAAGGCTCCATTTGTAATAATTTATTTTACTAGAGAATTTTATTTTTCCCTGGATCTTCAATTTATTTTTCGTTTCATCTTTTGAAAGTGAAGTCTGAAGATCCAGAGAAAAATAAAATTATCTGGTGAAATAAGTTATTACAAATGGAGCCTTTAAGTGGTCTGTTTTTCTTTAAATTAAATATATATATATATATATATATATATATATATATATATATATATATATATATATATATATATATATATAACACTAATAAACTTATACGTGTAAGCAGCTATACTCGTACGGCAAAACCATAGGTGTTTTAGCTTGTGAATGAACAAATTAATACTCAAGGGGAAACAAAAAGGTAAAAAAAAGAGAAAGAACTAAGAACATGTACTTCCAGTGAAAATAATCATTTAGAATCTAAATTCAGAATCCAAATAAATTCAGAGTTCAAAGAAAAAAACCTCAAGTAAAGTAAAATAACTAAACAATGTGGCCAATACGCTAAGTAGAACAAAATAAGTAAACCTAAAGAGCCAGACTAACCAACTTAGGCTTCACTTATGCAGATCATCAGGGGGGACTGGCCAGTCTGCCCTGATGATTTGCGTAGGTGAAACCTAGGTAGGTTCATCTAGTTCTTTAGCTTTATATATATATATATATATATATATATATATATATGAGACACACACTTTTGAGTTGCTGATGTTAACGTAAGAGTCCAAGTTATGACATGCCGCAAGTTGTTGCGAAGAGAAATGAATCTATTCAGTCCTGTTTATTTATATATTGTATGATATTTTGGATGGCAAAGAGAAGAAAAAATTCCCAAGCTTAGACAATCATAAAGAGTGTACATACAGAAAAAGGAATCAAAAAAGTAGCCTCAAGGATTTTTTTTTTTTTTTTTTTCAGTACATGGTTAAATAACAGACTATAGGAAATGAAATGAAAAAAAGAGAAATGAAAAATCTTTGTCCCCCCCCCATTCATGGAAGGTGAGAGAGTAAAGTGCAAGATGGGATATATTTATATTAGTAAAAGCACTTACAGTTGTTGGGAAAGGCATGAATCCACCTCTCAGTGGATTTGATTCATGCATTGAAAGTTCGAATTCCAATTGGATCCATTACATTCACTTACGTGCTAATAGCTTTGGGAAAGGTATGAATCCTCTTCTCCTTCGAGCTATGGGTAAATAGCAGGACAGACCGGGTTCTATAGCCTTGGATGGCAACTGGTCTACAGTAGAAAGAAATGGCAACCTGCTGCAAGAAAAAAATCTGCCTCATCAGTCATGTATCGAAAGATACATGATCGCCTAAGCGTGCATCATGCATGCCACATAACTGAGTGGTTATCGGCATGAAAAGCAGAATCAGCAAATCCACTTTGAATTTTAGCTAAAGCTGTTTGTTTACAACTAAATTCCTCCCAGAAAGGCATGAATCCATTTCTCCTTGAGTTTGTCAGCATGTCTGGTGATCGGACAAAGTTTGTTCTGGGTTGAATTACTCTCAAGTTTATTATCAGTCAGGTTATTGTAAGGTTGTTAAAGGATTTAACAGCTTTTTGATCTAACTGTAGTTTTAGTAGCAATAAGTGAGTGATTTGACCAAGAACTCATTCACCTGAACAGTGATTAATATATATATATATATATATATATAATAGATAGGAAAAAGATAGGAAATTTATATGGCATTTTTATAAAAGAAAAAGTTAAAAAAAAAAAAAAAAAAACAACTGGTTTTGTCCCAGGAAACTTATCAAGTTTATTTTTCTGTGAATAGAAAATTTATAAAAGCACATAAATTAAATTAACGTATGGAATGGAATGGATGAGAAAAACAAAAATGAATTTCAAGAAACTAGAGTCCAATAACATTCAGACCCAGTAAGCATTCCCTCTGTTTACAAAGGGAAGGGCCCACGGGATCTGATATACAACGACTCTTGAAACTTGAGGTGAAATGTGGAGTGGGACCTAGATAAAACCAAAAAATGGTCTGCACTAAAATTAACCACACATATCCTACTATTATATGCTCAGCAATAGCAGAGCCAGAAGTATTGGTTAGTTGGCTCTTCCTGGCAGACAGATTCAAAATCCTGGGGAGTAAATGTTTTATTCTCGAATTCAAATGGTGTGACGTCCTCCATATGTAGTCGAGTCCACAAATACACTTGTATTGTCTAAATCACTGAATTAACATGATGGGAAGGGAGGACATCCTTATGAATGGAAGAGAAAACAGGCATTTTTTATAAAAGAAAAAACTAAAACAAAAAACAAACGGTTTCATCCCAGGACTTATCAAGTTTTTTTTTTTTTTTCCTCTTCCATTCCATTAATATAATTTACACACTTTTATAAATTTTCTATTCCCAGAAAGAAAAAAAAAAGAAAGTAAACTTGATAAGTCCTGAGATGAAACCAGTTGTTTTTTGGGGTTTTATTTAGCTTTTTCTTTTACAAAAAAGGCCTTATAAATTTTGTTTTTTCCTATCTATTATTAAATTCTGTGCCACAAAAAAAAACATATATAAGAAAAAGTAAAACCATTGATGGAAAGAATGGACAACTTGTCAAAACGTAAGACTTTTATCCAGATAAAGTCTTGAATAAAAACAAATATACTGAAAAAAGAAAAAGGCCTAAAGACAAACTTATCAACTCAGCAAAGTTTTCGAAGCCTAGATTGCCTAGACCAAACAAAAAACACTTACCAATGTTAAATCCTATCAAAGGATGTTTCTAATTGTCATCTAAGTTTCACACGCAATGATCTTTAGATTATATAATTTCAAGTATAATGGAATGAAATACAGAATAAAAATAAAGGAATGCAAACAAAAGAGAATATCAATCAAAATAATAAGAAGCATAAATGAATATAATGTGGAACAAGAATATGCATGCAAACCAGACAATATTAAGAATAATGGAATAAAAGTCAAGATAATAAAAGAACGTGAATAAATGTCAAGCTGATAATGAACAAATCTCAATGCTAAACCTGAAAGATAAAAACAAAATTCCCAATTCTTTACAAATGGTAATAAAGCCTCAGATTTTTGAATGGACATTCTTGGAAAAGAGAAGAAATAGCTGACTTATCAGTCCAATCTGTAAAACTATATAAATCTAAACTCAAACTTTCTGAAGAACATGTCTGTCCATTATTCTCTGTTCACAGATTAAAATTTGTTTAAAATTTTTCAGCTTCAGATCGTGTTTGAGAAGTTTTTCCCTCTTATGAGATCTACTTTGTGAATGGACACAAAGTTTCAACTCAAAAATCTTTCTTCACAGACCAACGAACCTTAAGGCATACTGATTCAATCTTTTCAAAAATTGTTTTTGTATTAGGTTGGGGCAAAAATAATGACGTAATAATGTCGTTTTTTGACGTAACGTCAAAAAACATTATTACGTCATTATTTTTGCACCAACCTAATATATCGTCTCCAATCAGTTCTTCTTGAGCATGACCTTATGCCTAAATATGATCTCTAAGCTTTGCTTTTTGAAGGACAGATGTTTAACTTTAATACTAATTAAATGTTTAAGGAAATTGATAGCAAATATTATAAGTAGAGATTGGGAATCCTTTAACTGAAATTCTTGGGACCAGAAGTTTTCAGATTTTTTTTAGGATTTTGGAATACAGGCTATTTAATTTATAAAAAGGAGCAGCTTTGGAAGGAAACCCAAGCATAAACATGATATTCTTTTCGATTTCATAAGACGGCTTATACATATACCCTGAATGTAATTTTATATAAATAACATATATCGTGAAAGTGGTCAATGCTCACGCAGGTTTTTAAGTGGTGAAATGCAGAATTCATGTAAAAATATTGTTTCATACTTTCTGTACGTGTACAAAAAAGACAATCCCTACTAACAAAAAATATATAAATGCAATGCCAAAAACTACTTCTGTATCAGGTGGGAGAAAATGGATAGATTGACAACATCACTGTCAGTATGATAGAATTGGCAAAGCAGCAAAACTTGAGTCACACTCGAAATGTAGAGAATATAGATATTTATTAATAAATATATATTTCTTAGCTCTGTCTAACCACATTGAACACTATTATGTTTACATCTTAAAGTAAATTTAGTAAATATCTATATATATATATATGGTTGATAATATTAGGTTGGTGCAAAAATAATGACGTAATAATGTCGTTTTTTGACATTAAAAAATACGTCAAAAAATGACATTATTACATCATTATTTTTGCACCAACCTAATATCTACTTATTTGATTTACCCATCTCTCTCTCTCTCTCTCTATATATATATATATATATATATATATATATAATTTAAATACTGATACATATATATATTAATTTAAATACTGATACATATGTAATCTAAATACTGAGATATATATATATATATATATAATTTAAATACCGATATATATATATATATATATATATATATATATAATTTAAATACCGATATATATATATATATATATATATATATAATTTAAATACCGATATATATATATATATATAATTTAAATACCGATATATATATATATATATATATATATATATATATATAATTTAAATACCGATATATATATATATATATATATATATATAATTTAAATACCGATATATATATATATATATATATATATATATATATATATATAATTTAAATACCGATATATATATATATATATATAATTTAAATACCGATATATATATATATATATATATATATATATATATATAAAATTTAAATACTGAGATATATATATATATAAACCAAGATGCTTCAAACTGTAAAAATACATAAACCTTACTTCCATCTCTGACCTATCTTATCCCAAATACCCACCCCTCTTTACCAAGTAACCAAAGTTCATTAATCAACTAATTACACCTTACATTCCAACAAAATACAGCATGAAGTCAACACATGAACTATTTTCAAATTCTAAAAAACACAATGAAACTTTAGCATTATTCAATGTGGATAATTTATTCACCAACGTGTCCCAGTCAGGGAAAACAATAGATATAATCATAATGAATTTCAACTACAATCCATCTCTCTCTCCATTTGAAATTTGTCCTAATATTTAAAAAAAAACTAACAAACTACTCTTGATGTTCAGCACAGAAGTTGCTTTTTATGACCCGTAAAATAATATATATTTATAATGCAATGGTGTATCTATGGGGTTCCATCCTGGGACCAACATTACCTAAGATATGTTAAGGATATTAAATTTTAGTTAAAAAAAAAAACTCTGTACACAGACTGCCCCCACCTGGTTGGATGTGACACAAGGCCTAGTTTGTGGGGTGTCTGAGCCCGTAGGCCCAGCCAAAAATATCCCAATAGACCCCATAAAAATGGGGTTGGTTAGCTGTCATGCCTCATCTGGGTTCCTGTCTGCCTGGAGGCAGAGAGTTTGACAAGCACACCGGGAAGTAAATTCCACAGTGAATCAGCATACAGTATATTCCACTGTATTTATAAGCATTGAGGCATACCCATTATAGTCCATAGGTATGGTATAACAGTAAGATACAAGATTCCTTGGATTTTTCCAGCTTAGATCCTCAATCCTCAGATGCAATAGGTGAATAATTATAACAAGGGACTTTATATACAGAACCTGGCACATAAAAGATTTAAATTCTGAAATAATTTAAAAGTTTAATACTGTCAGGGATTTTTTTTAAATACCAGTTATGCAAATCAGAGACAAATGTGAGCAATTTTTGATTAATTATTAAAATCATCTCGCACATTGTTTTGATTATTGTTCATGCCTTCCTCTGGAGAATATGGCTGATAAAATGGTTGAAAAACCAATTAAATATGAAACTGAGTAAGAATACTGGAATGAATTGATGAATAAGAATAAAGGAATGCAAATATTAAAACTACAATGATAAGAAGAATAAAAGAATGAAATGCAGAATAATGCAATTCAAACATGACCAGAATAATGGAATGAAAATCAAGATGATAAAAGAACTGGAATAAATGCCAAGCAGAAATGAAACGAGAGGAATCGATGCTGAACCTGAAAGACGACAGCAAAATTCCCAATTCTTTACAAATGGTAAGAAAGCCACAGATTTTGCAATGGGCATTTGGAAAAGAGAATAAATATCCAATATGACAATCAGTCTAAACTTTAAATGGGGAAAAAGAAAAATAACCAAATAGATTTAAAAGAAAATTTAGTTGTGTAATATGTATGTAGAGTCTAAGTCCTGTAGCCACCCCTGTGGATCATAATCCCATAGCTTAATCACACTAAGCACTGCTGTTGTAGATTCTGTAGAATTCAGATTTTAGTTACCAGCCAAGGCTACAGACTAGCTATTTAACACACAGCTAGAGTGTGGGAAGATGGATTGATTCTTTTCCAAGGATAATTTTTTGAAAATGAAGGTAACATCTTTGGCTGAAATTTGAACACTGCATGCTAGCCCCACTTTCAGTGGTTTTAATGCTACACACACACACACACACAACCTAAAGTGACTATCACAGTATTTAGTGCTGGGAGATATATGTGAAGAAAGTGCTGGGTTATGTCGGATTCAGAAATCTCAGAAAATGTCTCCATCTCTTGAAGATTAGTGTTTCCATTTTGTGTGAGTGTTACATGGCATAAAACTGTAGTGTAAAAAAAAAAACCCAGAAAAGTCTAGTAAAATTCTTCTCAGAGATGCTGATTGGCATCTTTAGTGGAGAGCTCTTAAGGGCTGGGAATCTTTATGTGGAAAACAGTACAGGCCTGTTAATGGCTGGGTCTCTTTCTGCTGAAGACAATGAGATGACATAAGGGTGAAGATCTTTCTGCTGAAGACAAAGGAGACCCCTTAAGGCTGGGAATCTTTTTGTCAATCCCATTTCATTCTAAACATAAATCACATGAAAATAACTTTCAATTTTATTTGCCCATATAAAATACGATCATGCATTAAACTATGAAAACATTCACATATTTCTACATGACCCACTTTGAAAATTTAAACCAAGACCAGTTATTTGGGATTTTGGGAAAACTTTTTTTGTTTTTAAATCATTTCACTCCAAGTAAGGCAACAGAGCCACTAAGATGCAGAGGTTGGGGTGTGGTGGTTACTGACTGTGAAAGTATATAAGAAAAAGAAAAGCATTATTAGAGAGAGAGAGAGAGAGAGAGAGAGAGAGAGAGAAAAAAAAAAAAAAAAAAAAAAACACAAAACAATAAAAGACGAGAAATTAAGAAGACACAAGATAATGATTGACATTGCATTTAAATTTTTAGTCTGATCAAGAAATTTTTAGCACCACCCCTTTTGGGTGCGTGAATGTGTGTGTGTATATATATATATATATATATGTGTGTGTGTGTGTGTGTGTGTGTGTGTGTGTGTATATTATATGTATGTATGGGCACGTGGGCGAGGGTTAGAACATTTCCTTTTTGACAATGAGACTCAGGTTCGAATCTGACCACGGTTGATTTGTCAGGAAGTAGACTTCCTGATGTTATCGGTCTGAAGGGGCTCGTCCCCAGTATGTGGCACTTTTGGAATGTGCCTGAAAACCATACCATGGTTTGGCCCAAGTCTTGTGAGTGAAATTGGGTATATGGAACCCTGGGGGGGGGGACCATCGATAGCTGTGCTAGCATGAAGTCACAAGTCATCATGATTGAGGGTTTGAGTGTGCTGGCCTTGTTCAGATTGTTGATCACACTAGATAACAAGCCCTCTCTCCCAGAAACTGTAACTAAGGTCTGCTCAGCATAATTGCAGTACAAACCACAAGTGGGCTCTGTGGGTGTTGGACAAACACAAATGTGCCTGAGCGAGCATCTGCAATAGGGATTGACTCGCTGCCCTAATAGATGGTTATCCTTGAATATGAGTGTCCAGCTATATATATATATATATATATATATATATTCAAAGATATATTGTTAAATATAACAGACAATGAATGTCTATTATGCTTGTTCATGAGCTCTTCTAAGCTTTGTTTAGTTGCTTTAATTTCGGAAGAAAATAAACTCGTCACAACACATTACATTGCATCTAAACACATGATTCTGTTAATACTTTGTTTAAAGAATTTATTGAAACAAAACAAGTTCAGTTGACCCCTGATGACAATTCCAGAACAACGTAACAATAAACAATTTTTTCTATCTTCTGCCAGCCGCAATGATGGAGAAAACATTACCTCGTACCATCGCCAGTGAGACACGCTGCAAGAGCCACTCTGTTTCGTGAGGCTTGTCTCTTAATCGAGACGCAATCACGCCAATCCCCCTAAGGAATGCCATCGAATGAGGGCCAATAACCACTGAAGTCTCCACTGCCACAGGAGTAAAAAAAAAAATCTATCAGCAAGAGAAGAATATTTAACTATTTTTTTCATCTCTGCGTCCTAGGCGAGGGATCCCGGCTCAACCGCAGAACTGATCAAATTACCGGCTGAAAATGTATCCATACAGGTCGCATCCCAAATCAATGACTTCCCCATTTTAAAAGGGAAAATGGTAATGCCATCTGGCCACTTTACATCACCGCATTCGAGGCCTATGGGTTTGATTTGGGAAGGGAACCCAGCTGCATCCAAACCCGTTTTGATGATGTCGTTAATGGCTGCATGCTATGGAAATCGGCCGGCACTACAATGACAGAAGAGAGGATACGAACCAAACTCATCGATGGAGGCTCCACTCTGTGACGCTCACATAATTTGAGTCAAAAATGGATCCCGACTCCGACTCGAGTGCACTCATCATCTAGAAGGGTACCGGTAGATGAAGAGGGTACTGCGTTGAGCCAGGCGTCACTACTCGGTTGTGAAGCAGATAGTAGACAGGCGAGTAAAATTTGTTCTCTCACATGGTACGATGTAATGGAACAACATCATGAATTTATGTTTTGCATCTGCCATTTTTTTATAGTTACATGCCAAACTTCTATGTAAACATAACAGGATATCATCTTTGATGGTGAAAATCTTTGTTGGAACATCCATATAACGACTCTGATGATGGCTCAAGTGAGCCAAAAGCTTAAATCGAGGAACAGCATAATAAAAAAAAATATTCAAATATATATCCAAATATTTTTTCTCCTGAAATTAAAGCAACTATATGAAGCTTAGAACGGCTCATGATCAAATATAACAGACATTTGCTATCTGTTATTTTTAACAATATATGTTTGAAAAATGGTCTTCTGCCACAATATAATCAATATATATATATATATATATATATATATATATATATATATATAAATATAAAAGTGAACATAGAAGTCAACACTTAGAGGCGACAGTCTGTTTCATGCTATATGCAATCGTCAATCTTGACGATTGCATATAGCATGAAACAGACTGTCGCCTCTAAGTGTTGACTTCTATGTTCACTTTTATATTTACACACGCTCTATCTCTGATATTGAGCACTTTATTCCATAAATATAGCACACCTTAAGACTATATTTCTTTATATATATATATATATATATATATATATATATATATAACGTCATCCACAGACAGACTGTTTCACTGTTTCACAGCTCATCAGTGTGAATAGACATCCGGTTGCCTCTAGCTCGGATCGAAACCCGACTGAATTGGTGTCAGCCGGAGATTCTACCACTTATATATTATATATATATATATAAAGGAAAATTTAGCTAATGTATTTTGTCCTCTGTAGGACTTTATCAAGGCAAATTGATAATGTCATTTTACAGATATATACTATCTGAAATATTTACGCACACACATTATACAGTGTA
Organism: Acanthosepion lycidas; assembly: GCA_963932145.1. Taxonomy (NCBI): domain Eukaryota; kingdom Metazoa; phylum Mollusca; class Cephalopoda; order Sepiida; family Sepiidae; genus Acanthosepion; species Acanthosepion lycidas. The sequence continues at coordinate 48,563,164 of OZ010608.1, read as the reverse complement.
TGATGTGTTAATCGCCGCCATTTTTAATTTTTAATTTAGCACATGCATGTTGTTTGTTTTTGATCTTGTTGATTGCACAGTTTAGTAGGGTCAGTTGGGCACCATCTGTGAGAAAAAGTGCACTCTGATGCAATTCACTCTGCCAGAAATTTGGAAACAGCATGCTATACTACTTGGCATTCACATTGGAAGCACCAATACAAACATTTCAGAGTGTTTGGTTGTCAATCTGAGGACAGTGCAGAGGATTTGGAAAGAGTTGGATGAGTCTCATGGTGATTACAAAGGTACAGCAACTCAGTAAACTCACTCTGATTGTTCTGATAAGAAAAGAACTCATGAATTTGTTGGTGAGGGCCTCAAACTTAACACAGAGGCCTACATCAAGTGCCTTGAGGAGGTAGTGTTGCCCTGGGTCAAGAGGGTGGCTGCTGGAAGTCCCTATGTCTGCAAAAGTACTCGGAACCATGCCACACAAGCGGGAGGACCCAATCATGACTATCAGACAATTTCTCACAACCACATCACCATTAAAACCCATTTAAACACACTGGCCATCTAATTTCCCAGACTTCAACCCGCTTGATTATTATGTGTGGAGCACAGTTGATTGAGAAACCAACAAATGTCCTTGTAACACCAAAGATGAACTGAAGACAAGGATTATGGCAGAATTCACCAACTTAAACAAGGAGACCATCCAGAAGAGTTGCAGGAGATTCCAAAGTCGTCTGGAGGCAGTGGTTGAAGCCAATGGCAATTTTATTGAATAAATATACTCTTCAGTATTTCAGGATATTTTTGTGCAATTTTTGTATTAGGTTGGTGCAAAAATAATGACGTAATAATGTCGTTTTTTGACGTATTTTTTAACGTCAAAAAAAGACATTATTACGTCATTATTTTTGCACCAACCTAATAGATATATCTGTTAAAATGAGATGTCAGTGTTATTTTCATTTTTGCATAATTTAGACTACCATTTATATATTGCACCCTGTGCACACAAACCAAAAAATGAAATTAAATTACTGTCATACCTTGACTTTTCCAGGGATTAACTTTTGTAGATTTCATTCTTTGTGGTGGTGCCGAACTGCAGAAAATTGCAAATGGAGAAAATAAAAAATAAAGAAAAGTTAAAATTTTAAAAATTATAAAATCTTCAAGTAATTATGTTCAGGTAAATTTTTATTTTTATTTTTTTGAGACTGTTGAACTGGAGAAAGAGATGCACCTGTTAGAATCATGTATCTTATTCAGGTACAAAACGTAACAGGTATGTAATATATTTTATCGTGTTCCTATAAAATAGAATCATGTATGCAATTCTAAATATTCATAGTTTTGTAACTGTACAGGCATGATGGACTAATTAATGGTTAGCAGCTCTGATTGAGGAACTGGAGGGCGGAGTTCAAATCTCAGTCATGATCATTGCATTTACTTACAAAAGGTATGGTTCCATCTCTTCTGCCCTCAGCTGTGGGTAAAATAACAGAACAGACAGGGTCATATAACCTTGGGTGGCAACCAGTCTAAGAGAAAAAAAAATTTGAACCACCTGCTGCCTTGTAGTTCTTACCTTGTTAGGCTAGAAGAAGATCGTCTCAGAAACAAATCCATTGTGATTCCTGATAGAATCAATCCATAAAAAGGATAAAAAAGAAAGATTTCTTTAAATTTATTATGTTGTTCTACTGACGCTAAAGATTCTTCATCGACTCTTGACGACAATTTTTTTTTTTTTTAAGGCAATTCACCCCAAGCAAGATGGGAGTGCCACTAACAGGCAAGAGGTTACAGAGGATTGAGAACGAGAGTAAAGAGGCATGTTTGAAGAAAGGATACAGAGAAGGATGGAGAACGAGAGTAAAGAGGCGTGTTTGAAGAAAGGATACAGAGAAGGATGGAGAACAAGAGTAAAGAGGCGTGTTTGAAGAAAGGATACAGAGAAGGATGGAGAACAAGAGTAAAGAGGCGTGTTTGAAGAAAGGATACAGAGAAGGATGGAGAACAAGAATAAAGAGGCGTGTTTGAAGAAAGGATACAGAGAAGGATGGAGAACGAGAGTAAAGAGGCGTGTTTGAAGAAAGGATACAGAGAAGGATGGAGAACAAGATTGGTGTCAGATGTTGATTGACATTACACTTGAATATTTGAAGATTATAGTCATCGGGGAAGAAAGTAAGAGGAAGGGAATTCCACAGATGGGAAGTGCGAGAGAATAAGCTGTTTGAGTAGAAGAGACGGTTACATTTAACCGTTTTGACAGTGAAAGGTTGGGACCGAGATGCCAGACTGGTAGCTCGCTTAAATTCATGTAAGTCTGGGAAGCAGCGAAAGTAGCTCGTCAAAACAGTTGCTGTGAAAATACTTGTAGAAGAGACAGAGGGAGGCCATGGCATATCTATGGGATAGTGATTGTAGACTAGATGCCAGATCAGAACCTATCATCTTGCATATACATATCTGGATTTTGTCAAGGACCTCGAGATATACAGTGGGAGCACCAGACCATATATGACAGCAATATTCCATGCAAGGACAGATGGTTGATTTATAGATTTGAACGATGGACTCAGGTGAGAAAAACTTTCTTGCATGACACAGAGAACCAGCTTTCCTTGCAATAGATGAAGCTATTGATTCAATGTATTTATTCCACCTCATGACCGTTTATTATTAACAAAGCCTTTTTCTTGAAACTTTTTCCTCTACTTGGATATAGAATTTCTCTACGGGTTTTTTTTTTGTATTAGAATGAGCTCCAACCTATTTTTATGCAGCAGTGATAGATTGTAACTCAGCCAACAAAAGAACACTGTTTATTTTCTTTTTTAGTGACGCCATGCATCAATAACAATTCTGAAAAAAAAAAAAAAAAAAAATCAGTCTTTTTAAAGTTTCCTGAAAAGGATAAAAGAGGGTATGAATGAAAAGAACAATGGTCATTTTTTTTTTTTTTTTTTAAATAGCAACACAAATAAAACTAGACACATCAAGCTTATAAATATTCTTACAGATTAATCCTATCCGGTATAATGTTGCGAGAGTATGCTGGTTGTGTTTAGATAGAAAAACATGTGTCTCCTGGTATATTTATCTCACAACAATAATGGCAGACTCAGTATGTGAGTCTGGGTAATAAATAAACAAAGTAACAACAAATCTCTATACACCTATCTGATCACAACTCCATTAGAACCCATTTAAACACACACACAAATTTACCAAATTCCATTAGAAACATACCAGTAGAAAACACAAATATATTAACTGTATCCACCTGAAAAAAAAAGACTAAAAATAATGGAAGCTTTAATAATAAAAAAGAAAAAGCCAACTCTTAACAATATTAACTACGAACAAAGCCACAATGTGCTAACCATATTCGGAAATTAAAAACATTCCTACCACACATGAAGACATATACACAATGCACGCACTCAATTAAGCTAAAAAATCGAATCATCCTTGATAATAGCTAAAGGTATAGCCGAAAACGCTCGGAAGTAAAAAAAAAACATTTGGACAGTTCTTACACACCCTTTGTCCAGAAAAGAAAGCTCTTGTTTGAACATAAGAAAAATTAAATAAAAAGCTTAACCTAGTATCTTGTCTGTAATTTTTAATGAAACATGCATAAATCTCTCTCTCTCTCTATATATATATATATATATACAAACAAATGATAAGTATGTGTTAACAAAGGTATAGATAGACAATGGAAGATTTTTACCTGTCACAAAATGAATATGAAAGAAAACATTTAAACTAGTGAAGGTGTTTGTGTAGAAGTAAGTGTAACATGCATGTGTGTGATATATGCAAGTTTATGAGAGAGTTCAAAGGTCCAACAGAAGTGACCGTCTTTGCGGCAATGTTCTTATCTAAGTGCAACCTACAACTTACCATCCCTGGGTGAAATAGGAAAAAGATGATGACAAAGAATGTTACTACCTATTATATAGGCTTAAGGAGTGTCCTCTAGCAAGATTTTTGTTTTTCAAGCAAAGTAAGCATGGGTAACACCACAATAACATTAAAACTATAAGTATGTAAAACTGTACACAGACGTTTATAATATTGGTATGAAGTTTTTAATATCTAAGGCGTTTATAGCTCCTTAGATATTTACATTAATCAATATTACTTAAGATATAATTGATTGTATTAGGTTGGTGCAAAAATAATGACGTAATAATGTCATTTTTGATGTTAAAAAATACGTCAAAAAACAACATTATTACGTCATTATTTTTGCACCAACCTAATAATAATGAGTGTATTGATCCAGAAGATAATGACAGAAAGCAACAATAAAAAAAATAGTGTAATATAATAACAGTAATCATGAATTGTGTATTGAACTGGTGTTTTAGGGGTTTAAAAAAAAAATATAAACAAACTAATAATGTGGTCGAATAAATCCGAGTATAGGGTTCGTCATCCTCTCTTTTTATTCCCTTTCTCCCCACTGGTGGGGGTGATGGAGATGGCTGTGGTATTCTTGAAGAAACTAATCAAGTTTGCCCCCATTGCCCTGTGGGACTATCCCAATGGAATTGCTGAAGGGTAGCCGAAAGGAAAGTCAAAAAGTGTTCAATGCGGCCATTTGCATAAATTTGAATTTAGTGGACAATTCTGCACTATGAAGAAGCCTATATACTTGACCAGAAGCACCTCATTCATAGCTCATTTTGTGAATATTATTACTATTAATAATAATAATGATAATAATAATATTAATAAACTGATTTATGGAATTGGGATAAAAAGCAACAATAATAAAAAGGGATATTATTATTATTACTATTAATATTATTATTATTATTAGGTTGGTGCAAAAATAATGATGTAATAATGTCATTTTTTGACGTATTTTTTGACGTTAAAAAACGACATTATTATGTCATTATTTTTGCACCAACCTAACAATATTAACAACATCTTTATAACAATAATAATGATGATGATGATGATGAAGATGCTGTTCAAGAATACATTGAATTCAGTGTTAGGATAAAAATGCAAAAAATAATATGAAATAAACCTAGCAACAATTTCAGCTAAAAAATCAGAATCAAGTTAAACAAAAAGAATCCTTAAAAATCAATAATAGATTTGCTATTTAAAAGAAATCCTATGGTTTTTGTTTTTTTTTTTTTTGAGTTTTCATAAACTGATTGACATTTTGGCTTCTATATACAATTTGTGACCAATGCCATAAATTTATTTGCTTTTTATTTTATCATCATTAAGATTGGCTGTGTAAGACAAAGCTAAATGTCTCTGTGTAAGTTCACCTCTGCAAAGGTCTGAATGCAAGCCTTTATAGTTATGTAGGCAATTTTCCTAATTTTTAGTTTTCTGTTCATTCTATTAGTTTTTTTTTGTGCTTTTTTGGCTCAAAAAGATATTAATCCAATCAGAAAACAACTTGTGAAAAAAAAAAAAAAAAAAAAAAAATGAGTATTAAAGCAGATTTTTTTTGCATTCCCTCATAATGTAAATATACCTTTTTTTTCAAAGCAATAATAATACTTTTTTTGTATTTTATAGAGAAACATTTACAAAGACAAATGGATAATTTTATAGTAATTAGAGATGAATGAAAGAAAATAAATAGAAACTTTATTTCATTTTTTTTGTTGTTGCCTAATATGTGTTTATGCAAAATTACTTCCCAACTCAAAATGAAAATAATAAAAGCCATTTTCTTCTGTTTAACTCTTAACCCATAAATATTGGGAAAATGTTGCACAAAAATGCATGCAAAATTGGTAACAAAGAAAATCATTTCTTTTAAGGGGAGATTATTTGCTTATTTTTGCTGTAATTATATACAAAAATCAACATAAATGTTATTTTACGTCTTATATTCGAAAAATAAAAAAAGAGAAATAAATGTTAGATTCCTAAATTTAATATTTTTTTTTTTTTAACTGTCTGGTATTTGTTGAAACATTCTGTGTAAAATGTTGCGGCACATACTTTGCACTATTCATGTCTTTTCTATTTGGGGAGCATACATGGAAATATAGTCTTTGGTTTGTTCTTCCAACATTATTTGCAGGCAAACACTCCAGGAAATAATGTTACCTCATGAAGCCTATAGTCGCCAATTAGTCATTTAGACTTGAATCCTGAATAAATGATGCTTGTATTGTTGGAAAAAAAAAATTTAAATCATTAATTAACAATATGCCTTGTCTCCAATGAGATATATCCGTTGGTGTTGCTTGCTGTTTAAGGATTAATAAAGAAAGAAAACTACTTAATTGACATGTTTTTCTTTTTGTTTTGATTTAAAGAATCAATAATAGAATCTGTTTTTTTTTTTTAAATCATTGTTTGAAATTCTAAGATGATATATCACTTAGACTGGTTAATATTTTAAATCTCAAGAACAGAAGAACTTTGAGAAGATCAATATGGATATTAAAGACTCATTTAAACCCAAACTAGTGAACAAAAAAGGTTCCAGGTTCAAATTCCAGGCAAAGATATTGGATATGACAACAAAGACAAAAAAAAAAATATCAGTGTGTGAATTTAAATGTTCTGATCTCCCTGCAAGCTTCTGTGTGGGACATAGACTTGAGGAATGATAGAGATCACACTGGTTTGGTTTGGTTTGTTTTACAGCATATCATCTTCTTCTTCCCCCAGCTATGGGCAAATAGCAGGACAGACTGGGTTCTATAGCCTTGGATGGCAACTAGTCTACTGTAGAAAGAAATGGCAAACTACTGTGGGAAAAAGTTACAGTAGATTGCCATTTCTTTCTACAGGCATTAATACTGTGCAATGATCATATGATGGACATTAGTGATGTGCATTGATCGTGAGACAGGCATTTGCACTGTTGATAGATCATAGGACAGGCCTTAGCCCTGTGCAATGATCTTGGGACAGGCCTTAGCCCTGTGCAATGATCATGGGACAGGCCTTAGCCCTGTGCAAGAAACATGGGACAGGCCTTAGCCCTGTGCAATGATCTTGGGACAGGCCTTAGTCCTGTGCAACGATTTTGGGACAGGCCTTAGCCCTGTGCAACGATCATGGGACAGGCCTTAGCCCTGTGCAACGATCTTGGGACAGGCCTTAGCCCTGTGCAACGATCTTGGGACAGACCTTAGCCCTGTGCAACGATCATGGGATCCAAGCATATATCACGCATGGCACATAACTAAGTGCCCATACAAAATCAATATGTAATATTTGATTTTCAGTGGTTTTTGAGAAATATCAATTAAATTGCACTAAACAACCCATATTCAAATCTTTCAACAATTCATTCGGGACTCCAGGGATTTAAATTTAGAAGAAATTATTTTAATAAAAGTATATTTAAATTTGCATTGATGCAAAATTATTTAAATAATTATTAAATAAATTTATTAATTAAATTTAATAATTTTTAAAAATAATATTTTGATAATGTTTTTAAATTTTAATTTAAATTATTATTAATTAAATTCATTTTTAAAATAATTTAAAATTGTACTCCAAACTCCTGGCCTCCACATATTTAGCATCTGAAATCTATTAAGGGTCAAAGAAAAGTTGTATTTTAAGTTCTGTTCAGAGGTTGAAAATAAAAACTATTGATAGGTTTTCAACATTGATTGACAGTGGATAACTTTGAAATTATAATGTTGAAAATTTAAACCTAATAGAGAAGCATGATATGACCATTTTTTTTTTTTTTTTAAAACAATCATTTCTGTTGTAGAATAGGACACAGTATACTTCTTGCTTTTCCCTTACTACTGTGACAATGGACTGCTCTTACCTATAAATAATAGCAAGTAGCCTCATTAGAGTAGGATTTGAGTAGTATTTGATTTACTCAAGTTATTCTATGTATAAGTATTTAATAAACCTCTTCTTTGTTTCCTCTATCTAGACTTCTGTTCCTTTGATACTCTAACTACAGCCTTCCTAATTCTCAGTTATTTTGAACAAAAACAACATTACAGCAATTTCATCACAAGCAAGGCAAGAAAGCCACTAACACAAAAGGGGGTCACTGAGTGTGAGATAATATAAGAAAAACATTATTAAAGCATAAGAACAATAAAAGAACCAAAATTAACAAGATAGAGGATAATGATTAACACTATTTAAATGTTGATTGGATACAGGAAACTCAAAGAAAATTCCACAAGTGAGAAGAGTGAGAGAAAAAACTGTTAAATCTAGTCACTGTTATTGTAAAATGATGAGACCTATCTGCCAATCTAGTACTGCACTTGAATTCATTCAAGTAAAAAAAAAAAAAGGAAATGACTAGCAGGAATTATTTTATTTTTATTAAATTCACTTCCATTTCTTTGTTAACTTTGCAATTATTTTTTTACCCCATTTTTTCATTTTTATGAACAACTACTCTCATGTGTTTCATTAAGGCTGTAAAGAGGTTTTTATTTTATTTCATCGAGTTCACCCCAAGCAAAACAATAAAGCTACTAAGACACAAGGGATTACAGGGTGTAGAAGAATTAGAAACATTACTAATGATCAAGAACAAAAGAAGAGTAATCAAGAGGACAGTAGATAGCAATTGACATTGCATTGAAATTTTTGAAGATTAAAGTTGACTTGGAAGCATGTAGCCAGACGACAGTTCCACAAGCGAGAAGTGTGAGAAAAGAAACTGTTAGCATAGAACTTATGTCTATGTTGAACCAGCTCAACAATAAATTGATGAGATCTCAATGGCTGTCTCGTATTTAATTCTAAAGTCTAGGTACCATAGTGAAGAGCTCATCGGAACAATTAGCATTAGAGTATTTATAGAAATGGCACAATGAGGCAAAATTATGGTGGTGAGAAAGTGACTGAAGTTGATATGCCATATAAGGACAAAGAAAAGAGAAATAAAGAGAAAGAGAGGAAAGAGAAAGAAAAGAAAGAAAAAGAAAAAAAAAGAAAAAAGGAAAAAGAAAAAAAGAAAAGAAAAAGAAAAGAAAAAGAAAAGAAAGAAAAGAAAAAGAAAGAAAGGAAAAAGAAAGAAGAAAGAAAGGAAAGAAAAAATAAAGAAAGAAAGAAGAAAAAAAAGAAGAAAAAAATGAAAAAAGAAAGGAGAAAGAAAAAAGAAAGAAAGAAAAAGTAAAGAAGAAAGAAAAGAAAAAGAAAAGAAAGAAAAAAGAAAAAAGAAGAAAGAAAAGAAAAAGAAAAGAAAGAAAAAAAGAAAAAAGAAAGGAGAAAGAAAAAAGAAAGAAAGAAGAAAGAAAAAAGAAGAAAGAAAAGAAAGAAAGAAAAGAAAGAAAGAAAAAAGAAAGAAGAAAAAAAAGAAAGGAAAGAAAGAAAAGAAGAAAGAAAAAAAGAATAAAAAAAAGAGGAAAGAAAAAAGAAGAAAAAAAGGTTTGACTTTAAAACGAAATAATTTAAATTAAATTTTTTTTAAGTAAGGTTGTATTTTTTTTCCTAATTGGAGAAAAAGATTTTATTTTTCTGCTTTTAAGAAATTATTTTTGGGAATTTAAATTTTGCATAAAGTTCCAGAACTTGACAAAAATAAATATTTCCTTTTTCTGTCTCTATTTCTCAGATGACGTATTGTAACTATTTACACTATTTACATTGTTCAGACTATTGTCCTCATCTTTATTGTCATATTCACGATGCTTCGGATGTTATACACTCTGGCTTTCTTCAGGTGATATATATTGGAATTTCAAACTGAACCCTTTATTTTATCCAACAGGTTAGATTGTTCTAGTTCTACATGTCATGCCTCATCTAGATATCTCAGTTTTCAGTTATTTCCCTGTAGCAAGTCAAATCTCGAAGTTTTTGCTCATCTCTGCTGTAGACGAAATAAAGGGTTCAAAAATATATAATCTGAAGAAGGCCGGAGCGTACAACGGCTGAAACATTGTGAATATGACAATAAAGATGAGGACAATAGTCCGGACAATGTAAATAGTTTATGTCTTTATTTAAATTCATGAACACTTGATATGAATTACTCAGATATTTGAAGAAATAGTTTAGCATCTGATATATTTATGCCAATATAATAACTATTATGAAACAGACGTAGTATAATTATTAAAAAACCTCACCTTGGAACATTTTTTGAGACATCCTTCG
>OZ010608.1:48503057-48550557 GCA_963932145.1 Acanthosepion lycidas | reverse complement strand
ACAAACTATTGAGTGATGTATCCCCGTGACCAAAGAAAAACATTTAATTTGCAGATAAAAGTAAATTCCATTTGAATCAACTGTAACAATCCGTTGTCAACTTCTTCTTTTTAATGAAATAAAGTTTTTCTTCCAATTCCTTCTTATTTAGCAGTGATTGTGTAAGACTTGTAAAGAACTCTGTGTAAACTGTGTAGATGTGATATAAAAGACAATAGACATGTAACACTTGTTAGTAATTTAATTTAATGTTAGATGTTTAATTTCAATATTAGTAAGTGCATTGCTTGTCTGAACTGAACGCAGAGATTGTCAAAATACGTATAATGCAAAAAAAAACAACAACAAAAGAATAAAGGAATCGAATACGTGTGAATATATATGTGAGAAACAGAGATCTTTGATTTTGAAAAACTAGAATTTTTTGCAACACGCCTCAGCGTGTTGAAATCCTCGCAATATTTAGTATTGTTGAAGTTATCGCTAACATTTTTTTTGAGATTTACAAACTCTACGTTTCGTTCATTTCCGCAAATCAATCGATTAAATCTGAAGAAGCTTTAATAATTTCTTTAATTTAACTTTATAGGACTTCATGGTAAACAATATTTTAAAATTAAATTTATTTTTTTCCTTTTTAACAGCAAAGAAATTTTTCTTAGGATTTCTTACTCTTGAGCATGCAACATACAACCGGCCATGCGTAAATATTTCTATTTGGAGCTAAATTGCAACTCTTTGAAGTGTTTGGCCTTGTGATTTCTTTATAGTTCTCGCAAACGCAGGGTGAATTGGAAACTGTATTCTTGTATTAGGTTGGTGCAAAAATAATGACAGTTTTTGCCGTATTTTTAACGTCAAAAACCGTCATTATTTTTGCACCAACCTAATAGATATAAAAACTTAAAAGACACGCAAAAGACAATATTGCATTTTCATTAAATAAGTATTTGTTATTTTAATCATTAAATTATTTTTTAAAATAGTGAGAGTATTTCATATGTTAAATAATAAAACATTTAAATTTTGAAGTACCCTAGTAAAACTAACCATACTTTGTATCCCTTACCCGTTTGCATTTCTCCAGAAAAATTTGGTTTTGATCGGTCAATGTATGAGTATTTTAGAGGGTGTGAAGGACGGGAGGACGGACAGACTGAAGTCATAGAATATTATATATAGGTATTCTTTTTGATTTCCATTGTTTTGTTAAATCTATGTCAGACAAGGCATGAGTTGTTCGTTTGTGAGAGTTTCAATATTATTCTATGATTATAAACCTAGCGTACCACTTTAATTTTCTCTCAAGTGTATACAGACCCCACATCGGGGACTAAAAAATTAATGAATATTCTGATATAAAATTATTTTTGTCTAATTGATATTAGGTTGGTGCAAAAATAATGACGTAATAATGCCGTTTTTTGACGTTACGTCAAAAAACGACATTATTACGTCATTATTTTTGCACCAACCTAATAGGAAATTACCCCATACATATTCTAAGCATAGCTTAGATGTGGCACAAGGCCGAAAGTACGGGACACCCAGTGGGGATCGAACTCACTGCTCAGTCGTAGTTGATCTACGGTAGAGTAATAGACAGCGGTTCGGACTGAAGAATCGAAGAGCCGAGTTTGAATTCCAGTCGAATCCATAACATTCACTTACGCGCTAATACCCTTGAGAAAGGTCAAGCTCTTTTCCGCCTTTTGTTAGGTAAGGGAAGCGGAAACATATTGCTTAGAACTAGAAAAAGAAAACTAAAATTTCTAGGGCATATGAGGAAAGCCTGCTTGGAAAATTTGACACACCAGAGGAAAGCAGTAAATAAACTACCTAACAAGATGGTTGACGGAACAGGGAGTAGGAAGGATAACAAAAAGACAAACCTTTTGTACTAAAAGCTACAAAGGACAGGAAGTCATGGAGAGCCATGATCGCCAATGTTCTGAAAAGACACGGCACATAGAAGAATGTGTAATTAAAAAATATTTTGGTTTAACGAAAATTTGAACCTGAGCTTTCTTGCCTTAGCTGCCAGCGTAGTAGAAAGAAAACGGAATGAACTTGAGCAGTGCCTTCCTTTTCACTAAATCTTGGTCTAGCCATTCACTGCAACTGCATCCGCCGTTCTGGGCCGAGACCCTGTCCCCAAATTCTGCATAGGATGCCGAGAAGTCGGGTTTGGACTTGTGCAACTCTTTCGTTACCATTGTTTAAGTTGGTGAATGTTGCTATAATCCTTGCTGTTCATCTTTGCTTTTACAAAGATTTATTTGGTCTCTCGTTCAACTGCAACTCTCACATAATAATCAAGGGATTGAAATCTGAGGAGTTAGGTGGTCAGATGCAAGGGGTGATATAGTCTCAGAAATTGTCTGACAGCCATCACTGGGTTCTCCTACTTGTGTGGCATAGTGCAGAGTCATGTTACCAGACATAGGGTCTTCCAGCAGCCACTCTCTTAGCTCAACGGTAGCACTATCTCCTCAAGGCACTTGGTCTAGCCATTCACTACAACTGGTCCTTCATCAGCCGTTCTGGGCCGAGACTCTGTCCGTGTTAATTCTGATGCCCTGTGGGAAGATGAACGGAAGGATAACTTCTCCATCACGCCCAACAACTTCGTAACCACAATTAGACTCATCAAACTCATTCCGATTCTTTTGCACTTTCCTCAGATCGACACCCAAACAGTGTGAAATTTTAGGCGTGAATTCCAAGCAGTTCAGTATACCGTTTCCAAATTTCTGTTAGAGTGAATTGCGTCATGGTGCATTTTTTCTTACAGACGGTGCCCAACTGACCCTATGTGCAGTCAACAAAATCAAAAACAAACAACGCGCATGCTCGAAATTAAAAAATATAAAATGGCGACAATTTATTCATCGCACTCATCCTAGTTGCTAATTTTTACCGAGAGAAACCATGTAACAGTCGACGGGATGAGCGGTCTGGTGAATAGTTAGGTAGTGATTTCAAACAACAAGCACAATCATTTATTTCCGATTTTCAAAGAACACTCGGGGAGGAAAAGGATTTAATCGAAGCAAACAAGGCAGATTCGTCTCGGAACTTTTGACAATTACGTGCATGTATCTTTTGATTGGAGCCAGTAGCAAGAGGGTCAAGTAGTCCGTGTTGAATTTCTACGAGATCGTGACGTCCGAAACGTCTGGAAGGTGCCATTGTTATTGATAAAAGACAGCTGCCAAATTTAGCAGTAACAGAATAGACAGATGGAAAGTAAAAGGCAGACAAAATCTGCCATTTTGAAATGCTTCGGCTGTCCATTCAGAAATACTTGTTTGTTTTTTTTAGTTAAATAAGAGAATATATATATATATATATATATATATATATATATATATATATATATATATATATATATAGAGAGAGAGAGAGAGAAAAGAGATATCATGATGAGAAATCTCTAACGGGTCAAAATATAAGATTTGCAAAGTCCTAGGTATGGCAATAAGCTACAGCCGGCATCAATGCCGCTGATTGGCAGATTGGAGGTTTTGAGAAGTGTGGATCCACCACTTAATTGCTGCTGTTCACAGATCCACCACGACCCGGGGTAGTAGCACCTATTAAGGTCACATCTATAGGTAAATAGTGAACAACACACATTATCAAAGTATAAAAATACACTTTTATATAAAGTTACTAACAATAGCTATTTATAGTAAAATGACTAAAAATACACTTTTAAAGCAAAATGACCAGCAATACATTTTATCTGTAGTCGAAGGCATACAATTGTGTACAAAATATTTGAATGTCAGCAGTAAAAGGTTGATATGCTGCTAAACAAAATCAACCAACCAAGCCAATCAAAATATTTAGGTTTCAGCATTAAATAACCCATAGAGGTGTTGATATGCCGCTAAACAAAATCAACCAACCAAACCAATCAAATTATTTAGATTTCGGCATTAAATAATGCACAGATGTTGATATGCCGCTAAACAAAATCAACCAACCAAGCCAATCAAAATATTTAGATTTCGGCATTAAACAACCCACAGAGGTTGATATGCCGCTATACAAAATCAAACAACCAAACCAATCACAATATATAGATTTCAGCATTAAATAACCCATAGAGATGTTGATATGTCGCTAAACAAAATCAATGACCAAGCCAATCAAAATATTTAGATTTCGGCATTAAATAACCCATAGAGATTGATATGCCGCTAAACAAAATCAACCAACAAATCAATGAAAAGTTATTTACATTATAACAGTCTGTCACAAGGCCTAACAGATATGGAAAAAGAAACAATTATCTTGTACTAACATTAACAGTAGCGATACCGTGCTCCACATGATACAAAATCTATGCAGAAATTATAGATCAATTTAATAAAAAAAGAAATGTGTCCAATTGTGCAACTTAAATGACTTAAAAATGAATTGTGGTCGTCTTCATGGCTGACATTATTGGGTGTTGGCGTTTTCTTTTTTCGTAATAATATGCTGAATGTGTTTGGAAAATAAAGAATTCCTATAACCCTAGATACAGACAGAAAACTCAAAAGTGAAAATAAAACCATCCTTGATAATAGCTAAACGTATAGTTGAAAGCACTCGGCCATAAAAAACATTCAGACAATTTCGACATAATTTACGTCCAGAAAAAAAGAAAATTATAAGAACACAAGAAAAATAGAAGAAAAAAAAAACCTCAACCACAGTACCTTGTCAATCGTTTTTAATGAAACATGTATAAAAGAGAGAATGCTGTCCAAATAGAAGAGAGAGAGAGAGAGAGAAGTAAAAGAACAGGAATTAAGGGAACAGAAGCTAACATTACATTTAAATTTTTGAAGATCAAAGTTGACTGGCTAGCTAGAAGCCGAAAGAAAGTTCTATAATTAAGGAGTGCGTGAGAGAGAAAACAGCATAGAAATTATGCTTACATATGGTAATTTCAACTGTAAAATGATGGGACCTGTCTGCCAATCTAGTACTTATTAAGTCTACGTAACAAAGAGTTAAGTCTACGTAACAAAGAGTTAAGCTTTTACGTCCTAACATAAAAATATGTTAGGACGTTGGGATACTTGCTGAAGACCAGTAATATTGCAGATTCTTTAGATTTTATCAAGAATCTCTAAATACATAGCAGAAGCACCAGACCAGTTAAGACAGCAATGTTCAATGCATGGGCGAATGGTGGACTAAGAAAAGAGAAAAAAATGTCTAGCTGTACAGGTGGAAATTTATATAAAAGCTACAAGCAAAAGAATAGAGTTTAAAAGATGGACAGTTTTGAATGAGACTTTTAAAACCTAGAATTAAGCGAACTTTCTTTTCAAATTACAAACAAATAAAAAGCCGATTTAGAATACATAATTGCTATCTATGTTATCTTATTAAAAAAAAATTCCATCCAAATATTGCCAATTAAAATCTCCAAGCACTAAGCACATCTCCAAGAAAGGATGCATCTATTTTGGATTCTTGAAAAGAGAATTTGCGAACACTTACTCGTTAGTTTTTGTTTCCTTTCAACGAAGACTAGAGAGAGCTGGTAAATTTAGAAAAAAAGAACTTTTTCAATAATGAGATGAAACATTTCAATGCATCTTTCTGATTCTAAAATATCAAACCAGGCCAATCAATGATTCAGGTAGGGAAAGGGTAGAGTTTTGGGGGGAAAGAGCGTTTCGAGAAAACAGGGAAAGAAGACGAAAAGGAAATACAAATAATTCATTCCTCGAAGCGGGAGAAAACATTTGAAATGTTTCATTGACGATAAATATCCCAAATGCTCACTCTTCTACTTTTTTTTCTTCTTCTTTTATGCGCCGTGTCCCTTCAGGACGTAGGCGATCATGGCTCTTCACATCTTCCTGTCCCTCGTAACTCTTAATAATGATTTTCCAAGCGTAGCAGAGATGTAGCACAAGGCCGAAAGTATGGGGCACCCAGTGAGGATCGAACTCACTACTCAGTCGTAATTGTTCTAGCGAGACAAGCTCGCTATTACACCGTCTGGAGGTGCCTCCCCTCGTAATAAGTTTTGTCTTTTTCTTCTTTCTCTCAAATCCTGTTATGCCATCCATTTACTAAAGCCCATCAAATATGTTAAGTGCTGTTTTCCTCTGTCCCTCAATCTGTCCTGTGAGTATCAGATTTTCAAAGCCCCCCTTTCTCATTACGTGCCCCAGAAATGTCAACTGCCTCTTCCTGATGTTAAGTATAAGTTTCCTTTTTGTTTCCATTTTCTCTAAGATCTCGTCGTTTGCTGACAAGTTCGGTCTATGGTATCCTCAGCATGTTTCTGTAGAACCATATTTCTGTTGCTTCAAATCTCTTCTTCATCTTCGAGAAGATTGTTCAGCATTCATTGCCATACAGGAGGATAGGTATCATGTAACAGTTCAATACTCTTTTCGTTGTTTCTAACGAAATTTGTCTGCCTCATAATACTATTTTTCTTTTTTTAAATGCAACTTTGGACATTGCAATACGTCTTCGGATCTCAGTGTCGCACTTTCCTTTGTCTGTTAGAACATTTCCTTCCCACATATTTACATTTCTGTACTTGCTTGATTTTAGTATCCGCAATTTGTTATTTGCATTTTGGGCTCACCCCTTTTGCTAATAACCATGCATTCTGTCTTCGTGCAGTTTATATTAAGTTCTTTCTTCTTGATTTCTTCCGATAGATTTTGTGGGAGCTTTTTGTAATTCCCTTCCCAGGTCTGTCAACACCCAATGTGTCATTCACATATCTTATGTTAAGATTGTGGCCGCCAGTAATGAATCCTGGTAGGACTTCTAATTCTCTCAGTTTGCCTGACCGTAGAGGGTGAATAAATCATATATATATATATATATATATATATATATATATATATATATATATATATATAGATAGATAGATAGATAGATAAGTGGTCAATTTATATATTTATATACATAGGTCAGCGAATCTGTAGTGATTTATGTATCTGAAAATAATTCATATTTATCTGTAGCTCACTCATTTAAACTGTTATTTAACTCCTCTCTTTAAAACTTCTGTTAAATTTTAATCCGCACTTTCACCTTTAAGCCCTTCCCGTTCTTCTGTTACACCCTCTCTCTAGAGTTTTCATACATTTCCCTCCCACACATACATTCTCACTTAATTTTATTTTTATATCCCTACATATATTTTCCGATTTCTTTTTGAATTTGTAGGTCTGATGAATTGGATCGTAATTACGATTCCAATGTAATAAATTATAACCATGGAATATTAGTGTTTGAGCCTTATATATATATATATATATATATATATATATATATATATATGCAGTTGTGGACAGAATTTTTCGCCTTCATTTAATATTTGCATATTTTCTAAGGAAATGCTAATATTTACAAGTACTTACAGAATTTATAATAAATAGTTGATTCTTTATATCGTTTTGAATAATTTGTGAATTTTTTACAAGTGTCGATCTAATTATTTTCATAGTTGTTCTAAAAATTGCTGCAGTCCAAAATTATTCGCGCCCCCTTATAGAAATTATACAATAATATTGCTCTATTGCAAATGTAATGTGTTTTTCTTATTAATTTGACAACGTTTGAAAATTAAATAATATTAACTTGATTCTGTAACATTCTAAAATGTAATGAAGACAACATGTGAGTGCCACGTACCACGATAACTCGATCTGCAGCGATGACGAAGACGGCTAAATTCTAAATTTAACAAGAGACCTGAAGATAGTTGATATATACAAATAAGGTGATGGATATACAACACTTTCCAAGCGTTTCAATGTTCCTAGGTCGACAATTCGTAGCATTATCAAGAAATACAAAGACACTCATTGTGTTGAGAATACATTAAGGACTGGGAGAAAATGGTTAATTTCTGAGAGAATGGAAAGGGAAATTACTGGAGATGTCTTGAAGAATGCTCACTTAATGACGAAGAAAATTGTCAATGATGTAAAGACATCAGGATTGAGTTACAGACAAAGACAGTCACTAGATTCTTTTATCGATCAAGATTTTGAGCTTGTTGCCTAAAGAAAACTCCCTTGCTTAAAGCTAAACACATGAAATGCAGATTAGCTTATGCTAGAAGCCATCTAGAACATGGAAGTAAATATTGGAACTCTTTTATGGTCAGATGAAATCAAACTAGAATTATTTGGTCACATGAACTATTGTTATGTATAGAGGAAAGTGAATGAAACTCACAACCCCCAAAAATACTTTCTCTACAATTAAGCACAGTGACGGGAGAATTCTGCCCTGGGGACATTTTGCTGCTTCTGGACCAGGGGAACTAGTGAGAGTACAGGGTATCATGGATAAAGATCAGTATTTGGTTAGTCTTAAAAATAATATGAAACAAAGTATACGAAAGTTGTCTTTGTGGCATCACTGGGTGTCCTAACATGACGATGACCGGAAATACACGGTATGAATTGTTACAAGATACCCTAGATGATAGCAAAATTAAGCTATTGGCGTACCCCACACAAAGTCCTGACCTAAACCCCCATTGAAAACTTATGGGTATATTCGCAGAAAAAAAGTGAGAGAAAGAAGTCCTTCAAATCTGGAGGAACAAGGAGCTATGGAGGAAGAATAGAGCAAAATCTCAATGTTGTAAGGAACTATCAAAAACGTTTAAAGGGCAATAAACAACGTCATGGACGCATGGAACAGTGGATAAGGGCGTTGGTTAGATCCAGTGACAGGACCCAAAGAGTCTGAGTTCAATACCCGGTTAAGGCAGTGGAAAACTTTCAGAGGGAAAATTAACAGGAGATAACTGATAACTGGCATCCATTAGACATGACACTAGTCTACCCTAGTGAGCGAAATCAACCAGCTGAAGAAGGCCGGAGCTTACAATGGCCGAAACGTTGTAACAAATATGGCGACAAAGATGAGGACAGTAGTCTGAATAATGTAAATAATGTACATAATACCTCATCTCAGAAATATAGACAATAAACAAGATAATAAAGGAAACACAAGTGATTACTGAGGCAGGCGGGCCAATCATTTTGTCCTTTGTTAAATGCTATTTTGGTGTTTTTTTGTTTTTTTTATATCATTGTTTGACATTGAAATAAAAAAATTGTGGGCATCACTGCACATTCTTTCAAATCCATTATTTCATCATTTGGGAAAAAATGCACATGGGGTTTCGATGAAAATTTGAGGTATTACAGATTTATTTGTAATTATGGAGCCGGGGTGAATAATTCGGTCTACAACTGTATGAAATATATCTATAACAAAGGAACGAAAACACTAAGTATATTTGATAAATATTTACTACTTCCAATAAAAAAAAAAAAAACCGTGACAACGCAAATTGTCACGTGAACATGCGATATTTATTAGGTTGGTGCAAAAAATAATGACGTAATAATGTCGTTTTTTGACGTATTTTTTAACGTCAAAAAACGACATTATTACGTCATTATTTTTGCACCAACCTAATTAAAAAAAAAAGCCACAATGACACGTGAGAACGCGATATTTAAAAACGATGAAACTGATATAGCACAAAAAGTCAATTTCATATTTGTTTAAAACGATTAGACTGATGCAGCACACACAAAAATACAACAAACAAAACCTCTTTGAAACAAGAAAGTCGAAAGCACTGAAGAACTGGACAAATTATATCTAAACATGTAGCGGGACCCAGAATCTGTTCGGGAATATCGGAAAAAGACATTAAAACTTAATGAGTAAGAACTTGCGTTGTTCTTCAATTAAATTGATATAAGGAGGTCAGCTGAAAAGTTCATAGGCCGACCAAGATACTCACATGTAATGTAAGGAAATGAGATTTATTTTTCTACACAGTACCCCTTGAGGTGCGCACAATTCTTCTTCGGTATTCAGTGATTGGATCACACTGGTGAAGAAGCTTTCACCCCATTCTTCTGAAATTCATCATCAGCAGATATAACATAAATCACACTGCGATACTGGTATCTAGCCAAGTGTTTTTTTTTCATTTCGGAGAATAAAAAATAGTCGGATGGGGCCAGGTTAAGAGAATAGGGACGGTGATCAACCAGTTAGAAGCCATAGTCAGAAGAATATGCGACCGTCATCAACTGGTTCAAAGCAAGAGTCGGGAGAATAGGGACGGTGATCAACTGGTTCAAAGCATCAGTCAGAATAATAGTGAGGGTAATCAACCAGTTGGAAGCTACAGTCAGGAGAATAGTGAGGGTGATCAACCACTTGGAAGCTACAGTCAGGAGAATAGTGAGGGTGATCAACTGGTTCAAAGCAACAGTCGGGAGAATAGGGACGTTGATCAACTGGTTCAAAGCATCAGTCAGAATAATAGGGCAATCAACAAGTTGGAAGCCACGTCAGGAGAATGGTGAGGGAGATCAACAATTTTGAAGCCACAGTCAGGAGAATAGTGAAGGTGATCAAACATTTTGAAGCCACAGTCAGGAGAATAGTGAGGGTGATCAACCAGTTGGAAGCTACAGTCAGGAGAATAGTGAGGGTGATCAACCATTTTGAAGCCACAGTCAGGAAAATAGTGAGGGTGATCAACCAGTTGGAAGCTACAGTCAGGAGAATAGTGAGGGTGATCAACTGGTTCAAAGAAACAGTCGGGAGAATAGGGACGTTGATCAACTGGTTCAAAGCATCAGTCAGGATAATAGGGCAATCAACCAGTTGGAAGCCACAGTCAGGAGAATGGTGAGGGAGATCAACAATTTTGAAGCCACAGTCAGGAGAATATTGAGGGAGATCAACCATTTTGAAGCCACAGTCAGGAGAATAGTGAGAGTGATCAACCATTTTGAAGCCAGTCAGGAGAATAGTGAGGGTGATCAACAATTTTGAAGCCACAGTCAGGAAAATAGGGTGATCAACCAGTTGGAAGCTACAGTCAGGAGAATAGTGAGGGTGATCAACCATTTCGAAGACACAGTCAAGGGAATAGTGAAGGTGATCAACCATTTTGAAGCCACAGTCAGGAAAATAGTGAGGTGATCAACCATTTTGAAATCACAGTCAGGAGAATAGTGAGGGCGATCAACCATTTCGAAGCCACAGTTAGGAGAATAGTGAGAGTGATAACCATTTTGAAGCCACAGTCAGGAGAATAGTGAGGGAGATCAACCATTTTGAAGCCACAGTCAGGAAAATAGTGAGGGTGATTAACCAGTTGGAAGCCACAGTCAGTAGAATAGTGAGGGTGATCAACCATTTTGAAGACACAGTCAGGAGAATAGTGAGGCTGATCAACCATTTTGAAGCCACAGTCAAGAGAATAGTGAGGGTGATCAACCAGTTGGAAGCTACAGTCAGGTGAATAGTGAGGGTGATCAACCATTTTGAAACCACAGTCAGGAGAATAGTGAGGGTGATCAACCATTTTGAAGCCACAGTCAGGAGAATAGTGAGGGTGATCAACTATTTTGAAGCCACAGTCAGGAGAATAGTGAGGGTGATCAATCATTTTAAAGCCACAGTCAGGAAAATAGTGAGGGTGATCAACCATTTTGAAGCCACAGCCAGGAGAATAGTGAGGGTGATCAACCATTTTGAAGCCACAGTCTGGAAAATAGTGAAGGTGACCAACCAGTTGGAAGCCACAGTCAGGAGAATAGTGAGGGTGATCAACCATTTTGAAGCCACAGTCAAGAGAATAGTGAGGGTGATCAACCATTTTGAAGCCACAGTCAGGAGAATAGTGAGGGTGATCAACCATTTTGAAGCCACAGTCAGGAGAATACTGAGGGTGACCAACCAGTTGGAAGCTACAGTCAGGAGAATAGTGATGGTGATCAACCATTTTGAAGCCACAGTCAGGAGAACAGTGAGGGTGACCAACCATTTTGAAGCCACAGTCAGGAGAATAGTGAGTTTGTACTACAAGTTGGAAGCCACAGTCAGGAGAATAGTGAGGGTGATCAACCAGTTGGAAGCTACAGTCAGGAGAATAGTGATGGTGATCAACTATTTTGAAGCCTCAGTCAGGAGAACAGTGAGGATGATCAACCATTTTGAAGACACAGTCAGGAGAGTAGTGAGGGTAATCAACCATTTTGAAGCCTCAGTCGTGAGAATAGTGAGGGTGATCAACCAGTTGGAAGCCACAGTCAGTAGAATAGTGAGCGTGATCAACCATTTTGAAGCCACAGTTAGGAGAATAGTGACGGTGATCAACAAGTTTAAAGCCACAGTCTGGAGAATATTAAGGGTGATCAACCATTTTGAAGCCACAGTCAGGAAAATAGTGAGAGTGATCAACCAGTTGGAAGGCACAGTCAGGAGAATAGTGACGGTGATGATCCATTTTTAAGTCACAGTCAGGAGAACCGTGAGGGAGATCAACCATTTTGAAGGCACAGTCAGGAGAATAGTGACGGTGATCAACCAGTTGGACGCTACAGTCAGGAGAATAGTGATGGTGATCAACCATTTTGAAGCCACAGTCAGGAGAATGGTGTGGGTGATCAACCATTTTGAAGCCACAGTCAAAAGAATAGTAAGGGTGATCAACCAGTTGGAAGCTACAGTCAGGAGAATAGTGAGCGTGATCAACTATTTTGAAGCGACAGTCAGGAGAATAGTGATGGAGATCAACCATTTTGAAGCCACAGTTAGGAAAATAGTGAGGGTGATCAACCAGGTGGAAGCCATAGTCAGGTGATTAGTGAGAGTGATCAACCATTTTGAAGCTACAGTCAGGAGAATAGTGAGGGTGATCAACTGGTTCAAAGCAACAGTCGGGAGAATAGGGACGTTGATCAACTGGTTCAAAGCATCAGTCAGAATAATAGGGCAATCAACCAGTTGGAAGCCACAGTCAGGAGAATGGTGAGGGAGATCAACAATTTTGAAGCCACAGTCAGGAGAATAGTGAAGGTGATCAACCATTTTGAAGCCACAGTCAGGAGAATAGTGAGGGTGATCAACCAGTTGGAAGCTACAGTCAGGAGAATAGTGAGGGTGATCAACTGGTTCAAAAAAACAGTCGGGAGAATAGGGACGTTGATCAACTGGTTCAAAGCATCAGTCAGGATAATAGGGCAATCAAACAGTTGGAAGCCACAGTCAGGAGAATGGTGAGGGAGATCAACAATTTTGAAGCCACAGTCAGGAGAATAGTGAAGGTGATCAACCATTTTGAAGCCACAGTCAGGAGAATAGTGAGGGTGATCAACCAGTTGGAAGCTACAGTCAGGAGAATAGTGAGGGTGATCAACTGGTTCAAAGAAACAGTCGGGAGAATAGGGACGTTGATCAACTGGTTCAAAGCATCACTCAGGATAATAGGGCAATCAAACAGTTGGAAGCCACAGTCAGGAGAATGGTGAGGGAGATCAACAATTTTGAAGCCACAGTCAGGAGAATAGTGAAGGTGATCAACCATTTTGAAGTCACAGTCAGGAGAATATTGAGGGAGATCAACCATTTTGAAGCCACAGTCAGGAGAATAGTGAGAGTGATCAACCATTTTGAAGCCAGTCAGGAGAATAGTGAGGGTGATCAACAATTTTGAAGCCACAGTCAGGAAAATAGTGAGGGTGATCAACCAGTTGGAAGCTACAGTCAGGAGAATAGTGAGGGTGATCAACCATTTCGAAGACACAGTCAAGGGAATAGTGAAGGTGATCAACCATTTTGAAGCCACAGTCAGGAAAATAGTGAGGTGATCAACCATTTTGAAGTCACAGTCAGGAGAATAGTGAGGGCGATCAACCATTTCGAAGCCACAGTTAGGAGAATAGTGAGAGTGATAACCATTTTGAAGCCACAGTCAGGAGAATAGTGAGGGAGATCAACCATTTTGAAGCCACAGTCAGGAAAATAGTGAGGGTGATCAATCATTTTGAAGCCACAGTCAGGAAAATAGTGAGGGTGATTAACCAGTTGGAAGCCACAGTCAGTAGAATAGTGAGGGTGATCAACCATTTTGAAGCCACAGTCAGAAGAATAGTGATGGTGATCAACCATTTTGAAGCCACAGTCAAGAGAATAGTGAGGGTGATCAACCAGTTGGAAGCTACAGTCAGGTGAATAGTGAGGGTGATCAACCATTTTGAAACCACAGTCAGGAGAATAGTGAGGGTGATCAACCATTTTGAAGCCACAGGAGAATAGTGAGTTTGTACTACAAGTTGGAAGCCACAGTCAGGAGAATAGTGAGGGTGATCAACCAGTTGGAAGCTACAGTCAGGAGAATAGTGATGGTGATCAACTATTTTGAAGCTTCAGTCAGGAGAACAGTGAGGATGATCAACCATTTTGAAGACACAGTCAGGAGAGTAGTGAGGGTAATCAACCATTTTGAAGCCTCAGTCGTGAGAATAGTGAGGGTGATCAATCAGTTGGAAGCCACAGTCAGTAGAATAGTGAGCGTGATCAACCATTTTGAAGCCACAGTCAGGAGAATGGTGAGGGTGATCAACCAGTTGGAAGACACAGTCAGGAGAATAGTGAGGGTGATCAACCATTTTGAAGCCACAGTTAGGAGAATAGTGACGGTGATCAACAAGTTTAAAGCCACAGTCTGGAGAATATTGAGGGTGATCAACCATTTTGAAGCCACAGTCAGGAGAATAGTGACGGTGATGATCCTTTTTTAAGCCACAGTCAGGGGAACCGTGAGGGAGATCAACCATTTTGAAGGCACAGTCAGGAGAATAGTGACGGTGATGATCCATTTTGAAGCTACAGTTAGGAGAACAGTGACGGTGATCAACCAGTTGGACGCTACAGTCAGGAGAATGGTGTGGGTGACCAACCATTTTGAAGCCACAGTCAGGGGAATAGTGAGGGTGACCAACCATTTTGAAGCCACTGTCAGGAGAATAGTGAGGGTGATCAACCATTTTGAAGCCACAGTCAGGGGAATACTGAGGGTGACCAACCAGTTGGAATCTACAGTCAGTAGAATAGTGATGGTGATGAACCATTTTGAATCCACAGTCAGGAGAACAGTGAGGGTGATCAACCATTTTGAAGCCATGGTCAGGAGAATAGTGAGGGTGATCAACCACTTCAAAGCCACGGTCATACACAGTAGCCATTGTAATCAAAGACTTGTGTGTTGCAGCATTGTCCTGAATAAACAAAACTCACACCTTTTGTTTTCTTGGTTTTGATTGCCAACTTATCAAGCAGGTCACCAAGGGCTTAGTACAGACTATTGATGAATGTAGAACTTTTGCAGTTAGTCAATAAACACAACGCCCTTTGCACTCAAAACCCTGAGGCTATCACATTCTCTGCAGATTAAACGATTTTGGCTTTTACTGGAGCAGTGAGGAGGGATGTTTCCATTGAATGGATTTTCTCAACACTCAACCTGGATTAAGTAACTTCCAAAGATACCAACTGAATCTCCCTCAAACAATATCAGATTTTCCAGTAATCAGCCTCGTTCGCTTCTGATCAGGCGTCAGAAGACGTGCCACCCACTGGGGAAAGAAAACAATTGTGCAGAATATTCTCAATGTGATGAAAACTATCAATGTTTTCCTCGATAGTGGCAGTTGTCGGACGTTCAGACGTTAAGTCACCTTCAAGATTCTCCCTTCCTCTCCCAAATTCAGCTGCCCACTTTTGCAATATCGATAAAGCTGGAGTGTCATTCTCTAATGTAGCAATCATGTTAGCCTGAATGTCCTTTGAAGGTTAAACCCATTTTCTGCAGTTATTGTTTACACCCCGATGTTAAATTTTGTCTATTTTCTACAGAAGTCGCTACTAGTTACTTATGAAGTCGCCTTTGAATAGTTTGATGTCTATTTACCTGGAAATAAACAATGTAGTCATTAATAAGAAGAGTTGAAATGAATGAATGCGATACTTCACACGCCTTTATAGTCAGCCTATGGACATTTCAACCCACTGTCGTATCACATATAGCCGTATATATTAGGTTGGTGCAAAAATAATGACGTAATAATGTCGTTTTTTGACGTTAAAAATACGTCAAAAAACGACATTATTACGTCATTATTTTTTAACCAACCTAATATAGATATATATCAATTAACAATCGGTACAATGCAACATGGAAGTGAGTTTGAAAAATATTTTCGGAACGGCTTCGACCTTATTACCCTTCTTGAATCACTCCACTAAAGAAGAGAATCCATTACTTAGAATTTCCTGTCAAACACGCTGCTCAACCGAATTATGAGATACAAATAAGTACGCACGTTGGCACATACATGCAATATATATATATATATATATATATATATATATATATATATATATATATATATATATAGTGCGATGGATAAATTGTTGACTAAATTACGCTAAAAGTAAAATAACACTAACATCTCATATTAACAGATATATTTACCAAAATTTAATTACAGAAAATATCTTGAAATACTATAGTGTAAATTTATTCAATAAATTCGCCATTGGCTTCAACCATTGCCTCCAGACAACTTCAGAATCTCCTGCAACTCTTCTAGACTGTCTTCTTGTTTAAGTTGGTGAATGCTGCCATAATCCTTGCCTTCAGTTCATTTTTGGTGTTAATAGGAGTTTTATTGGTCTCTCGCACAACTGCCCCCCCCACGCATAATAATCAAGGGGGTTGCATTCTGGGGAGTTAGGTGGCCAGATATAAAGAGTGATATGGTCTCAAACCTGTCTGACCTCCATGACTTGTTTAGTATGGCGCAGAGTCGTGTTGCCAAATATAGGGTCTTCCAGTAGCCACCCTGTTGACCCAGAGCAGCACTATTTCCTCAAGGCATGTATTCCTCCGTGTTGAGTGAGAGGCCCTGTGGGAAGATGAATGGAGGCATAATGGTCACCATCACTATTAGACTCACCGAACCTTTTTCCGAATCCTCTGCACTGTCCTCAGATTGACACCCACACATGTTCATATTCCGCCGCGAATGACAAGGAGGACATTATGCCTTTTTCAAATTTCTGGCAGAGTGAATTGCGTCATGGTGCTCTTTTTCTTACAGACTTTGCCCAACTGACCCTACTATACTGTGAAGTCGACAAAAACAAACAACTCGCACGCGTGAAATTAAAATGGCGACAATGTACCCATCTTCTACTCTCTCTCTCTCTCTCTCATTATATATATATATATATTTTTTTTTTCTTTTTCACACTCACAATATATATATATATATATATATATATATATATATATATATATATATCATAGAAATATATTGCAATTATGTGTGATTCTATTAGAAGAGTTTCAAAAATCTTTCCTTTGGGCAATAAACTGCAAAGAAAAAACAAAGTTTTATATAAAAAGCGACAACGTAAGTTAATAAATTTCAAAAGCAAATTTGAATCGAATTTTTCATTAAACGTAGCAAAGCGAAAGATGAAATGAGAACCGGAAATTAAATATATATTTCGAACTGAAACAACGATATTGAAAGAAGCAAACCTTTAAAGAATTACTTCTGGGATCTTTCTATTTCGAACTCGAGGTCTGTTGTTATTTCGGGTTTTTTTTTACGTTTTACCCTTTTTCTAAATATTTTCCTTACAATATAAAGAAAAATTAAAAAATATTTAGCGCAAAGAAATTTGATCGACAGATAAAACCAACTTAAAAAAAACAAAAACGAATTACTTCCTTTATGCAATTTGTTATTTATAACAGTGAATATTTCCACATTTACACGCATTTAAAAAAAACCCAACAACAACAAAAAGTACCAGCGGATTCCTCTTTGCTGTTACGCTCACAGCATTTCGGCTGTTGCACTCTTCAGCCTTCTCCAGATATATATCTTCGTATTAACTAACCTTCTTGGAATTTCTATCTGAACTTTTTATTCAATCTAACTATAAATTGAATCTGTCTGGTAGAGCTGAAAAGTCATTCGCTGGACCAGTGGAAGAAACAAAAAAAACAAAAACAAACCCAACCCCCCAAAAAAAAACAAACAAAGCAAAAAACGATTGTTTGATTGTTTATCTTCTTATTGTAGAGTTACCCCACTTACTTTCGTAGAAAGACCGCCGTTAGAGGACGCTCCTTAAGCTTATGAATAGAAGGTGATGCATATTGAATCTGGGGCCCTGTGGAAAATTGAATGGAGTCATAACGTTGCCATCACCAGTGATCACACCAAACACTTTCGTAATCACCATTAAACTCATCCAACTCTTTCTGAATCCTCTGCACTGTCCTCAAATTAATACCAACTATAAAATTGGAGATTCTGGCGTATGTCAAGGATTACAATACAGTTTCTAAATTTATGGCGGAGTGAATTGTGTCATGGTGCTCTTTTTCTCACAGACGATACCCAACTTATCCCAAGATACATGATCGTTCGCAGCTAAGCAAAACTCACATATGTTTAAGTCTTTAGCCTCAGATACTGATTTTCAAAGCGTAACTTAGATGTGGCACAAGGCCAAAAGGAACCGTGTTCTACTAAGCATTGTGGCACAAGACCGAGACTAAAAGTTTAATCATTTAGCTTTAGATGATCAGTTTTGAAGAGTTGCTTCTGCGTCTTTTTGCAATGAAGGTCATTTGAATGTTGTTGAAATCAATGTTATAAGTGTCCAGGGCCAGTGCGTACAATCAACATCCCTCACCCCACCGTGTGGGGAGCAAGCATGATTGGTGACCACGGGTAGTGCTTTGTGATACTCGCTATGTTATTAGCATTTAATTTTATCTATCGACATTTATATACGTTAAAAATGACACTAAGCAAATCTGACTATTTCTGTCTGTCTGTCTGTTTTTGTTTTTTGTAATACATGTCCCATCAGGACGTATGCGACCATGGCTCTCCCCAGATACCATTATTCTTCTTATCGTCTGTTAATTGCTATGGCCTCAGGGGAAAGAGAAAGGAGTGGTTTCCCGTTAACTTCCCGACGGTTTTCGATTCAGAGTTTTCCTTCTAACTGGTTGTCACCCAGTCTACTCTGCTATTTTACACATTGGCGAGAAGATCGAACTTTATACCTTTCCCAAAAGCGAACACAACAGACGAGAACTTGAACTCGGCACGCAGCCTCAACTTTCCGTGTCGATAGCCTCTAACGCCTACATCCTTCGAGATTGGTAAAAGCGAAAAAAAGTTGGAAGTGGGGGGGGGCGATCAATAGCCTTACCTTATGCGCAGTTGAAAAAAATAAAGCGAAGTCGATTGGCGATTCTATTTAGCGTGCTGTACGTATTGAGAAGCGGAGATATTCTGGTCGATCGAAGAGAATTCGGTCTTAGCAAATCAAATTTGGCCTTTATACGCTTCGGCTTATGAAATATTCGTCTCTATCAAAGCGTATATTATTACAACATCGAATAAATTAATTCAATTATTGCTCGTGTCTTCCAGAAGAAAGAAATACTTAAATCGTAAACACTCTACTTACACTGGGAGTTTAAAAAAAACAAAAACAAAAACAAAAAAAACTGATACATCGGACGTTTTATACAAATATCTATCTACCTAAGGATAAAGATTTGAGAGATAGATAGATAGATAGATATACATAGAGAGAGAGAGAAAGGTAGATAGAGAGAGAGAAAGATAGATAGAGATAGAGAGATAGATAGAGACAGAGATAGAGAGAGAGAGAGATAGAGAGAGAGAGAAAGAGAGAGGAAGAGAGAGAGAAAGAGGTATAGAGAGATAGAGATAAAAAATAGATAGATAGACAGACAGACAGAGCGAGCGACTAGATAGATAGATAGATAGATAGATAGATAGATAGATAGATTCATTTAGATAGAAACTATGGCAAGATATTGTTGATGAGAAAATATAGACTGAGTAACACTATAGTTTGAAGACAGAGCGGATAGATAGATATGAACAATAAATGTTTCTCCCACGACTGAAAGTTAAAGAATACCTAAGGATAAAGATTTGATAGATAGATAGATAGATAGATAGATAGATAGGACACTGGGATAGATAGATAGATAGATAGATATCGACAGTATCCAGATTAACGAACTAATACAGAATGATGAAGAAGACAGAAGTGTAAAGATGACGATTATATATATAACTTTCCTTGTACAAGTAAATGGATTGTCTCTTAGATCATTAATGTTACTTTCAACATCCCGACTCCAGAGTTTCGTAGACGGACTCTCCGGGAATTACTCCATCCACTCATCAGTGGTTATCAGCAATTGACAGTTTATACTTCTCCATTTTTCTTTTTTTATATGCCCTATTCAAGTTGTTTTTGTTTTATTTTCATAGTGTATATATGCGTGTGCGCCCCTGGAGTATATCGTGGTTATTTGTCCTCAGTGTTTTTTTTCCACTTTGCACTCACTCCTTAAGCTTTTCTCTCTCTTTCTTTTCTTTCAATTGATTGTAGCCATTTGCTTTCCGGTTTTTTAAACATGATGTCGTTGTTACACACACACAATATAATATAAAAGGGCTCAAACAATAATATTTCATGGTTATAATTTATTACATTGGAATCGTAATTACGATCCAATTCAGACTTACAAATTCAAAAGGCTGCTCAAACCTTTAAAAGGAGATCTGCTTAATTTAATTAGGAAGATTAAGTTCAGGAA
The DNA here is from genome assembly GCA_963932145.1 of Acanthosepion lycidas. Taxonomy (NCBI): domain Eukaryota; kingdom Metazoa; phylum Mollusca; class Cephalopoda; order Sepiida; family Sepiidae; genus Acanthosepion; species Acanthosepion lycidas. The sequence goes on along the minus strand of OZ010608.1, from coordinate 48,530,000 downwards.
TTCTTCCAACTACTTCCAATCTAAAATTATTAAAGACATTGAAAACATAAAAATCTCAAAAAAATTTTGGATGAAGGCTGATGAATCTAAAAATATCTATAAAATTAAACCTTCTGAATATGAGGTTTTGAATCTTAGACCTGAGGAATTAAATCGTGATTACGATTCCAATGTAATAAATTATAACCATGGGATATTAGCGTTTGACCATTTAATATTATATTCTTGCTCTGTCTTGTACATAGAGCTCTACCCGGATTTTAGCCTCTTGGAAATATATATATATATATATATATATATATATATATATATATATATATATATATATATTGACCACTAATATTATATCTATATGTATATATATGAACGACTTGACTAAGAAACAGGAAAGCAAATAGCTACAATTAAAAAAAAAGTGGAAAATTTAAGGAGTGCAAAATGAAAAAAAAAAAAAAAACGCCAAAAAGGTCAAATAACCGCGACATTCTCGGGTACGCACAGACGGACGTATGAGTGCACACGCATACATACATTATGAAAAAATAACAAAAACAGCTTGCAAAGAAAAGTGCATATAAAAAATATCGAGAAGTATAAGCTGTGAATTGCCGATAACCTCTGACGAGTTGATGGAGCAATTCCCGGAGGGTCAGTCTACGAAACTCTGGAGTCGGGATGCTGAAGGTAAAATCAATGAGCTAAGTGGTAAATCTTTTAATTGTACTTCCCAAATACACAATATATATATATATATATATATATATATATATATATATATATATATATATATATATATATGTATGTATTTACTTAAATATTTGTATCTTTTAAAAAGAATGTATAAACTTTGTTCATTTCATAATATATATATATACACACACACACATTATATATATATATATATATATATATATAGATAGATTGATAGATAGATACAAATATAGACAACTAGACTCGTCTCGAAAAACCCTCGAATTCTTGATTTGCAAATAATCAAATCAATCTCGAGGGAAAAAAAGGTTTTAAAAAAAGAAAGAGCTACAAACATGAAAGTCTGTCGAAAAAATCGCACAGATGCAGGTCTGAAGCCCAAAGAAAAAACCCCGATACGAGTAAACAACTAACAAAAGAGCTCAATACAACTGTAGAGCAGACCTAGATAAACCTAGTGAGCCAGACAAACCTACCCAGGTTTCACCTAAATCGGATCGTCAGGGAAAGAATGGCTAACGAGGCAAAGAGAAACGCATATTTATAGGCGACAGTTAAAATTATACCACGTGACCAAAGAACCACAAACACAAACACCTAAGTTGGTAAATATTTATTGAAGAAAAGTGGGGGGAGGGAGGGAAAACCCCGCTAACATTAAGGTGGAATGAAAATAAGCGGGAAAACGTCTAATTTAGTAGCCAAGATTTTTTTATGTCTACATACGTTAAGGATTTCAGTTTTGGAGTTTAATAGCTGGTCAGCTAATTTCTCCTCTGCACATAATTTACAATTAATGATCCAAAGTATGTGAAGTGAGTGAATGTACATACGTACGTGTGTTCGTATGTATTGTTCACGCGCTTCCTAAAAAGGTAAACGCGATCTTCTGCGAAATTTACATATCGTATAAGCGGAGGAGGCTGCGAATTGCAGAGTATCTACAGTACCAGAAAGCGTCCCCTAGTAACGGTTTCGAAAATTAGGAGGAGTTAACCCGATAGTATATTAGCAAGAAAGGTATACATTTTAATTAGTTTTTTTTTTTTTTTTTTAAGCGAGGGAACTAATTCACCAATAATCACGGGACACTAGCATCTCAAAAACACTTAAGTACTTTTATCAGAGTGAACTCCTCCATAATTGTGCAAATTGTTCACTAGGGGACGCTCTCCTTATGCTATAAATACTGGGAGATTTCTTGCCTCGTTCTCTTTTTCATTTTCAGCGAACACATCTACAATGTAATCTCTCGCAGAGATTTGCGTTTTGTCCACTTGTGGGAAACGTCATGAAACACACAGTCATACATGTACGTATGAATATTAATCAAAATACAAACTCTTTACGTTCACGCACAAATCTTAATGTCTTTTGTTGGTTAATACATATACTTGTTCATATATCTCGGTCTTGATTGTTTTCTGTACTTCTTCGGTTGGACTCAACTTGAGTCCGCCATATTCTTGTAGTGGACTTTTTAATATTCTATCAGGAGTTAGTCCTAATTTAACAACACGTAAACCCACGGTCCGCTATACTTTTACAAACTCTTGTATTCATTGAAATGTAACAACAACAACAACAATTATTTAATCCTTCTTAAATACCAACTTTCTGCCATCTATGAACATTACAACTGTTTTGTACAATAGGAAAATACTTATTAATATTTATATAAATTATTATTGTTATACACCAGTTTATGGTATTTTATTTACTCATCCATACATTACTTTACAGCGGGCTAATCCTAACAAGGCCTATAATCGAACGCCCACAAGTAACCCATTATAATACATTCCTTGTTGCTGTTAATTTTGACGCCGTGGGCACACTAGTATTATTACTTTTATTACAGTATATTGTTATAATTATTCGATTTCATTATTAGTTATTGTTTTAATCCCTTAATTTGCCGAATAAGCTCTACGATAAGAACAAATCTTCTATTGTGGGATACTAGTATCATTTGGTAAATATTAGTCAACATTATGTTACCGGTATCAACACTTTGAATCTTGAATATTCATGGCCTCCTGTAACATTTATCCTCCAAACAATATTGGCGGAGTCAATGTGAGTCCGGTTAAAAATTAAGAAACATAAAACAAACATATTAACAAAAGGAATTACATGTGTATACAATTGTACTGAAAGGGAAAAAAACATTAAAACTAGTTTTAAGTGGGTACTTGTTTGTGTGCGCATATGTAACAAGCGTGTGTGTGTATATATATATTAGGTTGGTGCAAAAATATTATTTTTGCACCAACCTTATATATATATATGGGAAGAAAAATATACGGAAAAAACAAACAAAACTCCTTGTATGCAATTATACGTTGACATTATATTAACATTAAATCAACAACTGGTTTCGGTCGGGGTTCATCCCCAACCGGATCACCAGGGGTGTGATCACTCTGTTGAAAAAGGGCAAAGGTGGTGGTGGTGGGGGGAACCTAGATGATTACAGGCCCATAACTCTGCTAAACACAGAGTTAAAGAGTATGGCCAAGATCCTGCAGGAGCGTTTGCAGTCAGTTGCCGAGTCTCTGTTGGGACCTGAGCAGACTTGTTCTGTAAGGGGCCGAACAATTCAGAGCAACCTGCATCTGATCCGCACGATCATATATATATATATATATATATATATATATATATATATATATATATATATATATATACGCGAGTTAGAGAGTTCAAAAGTCAAGAGAGGATCAAAGAAACAAACCCACTTCGTCGGCAGCATTCTTTATTGATATCGACTGCATCTAGAAGCAACAGTTAAAAAAAAAGAAAAAGAAAAGACAAACGAAAATGATTGCCTATTTATAGGCTTAAAAAGGACTCCCCCTAGCGAGCGCTTTTGGCAATGCCAAGTGGAATAACCCACACTTCTATCTGTCACTTAACTTTTATTTCAGTATAAGCTTTTATTACACTATAGTGTTATAAACGTTCTATTCTATCCTTATTTATTGCTGTTAATCTATTATTTTTTATAATTTAAATTTCATCATATGAAGTTATAGCGGTTGCTATGTTTTTCACACCCACATACACTCAAAGTCATTTTATTCGCCTGCGATTGGCTAATAAATTACTACTACCTTTGTATAGGACAATTTAGCCATCGCAGTCGTTCCTTTGAATCTTTTGGTTATGAGCATACTTACCTATTCTGTTTAGTACGTGTGTAGTGATTGGTTAATTTGTAACCAATCACATTTTTAATGTAAGATCAAGTTTTCCCGCGGTTCCGTGGGAGCCTACCTCTTTTCTTTAAATAGGACGACTTTTCACAAGTCGCCAGTAAGATCCAGTAAGAACCGTCAACACAAATCCACGATCTTGCTCAACGCACACACAGACACAGAATTTCATAACTACAAACTTACATTTTCTCTCTGTAACGTTCGCTAAGCATAATTTACCAGAACTTTGTTGAGTCAAACCAGTTTATCTACAACACATTACAAGCAATTGTATTTCTTCGTGTTATTCATTCTTCACATACAAATTTTGCTCTAACAATTATTTCGGAACATTTATCTCACAAGAGAACTTTCTTCAAACAGTTGATTACAATCAGTCAAAAGTAAACAACTTCCTTCTCTTTAATCTACATTGTGAACACAAAATTATTTCATGTTGTATTTTATTCAATATATATTTGTTGGTTAACAAATTGGAGTTGTTATTATTTCTTAAATCCCGTACGTGGAAGTATCATTAATATAAATAGTAGTAGTACCTATATATTTGGTACCCTGCTACAAAGGCATATAACGGAAAAACTTAATATATATACAGAGGGTTCTGTCATATTTGCGATTTCAGGTATCCGCTAAACGAAAGGAACAGTCTGTAAAGAACCTGGTAGAAAAGTGGATTGATGCGAACAGAGATCGATACAAATAGGTTAAAGAACAATGGATAGCAATGTAGCAACAGATTTATTGCTATTGTGGTAAGATAAAACTAATATATAGTAGGATTTTACAAGCAAGTAGTAGTAGTCCTTGCGTGGTATGTTTGAACAAGCTGAAGAAAAAAAAAAGCTACTGGCAAATTATTTTTCTTCTCTTCATTTAGAAGAAGGGGGTCTAGTTAGGGAAAAATGTAAAATTGTACTTTCTTTTCTCTGGCTTGTTCCTGCAATCAGTTTCCTTTAGTCAATTCCCCCGCAACATGTGTCTCTTACTCGATACAGCAATAACCGTCTGCCTGTCGCCTCGGTATTCCCATTTTTATCGCCTCAATGACAGACAAAATTTACATATGTGAAAAGATACTCTCGCGAGAGACGATCGGACGCTGGGATCTATCCTTTTTAAATGGGCAACTCGCAAAGCCGCCATTTTGTTTTTCTTTCAGGGCAGTTTACATGCGAGACACGTTCGAATCTGCGTTCGCCCTGTTGAGCAGCCATTATCTCCTAGCGTTGCAAAAAATGCATGCAAAACTGAGCCTTTTTGCCCTCTACTGCAGTTACTACAGAAAATAATTACAAAAGCCAAATTAATAAGCAGATGAATAAAGAAAACATTGAATAAATAAAATGTAGAATTCATGGTAGAAGTGGTTATGTTGGCCTCGTCTGCTTTTTTAAGCAAATGTAAGGAGATTTACTTGCCTTCCCAACTGAGTCAGGTTGTGACACAAAGTCATTTTTTAACGTGGGGACCCAAGTGTGATTGTGATTTTCCAAGCGTAGCTTAGATGTGGCTCAATGCCGAAAGTAGGGAGCATTCAGTGAGGATCGAACTCACTACTCAGTCGTAATTGTTCTAGCGAGACATGTTTGCTAACTATTATACCGCCTCGAGGTGCCCTTTTGTTTAAGTAAATGTAAGCTTCAATGCAAAACTCCCACACTACACTTGAAAGCCATGAATAGTATTTAGCGGAGGTACCTACATAATACGGTTGCTCTTCCCGCCCAACAAGAACGAGAGTTTCCTCAGTTCAGTCAGGTATATATTCACGGATTCGCTGTAACACAGTTGCCGCTGGATTAGTTGTTTCTACGCCATGAACGAATCCGTAGGAAACACTATAACTATGTCAGTCTTTATCTGACTATTTGACTTCGTTGTCCAGCTGCTGGTAAGGTACAATTGCTACCCACGTCAGTCTCAAAGGGATCACGTACTCCAGAAACTACACTCCGCATAACCTGCAAACGAGGTCCAGCTTCTCCATCCATCCATCCATCCATTCACCGGAGAACCGGATGCCGATCTGTCAAAATTAATTTTATGTTGAATTTGGTGTCCATCATCATCGAAATAGCTTTTATTCGTCTTGTCTGGTTTTCTGAGAACCTTAACTGTAAATTCAGACAGTCCGGCCTTTGGTATTAGCAAACGGCCGGTTTTTAACGTAGGTTTCCAAGAGGACTTCAACTCGACTGAAAAAAGCTGGTCTTATATAACTGCCAGTCCCAGACCAACGCTGATAATTGGCTATTACCTCCCAGTATCGTTCGTATGCAAATTTTGTCAGCGCTTTCTGCGCTGTCCTCTCTTAACAGCCAATTGTGGAGAGGACATAGATCTTTATGCTTACTGTAACACACGCAGCTAACTCTGGGTCTATTGTCGGGTTGACATTTTAAGGTTCGCCTAAGTAGAATCGGGGCGGTTTTCTGTCGATACCTACCCTGGTTAGGCTAGACAAGCTTTGTGTACCTAGTTAGTGTGAGTAAATGTAGTTCTCGGCCTGTTCCCGGTTACTTCTTTGAGATTCCCAACCTCCCCAGTTTGTTTCTGCACCCCCCCACCGTTTTCTTCTCGACTGGATCAGATTTTTTTTCTCTCCCACCCTTGGCCGCATTTATTTTACCCTTTCCCTCTCCCTTAGCGAGAGAGCTACTTGATTCTGTTTAAAGGCAGAATAGAGCGGCCTCTCTTTTTTTGAGGGCTGGACGGGTCCAACTAACATCAGTTATCTTTATTTTGATTGTTTTGATATAATTTTAGTTTGTTTTGGGGTTCATATCCCTCCCCTCTCATTTTATATCATCCATAGATTTTTATGTATTTAAAATTTTAAAATCATGAGATTTTTATGCCATGGGTTACGTTTTGTAGGTCCCCGTGAGATGATGCGGTATTATGGTATATGGATGATCGATTGGCGATGGATGGGTTTTTGTGGTAAATGTGCCAATTGTAACGAATGAATGGATCGTGAATCGGACTAGCAATGTATAGTATAGCGAGTGACGACCAGCCTCAATCCAATTCCCCTTTTCGGCCGTGTACCATAATTTTGTATTCTGTACAAAATAAATCCTTTTGTCGGGTTGATCCTGTTTTCCGTTACAGTGGTTCGGATAGCCGAAGGGGAGCCTGTTTAAATGAAGTAAAAGTGATCATATTTAAGAATAGGGAAGATTTTTCGGAGCTGTTGCTAAATAAGTCAATCTGTTTGAAAAATAGAATTCGAATCAGGAGTAAGAAGGAAATTCCGGAATTCAAAGTTTACCAGGTGCTGTTAGCTTGGATGTGAGGCTGGTGTAATGGATAATAGCTTGGGATTGTTAATCGGAGAGCCAAGTTCTAATTCCAGTTAGGTTCGTTATATTCAATTACGCACAAATACTTTTGAGAAATGTATGCTATCCTACCTCCCGCTATGGAATTATTAGTAAAACCTGCATCACTACATCATTATTATGTAAAAAAATCTTACAATCTAAAAATATTTTCTGGCTTTAAATAACATGCAAAAGTGTTGATAAACCGTAGAAAACGAATCAATCAATCTTTTTGGTGTTATGTCTAACTGCCTTTTTGCTTCTATTGTCTCTAGAACTTCCTCATTGCTTACATGTTCGGTCTATGATATTTTCAGCATCTTTCTGTAGAGGTACTTTTCTGTTGCTTCAAGTCGTTTCTTCATCTTTGAGTAGGTTGTCCAGCATTCACTGCTATATAGGAGAACAGGTATCATATAACAGTCCAGTACTCTTTTCTTTGTTTCTAACGAAATCTTCCCGTTTCTTAATATTCTGATTATCTTTTGGAGTGCATCCTTGGCCATACCAATGCGTCTTCAGATCTTAGTGTCGCACTTAAAACACTTCCCAGATATTCAAATTACTGTACTTGTGCGATTTTGGTATCTCTAATTTGAATCAGTAGTACGCAGTTATTAATGACGGTAGGAGGTTCATAGAACTATAATTACTTCTATAGATTTTTCACATATATGTCCATGTGTCAGTCAGAGTTAAAATATTGATACGGATATGTATGATTAAAATGATAGTTATGGTTGATTATATATATATATATATATATATATATATATATGTAAAGGAATTCTATGTGACCAACGACTAAATCGTGGAAAGAGCCAATGTCCAAAGCATCAACTCGTTGATCATGAAACACTGTCTTCGATGGTCAAAACATGTAGCAAGACTGGAATATTCAAGGTTTCCATGTGGTCTTATTTAGAGAGTCCACTTCGGGGGAAAACCTCTTCGAAGATACACGTGGTTACCCTCTTTGAAGATACAAGGACCAACTAAAAAAACAACACTGAAAGGCACTGGACTTGAGCCGAAATCGTTTGAGACACAAGCCCAAGACCATACCAACTGGCGGTATTCCATCACTGTCAGAACTTCGAAGTCACCAGAAGAGAAAATGAAGAAATCAGACGACAAGAGAGAATAAGGTTCGACAAAATCGACCTCGTCTTCCACCCACATTACTCTGCAGTCAATGCCATTGACTCTTCCATGCAAGAATTGGTCTACTTAGGCATCAACGCCGCCATCATAAAGGAAGTGATCAGAAAATAAATTTAATTATTGAATACGAGATAAAGCCGGCAATGATAATTATATAAAGGCCTTGAAATCTGATAAAACTTGTTTTCAGTAATTAGAGGCCATTTATATTGTAAGGAATACGGCGAATCTTCTTCATGTTTGGGCTGTATCCATTCATGCCTCTCCACTACTTCCTGGCTTTTTTAGCGCATAGTAAATCCGTGATGTTGCTATCTCTCTTAATCCCTGTTCTGCCAACCATTTACACAAGTTCATTAGGTAGGTTATGCGCTGCTCTCCTTTGTCTCCCTTATCTTCTATCCGCCTTGTGAGTATCAAATTTTCCAAGCCCTCTTTCCTCATTATGTGCCCTAGAAATTTGAACTCTCTCTTTAGGATGTTAAGTAAAAAAATGGTTTTGTTACTATTTTCTCTAAAACTTCATTGTTTTTCACACGTTCGTCTCCAAAGCATCCTTCTACATATCGACATTTCTGTTGCTTCAAATCTGTTCTTCATCTTTGAAGAGAGTGTCCAGCCTTCACTGCCATATATTATTATATTATTCAGTGGGGGTCACTTCAGGGGAAAAAGAACATACAACACAAAATAAAACTCAAAGCCACTGGACTTGAGCCTCAACCATTGAAAACACATGCGTAAGTTCGTACCAACTGGCGATGTACCTTCGTCATCGGAACCAAAATGTTCTAAGTCAGCAGAAGAGAAAAAGCAGAAGTCAGCCGACAAGAGAGAAAGATTCGACAAAATCAAACTTGTCCTCTACTAACGTTACAATATAGTGAAGGCCATCGACTCTTATATGAAAGAATTAGTCTACTTAGGCGTCAACGCCATCATCCGAAAGAAAGCGATCACAAAAGAAGAAATTAAATTCTTGAATACGAGATAACGACAACGACAAAATATATAGATATATCACATTGGTACATTAGTCAGAAGCTTAACAAAATAATATTTATTTTACACAACAAATATTAATTTTCTCACAAATTTTCTCCAAAAATACGATTACTAAAAGAACAGACACAACCGAATTTCGAACTGTTCGCTAATTCTTTAATTCACTTTCTTTTTTTCTTTCACTCTTTCTTTCTTTAATTCACTCTTTCTTTCTTTCTTTCTTTAATTCACTCTTTCTTTCTTTCTTTAATTCACTCTTTCTTTCTTTCTTTCTTTAATTCACTCTTTCTTTCTTTAATTCACTCCTTCTTTCTTTCTCTCTTTAATTCACTCTTTAATTCACTCTTTCTTTCTCTCTTTAATTCACTCTTTCTTTTTCTCTTTATTGCACTCTTTCTTTCTCTCTTTATTTCACTCTTTCTCTCTTTCTTTAATTCACTCTTTCTCTCTGTCTTTAATTCACTCTTTCTCTCTGTCTCTAATTCACTCTTTCTTTCTCTAATTCACTCTCTTTCTCTCTTTCACCCAAACACGTTGATAATGCCACTAAGGCGTAAGGGCGCTACTTGGAGTGAAATAAAATGAAAAAACTTTAGAAGGAACTGGAAACCCAATCCTAAACAAGAAACAAAGGATAATCCTCTTCTCCTGTTCAAAAACCCGGAGGAGGAGTATGGAATGGACGATAGACGAACTGAGGAAAAAATAAATAAATAGTAAATGACATTTGCGAATTCAGTCGTGGACATTACAAGTATAGAGCTGAAGTAAACCCAATTCTAAACAGGAAACAGGGGACACACCTCTACTCCTGTTCAAAAGAGCTGAAGTAATTGGCAATAAATGTAGCAGAGGAATCCTCCGAGTTAATGCTGAAAATAAATTATGAGGAAAAACATGGAACAGAAAATACAACAGGATATCGAGTAGAGACGTTATTCCCTTTTATGTGTGATTATGTGTTGGTAATAAATTTACAGATGTGTTTTGTTTGATGTGTGTTAAATTGTAATATGCGACACAACACATAAATGTTTTAGTATTAAAATGATTTCTTTGTCGTGTGTATTTTTTTTTTTACTGACGAATGTATCAATCTCGAATTCTTTTTTCTTTAGAGGTGTAAACTGCGTAACCAGTAATGAGATTCAGAGACTGATTTTATTTGATTTCAATGTATATCACCTTCATGATATACGGTGTGGCAAAAAGTGACTTGACCCAAACAGAATTGAGTTCAGTACCTGGTTACAGCAGAAGGAACAAAAACTTTGGAGAGTTGAGTTACTAAAAGGAATTAACTGAAATTGAGATTTCCCAAAAAAGGCATGGCATATAGAAATTGAACAATCTACTCCCGTGGACTAAATAAAGGGTTCGGTTCGAAATTCCGACGGATATCATCTGAAGAAGGTCGGAGCGTAAAACGGCCTAAACATCGTGAATATGACAAAGATGGGGACAACAGTCCAAACAATGTAAAACGTTAGAATACCTAATCTCAGAAATATAAACGGTTTGATTTGGTTTGTTTTACGGTATATCAACCTCAATGAGTTATTTAATGCTGACAAAATTTTTATTACTGGTAATATTTTGTTTTGTCAAAAATCTATTTCTGGTAATATTTTTTTTTCCTCAAAAACGTATAGCTGGTAATATTTTTTCCCTAAAACATATTGCAGGTAATATATTTTTTTCAAACATGTTTGCTGGTAATAATTTTTTTTCTTCAAAAATTTATTGCTGGTAATAATTTTTTATAAAGTATTTCTGGTATTAAAACTTATTTTTACACTTTCATAATGTTTTGACCCTAGTTTTGGGGCTAACTATTTAATCATAGCTAAAACCCTAACAGGTGCTACCACCCTGGGTCAGGGTGAACCTGGGAACACCAGCAATCAAGAGGTGATTCAACGCTCCTCAAAACCTCCTGATGTGAGGCCTTGCTGTTGGACGTAGTTTATCGTCTTACCCAGAACGCGGATGTAGTTTATCGTCATACCCAGGACAGAGATATAGACGGATATTTAGCATCTGTTGTCTCGGGAATCAACATCCTACGCTTATCTATTGACTAAGGGAAGCCTAATACTTTTTATCACACAGATTTTGGCGGTAAAAGAAGTTCTATTCTTAGCTGCGTTGAAATATCATCAGAGATCATTACAGACCACAGAGAAGTTTGAACCGGACGATAGGCGAACCTATCTTTTCCTATTAAGTTTTCTGTCTCTGTCTGGTGTTTGCGCGTTTGCGTATGTCTATGGTTTTTGCATCACTGTCATCTTATAGCCACATAGATTAAAAACAAAAGAGCTTTAGACACTCACGAGAACGGAATAAATCAACTTCCGATCATATTTCCATATAGACAAGCATATTTACTGTACGTCCATCCATCCTGAACAATACCTAACTGACAAAATCCACACACACACATACCGAAATATATCCGGTAATCTGACATTGCGTTCATATGCATTTATATCCGAATGCAGCTCATAAATAATTGCTTATATATAAGTAGATATATAATTAACACTATGTATCTATCTAAGGTGGTTCATCTCCCTTCTTCCGTTTCTGCATATATTCCTTCCGGCCAGTCTATCAATATTTATTGATGCTTTCGTACTTTCTTTGTTTATTCAGACGTGCATGCTTGTATTTCGACTCCCAACCCTGTTTATAAATTTACTTATTAGTGTTTCATGCCCGATTTGTAGAGCTTTGTTATAGCTCTTGTGAATTTCTTTAAAAGCAAAAAATCGTGGACGGCAACAACAACAACAAAAAAAAGAAGAAAAAAAAAGAGGACAACAGAAAAGAGACTTGACGTAATAAAAGGGAGATCACTTCGTGTTATAAGGAATTACATTATTTCGAATCGGCTCAGTTAAATATATAAATGGCACTAGTATTTTATCTCTCCGCCATTCAGTTGCCGTGAAGCCAAAATTACCGAATACAAAATAACATTTAAGGCTGAATGAACAAAGAGTTGAATTCGCTTAGATTTGGTATGGCGTTTAATCTATTTTTTTATTTCGTTTTGATGTTGCTTTATCTATGCGTTCGTTCGATCTTCATTTTTGATGGCTTATTCGCTTTCTGGTTTTAGTCATTTTTTTTTCTTAGATTTATTTTTTTGTTTTTCTTACATTCTTTTTTTTGTTATTTGATTTCTTCTTTAACTTTTTTTTCTGTCCTGGTAGTCTCTTTCTTTCTTTTTGCCCATTTCGATTTTCAATCTGCTGCGTCCGAAAATAATATGTGAAAAATAAAATGAAGAAGGAATGAATGATATATATATATATATATATATATATATATATAATTTATTTCTCCTTCATTTTCACATAGTATTTCCGACATTTCGTTGATTCATTCATATATTCCTTCACTGGCCTTCCTTTAAAATTTCTATATTTTTCCTATATATATATATATATATATATATATATATATATATGTAAGCAAATATAAATGGATATAAATCCGACAGAATGGAGAAAAATATTTGGAAAAAACAAACAAAAATCCTTAAATGCAATTATGTTGTTTTAATATGAATGAAATGTCAACGTCTGACGTTTCGGTTTAATAAACCTTCTTCAGGACAATATTCATTAAAATACAATTAACATAATCAGTTCAACAGGACAAAGACGATGGACATAAAAACAAGACTGGTATTTATTTGAACAAAAAGTACAAATTGTGGCGCAAGGCCAATAAAGGGGAGGGGTAGAGGCTGGTCAACACTAACTATCTTATACCTAGCTAATCAGATTCGCGACCCATTCGTACATTACATTTTACACATTCACCAAAAGAACTCGTCCATCACCAAACAATCCTTCAACCACCATAATACCACGTGCTCTCAAGGGAGACCTACCAAAATCGCGCCCCATACCATAAAAATTCTAATGATGATATATATATATATATATACAATTCTAATAATGATAAAATGAGAGGGGAGGGAAATGAACCCAATAATAAACTTAAAATAAACACAAATACAAACTAAACATAATTGATGTTAGTAGGGACCGTCCAACCCATAAAACAGAGAGGACGCTGTATTCTGCCCAGGGGACAAAATCAAGAGACGCTCTCGCTAAGGGAGTGGGAAAAGGTATAAAATATTAGGCTGGAATGGGAAAATATAAAACTGACCCAGTCGAGATGAAAATGGGGCGGGGGTCAAAACAAACTGGGGAGGATGGGAATCTCGACTTGGATCATAACCAAAGAACGGCCGGGATGCAGGCCAGGAACAACACTTACTCACATTAACTAGGTACACTGAAGCTTGTCTAACCTAACCAAGGGGAGGGTTCCACAGGAAGCCACCCCGATGTGCAATAGGTTGACCTAGAAGAGAAAATCAAGGCTAGCCCCGTTCACACGAAGCAAGCTCGCTTCTTTTACCCACCTTTCGCTAAAGACTGTCGAATGCAATCGTTTTCTATCCGATCTAATCTTCATCTTGAGCTGATGCTCAAAGAATCGAATCAGATCCGAATGAGAAAGACGATTGCCTCGCAAGACTTCCTCCTTTCGCGTCGTCCAAATCACCATTCGAGCCGTGGCCATCAGCGTCAGAAACACCATCCGTTTCATCCCGGAATACGGGGGCGACACATTGTCACACGCGTATGCGCGATCAATGGACACAAGCTGTTCGGGAGCGAGACGAGCCGTCAGCTCGCCGACATGGTCCCAATGGTAGAAGGCGTGCGCAGCCGTTTCTTCTAAGCCAAGGCCACACCGTTCACAGTCTGACAAATCCGCCAAGCCCCATATGAAAGCCTTGTCGTTGAGAGGCAGCCGATTCCGAGCCAATCGCCAGCTAAGCGAAAACTCAGGGTTACTGAGGTAATCCGCCGCTGGCGCCCAAGACCAGTAGGAGCAATACTCCTCCTCCGACAAGCCGAGCGTATCTCGTAGGAGATCCTTCGCGGGCCTCTCCACTAATTCACGATAGAAGACCTTCCTAGGCCGAGAAAGGTCACTGGACCGGGGAACGGCCCTCAAGGCCGACCGACACTCGCGAAGGAAAACCGATTGATCCCGGGGTTTACGACCGCGCTCAACCCGCGAGATGGGGGGACTGATGGTAAGGCCAGGGAACGCGTCCCTAACAATCCCTTCCAGAATCGGATCTCCTCCAGTCAATGCACGGCGTAGGAAAGCCAACCTAGAGGCACGGATGTGACTCGGCAGGTGCGGCATTCCCCATGACAAGACTTATCCAAAACAGATAACTGAAAATTTTAAATGATCACCTTTCCGTTTAAGCGTGGTCACGTTGTCGTCAAATGGGCGACGCTTTCAAAACGTATTCCTAAAATTTAAGTATTTTGAATGAAAACGAAAAAATGAAAAGAATTCTATTATGATGGAAAATTGTATGTACGCTTTTCGATCATTAATCTCGCTAAAAAAAGGGGAAATACTAAAGAAACCAGGTCTAGTATTCACCGTGCGTGAGATGGATATTATACCTGCTTCATAAATCCTCCTAAGATTTTTATTATGAAAATATTTTAAAATCTTCACGGAATCAAAATCGAAATTATGATCTGCTTTAGTTATGTGAACAACTAAAGCATTGTTCAAATTTCCGAGGCGAATATCTCGTTTATGTTCGAAAACACGAGATTTTACGGACCTACATGTTTCACCCACATATTTTAGGTCACAGTTTTTGCATGAGATTTGGTAGATGCAAGCATCGGATGTAATATGTTGTTTGCTGGTGCTATTTAATAAATTACGGATAGTTCTAGTAGGTAATATTGTAGTTTTAATTTTTAACGCATTTAAATTATTGGAAATACGTTTGGTCAAATGGTTATTTGGAAGAAAGATGCGATCAAAAGAATTTTTATCAGAGGCAGCTGAAAGTGTACCTTTCATTGCTGTAGTTGTAGTGGCCTTCGAGGGATCATTTTGCGCTGATGAGTAAATTTTCAACGCTTTATTTTTAGCTCTCTGTAATAATTGTCTCGGATACGAAAGATTTGAAAAGGTATCCTCAATATATGTGAATTCATCATCTAAATATTTTGCTGAACAGATGCGAAGAGCCCTTAAATAGAATCCAATAATAATACCCCTCTTAGTGTTAGTATCATGGTGAGAGTAAAAATATAAATAGTCATTTTTACATGTAGGTTTACGATATACTTTAAATTCTAAATTTATTTTTATTTTTAATGAGTAGTATGTCTAAAAAAGGTAAAGAATTATTAGACTCAAGTTCATAGGTAAATTCTATAGTAGGTTCTATTTTATTTAATCTATCAGTAATCTTGTTTAAATCATGTTTATGTGGGTAGATAAATAAAATGTCATCGATGTATCGGAAGTAATGTGTATCAGGTGGAATGACATCTTTAAAAGGTCCAGATTCAAGAAATTCTAGAAATATGCATGCTAGGAATCCAGAGAGAGGACTCCCCATCGGTAAACCAAATTTTTGTTTTTTCCAAATATTTTTCTCCATATATATATATATATATATGTAAGCAAATATGTGGATATAGATCTGACAGTACGAAGAAAAATATGGAAAAACAAAAATTCGAATATGCAAGTATGCCGTTTTAATGTTGTTTCAATGTCGACGTCAGACGTTTCGGTCTAGTAGACCTTCTTCAGGACATAGTTATTAAAACCTAATTAAAATTAGACGATATTCAAGTCAACATGAAAAGAAGATAGACATAAGACTGGTATTTATTTGAACAAAAAGTACAAATTGTGGCACAAGGCCAATAAAGGGGAGGGGTAGAGACTGGTCAACACTAACTATCTTATACCTAGCTAATCAGATTCGCGACCCATTCGTACATTACATTTTACACATTCACCAAAAGAACTCGTCCATCACCAAACAATCCTTCAACCACCATAATACCACGTGCTCTCAAGGGAGACCTACCAAAATCGCGCCCCATACCATGAAAATTCTAATGATGATATATATATATACAATTCTAATAATGATAAAATGAGAGGGGAGGGAAATGAACCCAATAATAAACTTAAAATAAACACAAATACAAACTAAACATAATTGATGTTAGTAGGGACCGTCCAACCCATAAAACAGAGAGGCCGCTGTATTCTGCCCAGGGGACAAAATCAAGAGACCCTCTCGCTAAGGGAGTGGGAAAAAGTATAAAATATTAGGCTGGAATGGGAAAATATAAAACTGACCCAGTCGAGATGATAATGGGGCGGGGGTCAAAACAAACTGGGGAGGATGGGAATCTCGACTTGGATCATAACCAAAGAACGGCCGGGATGCAGGCCAGGAACAACACTTACTCACATTAACTAGGTACACTGAAGCTTGTCTAACCTAACCAAGGGGAGGGTTCCACAGGAAGCCACCCCGATGTGCAATAGGTTGACCTAGAAGAGAAAATCAAGGCTAGCCCCGTTCACACGAAGCAAGCTCGCTTCTTTTACCCACCTTTCGCTAAAGACTGTCGAATGCAATCGTTTTCTATCCGATCTAATCTTCATCTTGAGCTGATGCTCAAAGAATCGAATCAGATCCGAATGAGAAAGACGATTGCCTCGCAAGACTTCCTCCTTTCGCGTCGTCCAAATCACCATTCGAGCCGTGGCCATCAGCGTCAGAAACACCATCCGTTTCATCCCGGAATACGGGGGCGACACATTGTCACACGCGTATGCGCGATCAATGGACACAAGCTGTTCGGGAGCGAGACGAGCCGTCAGCTCGCCGACATGGTCCCATAAGGGGCGGACCTGGGGGCAATGGTAGAAGGCGTGCGCAGCCGTTTCCTCTAAGCCAAGGCCACACCGTTCACAGTCTGGCAAATCCGCCAAGCCCCATATAAAAGCCTTGTCGTTGAGAGGCAGCCGATTCCGAGCCAATAGCCAGCTAAGCGAAAACTCAGGGTTACTGAGGTAATCCGCCGCTGGCGCCCAAGACCAGTAGGAGCAGTACTCCTCCTCCGACAAGCCGAGCGTATCTCGTAGGAGATCCCTCGCGGGCCTCTCCACTAATTCACGATAGAAGACCTTCCTAGGCCGAGAAAGGTCACTGGACCGGGGAACGGCCCTCAAGGCCGACCGACACTCGCGAAGGAAAACCGATTGATCCCGGGGTTTACGACCGCGCTCAACCCGCGAGATGGGGGGACTGATGGTGAGGCCAGGGAACGCGTCCCTAACAATCCCCTCCAGAATCGGATCTCTTCCAGTCAATGCACGGCGTAGGAAAGCCAACCTAGAGGCACGGATGTGACTCGGCAGGTGCGGCATTCCCAGCCCCCCATGACACGGACGTTTAGTGCAGACTCGTCTGTCGACCCGATTCCCGCGTCCCCTCCATAAAATGGAGGATAGCGATTGCTCGAGCGCCTTCTTGTGAGTCTTACAGAGAGGAAGTACGGACAATCGATAAAGAATCAGGCGGAAAATGTATGTAGCACACACCTCCGCCCTGCCCTTCACGGACAACCTCCGTCGATTCCAAGTCTGACCGGCGGAATCGACCTTTGCTCGTACTTCAGACCAATTCTTCTCCAGCTGGAGGTCAGGCCCAAACCACACTCCAAGAATGCGGACAGGACCGTCTGTCCAACCGAAGCGGCCCGGAAGAGCGACCCCCTTCCAGGCACCTAACCGCAAGCCGGACGACTTGTCGCGGTTTATTTTGGCCCCAGTCACCTTCTCGTACCGATCAAGCGCCTTCTGTACCACCTCAATGTCGTTGCGGGACGACACGAAAGCAGATACGTCATCGGCGTACGCGGAAACCCTGGCTCGAGACCCTCCAGGAACGGCAATTCCACGTAGGGCCGGACTGCCGGTCTCGTCCTTCAGCCGGCGAAGGAGAGGCTCCAACGCCAAAGCATAAAGGAGAGGCGACAGCGGACAACCCTGACGAACCGACCTAGACAGCACGAACGCGTCCGACAGCCTTCCGTTCACCTGTACCACCGCACTGGGGGAGCGATACAGGAGGCTAATCCAGCGGCAGAAGTTGGGTGCGAATCCAGCGGCCTGCAGGACAGCTGCAAGGTAGCGATGGTCGACCCTATCAAATGCCTTGGACTGATCCAAATTGATCAGCGCGGCTTCTTCGTCGTCTTTTACACCCTCTATGATCGTGCGGATCAGATGCAGGTTGCTCTGAATTGTTCGGCCCCTCACAGAACAAGTCTGCTCAGGTCCCAACAGAGACTCGGCAACTGACTGCAAACGCTCCTGCAGGATCTTGGCCATAATCTTTAACTCTGTGTTTAGCAGAGTTATGGGCCTGTAATCATCTAGGTTCCCCCCACCACCTTTGCCCTTTTTCAACAGAGTGATCACACCCCTGGTGATCCGGTTGGGGATGGACCCCGACCGAAACCAGTTGTTGAACACTGCAGTCAAAATTGGAACAAAGATGTGCGACAGCCTCAAGTACAATTCATAGAGCAAACCATCCAGACCGGGCGACTTGCCTCTGCCGACCTTCTTCAAAACCGCGTAGACATCGCCCTCCGTAATCTCTCCCTCGCAGCTAGCCGCTTCAGTCGGCGAAAGCCGAGGAAAGTCAGCCAAATAGCTACGAAACTCCTCCTCACGGAGACCAGGCTCCTTGGTAAACCGGTTCTCGAAATGGCGCCGAAACGCTCCGCACATGTCGTCAGTGGCCCGAAGAGTACGCTCCTCCGGGGATTTGACTTCACGAATGTAACGATCGCCACCTCGACGGACCTCTTCCCTGCGCAGATCTGCGCCCAAGTTCACGGCTTCGGAAGACATCTTGCTTAACTTATGTCTAATTACCTGACCCATGTACCGCTCGCTATTCGATCGATCCAGGGCCTCCTTAGCTAAGGCTATCTCTAGGGGATCCCCCCCAGCCACCGCGCGTCTTCACCTTTTCAGCTCTATCTAGAGCGAGCCGTTTGCTGAAATCAGTGGTGAAGGACCTAATCCTACATTTAAGGCGTTCCCACCACCTATTCCCGATAACCGCCCCCACTAGCTCCCGCTGCACTAGTCTAGTTAGCTACTCCTGGAAGCCCCGCCTGTCCAGTAAAGACAGATTGAACTTCCAGTATCCAGCCATTCTAGGCCTATTGTCTAACGCCACTCGGGCACAAACGAGTTTGTGATCCGAATAGCCTACCCAGTGGAACGTAGGGCAATCTAGTAGTTCTATGTCGGCTCTTCTCACTAACATTCTGTCAAGGTAGCTAACCACCTTGTCAAAAGGCCAATTAAGAGCCCACGTCCACATTTTTCCCTTGGGATGATCGACCCGGTATCTATCGACGAGACCATAATCGTCGATCAGATCGACCAAGCTGCGATCGCCCCCTCTCCCGCTAGCACCCCGCCCCCTGTCTAACTTGGGGTCCAGGATGGCATTCCAGTCCCCCATTAAAACTAGGCGCGTTGAATCCACCAGGAACGGCCCCAACCGCCGAAAGAACGAGACCCGCTCCCTCTGGTCATTGGGCGCATAAACCGCAATTGCTGTTTAATTAAAATACTAAAAATGTCCTCAAATAGCACTGGCACCCTGTATATATATATATATATATATATATATATATATATATATATATATTCATGAATCATTCATACAAAAAACAAATATAGAGGTTAATGATTTAAATGGCAAGAATGAATTTTTGTATGAATAATTCATGAATTTATAAATCATAATTGCACTTTTTAATTGAAATATATATATATATATATATATATATATATATATATATATATAGGGCCAGTGCAAGGGTCCCGTGGCCACTCACCGAAGCTACTACACCTCAAATAGTATTTATATAAAATAAAAATATTACTGTAACCTAATTACGTACCACGAATCATATGTAATACAGGCAAACAATTCAACTAGAAAAATTGAAAATAAATACAATGTATCTAAATATAAATCAAAGACAGGTCATAATCGATCATTGTATCTTAAATAAATCAATAATGTTTTGCATCAATTCTTAACATCAACCCGAGATGTTTCCTGTTAAAAAGATAAGAAATTTTCACACATTTAACATTATGGATAAAAATAGTAAAAGTTATATTGTGTTTTTTCGAGACTTACCATGAGAAAAACAAATTCATGGATTTGGACCATGAAAAAAATCAACCCAGAACGAGGTGAAAGGCCGAGAAAAGTTTTCATCTTTTAATTGGCAGTGGTATCTAAGTTGTAACATATAAATGTAGTAAGAAAAAAAAAGCAAATGTTCATAAGATAGCGAGGGTCACAAAGCACTGCCCGACCCGCCTCAATTAGACTTGCTGCCCCAACCGGTCGGAGGTAGTACGCCCCGGTCATATATATATCATATACGTTCATTTATACTTTCATCCAGCCTACCTTTCCATTTATTAACGTCTTTGTTGCCTAATCTGTAAAGTGTTTTTTATACAATCCCCCAAGATTTTAGTGAGTCATCCATCCATCCATCACATTTTTCGAACATTGTAGTTGTGATGTAAGCATCATCTTGGGAGTCTGTTTCACAAAACAACAGCTTCTGAGAGGAAACTAAGTGGAAATTGGTGCTTATCAAAGGAACACGAAAGAAGTGGCGGGATGGCTTGCCACCATGAACATGGCACGGCGGCTTCGACCTCTGAATTTCTGTGTTGATGGAACTGAGAAATGTAACTCGTCCGAACATCTGGCATAGTAATGGAGATAGAGGTTTTCAGTGTTTCGTCTGTGGGATAAGCGTTAGAAAAGGAATTCTGTCGAGGATTTGGCAAGCACCATCCCAGATATATTTCTTCATCTGATCTGACTCTTAGAACATGGTAGCACGAGTCGGGGATTTTCTGGAGGCATAATTCTCTTTTTATCTATTTTTTTGTATTCCTTTCTGTTCTTTCTCTTCATTTGTTTTTCATTTTTCACATGGCCTTTTCTCTTCCCTTTTCATGATTTTTGTTGTTTCCGCTTTCTTTTCAGTTATTTTTCTTCGTTTGTTCTTTCTTTCTGTGCCAGGGATGGAACTCATACCCACTAGGTGGCAGCAACACTTGATTAACAAATATATATATATATATATATATATATATATATCCATTACGACATCGTCCCAAAGTGATACATGTTTTCGAATCTTTCAAATCTACTCTCAGATGGTTTCGACATTTGGTCGACACAGAAGGTTCTTAATTCTTTTGATAATTTTTTTTTTAGATGAGTAATTGTCAGTCTTCTTAGTTTTGTCCTTGTGATAAGCCAAACACAATAAGCAGCAATTACAAGATATATCAGTGAAAATACTAGGCTTCTGAAAATGGCCAAGGGATAGCTGGTCGAAACGTTGTATCTAAAGGAACATCAGTAAATGTCAAAAGAGGAGATCATTAGTTCGAATAAATGTAATAAGCATATCAATGTTAAACTTGTAGGAACGTTCATCGTAACGACACGGGGCACTGAATGAATTCAGTATTAAAGTGGATTTGATCTCAAGAAATTTAGCGACAATGATATTATCATAGTATCGTAATTCGTTACGAAAGTGATGTCTACATTGTTGGCTTATCACCAAACTCCAAACACTGGAGGGGATAAAAGTTATATACTTCGCATAATTTGTGTTCTTTCCACTATCAGAGACCAGTGTGTGGGCTGCGTAAGTGCTATCGTCGCAGAATGTGGACTCGCCAAAAACCAAGTTCAAAACCGGCCTAGTCTGACTAGTACTGTTGAGAAAGGCATGAACCCATTTCATTTTTGTCCGTGATTAATGTATTAGTAATTAATGGTATGTTTACGATACTTGTTCTACGCGGAATTTGAATCTGCGCAGAAAGAAAATAATCGAGAATGTTGGTAAGTGCGTGTCGAGTAACTGAGACTTATCTGTAATTTAAATATAAAAAAAAAGAATGAAAACCTGAGAATTACCGTCTGAGACGAAACCCAGCTCGTATTTCAGGACCAATTCTATTTTTCTCACCTTTTTCAAGTACAAACAAAAGGCTCTGCCCTCCCTCCTAACCCACGACTAAATAATTTATATATTCAAACGCTACAGGGTTCTTTAACATGGATTCTCGTATTCTCTGCATATGCTCAGAGCAATTCAACCAATTAGAAAAAAAACAGATCGGCTTTCAATTTTGAAACTGTGTTTTGATGTCAAGGATTAGGAGTTCGTTTATTTTCCTTCATGTCAAAAGAGTTAAAGAAAATACGAACGCACGTGAGCATACAAAAAAAAAATCATTAAAAGTCGTTTGCATTTTCTAAGCCATAGTGGGAGCCAAACAATATTAATTAAGTATATATATATATATATATATATATATATATATATATATATATATTTGAGAGTAAGACAGGAACTGGTAGAAACAGACAGACGGATATAGAACAGGTACATAGAAAAAGGGTCGACACGGGCAGACAACCAGATGCGAAAAAGGTCGAGACCGGCAGACAATCGGATGGGAAAAAGGGCCGAGACGGGTAGACAATCGGATGGGAAAAAGGGTCGAGACGGGAAGAAAATCAGCTGGGAAAAAGGGCCGAGACGGGAAGACAATCAGATGGGAAAAAGGGCCAAGACAAGAAGACAATCAGTTGGGAAAAAGGGCCTAGACGGTAAGACAATCAGTTGGGAAAAAGGGCCGAGACGGGAAGACAATCGGATGGGAAAAGGGCCGAGACGGGAAGACAATCAGATGCGAAAAAGGATCGAGACGAGAAGACAATCAGATGGGAAAAAGGGCCGAGACGTGAAGACAATCAGATGGGAAAAAGGGTCGAGACGCGAAGACAATCAGATGGGAAAAAGGGTCTAGACGGGAAGACAATCAGATGCGAAAAGGGTCGAGACGAAATGACAATCAAATGTGAAAAAGGGTCGAGACGGGAAGACAATCGGATGGAAAAAGGGTCGAGACGGGAAGACAATCAGATGGGAAAAGGGCCGAGACGGGAAGACAGTCAGATTCGAAAAGGGTCGAGACGGGAAGACAATCAGATGCGAAAAGGGCCGAGACGGTAAGACAATCAGATGGGAAAAAGGGTCGAGACGGGAAGAAAATCAGATGCGAAAAAGGGTCGAGACGGGAAGACAATCAGATGGGAAAAATGCTCGAGACGGGAAGACAACCAGATGCTAAAAAGGCTCGAGACGGGAAGACAATCGGATGGGGAAAAGGGCCGAGACGGGAAGACAGTCAGATGGGAAAAAGGGCCGAGACAAGAAGACAATCGGATGGGAAAAAGGGCTGAGACGGAAAGACAGTCAGATGGGAAAAAAGGCCGAGACGGGAAGACAATCAGATGGGAAAAGGGCCGAGACGGGAAGACAATCAGATGCGAAAAAGGATCGAGACGAGAAGACAATCAGATGCGAAAAGGGCCGAGACGGTAAGACAATCAGATGGGAAAACGATCGTGACGGGAAGAAAATCAAAGGCTCGAGACGGGAAGACAATCAGATGGGAAAAAGGGTCGAGACGGGAAGACAATCAGATGGGAAAAAGGGTCGAGACGGGAAGACAATCTGATGGGAAAAAGGCTCGAGACGGGAAGACAATCAGATAGGAAAAAGGGTCGAGACGGGAAGACAATCAGATGCGAAAAGAGTCGAGACGGGTAGACAATCAGATGGGAAAAAGTGTCGAGACGGATAGACAATCAGAATCAAAAGGGGTCGAGACGGGCAGACAATCAGATGCGGAAAGTGTCGAGATGGGCAGTCTGATATCAAAAGTGTCGAGACATGCAGACAATTAAACATGAAAGGATCGAGACAGGCAGAGAATCCGATATGAAAAAAGGTCATGGTTTGGTTTGTTTTGGTTTACAGCATATCAACCTCAATGACTTATTTAATGCAGATAAGATTGTAGGATAGATCCGTATGAATAGAATATGTATTCTTTGTAATCTGAGACTTATTTTTTGAAAACAGGGTTTTTGTCGAGAGTCAAATGTATTACCAGTAGTATTTTTTTTTCAAACATACATTTCTGATATTTATACCATAAAAATTTATTTTTATACTTTAATAGTGTTTTTGACCCCATTTTGCGGATTAACTATTTGCTCCAAGCTGAGACTCTACCAGGCGCTAACACCCCGGGCCACAGTGGACCTGGGAACAACAGCAATTAAGAGGTGTTTCCACTACCCTGAAGACTTCCCGATCAGAGCCTTTGGTGCTGGGTATATTTTATCGTCATACCCAGGACGTGAAAAAGGCATCGTGACGGGCAGACAATCAGATATGAAAAGGGTGGAAACAGACAAACTGAAATTAAGTGGTATATAAATGAATAAGTATAGGTTGAGATAGATATATTGACTGGTAGATGGAGAGGTTTCTATATAGGGATCGTAATGAAAACAGATTTCGGCATAAACAAAGACAAGAGCAATCAAGATTTTAAAAGATGAGTGTATCTACTTGTCAGTCAGTGAGACGAGAAGATTTAATCTATTATGTAAGGTATTTCAGGAGAAGCTTTCGAGAATCTTTCGCAAATGAAAATTGTTTATTAAAATACTTCAGAACATTATCTGTCTATATCTTTGAGATGAGGTATTATTCGGACTGTTATCCTCATCTTCATTGCCAACACCGAACAACATTTCGGCAGGGTTAGAGTTTCGAGTTCAATACTAGGCTACAGCAATGGTGAAAAAAACAAAAAACAAAAACAAAAACAAACAAACTTGGCGAGTTGAGTTAAATGGAAATAACTGAGACATTCGGAAGAGGCATGGCACGTGGAACTAGAAGAATATACCCCGGTGGACAAAAAAAAAAAAAAAAAAAGGATTCGGTCCGAAATTCCAATCACCTGAAGAAAGCTGGTGCGTGCTAAGGCAAGAATGTTGTGAATATGGCGATGAAGATGAGGATAACAGTCCGAATAATATAAATAATGTAAATAGAAATCCCCATGTCTTTTGTTCTTGGTTTAGATTTTTTTTTTTTTGTTGCAAAATTGTTTCCCCGCTCCCATTTGTGTTCGATTTGGCACCAGACAATTTCTCCTTATTCTAAAATTCACAAGAAAAATTTAATCACCAAATTCAGAATTCGGCTGATTTTGAAAAAAAAAAAAAAATATAAATAAAAAAAAAAAAAAGAAAAGAAGTAAGATTCATTCGATTATTGCATTTAAAGGGATAATTTTATATTTCTTTCATTTTTTAGTCTTTGATTAAAAGATTAATAAAGTCATTATATTTTCCTCCGAGCAACGAAAGATTATTAATAAAACAAAAACGATTTTATATGGAGCTACAGTCATATACGGTTTATCTGGGCAGGAACTGCCTAATCTTCTCTTTCCAGTCTTGACAGAGATCGAAAGAGTTTACATGGCCTTGTAGGCGATGAACCATTTTCCAATCTACAACATCTTACCCACAGACAACGTCGCAAGCCTTTCGCTCTTTCCACTACATTCCTTAGTTCCATCGGTTCAGGACTTTACAGCTAAGATCGCCCATTCGGTATACAAAGGGGGAAAACCATTGTCATTCCATGCGTATTTCATTGGTAAGGAGGAAGATCATTTCAGACAGTTTTCTTCCCAAGAGTGGCCACTTCCCCTGAACACTACAATGTTAGCCACTTCAGGTCTAGAGTCAGTCTTACGTATCCTCGTAATCTACCCGCCTTGTCCCTCTGCTACGCACATACAACAACCTCATATAGTAACCCCGACCTTAAGTGACTCTTGCATCTGGTAATGCGAGAACATTTGGTAAAGAAAAAACATAATTATCTATCTAAATTATGCAAACAGTGAAAAATTATCGTCCCGACTAAGTCAGGATTCATGCCAAATCTGGTGGTTGGTTATTTGCCCAGATTTTCAGCAGTAGGTCGTGCCGATAATGATTCGGATATATATATATATATATATATATATATATATATATATATATATATATATATATAGTAAGGTAATGAAGGGTTTGGTAACCCGTGTGAATAATTCCAAAGAGGATATGAGAGGTCAACGTAAAACGAGAGTAAATATTAATTCAATAATTGAGAAAGACAATCTTAAGTTTTCATGACTATCCCTTAAAAATTGTATGAAAAATAAAAGAAACCTAATTCTTTTGTAATCAGAGATATGACCTGATCAACCAGGAAAATATATTTTCTGGGGAAATAAATTATAGTCATGGAAACTTAAGGTAGTCTATTTCTTAATTATTCAATTAATATATATATATATATATATATATATATATATATATATATATATATATATATATATATATATATATCGCACACTGAGTGATGGTGTTAAAATAGTGCTCGATGTAAAATTTTTTCCTCGCCGGTTGAACGAAGTTTCAACCACAGCGCAACCTGCAGCACTTTTCGTTGTCTGTTATTTATATATATATATATATATATATATATATATATTTAAGACATTTTCATGTTTAACATTCTTTTTATAGATACAAATATTTAAGT
>OZ010608.1:48493057-48498057 GCA_963932145.1 Acanthosepion lycidas | reverse complement strand
CTGAAATTACTAATCAGTTATTCAAATCTATACTAGATCTATCTTCGAATGCCCTAGATTTAGCGGCCCAGTGAAGTACGCCGTTGCTCTTTGGACCTGTCCTCTGCGATGTCTCTTCCTCGGCTAATGGTATGCTTCTTGTGCCGTAATGTAACGGGCCGGTTTCCATTCTCAAAATCTAGACATTATCAAGTATTATAAAAATTATACAAATCCCGAAATTACAAATCTTTTGTGTGTGTGTGGGGGGAAGTGACCGGAGCAAAACATCGTCTGCGTTCGGAATCTTGGTAAAAACGCCACAAAAATCACTATGACAAAAGATGCCTCTCAAACATCACAGTATATAAAACAAAACAAAATTAAATTAAAAACCTCCGTGGCAATTGTAAGTATGGACGATATCTTAAAACACTCAGTCCTCCCCAAAACAGTATCATATTTAACGAAACATGCATAAAAGAAGGATTGCTAACTAAATATACAACCAATCTTCTACTTGTGTGTGTGTGTGTGTCTCTCTCTCATATATATATGTGTGTGTGTATGTACGCGAAGACACAAATGTCTATATAGTTATTAATAAATGATCAGCATTGCGTTGACATATTGCAAATTTACGCCAGTAACAATCCTCTCTTCGACATAAATGTTTCTTCCTGATTACCCTTCTTGAGCGGATCTTCACATGGCATATGAATTAGCAAGCAGCAAATGTGGTAATACTCAAACAAAGGTGCGATAAACATTTACCAATCATAATCCTATTTGAAACTCAAATAGGAATTATTGACAAGCAACAAATATACCATGTTTCTCATAGAGTAAAAAGACAAAGTTTTGA
The DNA here is from genome assembly GCA_963932145.1 of Acanthosepion lycidas. Lineage (NCBI taxonomy): Eukaryota > Metazoa > Mollusca > Cephalopoda > Sepiida > Sepiidae > Acanthosepion > Acanthosepion lycidas. The sequence goes on along the minus strand of OZ010608.1, from coordinate 48,497,213 downwards.
CGTAAAATATACTGTTTTTGTTTATCTCCTTCAAATTAAAAAGTACAATCTTTATTCAAGATACTTTTTTTACTTGCATTTTCGTTTTTTGTACGAGAATAATTTCTCTTTATATATTTCATAAAGAAACTGTGGCATTATTCAAGTTTGTTTTTAATATTTTATAAGTATAATGTAGGTACATCTACTGATTTGCTAAAAAATTAATATACCATGATGAAAAAAATGCCCCAAACTTAATAAAATCTAAATTTTATCGTCACAATCTTCATGTTACTATTAAGAGGAAAGACCAAAGAATCTTTTTATCTTTTTTAGAACTTTCAAAATTTTCGTTAAAATTCTTTTTTTTTCCGCCAGCGAGTGGGGTGGGGGGTAAAATTAAAAAGTACCATCTTTATTCAAGATGGTTTTTCCTTGGTTAAACGTATGTGATACAACAGACACATGAAGAAGGGCACTAAGATCAAAGTATCGTCCCCGTCACTCGCTTGCAATGGATTCGACTGGGATTCGAAATTGGCTCTCCGATTTCTCATAGTCTTTTTTGTGGTGGAAAATACATGAAAAAAAAAAAAAAAAATCAAATAATTTTCTTATTTTACTGAAACTTTCAAGACGTATTTACAGATGAATAAAATTATTTTTGAAATGTTTCTTTTTTAGAAAATCTTGGTAAAAAATTATTTTACATTATTTTTTACACTTATTTCATTTTATGAAATTTCGAGAAATTAAATTTTGTCCTGCTTAATGGATTAAGAGCTTTGGTTGAAGTAAAAAGTGACTTGACCCAAAGGATTGTGAGTTCAATACCTTGCCACATCAGAGGTGAACAAAAAACTTGGAGAGTTGAGTTACTAAAAAGGAAATAACTGAAACTAGGATCTCCAGAAAAGGCATGGCACGTGGAACTAGAGACAATCTACCCTCGTGGACTAAAGAAAACGAAAATGGGAAGACCGAAACGTCCTGAATATGTCAATAAAGTTGAGGACATTATAAATAGTGACATCTCAGAAATATAGACAGATGTAGAAAATTACTGTCTATTAGTGGAGAGAATTAGTGTTTGTTTATCTGCAAGCTAAAAATAATTTAAGAATTTTAAAAAGATTGAGGCGTTTTCCCAAGCTTAAAAGAATTCTATTTCTACTCTGTCATCAGTAGAGTCCACATCAGAGAAATGAGCCAATTGTCAAGTGTCTCGTTGATTTTCATGAAAATATGTTAAAAAATATTTACACTATTTACATTGTTCGGACTGTGGTCCTCATCTTTATTGTCATATTGTTCCAAAGAGCATATCGCCGAAGGGTGAACAAAAATGTGAAGGGTTGAGTTACTAAAGCAGAATAACAGAAAACTGAGATATCCAGAAAAGGCGTGACACGTGGAACGAGAATAAATAGACTAAATAAAGAGTTCGGTTGGAAATTCCAATGTATATCACCTGAAGAAGGCCGGAGTGTACAACGACCGAAATGTAAATATAACAAAAAGTCTGAACAATGTAAATAGTATAAACAGTTAGAATACATCATCTCAGAAATATAGACAGATGTTAAAAAAACTTGTAACATTCGGTTGAATATTTCAGCCTTTTCAAAATAAGTAAATTCAAAGCGAAGAATATTATATATATATATATATATATATATATATATATATATATATATATATATAAAGTCAGAAAAAGATAGAAATATACAATTATATGACTCGCTGTAGGGACACATGTATATGTATCCTTGAAGCATTATATTAGGTTGGTGCAAAAATAATGACGTAATAATGTCGTTTTTGGACGTTAAAAAATATGTCAAAAAACGCCATTATCACGTCATTATTTTTGCACCAACCTAATACATCAAAAAGTTGAAACCCAACCTAAACAAAATCAATTATGGCATCTCTACAAATATTCTTAAACGTCTATAATTGGTAACAGAAGCTATTTGTTTATAACAACGGCTTTCCATATTTCACACTTCTACAATTCACACTCGTGTGGTCATGTTTGACGTCATGAGATGCGGTGCGATTTTCGCTTCTAGCGTCTTATATGCGCGTGTTTATCGTTGTTTAGAAATCATCTATGTAAACATTGACAGACTATCATCACTGTCTTGTCCCTATATTGTTTAATATGTTGTAATTGACATCTTTGATAATGGCTTAAGTAAGCCGAAAGCTTAGATTGTATTAAAAAAATATGGATCACTACTGTGAATTTCTTTCTTCGTTCAACGATAATGTTATTAAACTTATCAGATGTTACATAAAATAAATAGACAACACTTGTTTATATTATTTAATGAAACGCGTATGAATGAAAAGATGCTGCCTAAATACACACAATATATATAAAAGTCTGTATGTATGTATATATATATATATATATATATATATATATTAGGTTGGTGCAAAAATAATGGCGTAATAATATCGTTTTTTGACGTTAAAAAATACGTCAAAAAACGACATTATTACGTCATTATTTTTGCACCAACCTAATATATATATATATATATATATATATATATATACTTTTTTTTTTACACGTATGTACTCATATATCTATATATATATATATATATATATATGACATGTGTATAATATACACACGCACTCACAAACATTATTTATTTATGTGTGTGTGCGCATATATATGTATATATATATATATATATATGTGTGTGTGTGTGTGTATGAAGAATAAATTCTTAAAATCTAAAAATATTTTCTGGTTTCAAATAACATGCAAATGATCGGTAAGCCGTCGGAAAACGAATCAATCTGTATTGCCTGTGTATTAGTGCGCCACGTGGTTTGGTTGAAATTAAGAAGTCACTGCGTCATGCAAGTAAGCTCCTCCAATGTGAAAGTGGACATTTTGTTGCTACTATGTGTTTGTGTGTGTGAGTGAGTGAATGAGTGAATGAATGAGAGAGAGAGAGAGAGAGAGAGAGAGAGAGAGAGAAAGATCTGTACATACAACTTTATACTAGCGGACGTTAAGCGAAATCCCCTGGCAGATAATAGGAGTAATCCCACAAGTATATATAATTTAATAAACTAATGCTTATTATAATAAATGATGCTGGATTACAGAATCCATCGTTTTAAAAATGAACTTGCTTATAAATTGCGTATAAAAATTACGTTAAATGAGATAAATTTCGAAAGGCCTCAATGAGAAATATGGATTTCTTAAATAGGGTAACTGAACCTTTTTGTTGGTTTCTCATAGTCTATTCGGTAAGACAAACTTTGCTTAAAAGCGGGTTCTCCGATGGATAAAAGGAATATATGTTCACTCATTGTAGGCCGGCACATTTTTACTCATGGGACGCGTAACTACTAGGTTATCAAGTTGGCTGAATTTACATCTCTCAGATCCCAGTTCTACAAGATATCATTTAAGTCAACATGAAATCTTACCAGTTTCTATGCGTAAAACTGTGATAGTATTTGTCGTTGCCGCGGTAAAACGGAAGAAAGTTTTGTTAAAACAAAGGGTTATGTACTGAGAAACATTGAAACGACTAGCGTTAACAGCAAAAACCCGTGGGAAAATATTGAAGATTTAATTCCCACATAAACGACTTGAATTGTATGTCGAGCAGTTTGAAAAATGGAAAAGGGACCCAGACTTAGGAGGCAATGATGATTGATAGAGTTTTGACCCCAGTTTGGGGAGGTGACTATTTGCCCATAGCTGGGACCCTAACAGGTGCTACCACTCTCGGTCAGGGTGAACCTAGGAGCAACAACAATTAAGAGGTGGTTCTACGCTCCTCAAAAATACAAAGGCCTTGCTTCCGGATGTAGCTTGTCTTCATACTCAGGACACCTTATTAGGGGGTTCTTACACCTCTGCGAAGGTGCAGTCAGTGTATTCTGAAGCCACAGTCAATAGGGCGGCTGATACGCTGGGGATCACGATTCATGATCGGTATTGGTGGAGTAGTCACATGACTGTGTGACGTCAGTTTTATTTTCTTTTAAGTTTGAAACCACCTCTTGATACTTGGGAACACCTTCAATTGGAAAAATCAAAAAGGATTGGATACCTAAAGGTATTTTTAACAGAACACCATATACAAGAGAATGCACTGTTTTTATCAAAGATTATTTCATATCGCATATATTT
>OZ010608.1:48485557-48490557 GCA_963932145.1 Acanthosepion lycidas | reverse complement strand
CACATACATATATATATATATATATATATATATATATATATATATATATATATATATATATATTATCCTGTTTCACGCATACGCTGAATGACGTGGAATATATATTTTGTTGATAAGGAGAGTATTTCTATTAAAATATCCTGATAATCTCTACACGATCATTTTCTTGTGCTTTCAACATATCTGTTTGCCCACCTGATGTTAAAAATGGTGTGTGTGTGTCTATGTGTGTAGCAGTTTTTATCTTAGTTTATTCAGTATCCTTGCTGCATATCCAGCCAAGAAATATACGTGTGCAGCCGTCTTTACTTTTGGAAATGACTTGGTGTTTTCTTTCTACCAGTCACAGACAGAAGATAAAGGAAGATAGTCTCACGTGAATTGTCTGCGAATTGATTGTTTTTCGAGGCCAAGAAAGCATACGAAGATTTTTCCTCTAGTTCTTACCTAAGAACAAAGCTGGTGTTCGAGATTTACATATATACATACATACATACATATATATATATATATATATATATATATATATATATATATATATATATATATATATAATCGCTAGTCAGTTTACTTTATATGGACAACTTTCCATGACAGTGAGTTATATTAAGAAAATATACTTCATATTCGCTTTACGGTCATTGGAAATAACCATCGAAATCACGTCTCTTTCTATGTACGTGCTGCATATTAGTGAGGACATTGAGGACAGAATGAGTATTGGGATGGCCAAAGGCGCATTTCAAAAGCTAATAAAATTATTATGTGACTTTTTTTTTTTAAAGTATTTCACCCTAAGCAAGGCGGACGAGCCACTAGCACGCAAGGGGTTACAGAGAGTGGGGGCTAGAGTAAAGAGGCGTGATAGAAGAAAGGATGATGAGAAGGAAGGGGAATTAGATCAAGCTATCAGAAGATGTCAATTGACATTACTTTTGAATAATTGAAGAATATAGCTATCAGGGAAGCAAGTAAGAGGAAGGGAGTTTTACAGACGGGAAGTGCGGAACATGAAGCTATCGGAATAGAAGAGACGGCTACATTTAACCGTTTCAACAGTGAAAGGGTGGGACCGAGATGCCAACCTAGTAGCACGTTTAAATTCATGCAGTTTGGGAACCAGCGAAATTAGCAAGTCAGAGCAATTACCGTGAAACTATTTGTAGAAAAGGGAGAGGGAAGCGACGGCACGTCTGTGAGAAAGTGACTATAGACGAGATGCCAGATCAGGACCAATCACATTGCATATCCATCTCTGGATTTTATCGAGGAACTTGAGACGAACTGCTGGGTCCCCAGACCATATATAGCAGCAGCATTCCATATGCAAGTTTTTTTTTTTTTTTTTGGAAATAAAGAAAATGTATTGAACTTAGGACTGGAAACCGATTTTAAAACCTGTTTTTATATGATGATCACTAAAACCGGAACCGATTTACCAAACTCGATTTTAATATCTGTAGTTTCCGCTTACCGTGAAACATTTCTCTATTTTTTCCTTTGAAGAAATATCGTTGTAACTGCAGTCAGTCAGCTGAGTGCTGTCTGTTTTATCGTAACAGATCGCAACATATCGATTCTCACCTTCCCGACACCTCAGATTAGCGCATTGTCATTCTCTAACCTCTCGCCAACTTCTAGAATTTGAAGGTTACAGAGTTTATTCATAGCAGGCCAAGGGAACGCTGTTAGTGTTAAGTCAAGTGATCTTTCCCCTCGAGTACACTTTAAGAACCAGTTCCAGATTTATTTCAAGGAAGCAACACTAAACTAAATTTTCTTTTTATTTTACAATACTTGTTATATTGCGATGTTTTATAGTTTTCCTTTTCATTCTCATTAACCCTGACATCATAAAAACAAAATCAACTGTGTGAATTTTTTCGTTCGGAAAAACAAAGATGACGTTCAATGCACGAAGACCATGACATCTGGAGGATCTACCATGTCTCTGATCTTGCATTTGAAGAAGAAGGTTCATCAAATCGACAAAAATCAAGATGCAAATCACCTCCCGTGAAAATGGCAAGAACAATGGAAGACTTTTTAACAAAGAAACCTATGGAATAAGAGATTTCAAAGTTAGCTGCCATAGATGGATTTCTTTCAATTCAATAGCCAAAAGCTATTTTATACAGACAAATCTTCATAATCAGAGGGGCAAATATGATAAATTACCGCCTAGATCTGCAAATGGAGCCAGGAATATGGTAATGAGTTACTATATAACCAAGAAAGAAGAACTTATTTTATTATTTCGAAAAAGAAAGTAACGCTAGTGATTCGTTACTCATTGACATTGGATGAGTACACATCAATTCAAAATAAGCAATATATGAACATAAATTTTCATGCAAAAGACAACCATTCGGCCTTATTAAGATCAATGGTCCCCTTAATAGCAGGAGAACTGAGAAATTTGTGGGAGGACATCTTGAATTTGAATTGGATTTGAATAAACACATTGTAGACCGATGGTGATGATATGATGGTGAAGTTTGGAAAGGAAATAAAACCTGATCATCAACAAATATATATCGCACATTGCATACATCTGTCAGTGACAAACATTCTTTATCAAAAAGAATATTGAAAATATCGCCTCAACCGATGAGGCTGATAAAAAAAAGTGAAGAGATTATTACGATGACGGCAGTGCTGATGAAGCTGAAATAGGCCCACAAGGCATAATTTCTCAGACAGATTTGGCTCACGAGAATGCTTGTTTCCCCTCCCCGCAGCAAAGAACTGAATTTAACAAAGTCTTATATAAGGTTAGTAAAATTTCCAAACTTTTCCGAAAATCACCAACAAAAAATGGAATTTTGCAAGATTTTGTATGAATGAACTTCGATAACAGAAAGTATTAACTTATACTTGACTAGCAGCATGGCCCGGCGTTGTCCGTGTTTGATTCAAAAATCGTACGACTCATACAGCAATCGCTATCACTTGTCTTAAAATATTTTTGCCCTTCCTTGCCTTTAAAGGAGTGCCCTTTGCCGTGCTGATGTTGCTACATGCCTTACTTCTTGCCTATCTCACACTGCGAATTGTTTCTAAGCTCTATACTAAACATTAAATCTGTTACGAAAAAAGAACTAAACAAAATGAACACAAAACGACCAGCTTTAAAAAAGGACTCGTAACTGGAAAAACCGAATGAAAAAAGAATGTTAAAAACAAATAGTTTTTCACACCAATCCAGTTCTGCGGAATCAGAATCAATATTGAGTTTAAGCAAGTGAATGAGCCAATTGGAGTAAAGTGCCATGCAGATTTAAAATTTTCCCACTTGTGACGAATGCAGACATCTATTTATTTTATTTTTTTTTGCATGCTAGTTAACATTCGTGCAGTCAGCTGTTGGCTCTCATGCTGGCCAATAGAATCTTCCTGTCTATTCGTGGTAGCCAGCAATTGGCTCTCACTCTGGCCAGTAGAAAATGGCCGCAAACTACATGAAAATTGCCGTAGAAGCATGAAAAAAATCGATTATTTCTACTATCGATGGGAATTGGGAAATGCAAAGTCGGTCTTGGCCTTTCCACTAACTTGGAGCATGTGCATGTAAATTTTGGTGCAAATCCGTCGAAAATTGAGGCCGTGCATTCGTTACACACACACACACACACACACACACACACACACACACACACACACACACACATCCTGCCTTTTATAGATAGAGATTGCAGGACCAGGTGGAATAGGACGTTCCAGGTGATAGAAAGATTTTTAAAATTAAAAAGCTGTATTCCAAATGCTCTTTAAGCAGTATTTTCCACAGAAGCCGTAGCTGACGAATGGAAAAAACTCGATTTACTTTATAAGATTCTACATCAAGTAGAGATTATTTTGAAGCCTATTTGCGCTCACGTTACGGATTTATTCGAAGTGGAATATTCTATAGAATTTTTATTGAATAATAATTAATACTGTCGGCAACCCTTTGGCTCTAATTCTTCGTGAAAGACTTATGCGTCGGTAGAATAAGAGAAGAAATGTCGAAACTTTGACTCTTATTTACACAATCCAAAGAAGTTTAAAGATGAATCAATATATGAACCATTTCTTTTTCTAACAAAACAACTTTTAAGTATACTGAACAAGCATATAGGAGATTATTTCCTGGACATCGCGAGGAGGACACAACAGAATTATGCGAAGAAAATGAAATAGAAGGGAATCTAAAAACAAGTGTTACTATTGTCCAATCTAATTATGAAGCTAATGATGAACTCAAGCATGAATATATTAGTGCAATAAAGAAAATGAATGAAGAGCCCAAATGAACTTGGAATCTCTAAAGAATTATTAGGTCGGTGCAGAAATAATGTCGTTTTCTCACATATGTTACTATGTGAGAAAACGACATTATTTTTGCACCAACCTAATAAATATTTTGAAGCTACTTCGAACCCGTGAAAATCTTGACAGAATGTGCAAAGCATTGCTTGCAGTCAAAGCAACTAGCGTCCAGTCGGAAAGAGTTTTTTTTTCTTTCCCCCCAATTACCGGACTTTTCAACACAAACATTAGAACAAGTTTGTCCGGTAAAACACTCAGTGCATTCTGTTTTTTGAAAGATCATTTCCAAAGGAAAATGAATCATCAAACGAGTCATTAAACTTGATTGATTCTTAGAAATACAAGGGCTAATAATTTAAGTAAGTAAATTCTGAATTTATCATTTATTTCTTTTACTGTCTTTCGAGAGACTGCATCTTCTCTTGTCTTGGAACGGCATTCACCCGAGGTGGGTTGAGCCGGCTCCAATATTGGAGTTTCATGGGAATTTGGAATTCACAAGAGGTCCCCAAACCTGCATGTATAGCACATGAGATTTGATTATAGTGGTGAAGGTTTCGTGCAGGACAAGCCACACTTTTTGAAGGGCCGATTACAGAGATCTGGTGCACTACGTGCCATAAGATCCCCAAACGACCCTCGGCAGAGTTTTCCTTCTCCTAAACCAGTTGCCATCCAAGGCTATAGAT
>OZ010608.1:48410557-48480557 GCA_963932145.1 Acanthosepion lycidas | reverse complement strand
GCAACCGGGAATAGATCGCTTTGGCCTCAGACGCCATCAGCAACCGGGAATAGATCGCTTTGGCGTCAGACGCCATCAGAAATCGGGAATAGATCGCTTTGGCGTCAGACGCCATCAGCAATTGGGAATAGATCTCTTTGGCCTCAGACGCCATCAGCAATCGGGAATAGATCTCTTTGGCCTCAGACGCCATCAGCAATCGGGAATAGATCTCTTTGGCCTCAGACGCCATCAGCAATCGGGAATAGATCTCTTTGGCCTCAGACGCCATCAGCAATCGGGAATAGATCTCTTTGGCCTCAGACGTCATCAGCAATCGGGAATAGATCTCTTTGGCCTCAGACGCCATCAGCAATCGGGAATAGATCTCTTTGGCCTCAGACGCCATCAGCAACCGGGAATAGATCGCTTTGGCCTCAGACGCCATGAACAATCGGGAATAGATCGCTTTGGCCTCAGACGCCATCAGCAATTGGGAATAGATCACTTTGGCCTCAGACGCCATCAGCAATCAGGAATAGATCTCTTTGTCCTCAGACGCCATCAGCAATCGGGGATAGATCTCTTTGGCCTCAGACGCCATCAGCAACCGGGAATAGATCGCTTTGGCCTCAGACGCCATCAGCAATCGGGAATAGATCGCTTTGGCGTCAGACGCCATCAGCAATCGGGAATAGATCGCTTTGGCGTCAGACGCCATCAGCAATTGGGAATAGATCTCTTTGGCGTCAGACGCCATCAGCAACCGGGAATAGATCTCTTTGGCCTCAGACGTCATCAGCAATCGGGGATAGATCTCTTTGGCCTCAGTTGCCATCAGCAACCGGGAATAGATCGCTTTGGCCACAGACGCCATCAGCAACCGGTAATAGATCTCTTTGGCCTCAGACGCCATCAGCAATCGGGGATAGATCTCTTTGGCCTCAGTTGCCATCAGCAACCGGGAATAGATCTCTTTGACCTCAGACGTCATCAGGAATCGGGAATATATCGCTTTGGCGTCAGACGCCATCAGCAATCGGGAATAGATCGCTTTGGTCTCAGACGCCATCAGCAATCGGGAATAGATCGCTTTGGCGTCAGACGCTATCAGCAACCGGGAATAGATCGCTTTGGCCTCAGACGCCATGAGAAATGGGGAATAGATCTCTTTGGCCTCGGACGCCATCAGCAACCGGGAATAGATCTCTTTGTCCTCAGACGCCATGAGCAATCGGGAATAGATCTCTTTGGCCTCAGACGCCATCAGCAACCGGGAATAGATCGCTTTGGCCGCAGACGCCATCAGCAACCGGGAATAGATCGCTTTGGCGTCAGACGCCATCAGCAATCGGGGATAGATCTCTTTGGCGTCAGACGCCATCAGCAACCGGGAATAGATCGCTTTGGCCTCAGACGCCATCAGCAACCGGGAATAGATCGCTTTGGCCTCAGACGCCATCAGCAATTGGGAATAGATCACTTTGGCCTCAGACGCCATCAGCAATCAGGAATAGATCTCTTTGGCCTCAGACGCCATCAGCAATCAGGAATAGATCTCTTTGTCCTCAGACGCCATCAGCAATCGGGGATAGATCTCTTTGGCCTCAGACGCCATCAGCAACCGGGAATAGATCGCTTTGGCCTCAGACGCCATCAGCAATCGGGAATAGATCGCTTTGGCGTCAGACGCCATCAGCAATCGGGAATAGATCGCTTTGGCGTCAGACGCCATCAGCAATTGGGAATAGATCGCTTTGGCGTCAGACGCCATCAGCAATTGGGAATAGATCTCTTTGGACTCAGACGCCATCAGCAACCGGGAATAGATCTCTTTGGCCTCAGACGTCATCAGCAATCGGGGATAGATCTCTTTGGCCTCAGTTGCCATCAGCAACCGGGAATAGATCGCTTTGGCCACAGACGCCATCAGCAACCGGGAATAGATCTCTTTGGCCTCAGACGCCATCAGCAATCGGGGATAGATCTCTTTGGCCTCAGTCGCCATCAGCAACCGGGAATAGATCTCTTTGACCTCAGACGTCATCAGGAATTGGGAATAGATCGCTTTGGCGTCAGACGCCATCAGCAATCGGGAATAGATCGCTTTGGTCTCAGACGCCATCAGCAATCGGGAATAGATCGCTTTGGCGTCAGACGCTATCAGCAACCGGGAATAGATCGCTTTGGCCTCAGACGCCATGAGAAATGGGGAATAGATCTCTTTGGCCTCGGACGCCATCAGCAACCGGGAATAGATCTCTTTGTCCTCAGACGCCATGAGCAATCGGGAATAGATCTCTTTGGCCTCAGACGCCATCAGCCATCGGGGATAGATCGCTTTGGCGTCAGACGCTATGAGCAATCGGGAATAGATCGCTTTGGTCTCAGACGCCATGAGCAATCGGGAATAGATCTCTTTGGCCTCAGACGCCATCAGCAACCGGGAATAGATCGATTTGGCCTCAGACGCCATCAGCAATCGGGAATAGATCGCTTTGGCGTCAGACGCCATCAGCAATTGGGAATAGATCGCTTTGGCGTCAGACGCCATCAGCAATTGGGAATAGATCTCTTTGGCCTCAGACGCCATCAGCAACCGGGAATAGATCTCTTTGGCCTCAGACGTCATCAGCAATCGGGGATAGATCTCTTTGGCCTCAGTTGCCATCAGCAACCGGGAATAGATCGCTTTGGCCTCAGACGCCATCAGCAACCGGTAATAGATCTCTTTGGCCTCAGACGCCATCAGCAATCGGGGATAGATCTCTTTGGCCTCAGTTGCCATCAGCAACCGGGAATAGATCTCTTTGACCTCAGACGTCATCAGGAATCGGGAATATATCGCTTTGGCGTCAGACGCCATCAGCAATCGGGAATAGATCGCTTTGGTCTCAGACGCCATCAGCAATCGGGAATAGATCGCTTTGGCGTCAGACGCTATCAGCAACCGGGAATAGATCGCTTTGGCCTCAGACGCCATGAGAAATGGGGAATAGATCTCTTTGGCCTCGGACGCCATCAGCAACCGGGAATAGATCTCTTTGTCCTCAGACGCCATGAGCAATCGGGAATAGATCTCTTTGGCCTCAGACGCCATCAGCAACCGGGAATAGATCGCTTTGGCCTCAGACGCCATCAGCAACCGGGAATAGATCGCTTTGGCGTCAGACGCCATCAGCAATCGGGGATAGATCTCTTTGGCGTCAGACGCCATCAGCAACCGGGAATAGATCGCTTTGGCCTCAGACGCCATCAGCAACCGGGAATAGATCGCTTTGGCCTCAGACGCCATCAGCAATTGGGAATAGATCACTTTGGCCTCAGACGCCATCAGCAATCAGGAATAGATCTCTTTGTCCTCAGACGCCATCAGCAATCGGGGATAGATCTCTTTGGCCTCAGACGCCATCAGCAACCGGGAATAGATCGCTTTGGCCTCAGACGCCATCAGCAATCGGGAATAGATCGCTTTGGCGTCAGACGCCATCAGCAATTGGGAATAGATCGCTTTGGCGTCAGACGCCATCAGCAATTGGGAATAGATCTCTTTGGCCTCAGACGCCATCAGCAACCGGGAATAGATCTCTTTGGCCTCAGACGTCATCAGCAATCAGGGATAGATCTCTTTGGCCTCAGTTGCCATCAGCAACCGGGAATAGATCGCTTTGGCCACAGACGCCATCAGCAACCGGTAATAGATCTCTTTGGCCTCAGACGCCATCAGCAATCGGGGATAGATCTCTTTGGCCTCAGTCGCCATCAGCAACCGGGAATAGATCTCTTTGACCTCAGACGTCATCAGCAATCGGGAATAGATCGCTTTGGTCTCAGACGCCATCAGCAATCGGGAATAGATCGCTTTGGCGTCAGACGCTATCAGCAACCGGGAATAGATCGCTTTGGCCTCAGACGCCATGAGAAATGGGGAATAGATCTCTTTGGCCTCGGACGCCATCAGCAACCGGGAATAGATCTCTTTGTCCTCAGACGCCATGAGCAATCGGGAATAGATCTCTTTGGCCTCAGACGCCATCAGCCATCGGGGATAGATCGCTTTGGCGTCAGACGCTATGAGCAATTGGGAATAGATCGCTTTGGTCTCAGACGCCATGAGCAATCGGGAATAGATCTCTTTGGCCTCAGACGCCATCAGCAACCGGGAATAGATCGCTTTGGCGTCAGACGCCATCAGCAATCGGGAATAGATCTCTTTGGCCTCAGACGCCATCAGCAATCGGGAATAGATCGCTTTGGCGTCAGACGCCATCAGGAATTGGGAATAGATCTCTTTGGCCTCAGACGCCATGAGCAATCGAGAATATATCTCTTTGGCCTCAGACGCCATCAGCAATCGGGAATAGATCGCTTTGGCCTCAGACGCCATCAGCAATCGGGAATAGATCTCTTTGGCCTCAGACGCCATCAGCAATCGGGAATAGATCGCTTTGGCGTCAGACGCCATCAGCAATTGGGAATAGATCTCTTTGGCCTCAGACGCCATCAGCAATCGGGAATAGATCTCTTTGGCCTCAGACGCCATCAGCAATCGGGAATAGATCTCTTTGGCCTCAGACGCCATCAGCAATCGGGAATAGATCTCTTTGGCCTCAGACGCCATCAGCAATCGGGAATAGATCTCTTTGGCCTCAGACGCCATCAGCAATCGGGAATAGATCTCTTTGGCCTCAGACGCCATCAGCAATCGGGAATAGATCTCTTTGGCCTCAGACGCCATCAGCAACCGGGAATAGATCGCTTTGGCCTCAGACGCCATGAACAATCGGGAATAGATCGCTTTGGCCTCAGACGCCATCAGCAATTGGGAATAGATCACTTTGGCCTCAGACGCCATCAGCAATCAGGAATAGATCTCTTTGTCCTCAGACGCCATCAGCAATCGGGGATAGATCTCTTTGGCCTCAGACGCCATCAGCAACCGGGAATAGATCGCTTTGGCCTCAGACGCCATCAGCAATCGGGAATAGATCGCTTTGGCGTCAGACGCCATCAGCAATCGGGAATAGATCGCTTTGGCGTCAGACGCCATCAGCAATTGGGAATAGATCTCTTTGGCCTCAGACGCCATCAGCAACCGGGAATAGATCTCTTTGGCCTCAGACGTCATCAGCAATCGGGGATAGATCTCTTTGGCCTCAGTTGCCATCAGCAACCGGGAATAGATCGCTTTGGCCACAGACGCCATCAGCAACCGGTAATAGATTTCTTTGGCCTCAGACGCCATCAGCAATCGGGGATAGATCTCTTTGGCCTCAGTTGCCATCAGCAACCGGGAATAGATCTCTTTGACCTCAGACGTCATCAGGAATCGGGAATATATCGCTTTGGCGTCAGACGCCATCAGCAATCGGGAATAGATCGCTTTGGTCTCAGACGCCATCAGCAATCGGGAATAGATCGCTTTGGCGTCAGACGCTATCAGCAACCGGGAATAGATCGCTTTGGCCTCAGACGCCATGAGAAATGGGGAATAGATCTCTTTGGCCTCGGACGCCATTAGCAACCGGGAATAGATCTCTTTGTCCTCAGACGCCATGAGCAATCGGGAATAGATCTCTTTGGCCTCAGACGCCATCAGCAACCGGGAATAGATCGCTTTGGCCTCAGACGCCATCAGCAACCGGGAATAGATCGCTTTGGCGTCAGACGCCATCAGCAATCGGGGATAGATCTCTTTGGCGTCAGACGCCATCAGCAACCGGGAATAGATCGCTTTGGCCTCAGACGCCATCAGCAACCGGGAATAGATCGCTTTGGCCTCAGACGCCATCAGCAATTGGGAATAGATCACTTTGGCCTCAGACGCCATCAGCAATCAGGAATAGATCTCTTTGTCCTCAGACGCCATCAGCAATCGGGGATAGATCTCTTTGGCCTCAGTCGCCATCAGCAACCGGGAATAGATCTCTTTGACCTCAGACGTCATCAGGAATCGGGAATAGATCGCTTTGGCGTCAGACGCCATCAGCAATCGGGAATAGATCGCTTTGGTCTCTGACGCCATCAGCAATCGGGAATAGATCGCTTTGGCGTCAGACGCTATCAGCAACCGGGAATAGATCGTTTTGGCCTCAGACGCCATGAGAAATGGGGAATAGATCTCTTTGGCCTCGGACGCCATCAGCAACCGGGAATAGATCTCTTTGTCCTCAGACGCCATGAGCAATCGGGAATAGATCTCTTTGGCCTCAGACGCCATCAGCCATCGGGGATAGATCGCTTTGGCGTCAGATGCTATGAGCAATCGGGAATAGATCGCTTTGGTCTCAGACGCCATGAGCAATCGGGAATAGATCTCTTTGGCCTCAGACGCCATCAGCAACCGGGAATAGATCGCTTTGGCGTCAGACGCCATCAGCAATCGGGAATAGATCTCTTTGGCCTCAGACGCCATCAGCAATCGGGAATAGATCGCTTTGGCGTCAGACGCCATCAGGAATTGGGAATAGATCTCTTTGGCCTCAGACGCCATCAACAATCGGGAATAGATCGCTTTGGACTCAGACGCCATGAGCTATCGGGAACAGATCGCGTTGACAGCAGACATCATGCTCTATCGAGGTTAGATCGAAAATCTTTCAAATATGATTTTTTGCCTTCAATATGCCTTCCGAGTATTTGGAAATTTCATACACACACGTCTTAACTCTAGACGGTGTTAGCCGTATTGCGATTGTGGTAAAATATACTTTTTACATTTATCTCTATCTATAAAAGGCAAGATGTGTGTGTGTCTGTGTGTGTGTGTCTGTCTGTGTGTGTGTGTGTGTAACGAATGCACGGCCGCAATTTTCGACAGATTTGTACCAAAATTTACATGCACATGCTCCAAGTTAGTGTCAAGTCCAAGACCGACTTTGCATTTCCCAACTCCCATCGATAGTAGAAATAATCGATTTTTTCATGCTTCTACCGCAGTTTTCATGTAGTTTGCGGCCATTTTGCGGCCATTTTCTACTGGCCAGTGTGAGAGCCAATAGCTGGATGTCACGAATTGGCAGGAATATTCTATTGGCCAGCGAGAGAGCCAACAGCTGGCTGACACGAATGTTAACTAGCATGCAAAAAATAAAAAAATAAATAGATAGCTGCATTCGTCACAAGTGGGAAAAATTTAAATACGCATGGCACTTCACTCCAATTGGCTCATTCGCTTGCTTAAACTCAATATTGATTCTGATTCTGCAGAACTGGGTTGGTGTGATTCATTCATTCGGTTTTTCCAGTTACGAGTCCTTTTTTTAAAGCTGGTCGTTTTGTGTTCATTTTGTTTAGTTCTTTTTTCGTAACAGATTTAATGTTTAGTATAGAGCTTAGAAAAAATTAGCAGTGTGAGATAGGCAAGAAGTAAGGCATGTAGCTACATCTGCACGGCAAAGGGCACTCCTTTAAAGGCAAGGAAGGGCAAAAATATTTTAAGTCAAGTGATAGCGATTGCTGTATGAGTCGTACGATTTTTGAATCAAGCACGGGCAACGCCGGGCCAAGCTGCTAGTATGGCGAATAATTTACCAGGGCTATATGTAAATCACTTTTTCATTTGTATTTCATCATTCAACTGACAGTTTACCGTAATCAAAAATGATGTAAAATGTGGAAAATATCAAGAAACTATGAAAACTGGCGAGGTAATTAAAACCTTCACTGATTTGGCTTTTCTTTTAAATATTTTATAAAGGAGGTGAAAACTGTTTTTCTTTTTACTATAATTTAAGGGGATTCGCTTAATTTTGTGCACCACTGTAAGTTCAATATTTAGTGTCTATACGACTATCAGGTGTGAGGCGAGAGATTCGTGCAGTTTTTAATGTGATCAGCTGCAGTAAAAATGCATTAAAAGAACTGGATTCCATTGAGTGGCTCTTAGAGCGTTTCGTTTGATCAACTCAGTTTGGAAGTGGCTTTTTAAGATTTTCACGCATTGCGGAGCAGAATTAGATACGGATATATATCTATATATGAGCCCAGAAAACGGTATCAGGTGTTTCAGAAAGGATTTATTTTACTGCTTAATGGATGAGATAGATGCTTATTTCGCACCAGTGTCAGTTCCCAAAGAGGAAAGCAAAACATTTGAATGATAATTTATGTCTAACATTCGTCCGTGCTTTGAATATTGCTGCCACATGTGGTCTGGTCCTCCTGTTATATATTCAGAGATGAAACCCAAAGAAGAATCCGCAACGTTATGAGTCCTGGTCTGGCATCTCGACTCCAATCACTTTCCCGCCTCCGTAACGTCGCTTGCCTGTGCCTTTTCCATAAATATCTTTGTGGTAACTGATCGGATAAACTTTCCGCTATGGTATCGAGATCTTATGAACCTGTAACCGGACAGAGATTTTATGAACCTGTAACCGGACAGAGATCTTATGAACTTGTAACCGGACCGAGATTTTATGAATTTAAATGCATTGCTTGATTGGCAACAACGTTTCATCAATTTATAGATGATTTAGCTAGATGTAAGCGTAAGTTCTATGCTAACGCTTTCTTCTCTCGTACTTGTCACTTTTGAAATTTTATTCTGGTTCCATGCTTTACACCCAAACATTTAAATGCAATGTAAATCGTCATCTGTCTTCTTGATTACTCTTCTTTTATCGTTTTCGCATCTAAATAAAGTTTCTCTATTTTTCTTATTCTTTCACACTCAATAATCTTGTGTCTTAGAGGCCTTATCACCTTGCTTTCACTTTCGCACAAATGAATTTGGTAACGGCACGGCTACGCTCTCTTCTCCACCCCTTACTATGGGTTTAAGAGCAGTGTAGAATGGTCCCTCTAGCCTTGGGTGGTAACCAGTCTAAGAGAAGGAAAACTGAATTCCAAACCGTAAAGAAGCAAATGAGAAACAACTACACTATATTTTAAATAAATAAACGGGAAATTCTGTCTGTCCGTGTGTCTGAAACCACATCTAATTCTGGTCACACTTTCTCTTCATATACATAAAGGGGCAAAACTTATTAAGGTCTACAAGGGAAAGGGAAATGATCGCCTACGTCCTGAAGAGATATGGCACATAAAAAGAAAGAAAATAGTAAGAATATGTTGCGCCACTGGTGCAAAGAAGTACGGATTGCCTGCATTGAAATTCTATATTTTTACCTAGGCTTGAACACCCACCATTAATTCCAGTTTGATATAAGCGATTATCTCGGAGCCTCCCCACCAAGGGCTTCGAACATTTTAACATTTCTGGAGTTGACTCAAGCGAAGTCAAAATTTTTCAGGTAACTAAAGACGTTTAGGCGATTTTTAGAAAAACATTCTTGTTTTTTCTCATATGAAAATAAAACAGAAGAAAAATATTTAAATGAAAAAAGTACTTCCCATCGTGTTCAAAATCCTTTACCAAGAAAATAAAAAGTGATGCAAACTGTATATTTTTTAATGAAATGTCTGAGATTCTTGTCGAAAAGATTTCTGATAGTACTCGATGTATATTTATAGAGTTTTTCTTATAAATGTCGAAGGAATTAAACACATGTACGAGACCCGAAAAAGAGAAATGGAATGAAAAGAAAGAGAGGAAAAGGAAAAAGGGAAAGAGAAAAATAAAAATGATTAAAGAAAGAGGAAGAAGGGAAAGAGAAAGAGGAAGAAGGGAAAGAGGAAGAAAGGAAAGAGAAAGAAGGGAAAGAGGAAGAAGGGAAAGAGAAAGAAGGGAAAAAGGAAGAGAAAGAAGAGAAAGAGAAAGAGGAAGAAGAGAAAGAGGAAGAAGGGAAAGAGGAAGAAGGGAAAGAGGAAGAAGGGAAAGAGGAAGAGAAAGAGGAAGAAGGGAAAGAGAAAGAAGGGAAAGAGGAAGAAGGGAAAGAAGGGAAAGAGGAAGAGAGAGAAGAGAAAGAGAAAGAGGAAGAAGGGAAAGAGAAAGAAGGGAAAGAGGAAGAGAGAGAAGAGAAAGAGAAAGAGGAAGAAGGGAAAGAGAAAGAAGGGAAAGAGGAAGAGAGAGAAGAGAAAGAGAAAGAGGAAGAAGGGAAAGAGGAAGAAGGGAAAGAGAAAGAAGGGAAAGAGAAAGAAGGGAAAGAGAAAGAAGGGAAAGAGGAAGAAGGGAAAGAGGAAGAGAGAGAAGAGAAAGAGAAAGAGGAAGAAGGGAAAGAGAAAGAAGGGAAAGAGGAAGAGAGAGAAGAGAAAGAGAAAGAGGAAGAAGGGAAAGAGAAAGAAGGGAAAGAGGAAGAGAAAGAAGAGAAAGAGAAAGAGGAAGAAGGGAAAGAGAAAGAAGGGAAAGAGAAAGAAGGGAAAGAGGAAGAAAGAGGAGAAAGAGGAGAAAAGATGAGAAAGAGGAGAAAAGAGGAGAAAGAGGAGAAAAGAAGAGAAAGAGGAGAAGGGGGAAGAGGAGAAGGGGAAAGAGAAAGTGGAAAAGAGGAAAAAGAAAGAGAAAGAAAAAGGAGCAAGAAAGAGGAAAAAATGAAAAAGAGAAATTAATAAAAATGTCCAGACAGAAAAAAAAAAAAAAAAAAAAAAATTAACTAGAAAAATAATTTCTGTCGTGTTCAGAAAACTTAACGATATACAAACGAATAAATATCTTTTGAATCGAACATTTTTGGCTTTGATGCAAAAATCTATGACTCTACAGTTCGGTTGTTTCTTTGTTCCAAAATATTTTATTACGAATATGATTCTCTGAAGGCAAGATGAAGACCCGAGAATCACTGGGTTACATATTTGGGAAATATGCCGGATAAGGAGAGAGCACTTCCTAACCAACATTCTACAATTTAGTTCTGACTACGTGAGCAATATTTGATCGCGAAAGAAAACAATTCCTTCATGTCTCTCTATGTTTTTGGTTCAACGCATTGTGAAATCTAAAAGATCCTCATCCTATAACATCGCCTGTGATCACAGTTCGAATTCGGGGAAACTCGTAATATGCAAAACGAGACCTTTTGTATCCCATACACTAATTTTTATGTAGGAAAGACAGAAGTTTGTGTTTTCGACCAAAAGGCAGCCACCAATAGACATATGAACGCTTTCAACTTTCATATCTATGTAATGTTCTTTCAGCGCGCAAGAAAACATGATTCACCACAGCTTCCCGTCTTGTTAATCTCCGCAATATTTGCCCGTTAGGACTCATCTTTTTTTTTTTTTGCGATAAATTTTCCGGGTTTAAATCTTTTAAAAAATAAATGGTGTCATAATATATAATATATTAGGTTGGTGCAAAAATAATGACGTAATAATATTGTTTTTTGACGTATTTTTAAGGTCAAAAAACGACATCATTACGCCATTATTTTTGCACCAACCTAATAATATAATATAAAAGTCACTGGATGTAGAGGGTTGGGTGGTCGATTTTGTTTAGCGGCATATCAACACCTCCATGAGTTATTAATGCTGAAATCTAAATATTTTGATTGGTTTGGTGGGTTGATTTTGTTTAGCAGCATATCAACACCTCTATGGGTTATTTCATGCTGAAATCTAAATATTTTTAACAGAATTTTATGGCTTCAACTAAATATATCTTGAACGTAATTGCATACTTTCAACCCTACATAAAATATATTGTTGGTCATTTTGCTGTAAATACTTATTGTTGATCATTTTACTATAAAAATGTATTGCTGGTATTTTTACTATAAAAATGTATTTTTATACTTTCATAATGTTTTTTTTGGGGGGCGGATTTACTATTTGTCCATAGCTGGGACCCTAACAGGTGCTACCATCCTGGGTCAGAGTAGACCTGGGAACACCTATAATTAAGAGGTGGTTCCACGATCCTCAAAACCTCTATTCTCTCGATTTGAGGCCTTAGCTGCCGGATGTAGTTTATCGTCATACCCAGGACTAACTAAAGTTCTATAGACGTAAAAGATGAATGAGGAAATGCAATTATAGGGATAGGGAAGATAAGTACGATCGACTCTAGACTTGAAGATGTTAATATTGTAGTGTTCAGGTTTTAATAATTGATTCATTTTTACGGTTTATCAACCCTTATTTAAAAGCCAGAAAATACTTTTGGATTCGAAGAATTTTTCGAGATAATAGTCTAGTGAGAAAAGTTTTACGGTTAATTTGCAGTATAAGCAACAAAAGCCCCCTGTATTGAGAATGTACCATTCTGGTGTGAAATTGACTGGTTATTTCGAAAATGACATCAAAACATTGCGTTCAGTTACCGTTTAGAAGTTATAGACAATGTAAGTTCGACTTCTTTCTCGTCGCGTACACAGAACGTCCGCCATTACTAGAGTAGTCATGCGGTACAGGAGCTTTCCTTGTCTTGATTACTGCGCAAATTTTGAAATGAAAGATCGAAAAAAAAAATCTGACAATTAAAATAAAATGAAAATTACATGCCTGAAAAGTAAAAAAAAACCCTCAAAAAACAAAAAAAAACAGAACCCTCCCCCCACCCCCCAAAAAAACAAAAAAAGATTTTTTTCTTCTTTTCAACGATGTTTCATTATGTGTCGTGAGAGTTGCTTGAATTTAAAGCTTCATAAATTACATTTTAGGGTGAGATTCTGTTTCATTAGCTATAAGCAGATTTTTATTAAGGACAATAAAGAAAAACTACTCTTCATTTAAATCTTCATTTTAAAAAATAAACGCATTTTAAAATAAAATCCGCGAAAATCGCGCAGTAATAAAAACCAGTAAGACACAAAAAGCTGTAAAAAGACCGTTAACTAAGTAAGCTTCCGCGCATTACGATTGGAGGAAAATGTATGTAAACAACGCCAGTAATGGCGGCCGGACAATGCGAAAGAGATCGAACTTATATTTGACAATAAATCGAAAGCAGTAATCGAGCGTAATGTTTTAACGTCATTTTCGAAATAACCAGGGAATTTCACACCAGAATGCTACATTTTCAATACTGTTTTTTTTTTGTGGCTTATACTGTAAATTAACCAGTCTTACTAATTAACCCATAACTGGTGAAGAAAGGTGGATTAATATCTTTACCAAGGCTATTTGCATGTGATTAACTATTCGAAATCGGCTCTCGGATTAACAATTCAGAGTCATTATCCATTACATCACTTGCAAATCCAAGCTGGTATTCCCCATCCATCCAGGTACTGACCAAGCTCAACGATACTTATCTTCGCTGATCGTACAGTAACCGGTGTTTCAACTTGATGTGGCGGTAAGCTGTAGTGTTCAGGGAAGCATCCTCACGGGAGTATGTTCCATAAGGTAGCATCTTTGGAGGAGGAGCTATCCGAATGGAACTTCCTTCTTACTAAATACGAAGACAATGAGGATGCTTCGCGCCTGTGCATATGACATAGCGGGTCTTAGCTGTAAATGTTTAAACTGTTGGAACTAGAGAATGCAGACCGTCAAAACATCTACTTAAATAGGTTACTAGCTGCTTTTCTTTCTTCCTCATGCCTTGTGAGTGTAAAATTCTCGAAGCCGTTTTTCATTAAATGTTTATCAAATACCAGTTTGATTGATAAGTGATCCTAACGTCTTTTGATTTTTTTTATAAACGATTGGCCTCAGAAAGTTCTTAGATCATTAGCATTGTCTGAAAATATATTATATGCAGACAATCCCACAGTTTATGGGGCACCTAAAAAAAAATATAGATGGCCAGGGTCTGGAAGCTGATCTCGCCATAACGGCCCACTAGAGGAAAGACTGGATTGTATCATTCAATATCCACAAAACCAAGCTAGTTACGTCTCATCAGCAAACAGGTCTCAAAATTTCATGTTTCCTGATGAACGGCAATCCTATCAATGAGGTTCCTTGCTTAGAGAGTTTACTGGGACTAGAGTTCACTCCCGACCTCAAGTGTAAACGTCTTTTGTAATCAGATGGCTTCTCTCGCATTTCCAGTCTATGGAATTCTCTCCCTCTTGCTTCCCTGATAACTATAATCTTCAAATATTCAAGTGTAATGTCAATCGACATCTGAAACCCTGAGCTTGTTCCGTATTTTTCTGTATCCTTTCCCCAAACATGCCTCTTTACTCTTGTTCTCTACCCTCTGTAACCCCTTGAGTGCTAGTGGCACTCCCGATTTACTTGGGGTGAAAAGCTTAATATATATATATGTTTCTTTTTTTAATCGTTCGACTCAAAGCAAGACGATTATGTCACTAGATTGCAATGGGTTACGGAGAGTGAAAAAGAATGAGATAACTTTACTGGAGGGATTGACGAAAGGACAATAAAAGAACGGGTTTCAAGAAGACTAGATGCCGACAGACGTTGCATTTTAATTTTTGAAAATTGTAGTTATCAGGAAAGCAATAAATTGAAAAGGAGTTCCACGCGAGAGAAAAATTAAAATGGTGAGACATCGTTGTCAATCTTGTAGGACGCTTAAATTCATATAATTTCAGGCAACAGAAAAAAATACTAATCATAACAATTGACATGTAAGCATTTGTAGAAAAGATAGAATTAAGCGACATCACGTCGGTGAGAAAGTGAAGTCTAAATGCCTGGTCTGTCTGGATCGATTACATTATAGATCCTTCTTTGAATTTTGTCAGGAATCTATAGTTATATAGCAAGAGCACCAGTTGGATTCTCACGAGAAAAACTATCTGGCACGATAACGTTCTTGGCAGTAGATGTAACAATTGCTTCGTTATAGGCGTTCCTCTTCATGTCAGTAGAAAATGTGAGGCAAAGATATATATATATATATATATATATATATAGATAGATAATATTAGTGGTAAATATACATATATATGCAAAATCCACAGGTGCATATATACACATGTATATTTTAGAATAAAAAATTTTCCGAGAGGATAAAATCCAGTTAGAACTCAATGTCCAGGACAGAGTAAGGATATAATAAAAAGGCTTAAACACTAATATTCCATGGTCATAATTTATTCCATTGGAATCGTAAATACGATCCAATTCATCAGACCTACAAATTCAAAAAGAAAACAGAAAAAAACCTACTCCGGAAATAAAAATAGAATTTAGAGAGAGTGTAATTATGAGAGTGTGGGACGAATGTTAGTTTATAAGAGAGAGGTTTAACAGAGAGAGTTTTATTTAAAATTAGGTGTGAGTGGAAGGGGGAAAATGACTGTTGAATGGAATATTAGTGTTTAAGCCTTTTTATTATATATATATATATATGTGCGTGTGTATTTAATTTATGCTATGCTTATGAGTAAAAGTGCACAACGTATGAGATAGAGCTCATAAAATAAAAGTGGGTGCTGGGGCCAACATCAAGCGTTTATTTGACATATATGTTAGCCCTATCTCTGATATTGAGCGCTTTCTAATAAGTACCGCGCATATAATATAAAAATAATTATATATATATATATATATATATATATATATATATATATACATACATACACACACGTTGGGATGAAATATAGATCAGAATCCGACAGAATGATGGACGTTTATCAATCTAACATGCTTTACTTTCATTAAAGTTTCATCAGAGAATGAGATAAAGGGAAAAAGAAGGAAGAAATTCGTTTGTTTTACTTTTGTGTTGTTTGATTTTCATTGGTTAATTGTGTGTGTGTGTGTGTAACTTGAAACACTGTTTCCTCTACGATGCTTATGAACATTGCATGATAGCGCATGCGCCCTTCAAGTACACTTCACAAAGACACCAATTCCATTCACGTATATATATTTCGTACTTGTCAGCTTTTGCCTTGTCGTAAGAATGTTACAAGAATAAGGAACGGACAATTACCGAAAATCCTTCTGTTTTGAAAAGGTTTTCAATGACTGAAGGTCAATACGGCAACCGGCTGTTTTTTAAGGGTGTTTCCGAACACAATTGGGCGGCTATATTTATAAATTCTGCTCACACTGCACGTCTTTATGAAAAAAAAAGACTTTCTTTGTAGATATCTCTGCACACGTACACATACTCATCTGCGGATAGATGCGCAAGTGTTTTGAAATATGTATTTAAATAGATACATTTATAGCAATAAGAAAAATCTAACATATTCAATGTAAGAATAGCTTTGGGAAAGGAGACATTTGTTTTCTCTGCACATAAATGATTCCGTACTTGAGTTAAAAGAATATGGTGGTTCCATTCGTCGAATTAATATTGACCTAGCATAGGTGTTTTTATGTTTGTGCATAACATGTTTATGTTCATGGTAAATGTTATGTTTATAGTATATTAGTATTTTATCGAATTAAGTCCGTGGGTCTTAGCGAGGGTTATTATTCTTCAAACCTCTTGGACTGTCGATAAAGAATCAGAAAGAACTGCATCAGATAACAGAAACCACACTACTCGAAAGCTTTTAAAAGAAGCAGCAATCAAAATGGATATCACCTCGAAGAGTTGGTTGGTTGATTTTGTTTAGAGGCATATCATCCATGTCGGGTTACTAAATGCCGAAATCTAAATATTTTGAACATAATTTTATGGCTTCAACTACAGAAGATGCATTCGTCATTTTGCTATGAAATGTTTGTTTATTTTGTTTTACGGCCTATCAACCTCAATGGGTTATTTAATGACAAGATTTTTATGATAGGTTCGTATGAATAGAATATGTATTCTTTGGTTTAGTTTTGTTTTACGGCATATCAATCTTAATAGGTTATTTAATGAAAAGATTTTTATGATAGGTTCGTATGAATAGAATATGTATTCTTTGGTTTAGTTTTGTTTTACGGCTTATCAACCTCAATAGGTTATTTAATGACGACAATTTTTTTTATTGCTGGTAATATTTTGTTTCAAAAATATATTGCTGGCAATATTTTTTCCTTCAAAAAATTTTTCTGGTAGTATTTTTTTTTCAATAAATCATAGCTGGCATTTTTTTTTTACAAAGTATTTCTGGTATTAAACCCTATTTTTACACTTTCATAGTGTTCCGACCCCATGTTTGGGTGGGGAACTATTTTCTCAGAGCTGGGTGCTACCAATCCGGGTCAGGGTGGACCTGGGGACACCAGCAATTAAGAGCTGGTTCCACGTTCCTCAAAATCTCCTGATCAGAGGCCTTGCTGATGGACGTAATTTATCGTCATACCCAGGAAACGGATGTAGATATTAGGTTGGTGCAAAAATAATGACGTAATAATGTCGTTTTTTGACGTTAAAAAATACGTCAAAAAACGACATTATTACGTCATTATTTTTGCACCAACCTAATACATGTAGAATATTTGTGTTTGTAACAAATGGAATATTAGTAAACAATACATTTGTGTTCAAGTCGAAAATGTTGATAACGATAGGAAATAATAGCGTAATTATCTCATTCCTATAAACGTTTGGTTTGGTTAATGGTATGGTTATGGGTCATTTAGTGCCAAAATTTAATTTTCTTGGGAAGTTTGATTTGATTTGTAGGAGGCACGGTGGAGTAATGGATAGGAATCGGAGAGTCGAGATCGAATTCCAGTCGAATCCATTCCATTCACTTACGTGCTAATACCCTTGGGAAAGGTATGGATCCTCTTCTTCTTCTCCCACCCAGCAATGGATGAATAGCAGGACAGACCGGGCAGCTCGGATTGAGGAATCGGAGATCCGAGTTCGAATTCCAGTCGAATCCATTACATTCACTTACGTGCTAATACCCTTGGGAAAGGTATGGATCCTCTTCTTCTCCCCACCAGTAAATAGCAGGACAGATGGCAACTGGTCTACCGCAGAAAGAAATAGCAACCTACTGCGGGGGAAAAAATCTGCCTCGTCAGTTTTGTATCGAAAGATAATATGATCGCCTACGCATTTATCACGGATGGTACATAACTGACTGATTGTTTGTTTAATGGCATATCAACTCCTTATGGGTCATCTAATGCAGAAATTTAATTTTTAGGGGTGATTTGGTAATTTTATTTTCAAAAGTGTACTGCTGGTAATTTTACTACAAAATATATTATTATACTTTCAAAGCTATCGACAAAATCCGAAGTAGCTGTAATTTTCTTAGTCCTCACCTGGCATCTCGCCTTCAGTCACTTTCCCACCGCTCTAACGCAGTTCTGCACCTCGGTATATCGGCCGCATAAATTTAAGCGTAGTAATAGATTAGCAGCCAGGTCTCATCAGTTTACTGTTGAAATAGGTAGATGTAACTGTGAGTTATATTCTAATAGTTACTCCTCTCGTTCTTCTCGCCTGTAGATCTCTCTTCCGGCTTCTAGATTTTGTGTCGCATGCAATGTTTAAAAAGAACTGAAACATCTATTGCCATCTTCCGTCTTTCTGAACCGTTCTTTTATTGTCCTTTCTACTGAATAAGTTTTCTCGTTTTTTTTCACTCAGTAATCGTTGGCGTCTTACTAATATTATTGCCTTGCTTCGGGCGAAACTATTTGCATAAAGTAATTTGTAAAACCATGTTTTTTTTATGGCAGAACGTGACTATCATAATTCTACAGGCAAAGAATAGTTGATGTTTGATTAGCAACCACTCTATCATTATTTCCGGAATTGTCTGGAGTAATCTCCGCATTCTTGATAACTTATCACGATATTTATCGGTCTTTCTCGTTGCCTGATGAAGCTTTATATTCATTGGGCTCGTCCCTTAGACGGATAGTCTCATAATATTTATGACTTATATCTATATAACGCATCCAATTCAATATTCATTAAGTGTCGTAAATTTGTAGCGTCATGTCAAGTATATATACGAAATTTAGCATATTAAAAACCTCAATCTCGAAGCCCATTATTACTGTAATATGTTCGATTTTCACTTGAGACCAAAAAGACAGAAAATAAAAAAGAACAGAGTAAGATAACGTTAGGAAAAAAAAAAAAAAAAAGAGAACCCCCCCCCAAAGAAAAACAACAAAAAACAAAAAAACAAGAAACAACAAAAAACAAAAAAATACAACAAAACAAAAAACAAAACAAAAAACAAAAAAAAGCAACAAAACAAAAAGCAACAAAACAAAAAAAACAAAAAGCAACAAAACAAAAAACAACAAAAACAAAAAACAACAACAACAGAAAAAACAACAACTAAAACAACACAAAAAACAACAACAACAAAAACAAAAAAAAAACACAAAAAACAACAACAAACTATAAAGGGTACGATAGGCAAACTGTCACAATTTTATATTTTTAATTTCGCGCATGCGCGTTTTTTATTTTATTTTGTCGGCACTGAATAGTAATATCAATTGGGCGACGTCTGTGAGAAAAAGAGCAGCATAACGCAATTCACCCCGCCAGAAATTTAAAAACGGCATGCTGTACTTGGCATTCGCACCGGAAGCTCCAATGCGAACGTTTCAAAGTGCTTAGGTGTCAATCTGATGACAGTGCGGAGGATTCGGAAAGAGTTGTATGAGTTTAATGGTGATTACGAAGGTACAGCACCTCAGAAAACTCACTCTGATCGTTCTGATAAGAAAAGAACTCCAGAATTTGCTGGTGAGGTCCTCAGACTCAATACGCAGGTTTACATCAAGTGTCTTGGGGAGGTAGTGTTACCCTAGGTAAAGAAGGTAGCTGTTGAGAGCCCCTATGTCTGACAACAGGACTCCGCACCATGTCACACCTCTTACATCTACCTAACTCCCCATCGATTATTATGTGTGGGCGCAGCTAAGCAAGAGACCAATAAAACTCCTTGTAACACCACAGATGAACTGAGGGCAAGGATTATGCAGCATTCACCATTCTTAAAGAGACGGTCCAGAAGAGTTGCAGGAGATGCCAAAGTCGTCTGGAGGCTGTGGTCGAGGCCAATCACGATTTTATTGAATAAATTTACTCTTTAGTATTTCAAAAAAATTTTGTGCAATTTTGATAAAATATATCTGGTATGAAAATAAGATGCCAGTGTTATTTTTATTTTAGTGTAATTTATACGACAATTTATCCATCACAGCCTTTATATGAAGGAAGTTTCTCCTATAAAATTTAATCATGTTTATACTTGTTTTTTGTTTAAGGCCATATTACGTTGGGACACCGGTTCTTGTCCGATTATCGAAATTGAGCAACGTCAAGCCTGGTCAGCATCTAGATAGGTAATTGCTTGAGAGTACCAGATGATGTAAGCTTGGATGTGTGGGTGGTGTAATAGACAACGGAACAGAATGAGAAATTGGTGACACGAATTCGAATTCCAATACGCGCAAATCCCTTTGGCCGATCGTGAATCGAAGAGAGATCATATCCTGTGTCACTACCAACTCGTATTGGACTAGCGCATTAGAATAATGGCTCATTCCTTCTTATGAATGTAGGCAAGGCCCACGTCTAACAAAATACCTTCACATGATGTAAAAGAATGAATAAAAGAAAACAAATAATTTTGAAACAAGGACCGTATCTCCAAACCAGCTAATTTCACAAGCATTGCAGGTAAGATGGATGTGTTGTCAAATAGTTTGAGTGTTAGCTTCTGACCAGGATACTTTGGTTCGAATCTCATCATGATTGAATTGCCATGAAGGTGACTTCCTAGGAAGATGTCCCCAGCGCGTGGTGCCATTGAAAAGTACCTGAAACCTTTACCCAGTAGTTGATCAACGTCTCTTTAGTGAAGTGGATAGACGAAACTGCTCAGATGCCGTTAATGAGTGTCCTAACATGAAATCACAAGTCCTTACCTAATGGGCATAAAGAAGCTCTTTTAGCCTTGGTTGTCGATCAAAATAGAGATGGTGTTTCGATTAAAAAGAAAAAAAAACATGTCCACCAGCGTACTAGCCATTCGCGAGGGAAAAAAACAACAACTCAATAACTGAAATTTAAAAAAAAAATAGTGCTATATGAACCGAAAGCTTTCAATACTCAGCTTACATAGACAAGTCATATAATTCGCATGTATGAATCTAGAATGTCGGTCTTTCGTAGAACGCTGGAATGTAGTTACGCCTAAATTTATCCAAGAAGATATACAAAGACAACTTCAAGTGAAACTTGAACAGATCCAAACTACAGTCCTGCGATCGGGAACACACAACTGATGATCAGTCCAGTAGCACAATCTATGCCATGAAGATGTGAAACAACCTCTAAACCAACTGGAGATGTGAAACAAGAAAAAACACAGGAAGCTGTAAGCTCCTGACCCAAGCGTAGGTTTTCCTTGTGTAATGACCTTAAAGATAGTAGCAGTAGCTGCCCCAAAATAAAACTTAGCATTAGCAGCTCGAATATAAAAAAAACACAAACCCTAAAGTAACTTTCTCTCTCCTGGATTTTTCCTCTTTCGAACGCGTGTCAGGAACTTTCCACGCTGAAGCTAAAAGGGCTGTGAACGCGTCACTCTAAAACACACCAACATCATAAGTCCCACTCGAATATATTCATGAACATTTCGTTGTGTATACAGTTTACGTCTAACAAAATAAACTCTTGCTTTAAACTTTCCTTTTGTTTATTTAATAAAAATGTTATCTTGAATTGTAAATCAAATGGTGTCTTATTTTGAGCATATACAATTTTTCGCCACCATTATTTCATGTACTATGAAATCTGTCTTTCTGGACTTCGAGAGACTATCATTACGTATCAAATATTGCTACGATGTACTTAACGAAATTCATAGAAAAAAAAATAAGGAAAGCCATTGAATTGTTCAGCTTCCACCTGAGCACCTTTTTTTTTCAAAAAAGAACATCTGCAGTGATTATATCTATAGAAATATTTCGATTAACTTACGTGAAGATTGATTATTGTTATTCTTAATCACGACTAAGAAAACTGCGGTGAGTCAAATAATAGGGAAAATGTGTAACCAATACGTCTGCTTCTGTTTGTTCATATATGAATAAGTAAGCGTATGTAGGAGTAAATGGGGGTAGGAAAATAGCCTTTAACCCATTTTTCCAAATGAGGAGAGTCTATTTGTCTGGAAATCTGACAGCAGAAATATTACAATAATGACACCAGTCATCACAGTCAAAAATCAGATTACTTTTTTTTTCTCTCCATCTTGGATTTAGCACATTTCTCCACAAAAACGCGTACACAACAATAACAAAGATGGTATTTTACCCAAGAGAACCGTCGATTAATCTATTCCTTGAAGAGGGCTTGTTTAAGACAGTCTTCGTAATTAAAGTGGTCAATAACAAAATATAAAGCATTAATACCTTATAAGAAGGTCTGATATGGCTGTTACAGCTCAAAGAAATTTTAACGCATGCGCACCAAGATTGAAACAATCTTTTGGTGGTGTTTAACTGGCTTTTGTTGTGAAGGATTTCCAAATTTTTAATCGTTTTTTATTATTATTATTTTTTTTATTTTTATAGTGAGATTGGCAGCGTACTTTTGTACTGTTGACAAAAATTTGATGCCTTTGAATTATATGGTCCTCTTTTCTTCTCTGGAATCTAGTGACAAAAACAACAGGACGAAGAGAGATTTATTTCCCCGGTAAGCAGTGTTCTTGATTTCAGCCAGCTATGTAGCACATCAAGCGTACACACTACAGTCAAATATATAAAAGAATTTTCTCTTTTTTTTCTTTGGGGAGATAGATTTTCTTTATATAAATATGAATGGAAGCTTCTTAACGTGTTGAAATCGATCTCATCTGAAAATGTTGAAGCCATTTTAGGTCGAAAGTCTTCATCCTGGCAAATCTTCGTACTACAAATTGGTGAACAAAGACATTTCGTTCAAAACTAATTGTAGCGCCATATCGCTACACGCCCCACATATGTCATTAGTAAAGATTGATGAAATTAGGTTTTTTTTGATAGATTTGTTTTTTTACGGGTTATCAACATTTTTGCAGGTTATTTAAAGCCATAATATATATTTTTAGATAATATTAGGTTGGTGCAAAAATAATGACGTAATAATGTCGTTTTTTAACGTATTTTTAACGTCAAAAACGACATTATTACATCATTATTTTTGCACCAACCTAATATTATCTCCCCAAAATCTTAGATTTACTAATACCAGTCTTACTATTTAACCCATAACTGGGAGAAGATTTGAATTCATACCTTTCCCTAAGGGCATTTACGCATAATAGAATATAATGAAATCAACTGGAATTGGAAGACTTGTCTCCCCGATTTCCAATTCTAAGCCATTAGCCATTACAACACAGACACATCGAAACTTACAGTGCCTGGTGTTTCCTAGTTACCCACCAGGTTCAGTCGACGTTGCTTAATGTCATTGGTCGTACGTGACCCAATGTTTCAACGTTGCTTAATTTCATTGGTCGTATGTGACATAGTATTTCAACGTTGCTTATAAAGAAATCGTTTACACAAAATATAAATGATTATATAATATATTATATTATAATATAATATATATAATATATATAATATAATATATATATATCCAAATGAGCGAAAAAACATATGGAGTAAAAATTCAGTTTGTAGCATTTACAATACAAAGTAGAACAATATAATATTATTTTTTATTATAAAAGATTATAATAAAAACATATTGAAATCGCTACACAAAAGGTTCATGTTACTTACCATCGACTGACGAAGTACAATCATTGTACATGAAAGATTTTGTGTTGCTATTTCAATATGTTTTATTATAATCTCTTGCTATATATATATATATATATATATATGTAGTGGTTCCACTTCTTACGCAGTTTCGAACATATGCAATTGGATTTTTTTTAATCAGAAAACTTTAAAAGACTTATGTCTTCTTCCACACGAAATCTCATCACCAAATGAAAGGATGAAACCACTTCGCCTAATATTTATATGCGTCTTAGATTAAACAATTTCTAACATCGATACACGTGTTGTACTTTTTAGAATTGTTTAAAATGGGGGCCACACCTACAACAGACAAATAAATGAAAAGACGAAGTCTAGAGGTGTCTCGAACAAAAGTTGGGATCATTTGAAAACCACGTCAGTGGCCGAAGTAAATGGAAACAAGGGACAAATCTATATGATGAAATGAAGAAAAAAACAATTGTGTTAGTGTATCGTCTGCAACGGAGGAAATGGTTTGTGATAAATTGTTTGTAAAGACCAGCAAAAGAAATGTGTAATTAGAAAACAATGCAGAACCATGTCCCTGTTAATGTAAGCATTTTGCAAGAAAAGGCGCTTTGCCTGTATGAACCTTAGTGAGTGAAGTTAGGAAAGCTAACGACTTAAAGAGATCCGATACCTTTATGGCATTGCAAAGCGTAACAATATATATAATATATATGTATATAAAAACAACATAATTATGGATGAAATCAACGTTAGCTGACATGGAGGCAGCCTCGGAGTTTCTAGACTTTAAAAAAATGCAATCGGAGAAAATGTCTAGAGTCGAGAATAAATCCTTAACGTAAGATCAAACACTTCTGTAACTAAGCGGCAAATTTATTATCACTGTTAAATCTTTTAGGAATAATTGACCTTGAATTACCTTGAATGAATTTCTTGAACATTCATGACCTTGAATAATGATTAGACTTTCACGTAATAACTTAACTCTGATTGGTTCTTTTATGATTGATTAATTGCTGCTTTATTTTGTGACGAGTCATTTAAAGGTTATCTGCAGACAACTTTCGTCTTTCATTCTGCCCTTCACGTATGGCTAAACAACTCGCTGATTTTGAGTGTCAAGTTATCGTACTTTGCAAAGAACATTCGACGTGGGGATTGACGAAATCTGCAGAAATTCTTCATGAAGTTTTCAGTCACATCATTCGTCACTAGTTTTCAACGGTTTTTTCATGTCTTTCTGAATTTACCATTTTTTTTAAATATTGGGCACCCTGTAGAATAAAAGAATTCATAATTGTTTTTTTTTTTTTTTTTTTTTTTTTTAAATTTGGTTAGAAAGTTTTTTCTCTTAATTTCCCGGCCTACCTTCCCATATTTCTTTATTTATGTTTTCTTCCGATTTTCGTTCTTCGACTTCTTATTTTACTTATTGTCTGCTATATTCATTATCACTGAACTCTCACAAGAAAATACTAGCATTTATCGTTATATCAATTAAGTTTCTCATCTTTTGTCTGAATTCATTTGATCTCTTGCTTCCAGTTATTGATACTCTTTAAATGTAGGGAAATAAAAATAGAAACTACGTTGGATATTGGGGCAATCGCCCAATAATTACGAGAAGCATTGTAGTTCCACTGAAACTGCAAAATACATCACGAGTTAATGCAGTAATCCAGCTCAAGGAGATTATGAAAACAGTCACGACAGTTTTTTTAATAATTTTGCCCAAAGCAAGGCAATATATCCACTAAGACGCAAGGGGTTACTGAGTGTTAGACAACATGAGAAAAAAGAAAATTTTATTAAGATAATATTCGTTTTCTACGGCTTAACCATTTACAGCCGTGTTTCTCAACCTTTTTAAGCAACGACACACCTACAAGCAAATGAGAATACCATCGCACACTTAGCAAAATTTTTAAAGGTTATAAATTTAAATGTTACAAAATAAAACCATAGATTTTAGAAAAATACACACAAATATGGACTTTAATATTTCTATTCAACCAATTGTGCAGCTTATTTAGTCTGAAACCTGTCCCTGGTGTTTTTTCGTGATTTCTTCAATGTTTCGCGGCCCACTTAAGATAATGAAGCGCAAGGGAGGTGGAGATTCACTGCTTTAGAGGTTATTTAAAACCCAAATATATTTTCAGATTTTTTAATTGGTTGTTTGGTTTTATGGCATATCAAAATCTCAGTGGGTCATTTAATGCCAACAAAATTTTGAAATAGATTCATAGCGATAGTTTGGTAAAAAAAGGTGTGTATGTACATATATATTTGAACCATTTTTCAATTACTCATATTTTTGAGTACAACTTCTTTTATGAAATTTACACTCTTGGATTTTATTTTCGTAAAAAGTTTTAAATTACTGACTTGGTTTGGTTTGTTGTGTTTTACGGTATATCAACCTCATTGGGTTATTTAATGCCAACAACTTTTTTTCCTGTTAATATTTTGTTTTGTCAAAAATCTATTTCTGGTAATATTTTTTTCCTCAAAAATGCAGAGCTGATAATATTTTAAAACATGTATAGCTGGTAATATTTTTTTCAAAAACTTATTGTTGGTAATTTTTTTTTCTTCAAGAAATTATTTCTGGTAATAATTTTTACAAAGTATTACTGTTATTAAAACCTATTTTTACGCTTTTATAATACTTTTTACCTCAATTTCGGGGTTAACTACTTGCTGATAGCTGGGACCCTATCAGGTGCTACCACCCGGGTCAGGGTGGACCTGGGAACACCAGTAATTAAGAGGTGGTTCCACGCTCCTCAAAACCTCCTGATTGGACGTAATTTATAGTCTTACCCTGGACGCGGATGTAGTTTATCGTCATACCCAGGACGGTCAGATTTTTTGGAGATAATCATTTAGTGATACAAATTAGATGGTGATGGCCAATAGCCGGGTTCATGTCTTTCTCAATAGTATTTGCGCATAAGTGACTATATCGAACCCAAGTGGAATTGGAACTCGGTTCTTCAATTAACAATTCGAAGGCATTCTCCATTAGCCCACCCGCACATCCAAGCTTACATCATCTGGTATTTCCTAGTTACTGACCAGGATCGCTCGACGTAACTTAACTACGGTGATCGTACGCGAACCGGTGTTTCAACGTGATACGGCCGGAAGCCTCAAGTTTCGGCAACGTTACTTATAAGAAACCGTTTTTACAAAAGATATATGATTTTAGTTTAACAAACCGGTCGTATTTATTTATTTTTTAAATTTAACTTCGAGATTTTTAGAGGCAACCTTCAGAAATGGGGAGCAATTGCAAGGCGGGCAAACACAAACTATGGCGCATCTAGTTTGCCACCCACCAACCTTGAAACTCCATTCATACTTAATGACTTTGAAACAACGCTCCAGGAAAAGTTTTGTGAGCGACACTGGATGGGTATGGTGGAGTGACTTGTTAACAATAATCCTATATAGCAGTGAATGCGGGACAATTTTCTCAAAGATGAAGAAGCCACTTGAAGCAACAGAATAGTGCCTCTACAGAAGGATGTTGAGAATATCATGGACCGAATATGTATACAATGAGGAAGTTCTAGAGACAAGCAAAAAGTCACTTACACTTAACACCAAGAAGATTGATTGATTAGTTTTCTACGACTTAACCCATTGCAGGTTATTTAAAGCCAGAAAATATTTTAGATCATAATATTTTTTTTTACATAATAAAGCTAATTAACCTATAGCGGGAAGTAGAATAGCTGGATTCATACCTTTCCCAATAGTATTTGCGCGTAACTGTATATAACGAACCTAATTGGAATTGGAACTTGGCCCTCCAGTTAACAATTCCAAGCTAGTACCCATTACACCAACCGCACATCCAAGCTAACAGCATTCCAAAGCGGTCACCCACCTAGGTACTGACCAGGCTCAACGCTGCTTAACTTCGCTTATTGTACTGGGATTTCAAAGAGAAGTGGTTGTAAAACATTATTAAGGGCGGAAGAACGACAAAATTGAAGGGATTAAGAAGACCGAAGATAAAGATTAGTGTTGCATTGAACATTTTTGAAGATCAAAGTTGGCGGGAAAGCAAAAACAAACAAAAAACCGTAAAAGAGTTCCACAAGCGAGAAGACACTGCTAACATAGAACTTACGGTTATATTTAACCATTTCAGCTCTAAGATGAGGAGACCTATCTGCCAATCTAGTACTACGCTTGAATCCATATTGTCTCGGTACCAAAGAGGAAAGCTACTCAGAACAATTACCATGAATATATTTATAGAAAAAAAACAACAAAAAAAAAAAAAACAGAGGGAAGTTACGTTATGGCGATGGGAAAGTGAGTGAAGCCAAAGTGACCGAAATAGTACCACAAATTGCGGATAGCATTAATCAAATCAAAGAAATCATTCACGTCTTCAAATCATCCTCATTCACTTTATATTCTTTGATAAGGAGTAAGTTCCACTCAGACAACTTCTGTCCCAGAATTGTTGCTTTGTGGAACAGGCTCCCGCAAGTACTCACCCCTGGCTACTGGATAGCTATTGATTGACGCTAGACTTCAAGAGGTTACCTCTTGAAGTCTAGCGTCAATCAATAGCTATCCTACATATCCTCATAATATGAATTCTTTCTTCTATCGATTGAGTGGCTCTTGGACAGAGTATTGGGTGAACTAAAAAAATCCACCCCTCCTGTCAATGCGGCTTAAACAATTGAAAGGGGAAATAAACATCAGTGTGCTAGGGTCCCATAGTCAAGTGCATAGTTCATTCGGTATACATCTCTGTGGATGACAATTATATACGCCCCCAGAAAATTTAATTCTGGCCGAGCACTCGTGAAAGAAAGCGTGAATTTGTAAACAATGACTATTCTTGCTAATACTGCAAAGCTCTTCCATGAATTGAGCCCTTTCGGTTATTGGCGTGTTTATTCGGGCGCTGATAGGCCAAGGGTAAAATCTCCGACTGATGCCAAATCAGTCGGGTTTCAATCCCGGCTTAAGCCAATCGATGTCTATCCACCCTGATGAGCTGTGATACAGCGAAACTGTCTGTGGATGACTATATATATATATATATATATATATATATATATTTTTTTTTTTTCTAAAGAATTATTGGATTTTTATTTTCGCTGCTTCAAACGTAGTTTTTTTTTAATGGATACCCGTATTGGAGTAGACGCTCTGTTTATTATTTTAAACTGTATTTATTTCCTCCACCGGCCAGTACACGTGAGAATAAATACATATAAAAGAAAATGTGGCCACTGACAGGATTCGAACCAGAGGCCCCTATTACAGGTCAGAGAATCGTTTGATTCGATGTGTTTGGTTTGTTGAGCAGCATATTACCTCCTTGTGGATCATTTAATGTCCAAATTTAAGTTTCTTGGGAATACTAGTAATTTCTTTGACAAAAAAATATGTATTGCTGGTAATTTCATTTCTTTGTTACAAAAATGTGTGACCCCAGTTTTGGAGTTAACTATCTGGCCATGGCTAAAGGTGATACCACCCCAGGTCAGTGTGGACCTGGGAACAAACCTTCCGATTAAAAACCTTGAGGGCGGATGTAGTTTATCGTCACAACTAGGACGATTGGGGTGTTTTAGCCACTCGGCTATGAAGAACTTCAAAAATCACACGTGTTAATACATTTTCTGGGAAGACGAAATAAATACTGTTTAAAATAAAAACCGAGCGTCTACGGAAATAAGGACATTTTCTAAACAAATATCGCTCGAAGTAATATATATGTATCTGTTTAAGTGTGCGAGTATACATTATTACCTGTTCAGGTAAGAGTGAGCAAACTGAGGGCAATCACACGATTAGGTAGGTAACCTTTACTTTTTGACTCGCCATACATATACTTCAGTATAGGTTCGTAAGGTTTGTTATCTTCACCATGTTTATAGAATACTCATTTATTTCTTATCTCACTTTTCGAAGCAGTGCAGACGAGAGTTCATCGCTTGTATTAAATCTTAATGGAATTACCAGACACGGATGAGATAAAACACGTTCTCATTTCATCCTTGCTAATACCTACTTATGTATCTTATCACTTGGTATTATAGAAATGTTCTCTCTCACATTAATTATGTATAT
This sequence comes from Acanthosepion lycidas, assembly GCA_963932145.1. Taxonomy (NCBI): domain Eukaryota; kingdom Metazoa; phylum Mollusca; class Cephalopoda; order Sepiida; family Sepiidae; genus Acanthosepion; species Acanthosepion lycidas. The sequence goes on along the minus strand of OZ010608.1, from coordinate 48,451,049 downwards.
ATATATATATATATATATATATATATATATATATATATATACACACATTATATATATTAATGAATGTATATAATATCCAACGTCGATTCATAAAGTTCTTGCAATCTTTAAGGTGCAAATATGTTCTAACAGTTAGAACATATTTGCACCTCATGATTGCAAGAACTTCATGAAACTCCGAGCCATGCTATCGACATTGGATATTATGTATATTATTTAAGTATGTTATTTAATATATACTTATAGCTCTGTTTCATAACATTGAGCACTGAATTTGTAACAGAAAGAAATATATTTATACGTACACGCAAGTATATGTAGAGTTTTTTTTATCCTACCCATTCTTTATATATGTATAAAGTTCAGGAAAAACTTGTATAGAAATATTAATACTAAATTTATTCAGATATCAAGAGACATCGACTAAAGATAACGACTCTACAATCATAAGAGATTTTCAAAATGATGGCCTTTACCTTCCAGACGTTTATTATTCCGGCAAACTAATGCTTGGTCGACGTTGACCGAAGTGTCCAGTGAGATTCCTGCACATGCATTTTAAATTTCTTGTTCAAGGGCAGCCAATGTGATACCATCTATGAAGAAAATGTAAGTAAATATCCGACTGTTGCCGAATCAGTCGAGTTTCGATCTTGGCTTAAAGCAATCGGATTTATAGCCAGACTGATGCAAAACTGTCTGTAAATGAGACACATATATATATATATATATATATATATATATATATATATATATATATATATATATATATATATATATATATATATATATATATATACACACACTGGGTGGGTAGTGGATAACAGCTCGGAATTAGGAATCGGAGAGCAGTGTTCAAATTCCAGTTGAATCGATTATATTAACTTCGCAATTTGATAAAACTACGAAAAACAAGTTTTTTTTTTCTTGAAGTGTATATACATTTTTTTTCTCGAACTGTGCGTGTGTAACACCAAAAATTGATAAGACACCAGACGTGTTGAAACAAAACGGCTATTTTTGTAGTGAATTTATGACATATTTATGTTATAATTTTCGAATAATATATATATATATATTATTGGTGGAAAATAAAACAAACATTCCCATCATTCTAGAAACATTTAAAAAAAACATCCTTGATATAGCTAATAGAATTGCCAAAAGTGCTCGGATATTCGAACAGGTTTTACACATCTTCTGTCCAGGAAAGAAACTACTGATTGAACACAAGAAAAATTGAATAAAAAAGCTTAATCTCAGTATCTTGTCAGTCATTTTTAACGAAACTTGTATAAAAGAGGGATTGTTGCCCTACTACACTACATATGGTGGACTCTCCCGTCGTATTCGACACATGCAGGTCGAGTAGCTCAGTACCTAGGAACCGACAGCCAGAAACCAGCACATGAGATTTGATTAGAGTGTTGAGGGTTTTGTACAAAACCATCCACACTTTTTGAAGGGCCGAATACAGAGATCCTCCACAGGTCAGGAATTCAGAGTTTTCCTTCTCCTAGACCAGTTGCTATCCAAATTGTCCTGCTATTTACCCATAGCAGGAGGAAGAAGAAGAGGATTAATACCTTTCCCAGGGGTATTAGCATGTAAGTTAATGTAATGGATTCAACTGAAATTCGAGCTCGGCTCTCCGATTCCTAAATCAGAGCCGCTATCCACTACACCACATATATATATATCATTCATACAAAAAGTAAATTAGTAAAGTTAATGATATAAAATGGCGAAATCCCTTCGCTAACTAAATTTGAAAGATGCATTAACCCATTAATCACTCGATGAATTTTATGATACTTGTTTTTTTAAAATTACAAATAAACTGTGTTAGGTCTTCGTTAAATACTAGATTATTAGATGCTACCTGATTTTTACCAAAAACAAAATAGTTTCCATGCCTGAAGATGACCGGAGGACCCATCGAAATTACTTACGCATATTATATATATATATATATATATATATAAATGACAATAGGAAAACTGTAGTTATTGCTGACGCGTTTCGTCTAATGTGGACTTTCTGAAAGCAAAAAACTAAATGAATTTAATTAAAGAATGTAACTAATAATAGCAAAAAATAGAATGTTCTTAGGTTAACTCCGAGAAATTTTCATATATATATATATATATATATATATATATATATTATGTTGGTGCAAAAATAAAGTCGGTTTTTGACGTATTTTTTAACGTCAAAAACCGACATTATTTTTGCACCAACCTGATATATATCATTCACAGAGACAGTTACGCTGTATCAGAGGTCATCAGTGTGGTTAGACATCCGATTGCTTCAAGCCAGGATCGAAACTCGATTGATTCGGCAACAGTCGGATACCCCCCCCCCCCACACACACTAAGCTATCGGCGCACGGCTGAACGAGGCGCGAATTTTTACGTGTGTGTGCGTGTGGAATGGTTCTCTATTTTAGCCAATTCACATTCACTTCTTCATTTGAAAGTATTAGGTTGGTGCAAAAATAATGACGTAATAAGGTCGTTTTTTGACGTATTTTTTAACGTCCAAAAACGACATTATTACGTCATTATTTTTGCACCAACCTAATACTAGAGTCAGCTTTATATCAGATCTCGCAGACCCTCGCTGTGTAAACATCGAGATTGTTTACTAGGCCTTACTATGGTTAGTTTCTGATAATTTCTTCCCTCCCCCACCATTCCCATCATTGACTAATTCATATCTCATATTTATTATATTTTACTTTAAATTCTCCCGATAAAAGAAACTTTGATCAGCGAGAACGAAACCGGTTGCTTTTCCCACCCTTTTATTTTTTTTATCCCTCATTATGCCTTGTAATGTTAAACTTAATACTTTTAAAGCAATACTCACCAAGTTCTGTACCACTAAAAATCTGTTATATATATATATATATATATATATATATATATATATAGATAAGTGTACTGGTGCAGCAGATCATTATTCAAACATATTGTTTGGAATATAACAATGAAAATTATGTTTGATCATGAGTCGTTCTCAGCTTCGTATAGTTGCTTTAATTTCGGGTGAAAACAGAGAAAAACTGTCCAACATTTGGCTATTTTATTTTTTAGTCTGCTGTTCTTTCATCTAATCTTTCGGCTCACATGAGCAGTTTTCAGAGTGGTTATACGGATATTTAAACAAAGATATTCACCATCAAAGATGGTATTCTGTTATGTTGGCATAGAAGATTGCTATGCGACGATAAATGTATCTACGACAAGATTGCAGAAAACGAGACGCCGAAACCCATAAGCATTTTTGGAATATCGAAAGATCTTTTTAAAAAAATAAAGAACGCCTGAAGAAACTGGAACAATTCCTTAGAAACAAGGAAAAGAATACAGAACTGTTATGTAATATCAGTCTTTTTATACGGCTAGACAATGGTGAATACTCGAGAATCTCCTCAAGGGACTTGAGACAACGTTAATTTGGTTCTACAGAAGGATACTAAGAATACCGTAGACTGAAAACGTGAACAACGAAGTTCCGGGTAAAAGAAACCAGAAAGAGACAGTTGAAATTACTAGGACATATAATGAAGAAAGAGTGATTAGAGAATTTAACACATACGTGACATATTGGAGGCAAGAGAGAGGAAATCTACCTATTGTGATTTTGTAAATGCTTGACAGAACATAGATTAAAAGAAATAGTAGAAAGACAAACTTTATTATAGGCTATAAAAGACAGGAAATTGTGGAGAGTCATGATCGCGTACGGCCGAAAGGAAAATGGCAATTAGAAGAATAAGGACCGTTTATCTACGGCAAACCAGTACGAAGACACATACGTAAATTGAAATCTAAATAATAGCGAAGTGTCGAGATCTTTTACCGGAAATTGACACCTGGGCTTATGAAGATAATTCAACTTTTGAGAGAATTGTTTTTGTTATTTTTGCTTTAAAAAAAAAAAAATTTTTTTTTAAATTAATTTTCTCAAGAAATTTAATATATAAAAAAAACGTAAACCGATTTTCATTGGTTTTAATATCACAAAATTAGACTGTCACAAAATCAATGTTTACTTCAATCAACAAATATTTCGTTTTATATCACAACTTCATTAAGTGAAAACTCCAGTTCCCCAGATAGAAATGTTTAATTTACGTAATAAATCCTCTGTAAAAATTAAATGAATTAGATTAAAACATTTTCGTAGTCAACGAAGAAAACTTTTTTCCTTTCAGTTAATTTGATTCATTTTTTTCTAAATTTTATATATAAAAAAAAAAAATGTATTATTATATAAAAAAAAAAAAAAAATACAAAAAAATGTGATTTTTTAGTTTATATCTCACTTCTCTGGAAAATACTACACAAAGCAGTTTTAGTTTAATAAGTTTTAAACAGTAACAGAAATCATTGTTGACAGTTTTACAGAAAGTAAGATCATTAAGACCGGCGCGTCTTTTTTTTTTTTGAAGCGTTTCACCCCAAGGAAGGCGAGAAGCCACTAAGACGCAAGGGTTTATAGAAGATTTGGAGCAAGATCAGATAGAAGCGATAGAGGAATGGATGAGGAGAAGGATAGTGGATAGTGCATCAAGGCCACTGGAAAAGTCGATTTCTTTCTTCTTAACAATATTTTTCTTTTTCTTATAATCTTTCTCACTCAGTAATCATTGGTATCTCAGTGGCTTTATTGCCTTGCTTGCAGTGCAATGATAAAAACCTTATATATATATATATATATATATATATTTCTTTTTAAGCATTCAACCCTAAGCAAGCCGGGAAAACACTAGCATACAAGGGGTTACAGAGAGTTAGAGCGAGAACAAAGAGGAGTGATAGAGGAAAGAATGAAGAGAAGGTTAGTGGATAGATCAGGGCATAACGTCGATTGACATTACATTTGAATAGTTGGAGATTATAGCTATCAGGAAAACAAGAACTGGGGAGGGCGTTCCACAGGCGAGATGTACGAGACATGAAACGTACAAGAGACGGCTACATATAACAGATTCGACAGTGAAAGGGTGAGAGCGAGATGCCAGCCTAGTTGAACGCTTAAATTCATGAAGTCTGGAAAGCAGCGAATGCAGCTCCTCGGGACAATAACCCTGAAAGTATTTGTAAAAAAAAGACAGAGAGAGGCGACGGCGCGTCTGTGAGAGAGTGACTGTAGACGAGATGCCAGAACAGGGCCAATTATATTGTATATCCGTCTCTGAAGCTTATCAAGAACCCCGAGGCAAACAGAAGGGGCTCCAGACCATATATGACAGCAATACTCCATACTCCCGACTTCGTTTTTTAAGGCCCCGCTGTGACCTCTCCCATATTTTAGCACTGTTTTATGGTCACCCACCATTTTTAATTATTTTTAAACTGACGCTACATTATCAGTCATCAACGAAATAATATACTTCGTGTTTTTGTCTTGTGTTTTTTTTGTCCGATCTCTCTCGCCAAATATTGTTTGAGTGTTTGAGGGATTCCAGAAGTCATTAAATATTTTCTAAAATATGTCCGTAACTCGCAACAAAGATGAGACTCCCGCTAAACTACAAACCGATAGCATAGAGCAAGTTTTTTTCGCAATGAAAGCAAAAAAAAAAAAAAAAAATTACCCTCACTCCTGTTTTAAAATATTAGGTTGGTGCAAAAATAATTTCGTTTTTTAACATATGTTACTATGTGAGAAAACGAAATTATTTTTGCACCAACCTAATATTTGTCAAAAAGCAGGATTCAAATGAAATTTTCAGAACTTAGTGAATGAATATATTACTGAGTAGTTTATTTTATTAAAAAGACTTGGGGAAATATTTTTTTGAGCAAGTGAGTATGTTTCACCCCCTTCTTTTCTATATCGCGTGTGTATTTTTTAATTTGGGCAGTGTTCGTTCATTTTTATTTTATTTTATTATTTTTTTTTGCAGTTATTTAAAAAGAAATCCCTGAAGATATAATTTCAGCAAAAAAATTACGCAATATTGAGTGTGAGTACGCGGAAAATTCGGCCTGCACCTTGACAAAAACAATTCAATAATACTAAAAAAAAAAAAAAGAAAATAATTGTTTTCGAAAATTGGTGCTTGCATAATTTGATGAAACATGTTATTTCATTTCAGCTTCGACAGAACAAAAATCTAAACTTAATATTTATTTAAAAAAACAAAAACAAAAAAACCCAAATACATGTAATTTTTCAATGCAATTTTGAAATTAATCCCGTTGCTGTTCGCTACAAGAATTTATTTTATTATACAAAGACGAGTTTGAAGATTTAAAAAAAACGTAAAGTTTAATGTCATTTTCGAGTGTGAACCATTTTCAAAAAAGGAGTTTATTTTTTCCTTTTAGCAACTATTAAATCATTTTTGGTATGGATGTACAAAAAAAAAAAAAATAAATAAAATAAAAAATAATAATGCTGACATCATGTGTTGGCTGACTACTATTCAGCTATTAGGTTAAACAGTTTAAGAAAAATTAATGTCCACAAAAAAGGAATTAATCTAAAAAAATGACAAGTGGAATGAAAGAAAAATCTTATGAATAAATACTCGGCGAAAAACCCGTTACGTTTTTGCCCTCATCCAACAAAAAATGATAAATATGAGATTTTATGGAAATTTTAGAAAATTAGAATAAAATTATTAAAAAAAAATTAGATTACAATTAAAAATAAAAATAAATTAGGATTGTCATTGAATTAAAAACGCCAACGAATATCCAAACACAATTTGAATTAAAATGAACTGAACATCTATGTCAGGAGAGCAAATTTTCCTTTCAACCTGGCAATAACCCTTGGGTAACAAGAAAAGAGTCCAAGACGAAATGTTTAGCTGTTTAAAATCGTTTTTATGACTTCTGCATTTTAAACAGAATATATTTTCTAATGTTTATAGTATTTTGATTGGATAAAAAATTCAGATTTGCAATCTGATCATCTTAACGTCGGCGAAGTGAAGAGTATCGAACTCAGTTGCTGTTTCTCAAGACGAACAGATCCCAACCAGTACCGGATTACCCTAACAATAACAGAAACGGCCCTACTATAGTAGGATATCTAGCGAGGCATTAGCGACCTACCGTAAGTGACAGTGCATTCCACCAAAAACCCACTTACGGCCTACAGCAATTAATTCTTCAAACTACATACAGTTATTTTAACCTAAAGAGTGGGGTATTTATCTAATCTGTATTCATAAAAGGAGGTATTTATGTAATTCCATTACAAAATAAACAACGTCAGATAAAATATTTTCCATTGAAGATGAAGCGGTGTTCCTTTTAAGAGTTAGGGTTAGGGGTTTTAACATATTTTAAACTTCCAAAAGTTGGTAAATATCACGCCATAGTAGAAAATGAATAGACGACATTGTAGCGCGCATCATCACAATTATTTATTTTTGACTGGGAACGTTGGAGGTTACTAAATATGTAGCGGTCACAATGCAATTCATATTTGACGTAAAATAGCACATAGTATAAAATACAGAACAGAACGTAATGGTTCAAAAAATAACAATTGAATTTATTAGTGTTGATGTACATGCATATAAGCTGAAGGTTTGAATGAGTTATGTCTCTTAGATTTGGAAATATTTGTACCAGAGCTTATAAATTTGAAATAATTATTAAACTGAAGTTTTAGAAGAATAAAGTTCCTGTTGCATGTCAGGAAAAGCGAATTGGTAAAGTTGGTAAGAGTTAAGAGTTCGTACTTGCGTGAATTGGTAATGTTCTTTAACGTGTATCACGCGACTGGCTCAAAACTAAGTGAGCGGGAAATTTCATTCCTCGCGCGCAGAAGATCTGATTGGTCGGAATTGACCAATAAGCGAGCTAGTTTTGAGAAGATTAACCAATGAATGCTTGTCGCATGATTTGTACGTATGATGGTGATGATAATTACCAAAACATCACGCCATAGAAGAAAATGTATAGTAGACGCCACGCTATAGCAGAAAATGAATAGTAGATATACTATAGTAGAAATTGATGGAAGATATCACACTATAGCAGAAAATGAATAGTAGTTATCACACGATACTAGGACCAAAGAAACAAATACTACGGGCTTCGCATTAAATGTTTTCAAACCATCCGTTAAAATCGGCTTTTAACGATCTGACAATGTTATTTACATGTCGTCAGAGTTTCATCTTTAATTATTCATAATTGCATATAACAGTCCGTCACATATTTTTTTTATTTTATGATAGTTCACCCAATATAAGCCTTAAGAGCAACTCAAGGTAGAAGGTTACTGAGTGAGATTGTTGTAAGGTAGAGAGAAGGAAGGAATTAAGAAATGCATATTATAAAGAACGTGTTGAATAGATATCAGTTCGCCGGGGACTTAAAAAGAACAAGATTGTAGTCGTCATGAAAGCATCCCCACGGGAGTCTGTTGTACAAAATAACAATTCTGGGGAAGAAGCTGTTTGAGTGGAACTTATCAAAGGAACACGAAGGGGATGAAGTTGATGTGCCGCCGAGAACATGACATAGTGGGTACTAGCTGTGGAAGCTTGAGCTGGCGGAACTAAGGAATCTAACTCGTTCGAACATCTGCCATAGCAATAGAGCGGTGAGAGGGTAGGAACATTTCGTCTATGGGAACTATTCAACTATCTCATTAAGATCATTCGCTTTATATTTTTGTGGCGGTGGGGTTATTAATTGCTATGAAGTTAAATATTTACTTGTTTTACGCCAGTAATTATTTCACTTCAAGCAAGGAAATAAAGCCACTAAGACGCCAAGGGTTACTCAATGCGAAATAATAATAGAAAAAGAAAAAATTGTTAAGGCTAGAGAACAAAGAGCTGGGATTAAAAAGACTTAAGATAAGGATTAACATTGCGCTTAAGTTTTCGAAGATCAAAGTTGGCTGGGAAGCAAGAAGTTGGAAAGAGCTCCACAAGCGAGAAGTGCGAAAGAAGAAACTGTTAGCATAGAACTTACGGTTACATTTAGCCATTGGAACTGTAAAATGTGATCTGGCTGCCAATCTAGCGCCGTGCTTAAAGTCTAGGTACCAAAGAGGAAATCGTCCTGGTTATGACGATAAACTGCATCCGGAAACAAGGCATTTGATCGGGAGGTTTTGAGCAGCGTAGAGCCACCTCTTAAATGCTGGTGTTCCCAGATCCACTCTGACCTGGGGTGGTAGCACCAGTTAGGATCCCAGCTATGGTCAAATATTTAACTCCCAAACTGAGGTCATCAGAAAGGATTTTATATATATATATATAAAATCCTTTCTGATGCAATCAGAGTTCAGGTGGATTAGTCATATCATCAGAATGAGTGATGATCAGATGCCGAAAATCCTCATACATAGCCAACGTTTTCATGGTAAGCGTAATTTAGGCCGTCCTTGGTTACGCTTCAAGGATAAACTTAAATACAATTTAATTACTGCAAACATTCCTATAGAGGAGTTCAAACTTGCTACTGAAAACCGAGCAAACTAGAGAAATTACCTGCTACCGATGTATAACTAACTTTGAAAGAATCGTCTCAACCATCTGAGAGAATTAAGACTTAACACTAAATATCTGGCTAATGCATCAATCAATATAACAGTCAACCCATCAGTATGCCTTTCGTGTGGATCTGTTTGCAAATCCAGTGCAGGATTGTTGTCTCATCCGAAACAAACATAAAAACTGAACAGAAAGACACTCATACGTCGAAAAAGACGGGAGAGGCAATCATATATATATATGTAAACTTTGAATTTTTCAAGAAGCCACTAAGATGCAAGGGGTAACCGACAGTGAAAAGAATAGAAGACAATAAAAGAACATGGTTGAAGGAGATAGAAGGTGACGATTGATATAGCGTTTATATTTTTGAAGATCGTAGTTTATAAGGAATGAAGAAGCCGGAAGAGAATTCCACAAACAAGAAGTTCGAGAGAAGAAACTATTAGCATAGAACTTACGGTTACAACTAGCAATTTCAACGGTGAAAATTCTGTGACAAAGCTGCCCGTCTAGCTTTGTGTATGAATTGGCAATATCGAAGGGACCATAGAGGAAAGCTTATCAGAACAATGACCATGGAAATATTTACTGAAAAGGCACAAGGAAGGACTGTTACGGCGGGTGGGGAAGTGACTGAAGCTGAGATGCCGGGTCAGGACCGATAAAATCGCAGATTCTTTGGATTTTGTCAATAACCCTTTGATTTATAGCAGAAGCACTAGACCATACATTATTATTACTTAAACGTTATTTTTAGTGGATATTCTTATTTGAGTCGACATTCCATTTATTTATTAAATAGTATATTTATTTATTTTCGTCTACCGGCCTGAATATTTGATTATTATTAAAGAAAAATATATGCCATCCGGTAGAATTCGAAACTGTGTTCCCCTTGGCAGGAGAAAGCGTTGTTCGATCATTTAGACCGTCTCGACTACAAAGTGCGTCGATGATTGAACAAAGTTGAATAGCTTCTTATAAATGCAAATCTTTCTCAGACTCTTAAAGCTTGTTCTTTTTAGCAGTTCTTAGTTATTGCTCGCCGTAATTTCACTGAGTCTGCACTGCCCGACCTAAGGATGGAACTCACAATTCTCATACTACCATAACTCCCCAAGTCTCTCCTCTAGTCTTCTAGTCGCCTTAATGGTTCTGAAGCTAAAAATCCCCGAGGAATTCCGACTAAGATGTTTATAATTAAATTCAAACAGACATTCCTTTTTGACCGAACCTCGTATATCATAATTAAGAATAGTATATTGTATCCAATGTAAAATCTCTGTAAAGTCAAGGAACAAATCAAATATAGGTTGGTCTTATCTGGCGTTTTGTTCAGTAAATACAAAGCCTGTAAAGTGTGTCTTTGGTTAAGGAGATTACGTACAATCAAAGACGGAGTCGAATGGCTTATAAAACTAGCGAGTCATCGACCTAACGCCTGTAAAGTTAAATACGCCAGTTTCACAGGAAAATCTGAAAATGTCTCAGCGCCAACAGAAAGTTAATATTAAACACCCTGATGTTGCACTTATTTTAAATATGACGACCTATCTCAGCTATTCTCTCTTTCCTGTTTGTACAGCTACGTCTTCCTCCCGTTTATTGCCGTTGCTAGGTTGGCTTCAACGTCCATTTCTTTTCTTCATCCCTCTTAGTGTTCTTCCTTCACGTCATTGTTTTTGTATTTGCGAAACTTTCTAAATCATTTTATACATATTTCTTCAATTTCCCCTCTTGAACAAAAAGAAAAAAAGCGGTTTCAAAAGAACTTTCAATATTACTTTAAACTACCGAAACACACTTGGCAATGTTTACTCACAAGATTATAAAAATATTTAAACCAGGTGCAATACGAGATAGATATATATATATATATATATATATATATATATATATATATATATATATATATATATATATATATATATATAAGACATTTTTATGTTTATACATTCTTTTTATAGATACAAATATTTAAGTAAATGCTCTTTTTATAATAAACAGTATTAAACAACATTTACCGGCCTGAATGTCCGAGAAATTTTCACAGAAAATATTCGTCTTCCGACAGGATTCGAACCTGTATCCTATACGGAACTGTCATTTAGCTTGACGTGCCTTTACCGATATGGCCACAGAGGACCGTTCGGTTAGCAAGGTCGAATTTACTGTATTTGAACTTCAATCTTCCACGATTCTCTCACGTACATTCATATCTGCTCATGGCGTATTTGGGTGGGGTGGGGGACAAGGTATGTAGAAACTGTACGAATGATTTGTATGCCAGAGCGATTTCAACTATTCTTTTAGCCATTAGCAAGGACGATTTTATTTTTAATGAATGCATGTAGAAAGAGTGATAAAGATCTCCCTCAGATTATACCTCATATCCTTAATGTTTTTCAGAGTAAGACCTGTGCCCGTTGGAAGCGTATTTTCTTTATTAATACTTTCAAACTCTATGCAATAATTTCATTGTTTATTTTATAATCCGTCACAACAGAAAAACTTCAATGAAAATAATAAAGTTTTTAATTATCAAACGCAATTAAAATACATCAAAATCTAAGAAGTAAAATTATCGATTACTTATCACTTAATACACGACTGCGTAGAGTTGCTGAGAAGAGTACTAATTCGTCTTGAAACACAGGACACTCGACTTTAACGTCCGGGTTCACACAATAGTCAAACAGGTAATTGTGACCACCCCGTCGGTGGCATGATATTTCTATAGTAAATAGCGGTCTACATTTTCATTGTCTAGAGATTCACGTTCAAACTCCGGTGTCAGCAGTGACGCTTTTCATTCATATATGGCAGTTTAAAAAAAAAAATGCTTTCTCAGACAAGTGTATACACTAATATCATACTTTGAAGCTCGCTCCTGCTGAAAGGTAATTTGGCTTCCGGTATAGCCGGAAATATACATATATTTGCTTTATTCTCTTTGTATATCCTAACCACTAACAATCCCTTTATTCCTGATTTTCAACGCATTCATATCGTAAAAACCATTAGCAATGCATCTACATCATACATATAATCGTTTTATTATCTCACTAGCTTGTGGGCTTGCTCCTGTATAATTGGGCTTCCGACAGAAAATTAAAGGGACCTGTGGTCCGGCTTAGAAAACAGCAATAGTTTTGAAGAAATAACTCCATGGAATTCTAAATCTCACTTTAAGTCTGATTCGGGCCAAAAGACCGATTTGCTTCGATTTTCCAATTCAGGCCGAAAATTGAATTCTTCAAATAATTAACTCAGCGGAACTTAAAAAAAAAATAAAAAAAAAACAAAAAAAACTTCGTCGCGGAACTTCTCGCTTTAACTCTGATTCCTTGGCATTTTGAAGAAATCAAATTGAATTTTCTCAAAGTTTTTTTTTTTTAAAGTGATTTTAAAACAAAATCATTTAAATTCACAAAGTTATTTAACAAAATAGACCAAACCCGGATATAAGAGACTTCTCTGGTCCCGACAACTCTTATATCCTGGTTACACTGTAGCTGAAAAAAAAAAAAAAAAAAATAGTTTTAAAAGTTTTTAATTTATATAGAGTCTAAAGCGACACAAAAACTTTGAATTTAAAAAAAAAAAAAATATCTTAAATGTCACCTTAAAATATCTTCAAAACTTTGTGAATTAATGAAATCAATTTCATTTCTTCAAAATACCAAGGAATCAGCGTTAAAGTGACATGTTTCGTGACGAAGTTTTGGAATTCCGCGGAGTTTATGATTTGAAGAACTCAATTTTCGGCCTGAATTGGAATTTCAGTTGTAATTGGACTTATAGCCCGAATGAGAGTGAAAGTGAGGTTTTGAAGTTGCATGGAGTGAATTGATGAATTCAGAGTTACTTCTTCAAAATTATCATTGCTGTTTTCTAAGCTATACCAGAGGTGCCTTTAGTTTGGAATTGGAGCCCCCAAATAACTCGACATAAATTAAAATCACTAACTTTTTTTCAGTTATTTTAAAGTTTAAATTATTAACTGTTCTCTCCTCATCCGTACACAAATCTCATGTTGTGAAGTTGATATTAGCACTAATCAGCTGCTAAGGAGATTTATTTTGTAAAATACAAAATTGTGGCACGTGGCCGATGAAGAGGAGGGGTAAAGGCTGGTCCAAACTAACTATCCTATACCTAGCTAATCAGATTCACGACCCATTCGTACATTACATTACAATTTACATATTCACTAAAAGAACTCGCCCATCACCAATCAATCCTCCTCCCACCATAATACCGCATACTCACAAGGGGGACCTACACAAAACGCGCCCCACACCATAAAAATATAATGATATATATGTAATTTAAAAATTCTAATAATGATAGAATGAGGGGGGAAAAGAGATGAACCCAATAATAAATAAAATTAACACAAAATGCAAACTAAAGATAATTGATGTTAGTAGGTCCCGTCCAACCCTCAAAATAGAGAAGCCGCTGTATTCTGCCCAGGGGACAGAATCAAGAAGCTCTCTCGCTAAGGGAGTGGGAAAGGGATAAAACATTATACGGGAAAGGGAAAATGTAAAGCTGACCCAGTCGAGATAAAAAGGAGGCCAACAAACTGGGGAGCACCCCGATGTGCCATAGGTTGACCTAGAAGAGAAAATCAAGGCTAGCCCCGTTCACACGAAGCAAGCTCGCCTCTTTTATCCACCTTTCGCTAAAGACTGTCGAATGCAATCGTTTTCTATCAGATCTAATCTTCATCCTGAGCTGATGCTCAAAGAATTGGATTAGATGATGATGAGAAAGACGGTTGCCTCGCAAGACTTCCTCCTTTCGCGTCGTCCAAATCACCATTCGAGCCGTGGCCAGCAGCGCCAGAAACACCATTCGTTTCACCTCGGAATACGGGGGCGACACATTGTCACACGCGTATGCGCGATCCATGGACACAAGCTGTTCGGGAGAAAGAATTAGGAAAAAGAATTAGTGCAAAAAAAAAACCTACTCACATACGGGGCGGAAATCTGAGGGTGAAAGGACCCCGACGGATTGTCCCAGACTCCCTGTGCCCATCTCTGACGTCATCCGTCCGTCTGAGACAATCCCGCCAACGTCCATGGGGTAGGTGAGTTTTAAAGCCCTGTAAAGAGAGGAATGGATACACACGGGGACCCTCCCTGCACAGTAGTTAAACAGTTTTTTCCAATTTTCTGTACCAGTTTGTGCCATATTGATTTCAGGGAAAGCATCCTTGGCCTCTTGTAAGTGGGACCAAACCTTTAGATGCTTCCCTGTATCTCTAATGCAGGTAATCACTCCCGGCGCTCGGGGGAAGTTCCTAGGATCTTCCGTCGACTTCCCGTCAACAGAAGTCACTTTAAACAGAGGGCCCAAGAGTGCCCTTCTCTGCGTGGAAAGGTCCCTCTCTGCCTCCTTCCTGTCCACTCGGCAAATGTCCTCCACTTTGTCGAAGTGTTTTCTCACCTTCTTTTTCCTGGAAGGGTGGGGTGGGGTTGAGTCTGAGGGCGAGGGAGTAGTAGAAGGTGGTTGAGTAGAGGGCTGGGCAGAGGGTTGGGGGTGTGTACAAAGTGAGGGGGACCGCGACGTGGCCGATGAGGCCGCTGCGCTCCTGGAGCGGGACTTTGGTTCTTCGGGTGTAGCAGTACGAGACGGTGATCTTGAGGGGGTTGCATCTTTGTCTCTCCTGCTCCGCCCTGACACTTTCTCTTTTTTAGTAGGGAAATCCTCTCCCCCTCGTCTTCCCTCCCTCTCTTTGATGAGAAAGGCCGAGGTGGGGGCATTTCCTCCACCACCTCCATCTCCGCCTCTGGATTGGGTTGCTAAGTAGCTTTTGCGCTGTGTTCCGCCTTCTGGGTGGGTTGCTGCATTTCCGGCTGATCTTGGGGCTGCTCCTCTCCTGCTGTTTGGGTAGCTCCTTCAGGGGAGAAGGTACCGTCTTTTTCCCCTTCACCTTCACCCACTCCCCGTCGGGAGCCCTTTCTGGCGATTTTACTGCCTCCGAAGCTGCGACTTCTGCCGTTGTTGTTGCTGTTGTTGTTGTTTTTGTAGCTGGAGGGGTTGGAGGCTGCACCTTCTTGCCCGGGCACACCTTGGCCATGTGGCCCAGAACTCCGCAAGACCAGCAAAACGGCTTACGTCCCTCCACCACCACCAGCATCCTCTTCTGTCGGCATGTAAGGGTGTTGGGGATATCTCTGAACGCATCATTGTCCAAAATCACTTGTAGGACCATGTCTCCCGTAGCTATGCCAGTCTTGCTAGTCACCGGTGACACGTCCTCCACCTGACCATACTTGGAGAAGAATCCACCTATTCTGTCTGGTCCGATGTCTGTGGGCACCCCATGCACCGTGATTTTAGTTCTGCGGGTGCCCAGCTTCCTGCTCTGTAGCCAGGAGGATGTCCCACATGGCATTCGACCTCCTGGCCAATAATTTGGGAGCTATTTTCAGGCTTTTAAGCGCCTCCTCCATAGTCTCCCTGCTGAAGCCAGCCAATTTCCGACTCTTAACGTCGGCGGTCAGTAGGGAGATAGTCTTTGTTTTAACTGCCTCGAATGCTTCTTGAATCGTCAGGAATTCATTTCCTTTGACGAATTCCCCATATGGCGGCGGTGTGTCGGTTAGCACCGTAGGAGACGGTGTTGCTTGTGAAGTGTCCGCCATGGGGATTTCTCCCAACGACAGCTGCACGATAAAAGTTCGCCTCCTGCGTTATATACTTTTTCTTTTTTTTTTTTTTTTTTTTTAAAGGGGCAATAATTCACGGAGTAAAACAAAACAAGTAAAATGGGGAAGAATAGAGAAAAATAAAAATGTACGTGAAAACAAAAAATTAACAGCTATCGAAGGCCTTGGACTGATCTAAATTAATCAGCGCGGCTTCACTGTCGACTTGTTCTAAGATCAAGCGTACCATATGAAGGTTATCCTGAATCATCCTGCCCTTCACAGCACAAGTCTGTTTGGAGCCAATCAGACGAGACAGGACAAGCTGCAAACGGTTGGCTAAGATCTTCGCCAAAATCTTTAAGTCAGTATTTAACATCGTTAAAGGGCGAAAGTTCCCTAACCCATCCCCACCGTTCTTGTCCTTACGCAGCAACTTGATCACACCCCTGGTGAAGCGTTGAGGTATAGACCCCTGCTTCATCCAGTGATTGAAAATCAGTTCCAGCAAAGGAACAAAAACGGGCGACTGCCTCAAGTAAACTTCGTAGGGAAGACCATCCAGTCCCGGAGATTTATCCAGGCCAACCTGCTTCAGCGCTTCCCAGATTTCCGACTCAGTAATGGGACCCTCGCACCTAGCCGCTTCAGCTGCCTCGAGGCAGGGAAAGTCAGCCAAATAGGCATCGAACTGAGCAGAGCTCAGACCGGGCTCCCTGGTGAAAAGATCCTGAAAGTAATCCCGAAAGGCCTCGCATATGCCCGCGTTTGTAGTCACGGTCCGCTTATCCGGCAATGTGACGCACGCTATATGTCGCCTTGGCGCGTTCCGAATCTCCTCTGCACGCAGTTCAGCGGCCATGTTCGTCGCCTCAGAAGACATTCTTTTTAGCCTAGCCCTAACTACCAGAGCTTGATCCTTCTTGATAAGCAAGGAGGACAACTCTGCCTTAGCTAAGGCTATATCCCCACTAACACGGGATTTCACGGCCCGATCAACCTTTTCTTCTAAAGCCGTTTGCGCCGCTAATCTATCTAGATTGAGTCGACGACTAAAATTGGCAGCAACCGTTCGAATTTTGGATTTTAATTTGATCCAGCAGGCGTTTCCTACAACCGCCCCCGTCAATTCCCTCTGAATCATTAGTAGCAGCTGGTCCCGGAAATCCTGCTCACCAAATAATGAAGTTAAATTTCCAGTAACCAGCCATTCTAACCTTAGGCTTATCTAAGTTTACACGGACCCGGACAAGCCTATGATCCGTATAAACTATATAGTGGAAACTTGGACACCCTAAGTGCCCTACGTAGACTCTCTTAACTAAGACTCGGTCCAGGTAGCTCGCAAGCGTCCCAGGCACCGAGTTGCCACTAGTTGTCCAAGTCCATGCTACCTCCTGAGGGTGCTCATTCCGGAACTTATCGACAAGATCAAACCCGCCGATAAAGTCCCGAAATGCCTTCACATCAGGATTGTTAGTACCCGGTTTTTGCCCTATACGATCTATATCGGGGTCAAGGACGGCATTCCAATCCACCGCTAAAACTACCCGACGAGAAGTCGTCAAAAACGGCTCGACCTGTCGAAACAAAGCAGGCCGCTCGGCATGGTTATTGGGCGCATAAACCCCAATGAGACGCAAAGCCTTATCCTTTATGGTAGCATCCAGCACACAAAGCCTGCCCGCCGGATCTGCGAACACAAGGGTACATGCAGCCTTCAAAGACCTGCTCACTAGCCAAGAGACACCCCTCGAACGACCATCAAAACATGCTGAATAAAGGGCGAACCCCCTAGACAGTATATCCTCACGGTCATGAGAAGAAAACCGGGTCTCTTGCACACAACAAACATTCACACCGAGGCGCTGAAGGTCACGAGAGAGCCTCGCCCTGCGAGACTCGGACCTCAGGCCCCGCACATTTAAAGTAGCTAACCAGAGAGCCATTGAGAAGTCCGATTAGGGTTGCTTACCTGAATTAAACATGGCCGGGGTAAGGATACCGACAGCCTCTCCCATAGACCCATGGCCCATTTCAGTTTTGATGGTACCGTCTTGGGAGATTCCGCCGATATCCCAGGGGAAAGTCAATTTTAGTGCTCTATAAAGGGAAGGGTGAACGAAAACCGGGACCCTCCCTGCACAAAATTGCTTCATTTTTTTCAATTTCTCATTTTCTGTAATCGCAATGGGAGGGGTCATGTTGAACGAAGTTATTGCCTCGTCCAACATGGCCCAAATCTGTCTCACCCCAGTCTCCGATCTTATTACAGTCAAAATAGGTTTAGTTTTTTTTCCTTTTTCAGTGGACTCTTGGGTAGGACTTCTCAGTCTTTTAGACGGAGGAGGCATTACAGGCGATTTAGTAGGAGAAGTACTAGGAGTGCTGCAGGGCGTAAAGGGTTGTCTAAAAGGGCTGGGGGCTCTGCTGAGAAGAATTTGGGACTAGGCAGAAGTGGAAGGGGAAGCAAGTGGAGGCTTCGCTCTACGAAGAGAGGATGAGGGACGGGAGAAGGTGATGGGTCGGTGGATGTGGAGGGAGTGGATTTCTTTGGTGTAGAGGGCTGTGAAGACTGCAAGGTGGGAGAAATCTTGGAAGGAGGTGCTTTTTCGTTCCTTTGATGAGCGAGTTTATTTTTTAAATCCTTAATCTTTTCCATTTTACTATATCCCGGATCATATTTCTTCTTTTTTCTTCGATTGTCAGAATAGAGACCGGGGCATCGCCCTTACCGTTGCCAGAGGGAGTGGGGCTGTTAGTGTCCCCGAGGCTTCAGGGGACTGAGGCCCCGCTGTCTGACGCTTCCCTCTGGCCTTACCGACTACCTGCCATTCCCCCTTTTCCTTCTCCTCAACCACACTTGCAATGGAAGAAGGCTCTTCGGGGAATGGGGGTTTTGATGAGGACCCAATCGGAGGTACACCCGCTCCGGTCCTGGTAGCCGGCGTGCCCATTACAGGCGTGGCGGATTTAGAAGACTCGGTCAGAGGGGGAGTTTGGTCGATTGGGACCTGAGATCCAGAGGCCTTCTTCTCTAGGCAGGAAGAGGAGAGGTGACCAGTCACTCCACACTTCCAGCAAACTGGTTTACGGCCGGTCACGATGACCAGCAGTTTCAGGTCACCGACGTCAAGACAGTTGGGGATAGAGCTGAAGGCTTTATGATCGAGCATCATCTCAAAGCTCCATCCCCCGGTCAGGCTATCACAAGAAGCACCCAGAATCTCGCCGTACTGGGACAAGAATGCCGCTAGGTGCTCTCCGATAACCTGAGGAGGGACCTCGTATACTGCTACTTGGTCCTACGCCGGCCCTCGTACTCTGTACGAAGGATGAGATCCTTCGTAATCAGATCCCGCGTTGTTGCTCTTATACAATCATCGGCAGTGGGCAGCAGCACGTCCCACATGAAAAATCTCTTGCCCTTAACAATTCGGAGGGGCTTAAACCCCAGGGACTCCAGTGATTTAAACACTGTGTCTTTAGTCGAACGACAAATTTTGCGAGAACGCTTGTCGACGACAAAAACTGAACTATTCTTTTCTCGACTTTCTTTAGCTCTATTGGATCCTGCAAGAGCCCACCTTCCATCACAAGGTGTGCGTAACCCTTGGCACGATCCAAGAACTCCGCAATGTCGATTATGCATTTAGGACGGGACTTCCAACAAGAGGGCGATTCCCCGGCCTCTGCATTAGCAGTTGAGTTGTCTTTTACATGGTCACTCTTAGTTTTTTCCGCCTCATTAATTTTGGAGGCTTTTTTTAGTGCATCCACAATTTCCTCATTTGTTGACACTGTGGGCAGATCAGGATATTCATCCTTATTGTCTCTGTCTGGGGGATCTTTTTTAGGGTTGAAAAGGTGTTTCCTCACCGTGTGCCTAAAAGAAGCAATTTTAGGCTTCTTTTTCAAAATTAAAAACGAAGGAACTTTTTTCTTTCTTATCCAATTTTTAAAAAGTGAAGGGGAGGGGAGAAAAAGGTAGGGGGGGGAGAGGGAAAAATAAATAAATAAATAAAGCACACAAAAAGATGAGAAAAACGCAGATCACTTATACGTAAAAAGGAACAAATATTGCCTAAAGGCGAAACAAAAATCAGAAAAACACGTAAAAGAAAATAAAATAAAAAACGTTAGACAATAAAAAACAGAAAAATTCGACAAAAGCCGAAGGTAAAAAAATTATCACAAATATTAAAAACCCAAAACGAGACAAACAGTAAAATAAAAGCACGTACAATAAAAAGATTTAAGGTGCGCCTAAAGGCGAAAACTATAATTTAAAAGAAAAGCAAAAACGCTAGACAAAAAGAAAAACAAAGAAAATACGAAAATATGGAAAACAGACAAAGCTAGTAACAAATACAAGATGGCTGACGCCAAAACAAAAACAATAAAAATTAAACAGTACAAACGTTATAACCAAATAAAAGGACAAATAAATTGGCAAATAGACGGACAAAAGGTTTAGAAAAAGTACATACAATACAAACAAAAAAAAAAAAAACACGAAAATTTAAAAGAATTTAAAAGGGGCAAGAATTAAAGAATTAATGGTAAAAAAAAAAACAGGTAAGGGTTATAAATAAAAGATAAACGAAGATATAATTAAAAGAGAAATTAAAGAAACAGGAAATGAAAAAAGGGTAAAACTAAAAAAAAGAAAACAAAGAGAATTATAAGGAGGTAAATGTAAAAAAAAAAAAAAAGCGGGGTAAAAAAAAGGAAAAGAAAAAATCAAAAAATCTTTTTTTTCAAAAACAGTCGTAAATAAGAAAAACGGTAATAAACGGTAATAAATGAAAAAAAAAAACAACAACTGAAAAAAGTCCAAAAGGTCGGGCGCCAAACACTGAAAACGATTTTCAATAAGCAAGGGTCAAAAAAAAAAAAAAAATGCGTCAGAATAGCAGTCAACGGAGGTCTAGGAAAAACTCGTGAATTGAACTGCTAAGGCGTACTTCTTCTTGGTTAGTCGCAGAGACCACTTATATTGAATGTTCAGTTCTGCTTATGCAAATTATGCATACTAATTTGCTAGTATCACTACATCTCAATTTTGGATGTTCAAGCGCCAGTTGAAGGGCATATTTTCAATGCCGGGCTCATCCTGATTTCAAAAAGTATAATTATGACCATGTAGAGCAAGTGTGGCCCGAGTTAGAAGGGTTTCAGGCACACGGATATAGCCACCCCCGGTAGAAAAAAAAATAATCTCTGCTGGAGACGCCTACTCCGGCACATTTGTGTTTGTTCAACATTCACAGAGCCCAACTGCGATTTATACTCCAACTAGATTGAGCAAACCTTAGAGAACGCATCATCAGCATTTGAACAAAACCAATATGCTCAAACCCTCGGTCACGATGACTTGTGATTTGGTGCTAGCATGAGCATCGACTGCTTCTGAATAATCCTATCTACCTAAATTGGGTAGATGGGACTATTCTATTGGCTTGGGTCAACTATGTACTATGTTTATTTTTTTAATTTTTTTTTAAATGCTGAAGAAGGTCACCTACTTCAAAGATTCGAAACAAGGTATTATGATTGGAAAGCGAACTTAGCCACGCACCCCATATATATATATATATATATATATAATTATTTTAATAAAAAACAAACTTTCTCGTCGTCATCATAGCTGCAGTAATAAAACTATGAAATTCTCGTGAACGTCATATTGTCACTTCCATTTTCAAGAAAGAATATATGACAAAACTGATCAAAGATAACTTGTTTGCATTATACAATAAGATGGGAAAAATAATGGTTTCAACAAATCATATCTTTTTTTCCGTGGATAAGAAATACTGGAAATGACACTTACAAAAAGATGTATTTTTACTAATTAATGAGTCCGTGTGCCGAGATAATGTTTATACGTCGAAAGCAGTATTTCTTTAAGAGACTGAGAGAGAAACATGGCGACAGGAAAAAAGATAAGTGAAGAGAAAGATTAATATAAAATGAGTGAAAGAAAGAAAATTGAGAGAAGCAAAGAAGATATGGAAAAGGGAAAATGAATTCAGTTCAAGAGAGAAAGATTGAGTAGTGAATAGAGGTTTTATAAAATAGCTGGAAAGTTAGGAAGAAAACGACAAAGAAACGAAATAAAAGAAAGGTGTACAAGAAAAATGGATTAAACAATTGGAATGACACGGAACAAGTCAGATAAATGAAAAGAGAAAAGAATGAACGCGTTTATGAAAGTAAGAAGAAAAGAAATGAATCTTATGTCATACATAAAAAATGGCAGACGATCATTCTTTCACTTCCTGTCTGTTCTCAGCGCCATTTTGAAACACTTTAACCGAATAAAATGAAAATAAAAATAAAAAAGGGAGATGAAAGAAAGTAAAAGACAAATTGCATTATAAATAGGTGTGACCAATCTAAATGTTCACTGCTAAAAAAAAGCCAGATATGAAATTATATTCTTGAATTTGAAAAATCTACTAAAAATCAAAAAATTCATATATTTAACTTAAACACTCAGGTTTTTTTCACAAAAACTTTTTTTTAGGAAAGGTTCACAGAGTTAAAAACAAGAATAAAAAAATGGATGTAATTATCAATTTTCGTGGTATATTTAAATATTTTTTTCAGAATCTAAGTTTTGATACACAAGAAGAAGGGGAGAGAAACAGAGAGAAAGAGTGCGTGGAGACAGGAAGAGAAACACAGAGAGAGAGAGAGAGAGAGTGCGTGAGCTGAGACAGGTAGAGAAACAGAGAGAGAGAGAGAGTCCGTGAGCTGAGACAGGTAGAGAAACAGAGAGAGAGAGAGAGAGTGCGTGAGCTGAGACAGGTAGAGAGGGAGAGAGCGCGTGAGCTGAGACAGGTAGAGAGGGAGAGAGTGCGTGAGCTGAGACAGGTAGAGAGGGAGAGAGTGCGTGAGCTGAGACAGGTAGAGAGGGTGAGCTGAGACAGGTAGAGAGAGAGAGAGAGAGCTGAGACAGGTAGAGAGAGAGAGAGCTGAGACAGGTAGAGAGAGAGAGAGAGCTGAGACAAGTAGAGGGAGAGTGAGAGAGAGAGCTGAGACAGGTAGAGGGAGAGTGAGAGAGAGAGCTGAGACAGGTAGAGAGAGAGTGAGCTGAGACAGGTAGAGAGAGAGTGAGCTGAGACAGGTAGAGAGAGAGTGAGCTGAGACAGGTAGAGGGAGAGTGAGCTGAGACAGGTAGAGGGAGAGTGAGAGAGAGAGAGCGAGCTGAGACAGGTAGAGAGAGAGAGAGCTGAGACAGGTAGAGAGAGAGAGAGCTGAGACAGGTAGAGAGAGAGAGAGAGCCGAGACAGGTAGAGGGAGAGAGAGAGCTGAGACAGGTAGAGGGAGAGAGAGAGCTGAGACATGTAGAGAGAGAGAGTGAGCTGAGACAGCTAGAGAGAGAGAGAGAGCTGAGACAGCTAGAGAGAGAGAGAGAGAGCTGAGACAGGTATATATATAGAGAGAGAGCTGAGACAGGTAGACAAAAAGAGCAAAATGAATAGGTAAAAAATTAAATGGCAAGGACTGAGTAACTAGAGAAAATGGTTAAAAGAAGTAACAAAGATTGCATAGCGAAAGACGTAATTGGTTAAATCGAAATTAGAATCTGCTAAAAACATTAAATTAAAAGAATATTAAAAAAACGGAGTCACGAGAAAATCTCTCCCTGTCAATTAATAATGCTTTTGGAAGTATGTGTCAAGAAGATAAGCTTAGAGTAACATATATCAACACATTTATGAAATAGGAAAATCGAAGAGAACTTCTTAATTCCAAGAAAGAACAATTGCTAACAATCCTGTTAATGTGACACCCACATAAATGAAGAAGATATGGAAAGAATGTCCACCATTGTTGTTGACAGACATCATGAGACTTTCATTGTTGTTTTAGGGCTTTATTATAACTATAACAATTGGAATATTGTGAACATCAAATCGCTTAGACATTGTTTATGGAGATAAGGAAAGGACAGATTATCCCTCAGGTTGCAGACATAATTTATTAAATAACTAATTTTATAAAACCAATTTCAATGACGAGTAAGGAAAAAAGAAAAAAAAACCGGAAATATTTATTCAAATGAATCGTTATTCATGGACAAGATGTCGCACAGATTGTATTTTTCAAAGATATCCGAATAATATTATATATAATAATAGATATTAACTTTTTTTTTTTGTAACTTCCATGAAAAATAAAAGAAACAGTGTATATCTGTCTATATCTCCGAGATGAGGTATTATCATTATTTACATTATTCGGGCTGTTAACCTCATCTCCATTGCCATATTCCCAATGTTTCGGCCGTATCCGGCCTTCTTCAGAAGATTGGAATTTCGAACCGAACCTTTTATTTCGTCCATCGGGTTTGCTTGTACGTTCACTATTTGCCATATCTGGGGTCCTAACGTGTGCTACTCCGCTGAGGTCAGGGTGGACCTGGGAACAACAGCAGTTAAGAAGTGGTTTCACGCTCTTCAAAACCTCTAATCAGAGGCCTTGCTGCCGGGTGTAGTTTATCGTCATACCCAGGACTAAAAGTCATAGGAGGGAGAAAAAAGATAGGGAGAGATAAAGTCCGTGTTAAATATGAATTTCACATCCACATAATCGGATTACTGAATATGTTCTATAGAAGGACATTGAGAATTCCATGGACGGAGCCTGTAAAAAACGAAGAAAACTTAAAGAATATTCATGCTCAGAATCAAGAAGAGACAATGAATTTTCTCGAACGCTAAGAGGAAGGACGGCTTGGAAATCTTAAATCTTAAGATAGGAGATAGCAGCGAGCAACTTACCTTGCGTGAATAGATGAAGAACTGATGTGGAGCATATTTATCACAACGTTTCGGCCGTTGTACACTCCGGCCTTCTTCAGGTGGTTGGAATTTCGAACTGAACTCTTTATTCCAACCACCTGAAGAAGGCCGGAGTGTACAACGGCCGAAACGTTGTGATAAATATGGCGACAAAGATGAGGACAATAGTCCGCATAATGTAAATACTGTACATAATACCTCATCTCAGAAATATAGACAGATAGATATATACATTTTTGGAATCGGGATGATCCCCGGATTAAAAATCTACCCTTCATCTGGTGCTTCAATATACAGCATTGGGATTTGTGTCCAGAGGAACAGTTAAAAATTCAAGTTTTCAAATACAGTGTGACCCGGATATAAGAGAAACCCAAATATAAGAGAGATTTTCTCTGGTCACAAATTAGAGCCTGTGTTAATGTAAACAAAATAGACCAAACCCGGATATAAGAGAAACCTGGATATAAGAGACTTCTCCGGTCCCGACAACTCTCTTATATCCGGGTTACACTGTAGCTGAAAAAAAAAAAAAAAATTAAAAAAAATAGTTTTATAGAGTCTAAAGCGACACAAAAACTTTGAATTTAAAAAAAAAAAATCTTAAATGTCACCTTAAAATATCTTCAAAACTTTGAATTGATGAAATCAATTTCATTTCTTCAAAATACCAAGGAATCAGCGTTAAAGTGACATGTTTCGTGACGAAGTTTTGGAATTCCGCGGAGTTTATGATTTGAAGAACTCAATTTTCGGCCTGAATTGGAATTTCAGCTGTAATTGGACTTATAGCCCGAATGAGAGTGAAAGTGAGGTTTTGAAGTTGCATGGAGTGAATTAATGAATTCAGAGTTACTTCTTCAAAATGATCATTGCTGTTTTCTAAGCTGTACCAGAGGTGCCTTTAGTTTGGGATTGGAGCCCCCAATTAACTCTCCGCAGGAGCTAGCTTTAAAGTTCGTTCAGAGCGCGGCTTTTACACTAGTAATTAATATTAGGTTGGTGCAAAAATAATGACGTAATAATGTCGTTTTTTGACGTAACGTCAAAAAAACGACATTATTACGTCATTATTTTTGCACCAACCTAATAATAAAATATGTATATAAAGTTTATATTTACATGTGCAAAATAAAAAAAAAGATATCCCGTTCTTTTCAAAAAAGATTGAAATTAGGGTCTTTGTTTCTTAAACTTAATGATATCGGAACATAAAGTTGTAAAACATTTAGAACCCTAATAATCATTTCGAAAGAACAATGAGTAAAAAGAATAATCGGCAGTCTCCAAATCAGTAGTGAATAACTTAGAAACTGCTGAAGTTTAGAATACGTATGCATCATTGAAGACTTAATAAAAAAAGTTTCAAGACTGTGGGCAGGTATTTTAGTAAAATTGCATTTTATTCACTTATATCGTACCTAGATCATTTCCTTGAGAACTGTGGAGATTACATTAAAGAACAACGGAAAAAAAATTCCACCATGATATTCATACGATGGAAGAAACCTATCCAAGTCGATAGGACATTGATGTTAGCGAATTGTTGGTTATCAAAAAAACTGACTTGTTCGGTGAAAAAAAAAAAAAAAAAAAGAAGAAAAATTATTGCAGAATAAAAACAACATATTTAGATTTTAACTATTTTTTTTATAAACTTTACTTCTTTACAATTGAAAGGATTTTGAGGAAAAGAAATATAGCCACTCCTCAGGACTGACCGGGTTACCTCGATATACAATCAACTGTAAAATTTCATGTAATAAAATTAAAAACCAAAAAAATTAGGTGTAACCCGGATATAAGAGACCAGGATATAAAAGAAACCCTGATATAAGAGAGATTTTCTCTGGTTACAAATTAGAGCCTGTGTTAATGTAAACAAAATAGACCAAACCCGGATATAAGAGAAATTATTATTATCCGGTCCCGACAACTCTCTTATATCCGGGTTACACTGTAATAGCAAAATACTAATCAGTTAGTGTTGTACGAAAAACTGTGATAGTGATTATTTTATTTTGAAGAAAAAGAAAACAAAATGAACAAAACTATTACATACGGATTATGACTGGAATAGCAGTCAGGTAGAAATTGCCGTTTAGCCACCGGGTCGTTAGTTAAGGAGTTGTTTTATAGGTACATTTCATAAAAATGCACTAACCAAGAACGTAGTCCTTTTGGTATTCTGCATTGTCAAGTTATTTAGATTGATCAACGAAGAAAAGACGACAAAAAGCAACGAAGAAACTGGCCACAAAAAGCAACGAAGAAACTGGCCACAAAAAATAACGAAAAGAAAAGTCCTCTTGCCTGTCGCTTTTGTCTTACCGTATCAGATAACTGCTGTAGCAAATATAACTATGTTATATATTTTTTTAAATCATCTCATCGACCCTCATAATCGTTTTTTAGTATATTGGTATATTACCAATATACTAAAAATAGAAACCATTTTATCTATCATTCTCTTTCTTTCTCATTCACTGTTTTGCACTCAAGAATTCTATACATTTAATTTTTCTACATTTATGTTCTCTATTTTCGGCTGATTTTCTATGGCTTACCAATCCATTGCAGGTTATTTAAAGCAAAAAAAAAAAAAAAAATACATTTTTTAGATTGTAAGAATTTTTTTGAGATAATGATTTACTGGTACTAGTCTTACTAATTAACCCTTAGCGGGGGAGAATAGGCGGATTCATAGCTTTACCAAGGGTATTTGCGAGTAAGTGAATATAACAAACCCAACAGGAATCGGAACTCGGCTTTCGAATTAATAATTTCGAGCAATTATCCATTACAACACCTGGTATTCCCAAGCGGTCACCCATCTAAGTACTGCCCAGGCTCCATGTGGGTTTAACGTCGGTGTTCGTACAGGAGCAGGTGTTTCAACTTGATATAGCCGTAAGCAGTAAAGATTTTCAGTTAACCAGAATTTAAGTTTTGAGAAACGTATGAATTCTACTTTTCTTTTTAAAATAGGCCAATTTTTAATTTTGTCGTACCGGTTTCTCAGTTGTTGCCTGATTCACTACTAGTTAGCTCAATCTGGCAATCCTGTTTGTAGATCGTTAGTATTTGATTTAGAGACAAATTACATCAAATAAGGATCACTTATTTGTTATAAAAGATTTCCACTTCTCACCATATTTGAAATAGTTTTCTACTCGAGAAAATGAACGTGTAGGCAGTGTTGCCAGAGGTGGTTGATTTTGAAAAAGCCGCAGGTAAAAATTTTAAATTTTGATAATTGCGTTGTTGTAAAGTGCTTATTTAAAACTACTAATTTGTCAAACCGCTTGAACGAATTTTTTTTTAATACAAATGCTCACCAAATGCAAGGCTCAAGTGTCACTCAAGGTAGAGGATTACTGTGAGGTGTTGGTACGAGTGTGAGAAAAAGCGCAACCAACTGTCAGCCCGCTTAGTTGAGCAACTTTGTACGTATTTGCCTCTATTCACTGACGATTTATTCTGTTACACAAATATTTAAAGTAAATGTACCTAAATATAAAAAGGTGAGTATATCTCGGAAAATTACCAGATGTTAGGATTTGTCTGAATTCTAGAAAAACACCTCCTCCCCCTCAAAAAAAAAAAAAAAATTAAATTAAGAATAAAAACAAAACAAAACAATGCAACCCAAAACGTAAACAACGTCAGCGAATTTGTTTGTTTGGGTAAGTGTATATCGAGTTCCGATTGGTGCATTAGAATTTAAAAATCAGAGCAGCTGTCGGTATTAATGAGGATTATTTTGGGAGAAAGATGAAAATTTGGTGCCATCTGCAAAATTGGTAAAAACAAAAACAAAACAATGACGGTTACGAAACTTGGAAATAATATTTTTCGAAAAAAAAAGAAAAGAAAAAAAGAAGAGGTTATGTAAAGAAAAAATGTATTAGAATAGAAAGAAGATTTGAAAATAGAAAAGGAAAAAAAAAGGGGGAACAATGCGATAGCAAGGATGAGAATATAAGAGGAGAAAGTAGGTGAAAGACGTGTAGGTTAAAAAGAAAAGGATAAAAAAAGCGAAAGGGCACCAAGTAGAAAGAAAGAAAGAAAAAAAGAGGCAAAAGAGAAGTAAATTTGAGTGAGAAGAGATTGAAAAAGAAGTGATGGGAAAATCCCCTCCCCTAGGAGAAACCAGATATTAAAAGGAAGAAAGAAAGAAAATAGTTCTAAAATAGATAAAAGAAAGAAAAAAAAAGCGAGAAGTTACTTCGAGATATAAAAAGATAAAAAAAAAGAAAGAAAAAGAAATAAAATTAAAAAAGAAAGAATGGAGAAAAAAATTTTGAAACGAAGGAAAAATGTGAGGCAATTTAAAAAGGCGAAAAAGGTAAGGCAATTTAAAAAGAGGGAAAGTTTAAGGCAAATTAAAAAGGCAGAAAAGGTAAGGTATTTTAAAAAGACGAAAAAGGTAAGGTATTTAAAAAAAAACGAAAAATGTAAGGTATTTTACAAAGACGAAAAAGGTAAGGCAAATTTAAAAGGCGAAAAAGGTAAGGCAATTTAAGAAAGAGTGAAAAGATAAAGCAATTTAAGAAAAGAGGGAAAAGATAAAGCAATTTAAAAAAGAGTGAAAAACAGAAGTAAATTTAAGAAAAGGAAAAGCAAAAGAATCGATTAAAAAAAAAAAAAAGACGTAGAATAAAAAAAAGGAAAAGAAATCGAAAAAAAAATGAGAATAAATCAAAAGGATCCGGCATCGTAAAAAAAAAAAAAAAAAAGAACAAATAAATAAAAAAAAAAAAAAGAAAAGAATGAAAGGCGAGATAAAGAAAAGTAAACTTTTGAAGTTTGAGAAAGGAAAAGAAGGCGAACTTTAAAACAGCAAAGAGACACGACAAGTAAAAAAATCTCCATGAAAAATGCACCAGACACCCAAAGTAGAGACGTGGAAAAATAAAACCAATGGAAAAAATATGGTGGAACTACAAAAGCTGAATTAGTAAATTTGTGTCGTGGAAAGGAACTTTGTCAAAGGTTAATTCTGACTTCCCTTCCGATAACAATAAGAATATTTGAAAACGTCGAAAAGTTTTCAACGAGGTGAAAGTTATTTAGAAAACAGCCGGCGAAAGTAATATATTTTCAGGATAAAATTGGAACTTCTGCCCGGATGACAGATGGTGTCTGCTCTTTACTATTTGGTTAACTCCTCTCCGGTTTGATTCATTTGTTCAGGTCAAATGTCAAGATCACTTCATGCACAAGCATTATAGTAAGGTCATTGTTATCGGCTAGATGACTCCAAGTTTGTTTTCACACTTAGAACAAAAATTTATCCTGTGCGATTTTTGTTAGTGATTTAGAAATTGGAATGTTTTCCGTATTTTCTTAATTTAACTGACAAGATTCCTATAATTTTTAGTCGGGAAATTTAGCTTATAGGCCATATACACAAACAAACAAACAAACAAAAAAGCGTTGAAGGTAGAAAAAAAAAAGCAGTTTTTGTGTATATATATATATATATATATATAGATATATATATATATAAGTCCGATAATTATTTTAATATTTTGTTGTCTATACGTTATTTTTATAGATACAAATATTTAAGTAAATGCTCTGTTTATAATAAACAGTATTAATAACATATACTGGCCTGAATGTTTGTGTAGGATACAGGTTCAATTCCTGAGGAGGACATATTTTCTTTGAGATTTCTTGGACATTTAGGCCGGTAAATATTATTAATACTGTTTATTATAAACAGAGCATTTACTTAAATATTTTTATCTATAAAAATAACGTATGAAGTATATATATATATATATATATATATATATATATATATATATACATATATATATATATATATATATATATATATATATATATATGTATGTATGAGAGAGATGCAGGTCAAATGTGGAATGGAATCCGACAGGATGATAAAGAACAAATAGGAAACGTATAACAATCTAACATGTTTCAATTTTATTAAAGCTTCATCTGAGATTGAGGCAAACGAAGGACAACCCTAGTCACTACTCAAGTTTCACACCCTCGTGAGCTTCTTGCGTTATGGTCGGCTGAAGATCGCAAACGCGAGAAACTTCAGTAGCGACTTGATCTGCTCTTCGTCGAATGTTGCGTTGTGAAGTGTTTTTTTTACTCTGTCTATATAGTCTAGGAGTTTAGTTACTTTAATTTACTGCATAACTAGGTGTTTGCATCTCGTTTTCTTTTTTCTTCCTTGATCGGGATTTTTTTTCTTGTTTGTTATTCATACCAACGTTGTTGTTGTTATATATATATATATATATATATATATATATATATATATATATATACCGTGTGTGACAACACAGCAAGATTATGCAAATCGTCTAATAGCATAATTGTCAATCCCAGAAAATGTTTAATTCAGTTTCTTTTTTCCAGGTTTTCAGATGAGACTATTTTTTTTGACATCATTTGTCGTAAGAGTTATTCAGCTAGAAAGAAAACAGTTTCAAATAGTTTTGTGTCAGCCTCACTGTCTTTCCAACTGAGTAGAGGTGAGAGGAAAAAGATCATTTAGGCCTTCAGTAATGATACGCCCATTCATAATCTGGCTTCAATCTTCAAAGTCCATTCAAGAACCATGAAGAAAACGGTGAATAAGATTTTAAAAAGAGGGAACAGTAGAAAGGAAAACTGGATCAGGATGTCGCAACAGGATAACCATTTCAACTTAGAGCTAAAGAGATCAATTAGAAAAGATCCAACCCAATCCATTAGACGATTGGCACGTGAGAGAGGAATTTCATCTATGACAGTTCAATGATCAGTAAATAAAGAATTGAAAATGAAATCGCACGGGAAATCTCTGCGGCACCTTGTTACTACAGGACATAAGGTTAGAGGGTGAAGATCATCTTGAATAAGTTGAAAAATGATCCTGGAATTTATATAAACTTATATCAATCGTTCCTGAGCTTCCCATCTTTTTCTACGATTAATTAATGATGAACGTACCATTTTTGTTTACGATCAATTTCATCACGATTCTTAAGTTAAGCCAGGAGAGTAAATTATACATTCTTATTGTTCAAACAAGTGTCTAATTGTGTTATAAGAACCTCGGAGAATTCCAGTAAGATATCTTTAATCATTTCTAAGATAGAACGGTTCAAACCATAACCTAACAAATGGACAATTTTCTTGTTACTCACACTCTCTCTCTCTCTCTCTATATATATATATATATATATATTGCCTCGGTCAACTAATCGCGCATAAAACATGACCAACAAGAAGCACACAAACCGCTCTGCACGCTGTAAAATTACTATGAAGCGCGCGTGCGTGCGCGCACACACACACAGACAGAGAATTTCACCACCCAGAAAACATCCTTGATAATGGCTAGAGAAGTAACTGAAAGCGCTCGGAGTAATTATAACTATGGGTAATTGCCATATTCTTTAACCATTGCAAAATAGAAAAAAATGTTAGATTACTGGAAAAACTCAATAAAAGATTAATTAAATCTTCGTTGTGGGCCGTTTTCAATGAAAAGTTACTGCCCAAATACACATAATTATGTATACCTTTCTGAGTTGAACGAATACTTTTTTCATCTATTAAAATGGATAA
Source organism: Acanthosepion lycidas (assembly GCA_963932145.1). NCBI lineage: Eukaryota > Metazoa > Mollusca > Cephalopoda > Sepiida > Sepiidae > Acanthosepion > Acanthosepion lycidas. Next base: position 48,418,479 of record OZ010608.1, on the reverse strand, counting down.
ATGGAATTTATTTCTATTAACTAAATATACATAGGAAACAAAAAATGATTTATGTACCTGTGTAAAGTTAATTATGTGAAAAAATAATGTCGTAATAATGTCGTTTTTTGACGTTAAAAATACGTAAAAAAACGACATTATTACGTCATTATTTTTTGCACCAACCTAATATGTTTATTCATTATTTATTATACAATAAATTAATAATTTGTATGTGAACAAATATTTGTTTATATATATATATATATATATATATATATATATGTGTGTGTGTGTGTGTGTATTTAGGCAGCAAATTCTCTTTTAGGCATGTCTAATTAAATAAATTACAGCCATTATATCTGCTAATTTTTAACAAAATCTGTTCATACCCATGAATAACCTTCCATGTATTGATGTTAAAGGATGAGAGAAATGTGCTATAGCTGTTTAAATTTCTTTTATTTTCATTTCCAAAGTACTTTTTATGATTACGGTAATGGATAACAACGCACATCTTTATATAAATACTTATACTAATGAACAACATATAGTTTTGTACTACTTGCACCCTGAAGATGATCGTGGAAGAAGATCGAAAGTACTTGGGGAAATGAAAATAAAAGAAATTTCCGTCTTCCTTGGGGTGGAATGACTTTAAATAACCATGTGATTTCTGTTATTTGGTGCACTTTGTGATTATGCAGCTCCATTTTACGAGAAAAATGGTCCTCTCTTAGACCTGCAGGATTCATTCCCTCGAAGCCATTTTTAGTCATTGATCTGAGAAAACGGTTGTATACATTTTAAACGTTTCTGATCTAGTTTGGCGCCATGCATGTCATTCAGGCGGGAGTCTAGATTTGACGAAGCTTTTGATGGCCGTTCTCGTGTGATATCTGATCCCTGGCCACTGGATGAGGTAACTTAAGTCTGCCTGTGGATTTCCCCCTTTATCTAATGAGATCTTAGATTTCTAATCTGCAAGCACCCTCCGTTGTCTGACCACAGGACGGATTGGCGTTGTCAGTTGAATGTTTGCCCCAGAATTTGTGTGTGTGTGTGTGTGTGTGTGTGATTGTTCTCAAGCGTGTTTCGACCTGGGTGTTGACTTGGGGTTGATGTCGTCCAGTATTGATGCTTCTTTAATATTATTTTGTATTGGGCTTATTAAATCCGCGGTGTCGTCAATTTCTATTTCCTCTTGTTCATTATTCGCGATATTTGCTTTATGTTGTCCGTTGGGTGATAAGAGATTATAATCCGTGTCCATCATCATAGAGGATTCACCGGGTCACTACAGCCGGACCCCAGGACCTGCAGGGATATTATACGGTTCTGGCCTAGACTTGGTTAATCTATTTTCCGTGTTGCTATCTTGAACCGGCTGTAAATCGGGGTGCCATGAGGTCGAGGGACTCGCTCCCTGGGTAGAATGATGTGGGACATTAACAACTGGGTGGATCTTACGGAGGAAGCGACGGTTGCGTAGAGTTACCGGATTGCTTCCATTCACACGCACACGGTACTGCCGGTTACTGAGTATCTCCGCGATTCCTATCTTGGGATAGGAAATACGTGGCAACAAATATAGGTCCTTTTGTGTGGAGCAGAAAGCGATTTGAAAGAGATGTCCCAGATCCACCGACTATAATGCATCAAACCCACGCTTCATTTAGCCACGGTAAACTGCATCCTCGCGTTCACCGAGACAGGGGTCAAATTTATTCAAGTGCATCAGAAGTATTAAAACTACTCCGGTGCCTAGACGAGTCTCTCGTGCCAACTAGTCATCGAATACGGAGCATCGCAGGCAACAAACTTCATGTAAAAGGCGTGTTGTTCATGCATATAAGAATTGGCTCAAGGGAGACATGCGTGTCAAATAACATGTTTGGTTTTTATCAGAAACAAACAAACAAAAAACAAACAAACGAAAAACAAACAAACAAAAAACAACCCCCCCCCAAAAAAAAACCCTGCGATTGCAACATCATCTGACACGCGGTAAACAGTATACAAGCGCATGAGATGGTGAGAGCGTGGATTAAAACACAAGAGGTTAGGGAGTGTGGAAGACCAATAAAAATGTTGGAAAAATTATGGAGCGGGAATAGAAGACTAATCAAGATAGCGGTTGACATTGCATTTACATTTTTCAAGATCAAAATTAACTGGAAGAGAGTTCCACAAAAGAGAAATGCGAGAAAAGAAACTGTTAGCATAGAACTGTTACATTTAGCCAATTCAACTGTTAATTGGTGAGACCTAGCTGCCAATCTAGTACTGCGCTTAAATTCATAAAGTCTAGGTACCATGGCAAAGATTTCTTCCAAAAAATTACCATGAAAGGTTTTTTTTTTATAGAAAAGTCACAGAGAAGCAACTTTACAGCCTTGGGGACTGACGTCGATCCGCCAGCTCGGGACCAATAATAATCCTGATTCTTCTTTGGATTTTACCAAGAATCTCTAAATATATAGCGCGAACATCACACCAGATGTGGTAGTAATATTCAAAGCATGGACAAATGGTAGACTTATAAATAGACAATTTCTCTCTCGAGGAACTAACATTATATAGAGAACCAACTTTCTTAGGCGCGGACTTTCAATTGATTTAACTCAGACATTCCTCTTCATTTCAGCGGAGAATGTTAGATTGATAAGGAGCATCGAGTCAGTCGGAGGCAGGAAGAGGTCTTTCAGATGATTAACAGAAGGGTGTTTCTTTCTGGAGGCGTTAAAATTAACAAGTCACTCCTGGCTCCACTTAACAAACTGTTTTTATTTATATCTCCTACTATTTGGTCACTTAAAGGGAAAAACAATTCCCTTGTGCAGGCTCTTCGGAATTTTATATATACTTGTTATAGAGTAAAACACCTATTCTATAAGTTAATAGACTCTCCCACCAGTAATAAGAAGGAGTAGTAAGAGTAACTGAGGGTGTCCGTCATTCAATTCTGAACCGACAGTTCGATTGAACTCTCTGCCTTCGGGCGGAAAGGAACCCGAACGAGGCTACGCCGAGAGGCGGAGTCTCGTTCGGGTTGGTAAACCGGCCCTGAGCTCGTTTATACGGGTTCAATGGGCATATTTTGGGGCCGAGCCCACGGTCTCGGAGATCCCACATTAAGTAACCGGCCTTGTGCCACATGATGCCCCAGTGGGGGGGGGGTGACTGAATATCGTCAGTCGTTCACCTCTCGACCGGCTGTTCGGTTGAACTCTCTGCCTTCAGGCGGGGAGGAACCCGAAGGAGGCTACCCCGAAGGGCAGATTCTCTTTCGGGGAGGTAAACCGACGCTGAACCCGTTTATACGGGTTCAATGGGCATATTTTTGGCTGAGCCCACGGGCTCGGAGATCCCACTTTAAACCGGCCTTGTGCCACATGATGCCCTTGTGGGGGTCGGTGACTAAATATCGTCAGTCAGTCAGTCGGTGAGTCAGTAGATGTCAGACGACAGTTGGTTGAATACTAAAGTATCAGCGACCACAACTAGATTACTCTGCGTTATACCTATTATATCAAGTTCCTAACGTTTTGTACGTCGAACCTGTTTTATGACCGAATTAATACAGCCTCCACTGTGAAATTACCCCACAACAATACTAGAATGTTTTTTTTGCAACACGCTGACATTTGTTGAAATCCTCACACTATTTAGTTGAAGTTGTCACTAACATTGTTTTTTAAGATTTACAAACTACGTTTCGTTCAGTTTCGTAAACCAATCGATGAAATTTGAATAAGCTGATTTGTTTGGAAAATACTTTGACAAAACCCCTACTTAGCGGTTTTTGCGCACTCTACTGCACTTTGTACCCACTTGCCAGTTTGCATCTCTACCCCAAATTTGCTTTAGATCGGTCAAAGTATGGCTGTTTTAGAGGATCTGGCGGACGGACTAACGGAAAACCCGGAACTTTTATAGATACAGACTAGCAGCATGACCCGGCGTTGCCCGTGCTTGATTCAAAAATCGTACGACTCATACAGCAATCGCTACCACTTGACTTAAAATATTTTTGCCCTTCCTTTGCCGTGCTGATGTTGCTACATGCCTTACTTCTTGCCTATCTCACACTGCGAATTTTTTCTAAGCTCTATACTAAACATTAAATCTGTTACGAAAAAAGAACTAAACAAAATGAACACAAAACGATCAGCTTTAAAAAAGGACTCGTAACTGGAAAAACCGAATGAAAAAAAGAATGTTAACAACAAATACATTTTCACACCCAACCCACTTCTGCGGAATCAGAATCAACGTTGAGTTTAAGCAAGAGAATGAGCAAATTGGAGTAAAGTGCCATTCAGATTCAAATTTTTCCCGCTTGTGACGAATGCAGCTATCGATTTTTTTTGTATGCTCGCATGCTAGTTAACATTCGTGTCAGTCAGCTGTTGGCTCTCACGCTGGCAAATAGAATATTCCTGCCTATTCGTGGCAGCCAGCTATAGGCTCTCACTCTGGCCAGTACAAAATGGCCGCAAACTACATGAAAAGTGCCGTAGAAGCATGAAAAAAAATCGATTATTTTCATTATCGATGGGAGTTATGAAATGCAAAGTCGGTCTTGGCCTTCCCGCTAACTTAGAGCAAGTGCATGTAAATCTTGGTGCAAATCCGTCGAAAATTGCGGCCGTGCATTCGTTACACACACACACACACACATCCTGCCTGTTATAGATAGAGATAAAAGAATGAGATATGTGTGCATAAAAAATATGAGAGGAAGAGACTGCAAGAAAGATCACATGATGGAGGAATAAAACATATATATATATATTTTTATAGATTCATATATAGATATTCGAGATAAAATCATTTTTCTGCACACGTATTTCACCGTTATTGACAGTAGCAAGCAATTTTTTATAATCCTCAGGCAGCTCGGACGAAAGATTTAACAAAATCAGAAATATATTAATAGTGGCGAGAAAACGGACTAAAATGCCATAAGCAATTTTGCTGTAAAGTGTGAGACAAGACACTGTAACTGCTTACCGTTTCGTATGTACTCACCCCCTTCACTAGGATTTAAACACCACACTAAAAAGAAAATATCTATTTTTATCTCTCAAATGCAGTCTTCATGATCAAATGTACCTATCGACAGATTACAGTATCTAGCTCCAAAAGAACTATTTCGATGGAGGCTGTCGAAACTAGGTAATTTAGATGTGCGTTGTCAACGTGGACTTTGAAGTCGCAGCTTATACGCGTAGGCTGGAACCTAACTGAGCACATAATCACTTGTTTGTTTATTTATTTTTTATTTTTTTTACAGTTTATCAACCTTTTTCAGGTTATTTAAAGCCAATAAATATTTTTATATTATAAGAACATTTGGGATATAATGATTTACAGATACAAGTCTTACTAATCCATAGCTGCAATTTGGACCATTATCTAATCTTACGACAAGAACAATCACGGATATTCACAGTTTACAGAAGCAGTAGAGACTGATTGATGGATTTTATTTTTTACGTCTTATCAACCCTTTGTGGAGAAAAGCAAAAACATTGGCAGAATAATTCTTTTTTTTTTTTTTTTAACAAGTGAATATTGCATTAGCAATTTTTCTCAGAATAATAATTATTTTACAAGATACAAATCCTACTATTTAACCCATAGCTGGGTGAGGAGCTGAATTCATACCTTTCCTAATAATATTTGCGCGTAAGTGAATATAGTGAACCAGACTGGATTTGGAACTCTGCTCTCGGAATTCCAACCCCTTGCCGTTATCTACTTCACCACCCGCAAATCCAAACATACAGCACCTGGTTTTCCCCAGCGGTCACCCATCTAAGTGCTGATCATGCTCGACGCTGCTTAACTTAGATGATCATAAGAGAAAAGGTGTTTCAACATGTGGCCGTAAGCTTTTATTTGTTTACTGTTGAAAAAGTCGTTCCTGTAATCAAATACTTGGTGGGCTTTATATATATATATATATATATATATATATATATATATATATATATATATATATATATATAAACAAAAAAAAACATAGCACAAAGTAGATACCTTTTTTTTTTTAACAATGAATGTATCAAAATAAAAGATATAGAAAAAGTAAATAAGCAGCGTATAAAAGTCACAACGATAAACATATGTTAGTCGAATCGTCTAGATTCCATTCGGAGGATATCTAGTCAATGCCAGCGTAGATGTACATGACCTCCCAAACGTTTTTGCGGTGCCGATCACAATAAACAAAGTAAAATAATAAATAAATAAAAAATGAAGAGTGAAGAAGAAAATTAAGAACAAGTTTTCAAATGTTTATTTGAAGAAACTGACGTTGAAGTAATTTGGACAAAGAAAATTCACTGTATTTGTACAGCGGACTGGCACTAATAAATGTATTAAATTTTGTAAAAGAAATGCAGATCTATGTACATGCTAGCATTTAGTTTTGTATTTCCTGCGCATGTCTATTACTATATAACAATCGCCCAATATCAGGAGCTGTGTTAGAGGCTTTAGTGTTGACCGTTTCTCTGTCTCGGTCACACACATATCATCATCTCAAGGTTCTAGAGTCTCTATATATCAGATCGCGCAAGCCTTCTCTCTGTAAACAGAGGGATTGTTTGCTGGGTCTGAATATTATTGGTCTCTAGTTTTCCTTTAATAATCCCCCCACACACATTAGTCATCCTATAAATTGACTTACACGTTTGTTTTTTTAACTCCCAGAATAATACTTGATACTGGGACAAAACCAGTTGTTTTTAGTTTTATTAAATTAACATCAATATGCCTTGTAATTTAAATAAGAAATTACGCTTGTTCCTTGATTATATATATCTTCAAAGATTGGCTAAAAAATATGAGCATCCATGATAGACAAAAATGACCTAAATTTAATAAAAACAAAGTTTTATCGTCAAAACCAAAGGATTCTTGAATATTAGATTATATTTTAAATCCTTTTTAGATACTTAAAAATTTTGTTTTTCTTGCCTTAGCCGGTGATCATAAATGAATATAGAGATTATAACGTCATTTTTGCAGAGAAGACATTGATTTGAAAATTTTTGAAAAAAAAAAAAAAATAAAAAAAATAAAATAATTGTTAGATTTTAATGGAACTTTTTTTTATTTTATTTAGAAAATCTATGTAAAAAATAAATAAGTATTTTATAATATATCTATTATAAACAGAAATTCGGACTTTGCTAACCAGACACTTTATCGTGGCTGAATGGTTAACAGCACATCAGATCAAATGATGATCCCCATTAAAGTTTTCGGGTTCGATTCCTGTCGGAGACGCACATACTTTCTACGAATTTTCTCGAACATTCAGGCCGGTAAATATAATTAACACTGTTTAATTAAAAAAGAGAGCATTTACTTAAATTATATCTATATAAATAACGTATGAAAGATATATATATATATATATATATATATATATATATATATATATATATATATATATATATATGACGAAATGGACATGGTCCGACAATTATTTTAAGGCATTTTTATGTTTATACATTCTTTTTATAGATACACATATTTAAGTAATTGCTCTGTTTATAATAAACAGTATTAAAACAACATTTACCGGCCTGAATGTCCGAGAAATTTTCATAGAAAATAGTCGTCTTCCGACAGGAATCAAACCTGTATCCTATACAGAACCGTCATATAGCCTGACGTGCCTTTAACCGATAGCGCCACAGAGGAGCGTTCGGTTGGCAAGGCCGTTTTTCTGACATTTACTCTATTAATTGTATCTATAAAAAGAAGGTATAAGCATAAACATATCTGAAAATAATTGTCGGACTTTGTCCATTGCATAACGTGTGACGTCATTTGTTTACATTTGGATACGCCATGAGCAGATATGAATGTATCTGAGAGAATCATGGAAGATTGTAGTTCAAAGATAATATAAGACATAAAAT
>OZ010608.1:48280557-48405557 GCA_963932145.1 Acanthosepion lycidas | reverse complement strand
CACGAGGGCGAGCTGAAAAGTTCATGAGCTGATTATGAAGGAGTGATTTTAGAACTGTTAGATGTTAGATCTTGGAGACATTAATTTCATCAGATTATTTAAATATGTCAGAAGTAAACTAGATACGACTTGAAAATGGACAAAATTTGACATTGTGGTTTTATCAAGTAAGTGCAGAAAACGTTCAGATTGCAGTGCTTGGATCCCATTTGTGAAAAAAAAAAAACTATCAACAGTAGATATGACATCATCATTGCGATACCGTTTTCCATCAAAGTGTATTTTCATGTTGGGGAGCAGATGATAATCTCATGGGGGCCAAATAAGAACAGTAGGGAGGGTTATCAACCAGTCCAAAGCCACAGTCACGCACAGTAAGTGAGCTGGAGCATTGTCACGATTAAAAAAGACACCTTTCGACACTTTTCCTGGGCGTTTGGTCTAGATATCCATAGCTGCCCCAACAAGTTGGAATGGTACTCAATATTGACATTGTAGCCTTTAAGATAAACACAATGCCTTTTTCATCTCCAAAACTGGGGCTATAACCTTCCCTGCAAATGAAACATTGACTTTTTCTTTGGAAAAGGTAACAGAGGTGTTTCCATTGCATGGATTATCTGTGGATCAAAGTGATGAATTCAACACTCAACATGGGTTAGGAAACCTTCAGATGGATCTGCCTCAAACACGTCAGATCTTCCCGTGATGTGATCAGCCTTGTGCGCTTTTGATCTGGTGTCAGAAGACGCGGCACCCAACGAGTAGAAACATTCGGCATGCCAAGTGCATTGTGCAGAATATTGTCAATTCTCTCACGGGATGTGATAATAGCATTGACTATAGTCAATCACTATGTGTTGAGCACGATCAAGGTGGTGGCAGTTGCCGGACTTCCAGATTTTGGGGTCATCTTCAAGACTCTTCATTTCTCTCCTAAATTCAGCTGCCCACTTTTAAACTGCTGACAAAGCTGGGGCGTCATTTCCTAATGTAAAAACTATGCCAGCATAAATGTCATTGGAGGCTAAACGCGTTTAGCCATCAACGAGGAAAACATTGATCATGCTTAGTTTTTTGGATGAAAAAGGCATTGTGTTTATCTTAAAGGCCACATCATCAGTAGAGAGTACTATACCAACATGCTGAAGTAGTTACGAAAGGTTATCAAGAACAAACGCCCAGGAAATTGTGACGAAAGCTGTCTTGTTTAGTCGGGACAATGCTCCAGCTCACTTGTTGTTGTGCGTGACTGTGGATTTGAACTAGTTGATAACCCTCCCAATAATATTTGGAGAAGTTGAGAAAGATTAAATAAATTTCAATGCTAGAATCTTTCGAGATTTACTCATAACTTACGGATATGTCGAACATTCTTATCACTAATTGTCTAAAATTCATGGACAGAATTCGAACATTACACACAGCATGTTCAATTTCAAATTGAATTATTGATTGATTTTGTTTTTTTTTATAGCTTAACCTTTTTTTAAACTTTATTTAAATTCGTAACATTTTTATTTAAATTGTAAGAATTTTTTGGAGATAAGGATTTCCTGATACAAATCTTACTGTGTAACCCATAGTTAGAAGGGGAAGAAACGCATTCACATCTTTGCACGTAGGAGAATATAACAAACCTGACTGGAACTCGAACTCGAACTCGGCTGTCCGATTTCTGATTCCAAGCAGTTTTCCAGTACACCAGCTGCACATCCAAGCTTACACCACCAGGTATTCCTGCGCGGACGCCCATCTAGGTACTTACAGGTGAACTTTGTTTACACAAACGAAATGTTTTTAAATGTTTCCCGTTTATCCAAGAAGAAACCCCGCCCCATAAATATTCTGATATTTGGTAATATTTTGGCAAGTGAACAAGGTCGTGTATATTTCAAACATGCCCCCATATAGATTCCATGTCTATATTCGCTTTCTATTTGAAAAGAAAATCATGCACTTTCAGGGCGCAAGGGGTCATGGCTCGCATCAGTTTCCTTTTTAACATCTGTCTATATTTCTGAGATGGAGTATTGTAACTACATTATTTACATTGGTCCTCATCTTTATTGTCACATTCACGACGTTTTGGCCGTCGTCCGCTGTGGCCTTCTTCAGGATCTGTCTATATTTCTAATATGAAGTATTGTAACCATTTACACTATTTATATTGTTCGGACTATTGTCCTTATGTTTATTATCATATTCACATTTCGGCCGTTGTATGCCCCGGCCTTCAATCAGTTGATATACATTAGAATTTCGAACAATCTACCCCAGTGAATGATTCGATTCGCAATTCCGACGTATGTAGCCTGAAGAATGCCGGGGCGTACAACGGCTGAAACGTCGTGATTATGGCAATAAAAATGAGAACAACAGTCCGAACAATGTAAATAGTTACATCATCTCAGAAATATAGACAGATCCTGACGAAGACCGGAACGTGCAACGGCCGAAACACACGAGGATAACAGTCCGAACAATGTAAATAGTTACATCATCTCAGAAATATAGACAGATCCTGACGAAGACCGGAACGTGCAACGGCCGAAACACATGAGGATAACAGTCCGAACAATGTAAATAGTGTAAAACATTGCTTTTTTTTTTTTTCTATTTGTAAATTGGCATGATTTCATGTTAAATTTTGTGGAGTGGTTTCCCGTTCTTTTTTCACGGTTTGGAATTGTCTTTTTCTAATCTAGTTGCCATCCAAGGCTACAGTGTTCAGTCTAACATAAAACCTATAAATAGGAGACATGGCCTTTCGCAAGGGTATTAGTTGAAAAGAGAATGCAAATAGACGTGGCCAGAAATTGAACTAGACACGCCGGTTTCACTTCCCAGTAGTCGCACATTCTATATTCCTTTGAATTATACTAAACTTGCAGGTATTGAATATTTTGAACGGTTCGTATCACTACTTAACCTGGTCTGCACAGATCAACTTAACCACAATAAGTATGTGTCATACTCAATCATACATTTTATAAATAAATATATATATATATATATATATATATATATATATATATATATATATATAAAGGATCTCTACTTTAATTTGGATATTTCTTTTTACGGGTAGAGGTTGTTAGACTTTCTCTTTAATGCTCTTGAATTATTTATTTATATGAAAAGACTACTTTGACGGAGGAAGAAAAATAACTGAAACGTATTATATAGTAAAGAAATCAAAAAAAAAAAAAGAAGACAAGATTCTTGTATGAAAAGAAAATTTTTCCTTCCCTCACTGTGTTTACCGGATTATGTTATGAAAATGAAAAAAAAAAAAAAAAAAAAAATATATATATATATATATATATATATATATATATATATATATATATATATATGAGAATTGAAAGGCTTCTTGCATCAGACTATATGACTGAATTCAGAAAGATTATGCTGAATTCCGTGAAAAAATATTTAATATCCGATGACCTTGTGTGTGCATTAATTCTTTTGCTGCAAAAAGGATGATCAGAATTCTTTTAAAATAAGTTTTTTTAAGATATTGGATTTATTAAAAGAAAAAATTGGGACACACACACACATGTATATATATATATATATATATATATATATTCACACACACACATTACTTGTATGTACATGCACTTATACACACGAGGTATACGGAAAAATTCGCGGTCAGATCAAAAAGTTCGGAGAAAATTATCTTGTGTTCGGTGGGATTCGGGAAAGTGGGACAAGCAAAGAACTTTTCCGCAAACTCGTGTGTGTATGTGTGTATATATATATATATATATATATATATATATATATATATATATATATATACATATGTGTGTGTGTGTGTGTGTGTGAAGAAATATAGTCTTAAGGTGTGCTATATTTATGGAATAAAGTGCTCAATATCAGAGATAGAGCGTGTGTAAATATAAAAGTGAACATAGAAGTCAACACTAAGAGGCGACAGTTTGTTTCATGCTAGACGCAATCGTCAGATCTGACGATTGCGTCAAGCATAAAACAGACTGTCACCTCTAAATGTTGACTTCTATGTTTATATATATATATATACATACATACATACATACATATAGTACTTGACGAAATTTTAAGTTGACAATATGTATACAATAGCGTTTTCTAAATTCTTATAGTTGCTAAAGACATTTTGTGTTGTTGCTAATAGATATTTGGTTTTTAATAAATTCATTTTAAAACGTGTCGGCTAATAATACAGTTTTCCTATTGTCTTTTATCTTTATACATACATACACGCACATTATATATATATATATATATATATATATATATATATATATATATATGTTTATATGTTATTTTTATAGATACAAATATTTAAGTAAATGTTCTGTTTATAATAAACAATATTAACAACATTTACCGACCTGAATGCCCAAGAAATTTAACTAGAAAGTATGTGCCCTCCGACTGGAATCGAACCTGTATCCTATACAGAACCGTTGTGCAGCCTGACGTGCTATACCAGTTTAGCTACAGTGTTTACTATAAAAATTTTTTTTTTTTTTTTTTATACATTCATAGGGTTTTTTTGTTTTAGTTGGAGGTTCACGATTTGCCCATAGCTGGAACCCTAACAGGTGTTACCACCCACCAACACAAAGGAAAGAGAAATACTCAGAGAGAAAAAAGAGGAGACGCACGCACGCACAATGGAGTGAGAGACACACGTACGCACGCACACACAAACACACAATGGAGTGAGAGACACACGCACGCACACACACAATAGAGTGAGAGACACACGCACGCACGCACACACACAATAGAGTGAGAGACACACGCACGCACGCACACACACAATAGAGTGAGAGACACACGCACGCACGCACACACACAATAGAGTGAGAGACACACGCACGCACACTCACACAATGGAGTGAGAGACACACGCACGCACACACACAATGGAGTGAGAGACACACGCACGCACACACACACACAATGGAGTGAGAGACACACGCACGCACACACACACACAATGGAGTGAGAGACACACCCATACAATGGAAAGAGAATCACACACACAAACACACAATGGAGAGAGAAAGACTTTTCTGGAAGTGGGATGGTCGCTGGAATGATCGACTGCACTGATCCCTCTCCTCCGTCCGGAATCTACAGATTGATTCAGTGGGGGCAGTCGTCTGGAAAATCTCGTGGCGCCTGAAGACCTGTAAGCAAGCTCCGTTAACCATTCGTCACGGTCGATAACGAAAGAGACGGCGTTTAAGGAACTCCTGTTCCTTTCGAGGCGTCCAATCTTTGCTGCCTCTTTTTGGTTGTGGAGGGTGGGATTGTCGTAGTAGCTAACATTGCTGCAAGCGGGCGCTAACAGTCTTCATATTACAACTGCGACTCGCAGACGTGCCACAAGGGAAGACAGATATGCTTTCTTCTACGTTCTCTCCTAGAGTTTTGTATCGGGAGAAGCAGAGTCTTGTCACTGTCATGTTACGATGCAAGGAAGAAAAGAGTTGATGAAAAAAAATAGTATTACATATCACTCCCCCATATTCATCTTTTACAGGTGTCTTTATATATCCTGTAATCTTTTGCGTATAATACGCATTTTTTCACCCAATATCGCGTCCAAAGGTCTGCTGGGTCTTCTGTCCCGGATATGACGATAAACTACATCCGCGTCCTGGGTAAGACGATAAACTACGTCCAACAGCAAGGCCTCCGATCAGGAGGTTTTGAGGAGCGCGAAACCACCTCTTAATTGCTGGTGTCCCCAGGTCCACTCTGATCCGGGGTAGTAGCACCTGTTAGGGTCCGAGCTATGAGCAAATAGTTAATACCCAAACTTGGGTCACTACTATGTAGGTGTAAAAATAGGTGTTAATACCAAAAGTACTTTGTAAAAAAATATTACCAGTAATAATTTTTTTGGAAAAAAATATTACCAGCAATAAAAATTGTCGGCATTAAATAACCCATTGAATTTGACATGCCGTAAACCAAATTAAACCAGCTGCGTCTTATATTGTAAGTAGGTATGCCATGCGTTGTTTTCTATTGTCCTCTCTTTCTCTCTATTCGAGCCGTGAGTATCAGATTCCCCAGGCCCTCCTTCTTCATTATGTGCCCCAGGAACTTCATCTGCCTCCTCCTTGTTTGTATCTTTAAGACCTCATCGTTGCTCACAAGCTTGACCATGATATCCTTAGCACCCTTCTGTAGAACCACATTTCTGTCGCCTCGAGTCTCTTCATCTTAGGTATTCATAAATAATGTCATTTTCAATGCATCTTCGTCTTATATTAAGTACCGCGGTTAAGTCTTTTATTTAATTTTTCGGTGTAGCGGCTCAAATTGAGGAATCGGAGAGCCGAGTTCGAATTCCAGTCTGATCTATTAAATTCACTTAAGCGCTAAAACTCTTGTGAAAGGTATGAATCTTCTCTCCCAGCTGTGGGTAAATAGCAGGACAAACTGGGCACTCTAGCCTGGAGTTGGCAACCGGTCTAGGAGAATGTAACTATGTATCCCTGGCGTAGCACCTACTTTACTGCTAAAGAAAGGATCGTTCGCATTGGCTCGATGATGCTGACTATGGTCGACCTAGATGGATGAATATGTTATTATTTTTTTCTTTTCGGGACGTATTAGGTTGGTGCAAAAATAATGACGTAAAAATGTCGTTTTTTGACGTTAAAATACGTCAAAAAACGACATTATTACGTCATTATTACGTCATTATTTTTGCACCAACCTAATACGTTTTATTGCGAGTGCTATTCGAAGGCGTCTGGAACCAGTATTGTTCAGCGGTGTTACTATTTTTGTATCTGTGATTACAAAGTCTCTACTACAACGGATATTATTTTCTCGATATTATGCATGTTAAGGATGTCCAAATGTTCTATATACAGAACTCATTTCCAGATGAATGTTACTTTCCTTGTTGGTTGCCGGGTCAAATAATTTAATAATTATGTATTTGGGAATACCTTTCCTAACAAAACTACTGCTAGTAAAACGGATTATACATAAACAAAAGCAGTAGAAAACGGAATGAAGCCGGCTAGCTTATGCATGTAGATCCATCGGACACCAAAAGTTTCAAGTTAACATCCTCGGCGTTCCCTTGGCGTGGAGTTCTAACCCACGTTTATTAAATTTCGTTCGCTTAACCTACATACGATAGTCTGAACATGTTCTACCGACGGGTGAAACGGATAAGAGGGAGTCCTGGGTATGACAATAAACTACATCCGGCAGCAAGGCCTCTAATCAGGAGATTAAAGGTTTTGAGGAGCGTAGAAATCACCTCGTAATTTCTTTTGTTTCCAGGTCCAACCTGATCCGGGGCGGAGACCCCCCCCCACTCCGAGCAAAAACGAAACGCTTGGAAAGTATAAAAATACGTTTTGTATTAGGTTGGTGCAAAAATAATGTCTTTTTCTCACATATGTTACTATGTGAGAAAACAACATTATTTTTGCACCACCCTAATAGTAAAAATAACAGCAATAGGTTTTGTATTTTTTTTTTTATATAAAAACTACCAACAATGCATATTGATAGCAAAATTACCAACAATATATTTTACTAGCAGCATGGCCCGGCGTTGTCTGTGCTTGATTCAAAAATCGTACGACTCATACAGCAATCGCTATCACTTGACTGAAAATATTTTTGCCCTTCCTTGCCTTTAAAGGAGTGCCCTTTGCCGTGCTGATGTTGCTACATACCTACCTTACTTCTTGCCTATCTCACATTGCGAATTTTTTCTACGCTCTATACTAACTCGGTTCAGCAATATGTTGTTTGAGAACCAAGGCATTTTCATCTCGAATTTTCTGTTCGAAAACCGATTTGTTCGACATGTAGGACTTTCGAAAACCGAGGTTACACTGTATTCAGATTTCCAGATGAAATAATTCATAGAGGTGTTAATATGACGCTAAACAAAATGGATAACTGGATAACTGGATTCTTCCATTTTTGTTTTTCAGTTCACCAACCCCTCTGCGCAGTCAAACATATATACCATAATCTTTAGTGTATAGATCACTAGGGGGATAAGACGCAATAAAAAAAAATTCCCGGTGGAGGGATACGAATTTTCACTTATAAAACGCCCTTTATTTTCGAGCAAAGAAAATGAACAAAATGCTGTGTATAATGTTCGAATTCTGAATTATAAATTTTAGTCATAAGAATGTTTGACATATCCGTAGGTACTGAGTAAATGTCATAAGATTCTAGCATTGAAATTTATTTAATCTTTCTCAAATATTATGATAGAGTTACTTCCCTTTGTTGTAATACGCCATTAAACATTATCTTTCCGCTAATTGGAAACCCTACCGTGATTTAGCAATGGTGGCCACAATCTTAACAGCAAAAGATACGCAGATGACACAGTACTGATAGACACGGTGCACAAATTACAAAATCTCCTACAGAAGGTAGTGACGGAGAGTGGGAAGAAGGGACTAGACAAACTGCAAGAAAACAGAATGCATGGTCATCAGTCAAAGGATGAACCCGAAATGCGATTTGCAGGTCGGGGGACACTAGAATCACACAGACTAGAATCAATTAGGTCTCATTTAAATACACATATAACGGCCTCACCACACGTGAAAAAGTCTAATAACGTAAGCATTATTAATAAAAACGTAAAAGTCAACACTCAATAACATCAACTTTGAACATGGCCAAAATGTGCTGACCGTGTTTAGAAAATAAAACATTCCTCTAACTCTAGATACATATATAAAAATTTTCCATATATTCAGTTAAAAGTAAAAATAAAGTCACTCTTGATTATGGTTAAAAGTATAGCCGAAAGCGCACAGACATACACAACATTTGGACAATATCTACATAATTCGTGTCCTGAAATATATATATATATATATATATATAATTAGGAAAGAGCCTTAAAATGGTAATAAATTTATTATTTCACAGGACTAGATTTGTTTAGATTGGTGTGACTACACATGCGCACGAACGAGAGGCGTTGAGAATTTTAAATTTAGAGTCTTTTTTATGCATTTTGGGATTATAATTGTTATATAGGAATAAAGTTCGCAGTCGACACTTGAGTTTGAACATAGATCACCAGTGAGTAAACACAGGCGATCCCATTTTTGAATTAGAGTAGACCACGTAACCATAGAGGAAACGCATATATGTAGGAAGTAGCTGACGACTAACAATCTCTATTTCTAGTCTATCTTCTATTACTATTTGGATCACTGTTTCTACTCTATCCTCTATTACTATACGGAACGCTATTCTCTACTCTATTCACTATACTATTTTTCTATTCAGATTACTATTCGAGAGAGTATTATTATTGCGAGTGCTATTCGAAGGCGTCTGGAACCAGTATTGTTCAGCGGTGTTACTCTTTTTGTATCTGTGATTACAAAGTCTCTACTACAACGGATATTATTTTCTCGATATTATGCATGTTAAGGATGTCCAAATGTTCTATATACAGAACGCTTCCGGCTATTGTATTACCCATTATCAAGAAACTGAATACATAGCGTTTCATGTATGTGTATCAAAAGTGATGGTGATATTTCTTTTATTATTTTCCAAACACAATCAGCCTGTTGTTCATATTACTCAGTGTTGGCATTTTCGTTTTTATTATTACTACATCCATTATTCGTTGCCGTTTTTTATGTTGATAAGCCTATTATGGTGGTACTTTCTAGAAATATATTGCCAGGGGAAATTTGGTGTTTTTCCATCTGTTTAAATGGATCCTAATTGAGCTATGCTATGGTCTGAGAAATGTTACTCGAGTCTTCTTGATAAACACACACACATTATATATATATATATATATATATATATATATATATATATATATATATATATACACACATATATATATAAAATGAGCTGTGTGCGTGTGTGTCACAACTACTTAAAATAGAGATTTCCCACGAAACAAAAATAATGTTAAATTAGTAGATAAAGAATAATTTACGTAAGACAAAAAATAACGGCCCATGAAATAAATTTTTATGTGTCTCACTTATGTAAGTAAACTATTGTATGAACATAAGTATCTTTTATAAAATATTAAATGCATGAGTTGTTCCTATAAATTGGTGTGGCCATAATGTCAACTTAAAAATGCAGTTCGGATTAAAAGAGAAAATAATTTACGAACATAAATTTCGGAAACCTCTGCAGTATATTTACTTCCAAGACAATAGAATGGATATCATTTTACCCCAAATATTACTAAAAGACATGGTGCAGCAGAAATACCTCTCACATAATGGTACGATGTCAATGTCGGTGCTGTTTTCTCGCTAATGCCTTGCCATTATCGGGGAGGTATATGCGAGAGGTATTTTTGCTGTACCTTGTCCAATGTGAGATAATTAAAAACAATAGCATTAAAAAATAGATATAAAAAATAGCATTAAAAAATAGATATAAAAAATAAAATGCGTTAAAAAGCTGAAACTGGTAGGCGTGATCTAACATCGAGATACATCGAATTGTCAAAATTTGAAATTAAAAGCTGCGAGTCCCTGTATCTTTAACGTTTCGATGTAAATTTTAACGATGCTTGTTCTATTTTTTCAACTTCTTTTTTTCACCATTTTCTTTTATACAAGTTTTATACAATCGGGCAAGAAATGACTCGTGCTTTTAAAGCCTTCAAAAGGAAAATGATCCCATTTAATCGTATAAGAGAAACCTTTTTTTTCTTTTTTTTTTTTTGCTTTTTATGGCTGATGCTAACTTCAAGGAGACTAACGCATCTGTGTCTAATGGTTTCCAATGAGAAAACAATACTTTGGAGAAATTCTTTACACACCTTTCTCAAGAAAAAGTTTTTAGGACGCCAATAAAAAAGAAACTTACGAGATATTCCTACTAACTATTACTGAAACATGCATACAACAACGAGTGATGTCCAAATATATAAAATTTAAACATTAATGTTTATGCACGTTTATAAATTAAAAATTAAACTAAAAAATGAGAAAACCATACTTTTTTTCTGTGAACTCTAGAAAAATATGTAGTGAAGAAAAACTATGTTAAATAAGAAAAAAACTAAAAAAAACTCTCAAGAGTGTGAGCATGATTTGAAATATAAATAAGAAGGAAGTGACACCTACAGAGACCTGATAATTCGAATTTTCAAAGTATGAGTAAAAGAAAAAAAATTCGTGATTATCTGATGAGGTGAAATTATTTTTGTGAAAGACAGAGCGACAGCTTTTAAAAAGAATTCGTTGAAATGCCCACGAGACGGTAATTATCTCCCTTGCTTTTCATGGCGAATCTCTCGTTGCACTAAGCTGTTTTTTCTTTTTTTTCTTTTTTTTTTTTAAAGAATCATAAGAAAAAATGGTAAATACAGACAGACTTAATATGCACTGTAAATATACATTTAGAGAGAGGGAAATTGATTCAGCTCTTTATACAGTTTAGATGCAACTGAGACTAAATTATTGAAAGTATTTAGAGTTTTGGCACGATGTTTGCAAGTGTCTAGACAAAAAAACATAGAGAAAAGGAAGTAAGGATCGCTAGAGAGATGTTTTAGTCATCGCATGACCTGTCCATGGTTTAAGAAGAATAGGAACTACAAAGAAAATTAAGAAAAAAAAGTGAATATATGAACATTTGGGGACACTGTCAAGAAAGAGGAGAGGGGAATTTAAGAGGAGACAACAAATGCAAAAGAAGTAGTTAGTAAGCTATTTGACAAGTTAGAGAAAACGTCTACAAGAACAAGAAGATGTAAAGTCGGAAGTATTACTGAGAACAACAAAAGGCTTTCGAGGACCCTGGACGATCAGGGTACTTCATAACTGTGTGTGTGTGAGAGAGAGAGAGAGAGAGAGAGAGAGAGAGAGAGAGAGAGAGAGAGAGAGAGAGAGAGAGGACAATGTGTGTGGGCGTGAGAGAGGGAGAAGGAGAGACAGAAGGACAACGTGTGTGAGAGAGAGAAAAAGAGGACAACGTGAGAGAGAGAGAGAGAAAAAATAGAGGACAACGTGAGTGAGAGAAAAAAGGACAACGTGAGAGAGAGTGAGAAAAAGCAGCACAACGTGAGAGAGAGAGAGATAAAAGCAGCACAACGTGTGTGTGAGAGAGAGAGAAAGCAGCACAACGTGTGTGTGAGAGAGAGAGAGAAAGCAGGACAACGTGTGAGAGAGAGAGAGAGAGAGAGAAAAAAAAGCAGCACGACGTGTGAGAGAGGGAGAGAAAAAGCAGCACAACGTGTGAGTGAGAGAGAGAGAGAGAGAGAGAGAGAGAAAAAGCAGCACAATGTGCGTGAGAGAGAGAGAGAAAGCAGCACAACGTGTGAGCGTGAGAGAAAAAGGAGCACAATGTGTGTGTGCGACAGAGAAGAACAATGTGAGAGAGAGACAAAGAGAAGGACAATGTGAGACAGACAGACAAAGGACAATGTGAGACAGTCAAAGAGAAGGACAATGTGTGAGAGAGATAAAGAGAAGGACAATGTGTGAGAGAGATAAAGAGAAGGACAATGTGTGAGAGAGATAAAGAGAAGGACAATGTGTGAGAGAGACAACGAGAAACAGTGTACGGGAGAGATGCAGAGCGTATGTACGAGTTTGCGTAAGAGAGCACGTCTGGGAGACAGAGAAGGCAGGGAGAATTTTGAAGTCGGCAAATTTGCATAGACACGCGTCTTGCTACTTTAGATAGTAAGCCGTTCTTAACTTCCGTTTACAAATGCTGCCGATATAAAACTCCGTGTAACGGATATCAGGCCAAAGTGTTTCGTTTCTGAGCTTCTCTCTCGACGGATTTCACTACGCCATCTCACTGCTGAGGCTAAGCTGTCTACCAACTGGTTTACTGCCTGTTGGTGATGTTTTTTTTCCACCAGGGATCATTTTCCCCAGCCAATTTTCATCGCTTTCTTTGAGTCAAATCCAATGTCCCACTCTACGGATATCCTTTACAACTTTACACTTCACGACAGCTCTGAATAATAGACCCGCCCGGAAGCTCGTGCGTATGTGTCCTTTGGAGCCAACCTCAACAGGGAAATGTTTTTCCTGTCGCAATGTTACGAAATATTTTTTAAGCCTATTGCTTTGATAACCTGGTATATCGAAGATTTTATAATCTATGTAGCAAAATAAAAAAAATGGTAAGATATTTTAAATATATAGTGACAATTAGTTAAAGCGTCATTAATTTGAAACTCATTCTCTAAGCTCGTCTAAGTTGGTTTTCATTTATGCTGAAGAGACGAAGAGGAAAGTTATATTGGTTTGACATAATGTAGAGGAAAGATTGTGCTGCGTCAGTGTCTAATTTGGAGAATACTGTCATAAAAATGAACATTCAAAATCGTTGCTTTTGGGAATTGGACATTTTTAAAGTCAGTAGCGTCGTTGAGAAATAGGCAATCATTTCACTCAAGCAAACCTAGTTTTGGGGGAGTACAACACAGGTCTTGTCGGAGTCAGCTCCTCCTCAGCTCCTTAACCCTCCACCAGGGGTCTCTCTCTCCCCAGGCTATAAATACTGGTTGACCCTTCATCTCGATCTCTTTTTTCCCCTCAGGCCTTCAGCCTTATACCACCTCGCATATGTGAGCTCTCACAGATACAGCGTTTCCCAAATTCTGGGAACACGCTGAGAACAATACACGTACGTAGGAACATTCACCACAACACACACACACACACACACACATAATATTCACCACACAAACTATGTAACTGTGTATGTGCTTGTATAAAGTTGGTGCAAAAAGAATGTCGTTTTCGACGCTAAAAAATACGTCAAAAAACGACATTATTTTTGCACCAACCTAATAACTTGTACTTGTTGTTAATACATATATTTGTTTACATATATTTATCGGTCTTGTTTATTTGCTTTGCACTTAATTAAAGTCCAACTTTCTCATGCAGTTGGACCGGTTAGCAGGAAATTTCTCCCCACGTGTGTTTTACATCCTCATCACCGCCACGGTGCGCTACAGACTAAATACGGAAGATGTAGATACGTCTATAATGAAAGGTGAGATTACTTGCAAGGCTTAACGCCTTCAGTGTTAAAGTCCGGTCACTGGAAATCCGGTATTAGATTCAAAAGTGCGTAGAAGATAAAATAAAGTGGCGGAGAGGTTGCAAAAGTAAGGACATTAAAGGTCGTTTGAGCTGTATAAAGATTCGGTATTTAGGTTTTTATTCGGGACCAGTTGGGTGGCGGGTCACGAATCACGCAAACCCATGCCGTTGCTTATGATAACGACAGCACCGTAGTTGGGGAAAAAGAACCAACTATATAAAAACTGACTGACCTTTTTTTCTAGATTGATACGCCATTATGTCTATTAGAATCTGTCTCTTAAACGAGAGCTGTCGACCCTCAGGTTAATATATCGCGTGTTAAAAAAAAAAAAAAAAAAATCTGTAATCTGATCTTAGATTTAGAAATACGTGCATGCACAGAAAACACTACCAACTAAACTATATTCATCAAAATATTTTTTATCTAAATATTTTTTCTTGAATTTCCTTTCAAAAATTTTCAGAATTTAAAATTACCTTTGAACTGGACAAGTACGAAATTTTACTCAGTACAAATCTGAATGTAGAAACAGTGGAAAGGAATAATTTTCTGCAAAGATTATCAATGGAATTGGATTATAAAGAAAATCAGCACACACACACATGTATATATATATATATTCATGATAATTCATCATGTCTAGACCTAGGAACCTCATCAGAATGCAGAAAAACACTGTACGACCGTTTCATCTTATTTTTGGGACTCATTAACAGTGCGGATCTGCTATTAAGAATCGAACCTGGATCGTTACGATACAACGCAAGCATCATACCATTTGGCCAGCGAGCCTTGGTGACGAAGAGGAAACGCAGTAACTAGACACAATATAGCGCAGCTATAGTCCATTTCCATACTATTTCTATTTCCAAGTATACATAACCCAGAGGATAAGCCCCAAGAACAACTTCATTCAGCAAGCCGGTTCGATTATCGGTGGTGGATGCGCAATGCTGTGGAGTCCCCAAAATAGGAAGAATCATCCGTCCAATGCTTTTCTGCATTCTGCTGAGATTCCTAGGTCTAGCTATGATATATATATATATATATATATTCCTATAGAGAGTGATAAATTAGGATCAGCAGTGAATGGTGCCTTTCATTTTACACTTATGCAGGGGCTATTGTGGAAAAAAATCAGGTAAGGGAAAAACATATGTCATTTGTTCTTTCGATCCTATCCCAGTCTTGCTGCGGGTGACAAAGCCAGACTGACAGATGAAATTGGTTAAAGCAGGATTTTGATGGCGTCTCTGCTTCAGAGCTGAGCGAAGCTGATCACGGTGCTTCAGTCTGCTGTCTTCAAAACCCTTTAACTTAATGAAATATGCGTTACGGCACTCCTTTCCCTTTGATACTTGGGCTTCTCAGGTTTTCACATCAAAGTTGAGACGTTTCAAGTTGTTTTTATAGCGTAAGAGAGGAAGTCCAACTGAACGCTTGGAGTTTGATGGGTGGGTATATATTTCATAATAATTCATGATGTCTTGACCTAGAAACTTCAACAGAATGTCACTCAATCCAGAGCATCTATATCTATAATTCTCAAAATGTGTGTGTGTGTGTGATCGGGTGTTGTTTATGTGTTTCCACAGTTTTCATCCGATTTTTATGAATTTTTTTGTTTGATAGATAATTCTTCAATGTTGGTTTTTGAGTTCAAATTGGCTGGAAAAAAGTTAAGACCTTAAAGCTGAAGAATCGAAAAAAAAAAATAAATAAATAAAAAAAATCATTTTTTACACTTTGCGCAAAATCAAATGCAAAATTTAATTTACTTTTTCATACTTGAAACTGCTGGTCATATGGCTCAATTGCCGGGGTGAAACGCCTCTTCAGCTGTTGCTGCGCGTGAGACAGAAACAAGATTAAGAACGCAAAAACGGCCCTTTTAAGGGCCACTCCCATATTCAAATTGTTAACCACCCATTTGGTGATATGCCTAGGTTGTACCCAATTATTGTTAGTAATGTTGATATTCGGGTGGGCTGATTTTAAACTTAAACTGCTCCAACTGAACGGCAAAAATTCCCAATAATGAAACAACCGGTCGAAGACGGGTTATTCTGCTAGTTAGAATTACATAACTGAATAGTAATTTTGGAGATTTGAATAATCTTTCATAAAAGAAGAATTCTCTAGAAAATACGTTAATTCGTTTCATCGGGGGTTGGGGAATAATTGAGCAGAAGGGTCTCTCTTGGTCTGAGTTGCAACCAATCTAGAAGGAAAATTTTGAATAATAAAAAAAACAGTCGGCGCGTTCCGCCAGGATACCTAGAGACATCTACCTACGGCTGCAGTATATACGAGGCACTTACAACGAATGGGTTATAGATACGTACCCGTGTTTTATCGATTATGCAAAAGCTTTTGATAGAGTACGTCACGAAGAACTGTTGAAAATTTTAGGTAAGCTTGATATATTTTAGAAGGTTATCAAAGTTAAGACGTTGCAAGTTGTCTTTGTAGCGTAAGAGTGACGTCCAACTGAACGCTTGGAGTTTGATGTGTGTGTGTGTGTGTGTGTATATATATATATCTATATTTCATAATTTTTTTTTAAGCATTTCACCCCAAGCAAGGCGGGAATCCACTAGGACGCAAGGGGTTACAGAAAATTTAGAGCAAGATCAGATAGGAGTGATAGAAGAAAGGACGAGAAGGAGGGTAGTGGATAGATCAAGGCAACTGGAGATGTCGATTGACATTACACTTGAATAGCTGGAGATTATAGTTCTCAGGGAAACTGGAATAGAGAAGGGAGTTCCACAGGCGAGAGGTGCGAGACATGAAGCTATTAGAGTAGAAGAGACGGCTACATTTAGAAGTTTCGACAGTGAAAGGGTGAGAGCGGGATGCCAGCCACGTAGGGCGCTTGAACTCATGAAGTCTGGGAACCAGCGAATGCAGCTCCTCGGAGCAATTACCATGAAAGTATTTGTAGAACAGACAGAGAGAGACGACGGCGAGTCTGTGACAAAGTGACTGTAGACGAGATGCCAGAGTAGGGCCAATTATATTTCATATCCGCCTCTGGAGCTTATCAAGAACCCCGAGGCAATCAGAAGGGGCTCCAGAACATATATGGTAGCAATACTCTATGCAAGGGCGAAGTTGGAACTTATATTGAGAGCAAACCGCCTGCCTACAGATAGAAAATTCAGTGATTACAGAAAAATAGAAAGGGACGTAAGACAAGGATGTGTCATCTCACCGGATTTATTTAACATAAGATATGCAGATGGCACAGTATTAATAGTAGACACGGAAAGGGAACTACAGGGTCTCCCCCACAAAATACAGTGAAGGATAGTAAGAAGAAAGGACATAACGTTAATTGCAACAAGACAGAATTACGTAATTGTCAACAAAAAGAACAGCCCGACATTCAAATTATGAATCGGAGACATCAAAATCAAGCAAGTACAGAAATTTTAATACCTGGAAGCCTTTCAATAATTGACGGCAAGTGCGACACCAAATGTGCATTGGGATAGCGAAAAATGCTTTCCAAAAGCTAAATAGAATAAACAGGAAAATTTCATTAGAATCAAAGAAAAGAGTGCTCAACTGTTATGTAATATCAATCCACGTATGTAGCCGTGAATGCTGGAAAATTACCTTGCAAATGTTGAAGCAACAGAAACATGGTTCTACAGAAGAATACTGAGAATATCATCGACTGAACACGAGTACACGAATCTGCTACGTCCAGGGCCTGTAAACTAACCAGCGAAGGTTGTTTCATACTGACGCCACATAGACATCGCTAAATACATTCCCTATGATTATTATAATTTTAAATAAAATAGATTGATGCTTTTATTGTAATAACAAAAGATTTTCGAACAATATGCTTTATATGTATAGGAACATTACGAATAATAAATAATATTCAAAAATAGATCAGCCAATTTAGCACCGTTTCTCGCAAAACCCAAACAGGCCCCTCTTGCAGAAGCAGAGGGTTTTGGGGAACACTGGTTGTTAATATCTTCCTGGGGTCGGGTTTAAAATAAAAACATTTTTTCCTTTGCGAAGATAATATTTAAAAGCTCGTAATTTCTTGATTTTATTTGAAAACTTGGAATTTTTCCAAAGTATTTCAGTGAGTGTTTTATTGACCAAAATTATAAGGTATCATAATTTTAATATATTAAACCAAAAAGTGTCAGTTTTATATGACGTCACGACGATAGGTGTTAATTTCTACAGTGTTTGTCGATATTTGGAAATATTTAGATTATTTGCGAAAAAAAAAATCAGCTTATTCATATTCAAATTTATCTATGTTTTTTAGCACATCTTTTTTTTTCTTTGAAAGGATATAGAAGCAGATGGTGTAGTCATTAAAGATTTCGCTACAATGGGATTTAAGGATTATATTACAGATTACGACTGTGCCATTATCAAAAGGTACTCTTTAGAATGACGACTGGAAAATGGATTTTTATCAATATGCATTTTATACAGGTAAGTATTAAGAAGCCGTATTACATATACGCGTTAAAATTAGCAAATAACGGTAACGATATTGTTTATTATTATGATGATGATAATAATAATAATGATAATAATAATAATACTAATGATGATAATAATAATAATACTAATAATACTAATGATAATAATGATGATGATGATGATAATAATAATGATAATAATGTAGTAGTAATAGGAGGAGGAGGAGGAACCTGTATGCGAGAATGAGCTATTAGCAGTATATCGATGGTGTTGATGACAGCATCGCTAACCTGAGGGTTTCCGAGACAAGAGACTTGTATCCAAGACGAAGGGTTCGTTGGATGGAATTAACGGCCATTTGTTTGTGACTAAGGGGATCTGAGGACATCGGCTGTGGTCTGACCTGGATAGAGATCTGGCGACAATGAATGACGGCCGAGATATGTGGAGAAAGCTGGTCAAGTGTTCAGCTGCACAACGATCGACCCTACGGCCACACCTGGTCATGTAACTGATGATGAGGATTTATACAAGCACTCTGTATCTACCTATAATTTGAAAGGATGAAAACGTAAAGATTCATTGGTTGGGGGGGGGTAATTGAAAAAAATATTCACTTGAAGCTGTTAACATACAACAGTCGGTCAGGGCTCTCCAGAGATTCCTGTTGCCTTCTCCACACTTTTGCGTTCGTAATTTTCTTTCTAAGAGAAGACTGACAACAAGATCTATTTAACCCATAGCTGGGAGGAAAGAAGTGATGGATTCATGAATTTGTGTGAAAGTGAATGTAACAGACTAGTCAGAATTTTAAACTGCTTGCCGATATCCGTTACCCTACCTGCATAACATGAAAAATTGTATCAGCAACAAAAAAACTCGTGTAATTATATATGGATGCGTGAGAAAATAAGATAGAGAGAAAGAGAAAAAAATGAGGAAATTAGAGAGAGAGAAAAAAATGAGAAAATTTTATAGAGAGAGAGAGAAAAGAGAAATGAGAAAATTAGATAGATAGATAGAGAAATGAGAAAATTAGATAGATAGATAGAGAGAGAGAGAGAGAGAGAGAGAGAAAGAAAGAAAGAGAAAAATGAGAGATGCGTATTGTGATATAGTTTTCCAAACCCCAATCCGGATTATGATAAAGGGAAAACGCCAAATCTATTTAATCTCTTCATAGACTATACTCATCATATATACAAGCATCGATATGAAGAGATGAGTAATGATCATTTAAGCATTCCATACCATATTGCAAACAAATCTAACACGTTCCTGTTTTCTGTTCTGATAATGACGGTAACTCTGTCAATAACGTTGGTGTCAGACTCGAAAAAGGGTCAACATTCTCTAGCAAGTTGTAGAAGCTTCAGAAAAGTTGCAGGAGTGAATGTTCCGTAATGTTTATCCCATCGCACCCAGAGTTATATAAACCACACCCTGAATGGATAGCCGCAGCACAAAAATGTGAACAGAAATTATCCAAACGCAATGCAGACCTCATCGAGAAGTACAACCGTACTGCACATGCACTATCCCCACTTTATAAAGGTGACGCAGTCTCCATTCAAAACCCAAATAGCCGTCGATGGGACATAGCTGGGCGAATAGTAGAGACGCTTCCCAACCATCAATATAGAATTAGAGTTGCAGGATCAGGCAGAATAACCCTGCGGAACCGTAGGTTTCTAAGGAAACTTGAAGCACCCATAATCAAGACCCCCATACCAAGCGCCATGCCTGTGTCACCTGAGCCGACAATTACAGATAAGCCAGCTGATTTTACCTTATTTTATAGGAGAGTGCCTAATACACCAGTTAGGTTGGTCCATTTTGCTAGAATGGACCTGCCCAATACATTTGCATGAGGGGTCTTTATTCCCCTATATATTTCTCCATAGAATGACTCAAGTCAGTTTTGGCTTTGGCTACACTTGCCTACTTGTGTGTTAAACCACTGGAAAACTAGCTAATATTCAACACAAGTGTTTCAAGAAATCGAACTCAAAGCCGTTTCCAAACAGAGACTATGACCGGGAATAGGAATAAAAACAGGTATGGCATTTATCCTGAATCCATCAGAAAAATTGACAATGTAGAATTAGTAGATATTGAAAATTTCAAATACCTTGGTTTAAGGAAGAGTTTCAACAAATTTAGCATAGGAGACAAGGAAATTGAACATAGATTAACCTGCTTTAGAGGTAGTTTCGCCCAACACCGCACCGTCCTGCAAAACGAAAACATAACTCGTGTTTTTAAATAGCTTTTTCAGATCGAAACTATTACATGGATGCGATTCATAACGCCAAAACCTATTCAGAAATATATAAAATGTCAACTGTATACAGCTGCATTTTCAGATCGATGATTTAAAAAAAAAAAAAAAAAAAAAAAAAAAGATTCCCAACGAAGAAATCCTGTAGGTCTTAGCGAGGACCATTCTTCTTTAAACCTTGTTGATGTACCGAATAATAGAAAGCACACTACAGAAGGACTTTCAACAACGGAAGCAAAATGGACAGTCCATGTAACTCAAAGAGAAAATAGTGACGTGGTCGTTCCGCACTACTTCGAACAAAAGGTTAGGAAGGAAACTCCCATCAATAATGAGAATAGCGTTAAGTTAGTAGACTAAATAGAAACCTATTTCTTGGAAGCTGTTTTAATATAAAGATTTTATGAATTTTAACCGAAACTAGTATTGGCTGCTCGCACAATGAATCTTATGAGGAAACGGCAACTGTTCCCTTTAGCATAAAGATTTTGTATATAAAAAGTAGCATTTTATATTACAGATAGTAAGTACTGTTTTTACTTTAAAAGAACCAAGGGGTGCAATTTTTGAAATCACTCAAATCACTGTCATTGATCTAATGGCATCAACGGCTTTAGAGTTTGGCATATGTGAAATGATTTTTTAGGCATTCCGCTTTCATGTTTTTTTTTTTATCAATGTTGATTTTTGCGCAAAAATTAATTACAGAGCTTATCCAGCTTCATACATATTTTCAGAAAACCTCAACTTCCAATTGGTCAGTTAATATTAAAATCATGTTCTCAACTACGCCCGAACAACATCAACCTAGTTCCTGACCTGACGAAAATATATTTTCCGCCAAAAATCAGAAATGCTTTTCGGAGCCTGTCACGTGACTAGAAAATATATAAATAGAATTGTACGAGTGAATCTTACCATTTAGAATCTACGAACGATTAGCATTTGTTAAACTAGTTCACGACGCTTGTATCATGACTGCGTTGAAGTACAAAGTTAGAATTTTGACTTCTTCAACATGAAATAACTTCACTGTAATTCAAGTTAAACATTCAACTAAATCACTCACTCACCAACTTCTGGGAATTACTAAGAACTATTCAATCACACTAGTGAATCTTACGAAACTTAATTACAAACATTACGAATATTCAACAACGAAAACTAATTAAACATTACGGAACATTAATTCCTTCAATTCTTCTGAAGCTAAAAGTTTATCAACATATTTTCAGCTTTAAAGAATTCTTTCAACTCTCACAGTGAACATTTTGAGCGGCAAGTTCATTTAACTTTTTATGAGCTCAGATAAAAAAAGAAGGTATTTCATTAGTAAAGACTTTAATTCCAGTCAAAGGGAAGTAACTCCTATTAACTATTTATGTATATCATTTGACATACATAAAATATAAATATTGTTCTTATAAAAAGTTATTTCTTCGTGTTCTTTCTCTTGTTGCTTTTTGTTTGCTTACAAATTCGTAAAGTAAAAAAATGTGCCGGTTGATTTAGGCCGTCAATACCGCTACAATTTTAACAATGTCTTTACATCATTTTTCATCTTGGCGTCATGAAAAATGGTTAAAAACTTTTTTTTGAAATACAATGGCAACACAGATTGTCCATGAAATGAGAATCCGGCAGCTCTTTTAATCCAGATAAGAATATTGTTCTATTTTTTGCTTATCTCTCTGCTTAGTGATTGTCGTAGTACAGTTCTCAGTGTCCTGAATAGCAACCGGGTTTGCTGGCATAGCCCCCAACCTATGTTCGCCAGTTGTTCTCTATTTATCCTAGTATATCTAATTTGCATATGATACTCCAAATATATTTGAAATTCATGCAATGTCCAGGCGAATTCACCGAGTAGTCATAGGTGTTCTGTTTAATAATAGCTTAACGTGAGTTGCTTGCAATCGATTACGCTCTAGAAATACGGGAGGTACATAGTGAGAAGGCCAGAGAGGTGTTATTGAAATGTTATTACGTGAAATCTGTTGGCCCAGCATAACGGATGATCCACTGCAACCAAATTAAAAAGTGCTGATCATCAAGGAAGTAAGAGGAGAAGAAAAAGATAGGATTATGGACGGCTGAAAAAAAAGTGAATTCCGAAGCAGCTAACGTGACGAACACTCCTTGACTGACGGAAATATTGCAATATTTTTCTTAACGCAGTACGTAACGGGCCTGGTAGGATTATTGTGGCCCCCAAAAATTTTCAACCCTTTTTCCTTACAAACTCATTGATTTTATGTTCCCAATAGACAATGCTAAGGAGTTTTTTTTTATGCATTTGTTCTCGAACGCTTGGATACTTTCTGTATCTGCCAACAGTTTCCACGTTTCACATCCATAGAAGAGAATGGAGACTACCAGCGATTTGTAGAGTCTGTACTTTGAAATCTGATTTTTCACCTCGATATTCTTCACAATTTGGCCATCGCTGCTATGGCTGCGGCAATCCGTGTGCAGATTTCCGAGCTGCAGGTACCATCTTTAGACAAAATTGCTCCTAAGTATTTAAAACTGGACACTTGCTCCAGTGAATTTCCATTCATGGTAATGTTGACGCAGTTGTTAGCGTTTGTCTTCTTCACCATTAATTTGGATTTCTTGAGCTGACCTCCATTCCGCTCTTTCAAAAGTTTTGTTTTTGTCTTGGGGCTCACTGTTACTACGTGTTATCAAAATACAAATGAAGAAAACCCAACCTAAAAAAAATAAAAAAATAAACTACAAAAAATTGTAGACCCCTCGTATACTATCTTCTACACCAACGTGAAAGATCTATGTTATAACTTTCCAGAAGTGGAACATCATCATCTGTCTAAACCAAACCTCCTGTTACTTTTTGAAGCCGGTACCAACGCTTTAGGGTCACTAGGGGAGCTCACATTCACAGCCTACTCAGCTCTTATAGCCAAACATGACCACATAAATCGTCACGAACACGGGTTCGGGACCTACATCAAGAACAAGTTTCCCTGTGGTATGGACGCAAAAAAAAAAAACCCCAAAAAACGAGGAACTCGATGTATGTGTGATTCCGTGTGGCACTTATCTATAGTACCATCTTTGCTCTCGACCACCCTCAGGACGAATGGACGGTAATCTTCCACCCAATATCTGAGGAGATTGATAATATTGCCACTCAATTCCC
This sequence comes from Acanthosepion lycidas, assembly GCA_963932145.1. Classification (NCBI taxonomy): domain Eukaryota; kingdom Metazoa; phylum Mollusca; class Cephalopoda; order Sepiida; family Sepiidae; genus Acanthosepion; species Acanthosepion lycidas. Next base: position 48,381,555 of record OZ010608.1, on the reverse strand, counting down.
CTCTGCCAGTTTTCATATCTGCGGCGAGTTCAATATCCATCATAAAGAATGGCTAGTTCATTCCAACAAAACCGATGTTGAAGGCAGATATTGCAGAGACTTCTCCATCGCCGATAGACTAACCCAGATCATCGGAGAACCTACCTGTGTCCCAGACACGACGAGACATCAGAGGAACATCTACGAACTTTTCCTAAGCTCTTGCCCTGATAAATACTTATCGAATTATTATCTTTCAACCTCTTTCCCACAGGCAGGATGTGGCAAGCCTCTTGTCGAATTACCGCTATTTCCACGGAAAGTGCTCGGACGAACTACATTCTCTTATCCCACCGAGGCAAACTTTCACAGTAAGAACACGCCATGCCACTTCCATAGTAGCAAACCAGCCACATTCCCTCTGTATTCCATTGGCGAGAAGAAAGTTCCACTCGAACAGCTTCCCACTGCCCTGTGAAATCGACTTTTGGCCTTGTGCCATATCTAAGCTATGCTTAGAAAATCAACATCTTTCGCGTTTTTGATCAAATTGTAGTATCTGTTTCGAGGCATTTTCCAACCCTGTCCAGTGAAGACAAGCTTTGTGCTCGATATCGCGTAAGATGGGTAAATTTTGTCCAGTGGCCCGAGTATTACCGTTCGGGTAACCACGTTAAATAAGCGATCTTGTGTCACAACCTAACCCCGTGCGGGATCTCTGGTAAATACCGAGAGTTCCATATGTGAGGAGTGCGAGAGGAGAAGCTATTGGAATGGAGCTTACGATCACTACAATCTTAACGTGTTCAAGGATAAGGCTAATCATTATCTTCCACTCCTATACACACAAAATGTCCTTCTAACGTAACCCGCTACCTTGAGTGGCTCAGGGCCCTGTAAAGGGTGAAACTTACTGAAAAAAAATTAATAATAAAATACTGGCTACATTCAAATATACGTGGGTCTGATAACTTTCATTTAGAAAGCGTGTTTTCACTATATCAAGTCATAGACGACCATTCTAAAGCGATCGATAGAATTTAATATCCCATCCAATTGTGAAAATTCTTTCTTAGACGTCTTGCTCATTTTTGGCCGTCTATTTTTAGCCCGAGACACAGAACATTAAATGAAGTAATCAGAATCTAGTGATACGAGTCGATAAAGAATTCGTGTAATATTGCCTCTGATCGATAATACATTGTTAATCAATCGGCTGTATCCGTGTGTATTCAAAAGACAAAAATCGATTACGAGACTGAGAGACTTAGTACCTCTTCGAGGGATATTGGTAGTCATTTCCTTTATTGACGATGCCACCAGTCCAGGAAAGAAAGAAGAGCTCAGATTGCTAGGTTAAGTTAAAGATCTCATGGTAGATAGCCATTTGATTGGTCGTAGACAACAGATCGATCAGAAATCAATTAGAGAAATAAATTTGATAAAATACAGAATTTTCTTTCGCATGAACAGAGACGAACACTATCAGGGAAATCAACCTACACCGCCTTATACAATACTACCTAGATTATTCGGACCCTTAGGAACAGGGCTTGAAAAAAAATAATTCCGAATATTTAAACAATCGAAAATGAATAAAAGGAAAAAGTCGTTTTCTGAAAGACATTTAACGTTTATATCATCAAATAACATTTTCAAACCCTATGTTCAAGACGATAAGCTACACTCGATAGCAAAGTCTTTGATCGGGAGGTTTTGGGGATCGTGGAACAACCTCTTACTCCGACTATTCTTGCTTGATAAATTTTCTGAACTTGGAATTGTTTTCGCCGTTCTCTCTCCTGTTGTTCTTAATTTTTATTGAAAGCATGCCTCCCAGGCCCACTATTTGGTGAGGGCGGTGGATTGGCCGTTGATTCCCCCCCCCACCAGGTCGATGCTTGGACTTAAGGTAAGCCGTACATTCACTTGTTATCATGAGGATGAAAGCGGACTAACACTCGCTGCCACGTATGTTGGGGGCATTTATTATGACATAGCAATAAATCCGGATAACCTTATTTTCTTCAATTTCTTTTTAGAATAGACAATGGGACTTATACTAAGTTAAAACTTAATGTTGCGAAAGGGTAAATCCAAGTGTCAGCCAGGACTCTTTGCAAATTACCTCCCCCTCTCATCGTTCCCTCTGTTTTTGTTGTTGTATGTGTTATATGTAATAGGAGTAGGTAGGCTTTCCTACCGCCCGGTCAACATTGCTCCCTCTTCTCTTGGACATGAGTAGAGGCTTACGCCTTGTTTCTTGTTTAGGAAGGGGTTCCCGGTACTCTCTCTCTCTCTCTCACTGGCCTCTGTATCTCTAGTTTCCTTGATCTATCCACTACCCTTCTCCTCATCCTTTCTTCTATCACTCCTATCTGATCTTGCTCCAAATTTTCTGTAACCCCTTGCGTCCTAGTGGCTTCCCGCCTTGCTTGGGGTAAAACGCTTAAAAAAAAAAAAAAAAAAAAAAATCCTCCCAGGTTTATCTTGACCCGGAGTGGTAACACTAGTTTTGGTCCCATGTATAGGAAAATAGTTAACTTGCAAACTGGAGTCACTAAAACTAAAAAAAAAGATTTTTTATAGCAAAAATACCACAATACATAAAAAAAAACAAACAAAAAAAAAAAAAAAAAACAACAAAAAACAACAAAAAAACAAAAAAACAAAACAAAAAAACAAAACAAAAAAACAAAACAAACGTATATACATTTGACTCTTGACAAAACCCTCTTTACAAAATTACAACAATGAAGCCTGATCTACAACACTGATTTCTTACAAAGAATACAAATTCTATTCATACGAACCTATCCTAAAAATCTTGTCGGCATTAAATAACCCATTGAGGTGCTGATATGCTGTAAAACAACATAAACGAAACCAAACAGGAGATATTGAATATCTTCTATGAGTAATTGATTAAATATAGTATTTCCACTTCATGTCAGGAGAAAACGTTAGCCTGAGAAGTCGCAAGGTGTCACTCACCTGGAGGTTAGCATCAGCCATGCTAATGGAGGGCAAAAAAGGTTTTTTTCAGACGAGAAAAGAAAGTTTAGTGTTCTAGTATTGGGTATGACGATAAACTACATCTGGCAGCCTTTGAGCAGGAGGTTTTGAGAAGGTGTGGAACAGCCTCTTAATTTATGTCCATCCAAGGTTCCCCTTGACCCGGAGTCGTAGCACTAGTTTGGGCCCCATCTATGGGAAAATAGTTAAACCCCAAACCCGAGTCACTAAAACTATAAAAAGATGATTTTTTAGTAAAAATACATTTTTTAAATTATATATTTTCAATTGTATGGATATGAGTTTGCGACCCTCGTTTTCACGCTTTTGCAATCATCAGACAAAGTGGTATAATTTTTTTTATATATTGAATCTATTTTTGCTTGTTTGCGTTTGATTATGTTTGGTGGTGGGATATATATATATATATATATATATATATATATATATATATATATATATATATATATAAAACCAGTAATACACTTTTGAGAAAAAACACTTCACAAAAATACGTCTATGAAACCTGATGTACAAACTGATTTTCGTTAAAGAATTCATATTCTATTCATATGAATCTACCCTAAAAAATCTTGTCTGCATTGAGGTTGATATGCCGTAAAACAAACACTAATAATCCTATGTTTAAGTTTTATTTTTCAGTTTATTTTTTTATGAAAAATTTCTCGGTTTCTGCTGGGATTAGGCTCTTTCTGGCGTTACCCTCCAGTCGAGAACTTAACTCGTACACACAACTTGCGATGGAAAGCCTAAACATTTGTCAAACAGTCATAACTTCGATATTCTCGATTGAAATTTTGAATGTGATGAGCTCAAAATATAAATTACAAATTAGAGATGCCAAAATTAAACCAGTACAAAATTTTTAAATATCTGGGAAGTGTTTTTACCAGAGGAAGGAAAGTGCGACACTGAAATCCGAAGGCGTATTGGGATAGCGAAAGATACTTATCAAAAGCTAAGCAAATATTATGAAACTGAAAAAAATGTTATAAACAAAGAAAAGAGTACTGGACTGTTACGTGATATCAGTCCTCCTATATGGCAGTAAATGTTGGACAATCTCCTCACAGATGAAGAGACGCAAAGCAATAGAAATGTGGTTCAACAGAAGGATACTGAGAATACCATGGAAAGACGAAGATTTACAGAAAATGGAAACAAAAAGGACATACTTAACATCAGGAAGAGGGGTAATTTCCAAGGTCCATGAGGAAAGATGGCTTGAGAAATCTGATACTCACAGGACGGATTGAAAATAAGAGTGTCAGAGGAAAACAACAGATAGCCGACTTAGCTAGCTTGAGCAAATGGATGTCGGAAAAAGGTTTAGGAGAGATTTAAAAAAAAAGACATTTATCAAGAGCTAAAAAGACAGGAAACTGTGGATTGCCATTACAGCTTACGTTCCGAAGGAACAGGGCATATATAAAAATAGAGAATTTTTTTTAAAGTTTCAAAAACGATTGTCTGGGGTGAAACAATAGAAAAGGTTTAATTTGGATAATTGAAGAAAATTAGGTGAGAAGGGGGGGGTCAGCCAGTTATGTGCCTTGAGTGATACACAGGCGATCATTTATATTTTGATACATGACTGACGAGGCAGATATTTTTTTTCCACAGTACGTTGGCATTTCTTTCGTCGGTAGACCAGTTGCTATCCAAGCCTATAGAACCCGGTCTGATCTGCTATTTACCCATAGCTGGGGGTATTATTGTCAAAAATTTAATTCATTTTCATTAATAATTAATTAATAATTTCCTCATTTACCTCTCGTTATTTTCTTTTTGTTAAACTAAGATTGGTGTTTTTGACTTGATTGATTTTGGCAACTTTCAGCATTGGCAATCAGGAAGAAGCATACGGCCATAACACGTTGAAAAGTTAAGTAACGCCATATCCGGCCAGTACCTAGAAGGGTAACTGCATGGGAATACCAGGTGCTGTATGATTAATTATTAAGACTTGTATCATTAAATAACTAAATTATTATCTAAAAAAAACCCAAAAAACTTACATTCTAAAAATGTCTTTTGCTTTAGATAACCCGCAAAGGGTCGATAAGCCGTAAAAAATGAATAAATCAGGAAGGAAACGATTATTAAGAGTATGTTGTTACAGTGAACTTTACGAACATGATATAGTTAAATATAAACTTTTTTAAAATCATTCCTCCCCAAGCAAGGCAATAACACCACTAAGAGGCAAAAAAGAAACTGAAAAAAAAAATATATATTTAAGACAAAAGACAATAAAAGAACAGGTTAAAAAAAAAGACAGAAAGTGACGGTTGATGTTCCATTTAAAATTTTGAAAAATAAGCCGGAAGAGAGTTCCATATATGAAGGACACTTCGATGTATTTTAACGGTTAACAAATTTGCTTCGCTAGACTGAATATTGAGTTCGATTCCCATTGTGCCGCATCTAAGCTACGCTTAAAAAATCATTTGGACACTTCGATGTGGTGTAAAGGTTAGCAAGCTTCTCTCGTTAGATCAGTTACAACAGAATAGAGAGTTTGATCCTCACTGGATGCTTCACACTTTCGGCCTTGTGCCACATCTAAGCTATGCTTAGATATTTTGATATCACGTCGGGGTGACCTTTGATTTCTACCACATGTAAGATGCTTAGATGTGTCAGAAATCAAAGGTCACCCCGACGTGGTGCAATGGTTAGCAAGCTTGTCTTGCTGGAACAGTGAAAAATGAGTAGTGAGTTCAATCCTCACTAGGTGCTTCATACTTACAGCCTTGTGCCGCATCTAATGCTTAAGAAATCAACGTCTTTCGCGTTTTTTGGAGTGCGAGTGTAGAAATTATTAAAATGGAACTTAAGATAAGACTTTCAGCAATAAAATTGGTAAGGCGTAACTGCTAACCTCGTACTTAAATTCACAGAGATACAAAATAGGAAAGCACCTCAGAAAAATTAACATGGAAATATTTGGTTTCGTTTAAAAAGAAAAAAAAGAAGGAAAGTTACTTAGTGGTCGATAAATCGCTACAGGTTTTTTTTCCTAAGCTAGCTTGACGGTCTAGCTCCGGACATTAAGGTTTTTTTTTTTTTATACTTTTAATAAGCTAGCGTATTTATAAATCTTCAAAATTGTGGCTTTCAAATTTTTGCTTACATCATTACGCAGCGAAAAAATAAGGCTTTCGTACGTTAAAAGCTTATTAAAAAACAACAAAAAAAAAAAAGAAAAAGAAAAGAAATTTAGCATGTTTCAAGGGGCCCATATAAGTAGGTATGGGCAATAAATCAACTTCAACTTCCTGTAAACGTCATATTTATTGCGTTATGATGCCTCCATACCTTAAATTTGTAGAAATCAACCATAAAATATCCATACATAAAAAAAAAAATAAATGAATAGAAAAAAAAAGTTAACTTAAAAATAGAAAAAAATTAACTGCCAAAATATGTCTAATTCTATGGAAAATAGAAAAAAAAAACAAAAAAAACTGCCGAGTTGGAACATGTTTCCCCAAATATAGTGATTTAAGAAGCGTAACTCATTTGTGGCACAAGGTAGAAAGTGTGAGTCATCCAATGAGGATAGGAAAAAAATAAACATAAGAAAAGAACTATCGTTAATGGGACCAAAGGACAACTTGCTAAGATCTAAAACTATTAGGTACAGTCTCGTGATAAAACCCGGCCATACTGGAAAAAGAATAAGAAAAACAGCCTAAAAGCGAACTTATCTACTGAGTAAAGTACTAGAAGCCGAGATCGAGCAAGTAGTATGGAAAGCACATGATCGAGAAACTCGGGTTACGACTAGAGCCATACTTTCATTGTTTTGTTTGGTTTTGATATGTCCCGGAAAGGCATATATTTGTTCAAAATGGTTGTTGACTACTGTAACCGGGTAGGACAATATAATAGGTAACCCTAGTGGACTGGTCCTCATCGTAGGCAATAGGCGTCGTCAATAGGAGTAGTCCATGTATTTATCAGTCTGTATTTATGGCTGACACCAGCCAATCATATTACTGTGAGGGGGAACCCAGGTGTATGTATATTCATTAAATCAGTTTTGTTTTACAGCATATCAACCTCAATGGGTCATTTAATGCCGACAACTTTTTTTCCAAGTAATATTTTTGTTTTGTCAAAAATCTATTTCTGGTAATATTTTTTTTCTTCAAAAATTTATTTTTGGTAATAATTTTTTTTTAAAAAGTATTTCTGGTAGTAAAACCTATTTTTACACTTTCATAATGCTTTTTACCTCAGTTTCGGGGTTAACTATTTTCCCATAGATGGGAGTCTAACAGGTGGACCTGGGAACACCAGTCATAAGGAGGTGGTTTCACGCTTCTCAAAACCTCCCCATCAGAACCCTTGCTGTTGGACGTTGTTTATCGTCATACCCAGGACGGTCCTTTCATTATATATATATATATATATATATATATATATATGTATATATATATATATGTGTAGTTTATGGAAAACTAGGTAATCCGTATGGGTAGACACAAGGAGGATAAAATTCAGAGAGCTCAATGTAAATCCAGAGCAAATAATTTAAATAAAAACAGACCACTTTAAGGTTCCATGTAATAAATTATTTCACCACATCCCTTTTAAAGGACTGCTGATCATTAGACTTTATATATGCGTGTTTGTGTGTGTGTTTGTAACACATTTAAAGTGATTTCATGGTCTTAGCTAATTGGAAAAAAAAACATTTTCTATATTTTGGTAAATTTTTACCATTTCATCGGTCACCCTTTAGAGTTGAAATGTATGTTTTTCGTATTAATTTCGTGAGTTTTAACGTCGAAAAATACCTTTTTCTTTTTAGTTACTCTCTGGATCTTGGGTGAGGGAACCACAAAATCTCGATTTCCAGGCCGTGTTCTGTGCCCGATTTGGTGTTATTGAACGAGTGAGTAAATAGTCGGTTTGTTGTGACACTGACAGGCCCTGTTTCCTTGTGATTTCAAAAAAAAAATTTTTTTTGAACGAATCTGACCTTCAAAACAGACGTAAATTGTCCGTTGTTTTTTTGGTAAACAGACGGGAATTCCCGTTTCTCACCAGGCTCCTCATATTGATGGCTAGAGTCGGGGGAAATAGCTGATGCTGCTGCTACTACTAGAAGTAAAAAAGAGTTGTTGTTGCTATTATTACTATTATTATCATCATCAATTTTGTTTAAAAACACATTAAAGATCTAAGGAAAAAAAAAAATAAAAAAATTCACCTCTGATGGGAGACGGTTGTATTAAAAAAAAAAAGAATCAAATGTTCTCAACCCTTTCTGGTCTGTTCAAAAATTCAGTCCACTGCTGTCGAGCTGAATGCAGTAAAACCTGTTACTTTCGTTATTAGTGATCATCTATTTTTGTTCAAATGCAGGAGTTGCATTCTTGTAGTATTTTACAGGGATATAACAATAGATTATGCAATTATTGCGCGCCAAAAATACTTATCCCCCACCAACAAAAAAAGAGAAAAGAAAAGAAAACAGACACATTTTCGAGCTTCAATGGAAAATAGGAGAAATCCTTGTGGCAGAACATGGCACGCCGATATATTTGTTCTAACAGTAAAGATTAGATACAACACTTTTCAAGTTTTACTCAGATTGTTTAAATATGAAGATTTTGCGGCCCAAATAAAGAAATTAGGCCCAAACTACCGGATTTGATGAAACTTTTGAAAATTCCCATTTTTCTGAATTGTCTTGTCATCACAATTAGAACGGACCCTCAGCCATCCCCGAAGCATAATCTTGTGATAAGTTATGGCTAAATGTCTTTCAAATCAATGTACTAACCAGGTAAATTATACTCAAGCCATAAACAGCATCGAATTATTTGAATATGCTGATTTAGCTTTAAAAAATATTATAAACGGAACGGAATTTTTAAAAAAGTAATCGATATTTAAACTCAGATGAAAGGAATCAAAAATGCATGAAAATTCTATTTTCTAGAGAGAAAGGAACTTCATTAAATCCTTAAAAGAGAAACATGCGTTTAAAACAGAGGTTAAAAGAAATAATTATTCAATGGATATTTTTCACTATTTTCTCTTCGACATGTACAATGTTCAGTTAATGTGCTTCACTGAAGAAAGGTAGTTTTTGTTTTTTTAAGCATTTCACCCCAAGAAAAGCGGATGTGCCACTAGCACACAAGGGGTTACAGAGGGTAGGGTACAAGAGTAAAGAGGCGTGTTTGAAGAGAGGACAAAGAGATGCACGGGAAACAAGATCAAGGTATCTGAAGATGTCGATTGACATTACATTTGAATATTTGAAGATTATAGTTATCAGGGAAGCAAGGAAGGGGAAGGGAGTTCCACTGTTGGGAAGTGCGAGAGAAGAAGCTGTCTGCGTAGAAAAGACGGTTACATTTACCCGTTTTGACAGTGTAAATGTGGGACCGAGATGCCAACCTAGTAGGTCGCTACCTCTCCAAGAAGAAAATATTACTATCGAATAAGCACTTCTGATAAAGAGTATAATTCACATTTCAAGTGTTTGAGGGATGAGAGGGAGTTTGCAAAGTAATTTTATCGTTTCCCTATACAAACAAAAAAGTAAACGCGCATACCACGTGATAAAATGTTTAATTTGCAGTGTAACACCCGCGCTTAGTTCGCATTAAAAATTTCCAAAATACTTACATTTCATTTGAATTTGGCTTGATAAATTTGATAAAATCTACCATTTTGGAGTTATTGACAGTGAAAGTTCGGATTCATTCGCGTCGCTGGTGAAAGCTATTACTGTCGTTGTTTGCATACATTCGCCGTGGAAAGCGAAGCACGGAACTGACCTTTCTTGTTTAAATTTGTCTCAATTACTGCGCACGAGATCTATTTACGTAGACACGCTCAGTTTGCGCACTGATTCCTACACTGATAGCTATTCTGCAGTGAATGTATACCAACAACGCCAGTCATGGCTGCCCGCGACGCGAATGAATCCGAATTTTCACTGTTGATAACTCCAACATTATTTAAAACATATTCTTACCATTTTCCTGTGTTGTTAAAATAACTGCTTACATATAAGATTTCAAAACAACCACGAAATGTGAATTTAAAACGGGTTAACCTTTTCCCGTTCATCGTCCTTATTTTTATTTCCATTATATTTAAATAGGTGTAGATAGGTTCGCCTATCGTCCGGTTCACACTGCTTCCGAGTCTTTTGAACAGGAGTAGAGGTTTATCCCTTGTTTTCTGTTTCTTCTATGGTCTAATTAAAATTCTATATTTCTAATATCTCCGCCTAAACTCTCAGATTTATTTATTTATTTACCTTTTCATCAATAAGAGTATTACACTTTCGCACCCCCTCCTCAAATAACACTGTCAGTCACACGATATTTTTGTCTTCCAAAAAAACAAAACAAACGAATACATTTTCCCCCCATTTTTTTTTCTTATTTGTTTCATAATTTGTGGATTTTAATTTTAAATAATACATTTCATTTCTTTCTGACTTTCCTTTTAGAAACTTTTGACAGCAGAAACATATTTGAGTGTGAGTTCAAAACCCGGTTAAGGCAGTGGAGAACTTTCAGAGGGAAATTAACAGGAGATAACTGTTAACTGACATCCATCAAACAACGCACGTGGAACTAGAACAGTTTACCCCGGTGAGCGAAATAAAGGGTTCAGTTCGACATTCCAACCACCTGAAGAAGGCCGGAGCGTACAACGGCCGAAACGTTGTGATAAATATGGCGACAAAGATGAGGACAATAGTCCGAATAATGTAAATAATGTACATAAAGCCTCATCTCAGAAATATAGACAGAAACATATTTACAGAAGATTTTTAAAACCATTGCTAGTGTTTGTAAATTAAATTTAATTATTAATAATTGCAACAGTTCAACTGTTGTTATTTTAAATTCATTTTATGAAATTAAACTTTAAAAAAAAACCAAAAATTTATTTGGTGGGGTTTTACTTTTTAGGTAGGAGTTGCAAAAGTGTTAAAGCACCCGCCTATCGTCTGGTCCACATACAATCCCGTTTTTTTTAAAGACATGTTTCGACGTTTATCACTTGTTTCCTGTTTAGGATAAGGTTTCCGGTTCCTTCTAAAGTCTTCTCATTCCGTTACTTCCAGTAGCCCGTTACGTCTTAGTGGCATTATCGCCTTTCTTGGAGTGAATTAATTACAAAATATACAGCGTGAGAAAGAGAGTGGACGTAGAAATCAAAATGTGGCAGATTGTCTATGGTCAGAAATTAATTTAGTTTACTTCGAGCTAGGTCATTTTTACAATGAATTTACATAGCGAACCCCGAATCCCTTCTTCTAAATAAAAAATGTATTTTTTCATGTTTCTCAACAGCGAGCTTAATTAATAGTAATGTAAAAAAATAGTTAAAAAAAAAAGTGTTAGTTCTTAGAAAGTTGCCTTTCTGGAAAAACGCCGAAAGACATGCTGTCCTTTAATTTGAAAGGTTAAACTTCTAAGACGTAGATAAGAATTAGAATGAGGTTGAAAGATAAAAATAAAAAAAAGACATGTGCAAAGCTATTTTGCATTTATGTGATTTCTGACTAGTTGGTCTACGAGGAACATATGAGGACTTTCAGATAATTGATTTTAGTAATACTCACAAAATTTGTCGATTTAATTTGCTCATAAATTGCTTGCGGTCATTTAAGATACGCGGGGGTCGTCCGTAGAATTTCGTTAACGTCATTGGCAACGACAGTTCGTAAATTATGGTACTATTGGCAGAAAATCTTTTCGATTGCTTTTTAATTTCCGGTCAAAACTTACTGATTCCTTTTTGCTATGACAACACCGTTTTCTTCTTTTTAGACATCTGGAGGTGTCTATCTACGCCAAGGGCAGATAATCCGAACAAACTTATGCAAAAAAACAAAAAAAAAAAAAAACATTGAAAATTATTTTACAATAGAAATGCATTGGAAACTAGGAATAACATAATCAGGATATAATCTAAATAAATAAACGGCAAATTCAGTCTGTCTGTCCGTGTGTCGGAAACCCCTCAAATTCTGGCCACACTTACTCTACATAGATATATTGTATATTTTGGAATCAGGATGACCCCGGAATTGAACATCAAGCATTGGGTTTTGAGACCGGATGAGTAGGGAAAAGTTAAAAATTCAAATTTTTAAATAACTTCAAAAATATAGTGATTTTAAGAATTTTAAATTTTTTTATTGCGTTTAAAGTAAAAGAAAAAGATTGTGTTTTAAATACAGTTTAAAATATCCCCAAAACTTTGTGGATTGAGGAAATCAATTTTATTTCTTTAAAATGCCAAGAAATCAGAATTAAAATGAGAGGTTTCGCTAAGTTTTGAAGTCCCGCAGATGTTTGTGATTTGAAGTACTCAATAGAAGTTCCATAGAGTTTACAATTTGAAGAATTCATTTTTCGGCCTGAATTGCAACTGCGACCGAAATAAATTCGGAGTTTCGGTTCAAATGGTTCTTTTGATCCGAATTGGACTTATAGACAAATAGTTAAATTATGGTTTTGAAGTTTTATGGAGTGAATTTAGGAATTTTAAGTTATTTCTTCAAAATTATCATTTCTGTTTTCTAAGCTGGGCCACAAGTCCTTTTAGTTTTGTGTTGGAAACCCAATTATACAGGAGCAAGCTTAAAGCCCACAAGCTGGTAAGATAATAATACGGTTATATGTATAACGCAGATGCATCGATAATGGTTTTTACGATATGAATGCGTTGAAAATCAGGAAGAAAGGGATTGTTAGTAGTCAGAGAATAAAGAGATTATATGTATATTTCCGGCTATACCAGCGTGACAGCACTCCTCATAACAGCTGCCTATTTGCTACGGCTTGTAACAAATGTAAGCGAATCCTAGAAGACGCTAAGTCCCTGTTTGCTGAGAGAATATGGCACCTCATAGCCTCTGAAAACTTTGGCTCTCGTGACTGCTTGCGTCTCTGTAATAGGCTACTAAATAACTGCAAGGACTGTATTCTCCACCTCTTCAATTGATTTGCTGATAAAGGCGAATGCTTTGCCCGTAAATTCTCCTCGAAGTCTACTGTTGAATCATCTGGAGTATCCCTATCTAACTTCCCACTAAGAATTGATTCTCTCTTGAGTGATATACATATAGCCCCTTCCATGGTTTCTACTCTCATCTTTAACCTAGATCCTCACAAAGCATATGGACCAGATGTTTTCCCTGTAATAGTCATGAAGAAGTGTGCTCCCAAACGAGCTTCTTTTATCTATGAACTGGATAATAAATGTCTCGCTGACACCAGTTTTTGTGCTTGCTGAAAGTCATAGTCTGTTCCAGTTTTTAAGAAATCTAGTAGACCATATGACTCCTCCAACTATCAGCCTATTACCAATCTTCCTATTTCTGGGAAACTCCTAGAGGCCCTAGTCAATGCTGAATTGGTTTATCATCTCTTATCAAAGGGCATTTTCTCAAACAAGCAATATAACTTTCGCCGTCCTGGGTAAGACGTTATACTACATCCGCTTCCTGGGTAAGACGATAAACTACGTCCAGCAGCAAGGCCTCTGATCAGGAGGTTTTGAGGAGCATGGAACCACCTCTTAATTGCTGGTGTTCCCAGGTCCACCCGGGGTGGTAGCAATTGTTAGGGTCCCAGCTATGGGCAAATAGTTAACTATTACCAGCAATACTTTTTTGAAACAAATTATTACCAGCAATACAATTTTGAAGGAAAAATATTATCAGAAACAGATTTTTTGACAAAACAAAAGATTACCAGCAATAAATTTTTTGTCGACATTAAATAACCCATTGAGGTTGATATGCCGTAAAATAAAAATAAAAAATAGCTTTCGTTTCTCCAGTTCAACTGCTGATGTGCTAACGATAATTGCAGAAAGAGTCTATCATTCTCTAGATAAAAACAGCCGGGCTGTAGCATTGGGCATTTCGAAAGCCTTTGAACTGGCATTCAGGTCTTCTTCATAAGATAAGAGGTTACGATATATCCGGGTGCGTTTTTGAGCTGATCCAGTCGTTCCTATCAAATCATAAAATGAAACTTCTCCTAAACGGCCACATGTCTATATTATTTCGTACTAACACGAGTGTCCCCCAGGGCCCCATCCTTGGCGATTACGCTGTTTTTTTTTTTTAACGACCTTCCCGATGACACCAACTCCCAACTTGACATTTACGTTGACGTCACTATCATTTACTCCTGCCTCGATAGTAAGAATGATCAGACAGACATGGTCAAAATGGCAGCTCATGTACAAAAAGACCTCAAGACCGTCGTTAATTGAGGAAAAATATGGCTTGTCAACTTTAACGCCTCCGAAATTGAACTTCTCTTCATTAATCATCTGAGAGACCCCTCTCTCCCTTTCATCAGCATGGCTGATGCTATCCCCCATTGGGCCTTCTCGGGCTAATATTCTCAGCTGACATGAGGTGAAAAGACTATATTGAATCCATTGCTAGATCAGCTGCTAAGAAAGTCGTTTCACTGTGTCGGGCGAGATAATTTTTATTTCCGGAATCTGTCTTGCATATCTATAAGCCTACCATTCGACCACGCTTAGAATATCGCTGCGGTATATGGTCCGGCGTCCCTGCTAGTTACCTGGAGCTCCTTGATAAGATCTTCCAAAGAAGAATCAGCAATATTATTGGTCCTGATCTGGCGGCTCGGCTTCAGTCACTTTCCCCCTGTCGAATGGTTGTGTTTTTTCTATAAATATTTACGTGGTAATAGTTCGTGTGAGCTCATCGCTTTGGTACCTAGACTTTCTTTAATTTAAGGGCAGTGTTAGACTGTCGTCAAAGTGTCATCAAATTACAGTTGAGCCAGCTCGATATAGCCCTAAATTCTATGCTAACAGTTTCTAATATCGTACTTTGCCCTTGTGGATCCATGCTTTCCAACCAAGTTTAATCTGCAAAAGAACTGAATGCAATGTCTATCGTTATATATATATATTTGTGTGTACAGAAAAAAATATACGCCATGTTTATGGACAATTATTATTTTAATTTTGTGAATACATCCATTTAAAGTTAACCTGTAATAATATTAAGAAACAGGCTAAACGATAAAATGTGATAATAGGGTTGAGTTCAAGTATCCCCGCCAAAAGAAAAGAAAAAAAATGGCAAATAATTAAACTATACAATACTTAAGTAAAAAGGTTAAAGTTAGGAACATTCAGATTACTTCCTCGGTTATCCATCGAAACTGCAATCCACCGAAATAAGAAAAGAAGCCAATCCCCACCGCGGGCCATTTAAAAGATAGTTTGCGCAGCGGATTGGTTGTTACAAACATCCAATCGGATGTGCGGAATATGTGGTCTTTCTTCGTCTAATTCTTTAAAAAGGCCAGAGTAGCTGTTAGCGTTTAATTGTGAGTGGGAATCAGGGGTTGATCTCCCCTGATTGGGTCGATTTGGTGATGGAGAGTATGATGTTGAAAGACCCGAAAATCCCTGATGAACCAAGTCAAAACATCACTGACGACCCCCTCGGGTGCCTACTTAAAAGCGAATTTTTGAATTACCCTTATTTTATAAATTTTATGAAAGACTGCTTTTTTTTCTCTTTCTCCTTATTACTAATGTTTCTGTTTTTAATTCGTCCACACTATGTAACCCATTGCATGCTAGTTGATGTACTGTCTTGCTTGAGGTGATACCGATTAAAAAACTATAATGTAAAAAGCATTGCCTTTGTTTTGTTTTTTTATTAAAGAATTTGCATTGAAATTCAAGAAGGAAATATATAATTAGTGTTCACAATTTACCCCAAGCGTTAATGATAGTATAGGACTGTTATATTTATAAAGAGAATAGCTAAGGATTTGACTAAAAAAATTGAAGTACATTATAGTTGGTGGACGGGAATTAAGCTGAACAGTACTAACAGAATACTAGTAATATAGGTTTAATGCAAGTACGTCGCTAATTATTTTTCTATTGATTGTTAGTGGTCAGGATTGATTGATTCATTCCCTTATCAACCGTTTGCAGGTTATTTAAAGCCAGAAAAATAGATTGTAGACGAGCGAGGTCGAGATGAGATGATAGGTCCAGCGATCTAATCGGCGCTAATTTGGCTGCTAGTGGCCACTGTCTTATAGAGAACAAACGTTATTTGTCCTGTCATCTTTCATCTAGAAAAGTCATTCATCAAGTCATCAGGATCTGGATTCCCACAGTGAGCTGCTTTGTCAGGATCATTTGTCATGGTTCATGCGAGGTCCACTTCACTTATAATCGTCCAGACAATAATTGTTGAAACAATTTCTGTAACATATTACAGTTGTTTCTTTTTTTCCTTTCACAGGATATCGGCTGACACTAATATTGCTACACAAGTCTTACTAATTAACCCCAAGCTGGAGGGAAAAGAGGTGGATTCATACCGTTCTTAAGGTCATTTGCGCATAAGTAAATATAAGGGACGCAACTAGAATTGGAACTCGACTCGCCAATTAACAATTCTGAGCCATTATCCATTACACCACCTGCACATCCAAGCTTACAGCACCTGTTATTCCTAAGCATTGACCTATCTAGGTTCGACGTCGGTGATCGTAGGGGAACCGGTTTAATACACTTCTGTTTGATACTCCGCATACATAATTAAATAGATATATGCAAATGTTAATGCGCACATATCCAAATCTAGAACGACTGACGTCCTTTCAGTGACTTTAACTAAGGAGCCATCTTACCGAACTAGGAATTAAAACAATCGTTAACTTAAAAAAATTAAAACAAAATCTCTTTAAAAGTTTGAGTTTACAAGAATTTTTTTATTTCAATTTGAAATTGAAGAAAACAATAGTAAATTTAAAAAAAAATTCATTTAAGCATCCTTTTAAAAATAGAAAACCATGTTTTTTTCTGTGCAACATTTTTTCCTCTTTAAGAAAAATAATTGAGAATCGATTTTAATCGATTGAAAAGGCATTTATTTTTTTCTTCTTTAAGCTCCATTGTTTTTAAATCATTACTTTCTATTTTGGTTGCATTTTTTCAAATTCCAAATAATCTTTTTCCTGTAAGCATCAAAGTATAACGTTTCTTTACGTTCTAAGGATTTAAAAAAAAAAATGGAATCCTTCCCCCCCCCAAAAAAAAAAGGGACCACTTATTGCAGGTTTTACGAGCGGGCTGTCACTATTTTGTGCGATAATATTATCGCTGTGAATTTTGTGATTCTCCCAAAAGCCACTTTAGGGAAGAGCTCAAATAAACGTCTGTGAAACAATACACTTTCAAAATAATTACTTTCCTTGATATTTTTTATCACTAAAATCCTCACAACATTTTATAAGCTGACGGACAGTAAAGCTGATTCACCAATAAGCAAATGCATAAGGCTTTACTACGATTCAGATTCAAGATTCGGAAAGAAAATATTGCATATTCTTATTAAACAATAGAAAGATATTTCAAGAGGCAAGAGTTGGTAGAAAAAAAAGCTCATACTGTTTTTGAAATACACAAAAATATTTGGATATGGTGAATCAGAGGTTTTGATTAAGTTCGAACAATTTCTTGATGCTTAATCAAAACTAGCCTCCATTTTCTACTGTTAGCCTTTCTTTTCCTGCTCCAGAATACCATAGCCTATGTTTAATCAAAACTAGCCTCCATTTTCTACTGTTAGCCTTTCTTTTCCTGCTCCAGAATACCATAGCCTATGTTTAATCAAAACTAGCCTCCATTTTCTACTGTTAGCCTTTCTTTTCCTGCTCCAGAATACCATAGCCTATGTTTAATCAAAACTAGCCTCTATTTTCTACTGTTAGCCTTTCTTTTCCTGCTCCAGAATACCATAGCCTATGTTTAATCAAAACTAGCCTCCATTTTCTACTGTTAGCCTTTCTTTTCCTGCCCCAAAATACCATAGTCTATATAAAAATGGATTTTAAATATATAAATATTGGATTTTAATGCTGTACTATTATGTTGGTGCAAAAATAATGACGTATTAATGTCGTTTTTGGCGTTAAAAATACGTCAAAAAACGACATTATTACGTCATTATTTTTGCACCAACCTAATATTATATGTGCTTTGTGTTGTAATGGATATCGGCTCAGAGTGAGAACTCGGAGAGGTGAGTTCGAATTCCAGTCGAGTTCGTTAGAGTCACTTATGCACAAATAACATTGGGAAAGGTATGAATTCATGTCTTCTCCCCCAAGATATATGTTGAATAGCAGGACAAACTGGGTTCTTTAGTCTTGTTTGACAACCTATCACTGTGAAAAATCTGCCTTGTCACTCACGTATCAAAATCTGCCACTTAACTTTATATTGTATGTAAATGAGGTACTGTTATAAAAGCAGTACGCCATATCGCATGCCTGTCGTGCACAACAATCCAATCTGTACATGACTGTTTTTCAGTTTTGGCTCGAAAAGCCGTGGACTCTTGTAGTGTAAGAGTGTCTGCACTTTCGTTTATTCTTGCTTTTTTACGTTAAATTTGGGAATTTTGAATTTTCATATTTTACTTTTTATTTTTATTTTCTATAAATTCATTTATCATTTTTTAGTTTAATTATACTTTTGAAATTTTTATTTTATTTTATTTTTTGTTATTTTGTTTGCCTTTCTTGCTTAAGCAAAAGTTTATTTGAAAGTTTTATAATTACGGTTTGACTTTGTTTTATTTTGCCTAATTTTTGTATAGTCTAGTTCTTTATCACGTGATTGTCTTGCAAGTTTTTTTTTATGTGTGTGTGTGTGTGTGTCTTCCCGGTCCTCAACAGGGACGACAGACAGGCTCTCCCCGCAAAAAAAAAAAAAAAAAAAAAAAAAATGGGGCCTGAATATTACGTAGGGGTAAGTGATAGGTATCAGGAATACATTTCAAGAAATGAAATTCTGACCATTCCGTCGGCCTGGCGTGGGGGGGGTGATTTTGAAAATGACAATTTCCCTGCTGACATCTGATGTAAATACTGGGAAGTTGGTGGGTCTCAACAGGGAAGGAATGGAGGAAGTACTTTGAGAAGGGTGAGACAGGATGAGCAGGAAGAGGAAGAGGAAAAATGTGAAAAAAGAAAATAATGCCGGCTGTAGCAGGGCGGAATGAGTCATGGGACAGTCGAAGTCACAATCTGCCCCTGCTTCTCCAGTCAGAAATGACACAACCGCAGGTATGGGTAGGAGTCTCCCTTCTTCCCTAGATATCTTCCCTCGCCCATTTGATCCCAAAAGAAAAAACAATGCAAAAGAGAGGTCACCTGTCTGGTGGATAGATAGGTGCTTGAGAAGGACCCCTCCTCCCAGAGTAAGGCCCCCTTGAGTCCCCTATTTAAATTAACATCCGTCGATGGCGAATCGACTGGCGATCCCTGGAACTTTGATAATGCATCTGGGGTCATAACAATACTAAGAATTGCAGGCACAAAAGCCTGAGACTTCATTGCGGTAGCCAAGGACTCCTACCCGAAGCTCCGAATAGCTCAGGTGGAGTCTCTGGAGCTTTGAAAATTAGCTAAAACTTATTCAGGGAGGTCACTAGTTTTGATCCAGCCCTCGTTATACAGGCCTCTGGAGCTAACCTTTCCTACGGACGTCAGTAGTTTTATTGTCATTAACGGACAGATTACCTCGCACCTGGGCACTGGTAGCTTAAGACATTCCGTCTGACTCCTGTAGATTTCCGTCCGTTTAAGGAAAATGTCTCTCAAGCTAGCCAGCTTGAATGCGAAGGGCTTGAGAGTTCGGACTAAGGCTACCCACATGCTTTGTGATCGCCCCTCGTTAGGTATAGATGTGGCCGCGATCCAGGAGACTTTTTTTGCGAGGTTGATGTTCGTGTACTGTCTCGTGACTCGTCTATTCAGCATACGGGGAGCAGATGACCAGAGGTGTTTCCGTGCTGGTTAAACTGGGTACGAAGGTGTTCATTTTAATGTGGTTGGGGGCGGTTGATCGTGGCCGATATTGCCATGAGCATTAGTTCGTTTCGGATCAACGATCAGATGGAGCATGTCTCCTTTTCCGTCGGTTGGGGCCCTTCCTCGTGGATTAGTCGCGCTTAATCTTACTGGAGGACTAATGCAGTTCTGAACTCTAAAGACAGGGTGCGGGGAGTAAGTGAAGGTCGGGCGATCGTAGTGTGGTTGATCTGATTCGCGACTCTGGTCTCAGCGATAGATACCGGACCGGTCAACAAAAGGGGGAGTGTGGACGTAGACTCATAAGTGAACGTCTACTGGGGTAGCCAGTTACCTGGATAGAATGTTAGTGAGAAGGGCCGATCTAGATTTGCTAGATTGTCCCAGGTTCCACTATTTCGGCTTTTCGGGCCATAGACTTGTTTGTGCCTGGATGGCGTTAGGTGCTAGGCCTAGAATGGCTGGACACTGGAAGTTCAATCTATCTTTACTGGACAGACGGGACTTTAGGCAACAGATGACTAGATTAGTGCAGCGGGAATTAGTGGGTTTAGTTATTAGGAATAAATGGTGAGAGAGGCTTAAGGATAGCATTAGGTTTTTCACCAATGAATATGGCCAACGACTTCCCCTAGATAAGCCTAAAAAGGTAAAGACTCTCAAGGATAGTCTGTCCCGGGTGGAGGCTGGGGGATTCCCTAGAGATCGGCTTAGCTAGACAGACTCTGGAGTGTGCGGTTACCATGCGCTACCGGGGTTAGGGAGTTACACGTAGGTTAAACAAATTGTCTAACGTAACTGTGAATATAGGCGCAGAATTGCGCAAGAAAAAGATCCGTCGAGGTTCCGATCGATACATAGGTGCAATCTCTGAGGTCAACCAAAGACATGAGCGAAACGTTTTGGCTGCATTTCGAGAACCGGTTTACAAAGGAGCCTGGTCTCTGTGGCGAAGAGTTTCGCAGCTTTCCTCGGCTTGTGCTGACTGAAGCTGCGAGGGTGAAGTTTACTTGGCATTGAAGAGGATCGGCAGTGGCAAATCTCCCTGACTTGAGGGTCTGCTCTACGAATTGTACTTGAGGCTGTCACACATCTTTGTGTCGATTTTGACTGTCGTGTTCAACAACCAGTTCCAGCAGGGGTCCGTTCCTGAAAGGATATTCAGGGGCATGATCATGCTGTTGAAAAAAAGGCAAGGATTGTGTGCGGGATTTAGATGATTACAGGTCCATTAGACAGAGTTAAAGATTTTGGCCATTGTGGAGCGTTTGCAGTCAGTTGCCGAGAGTTTTTTGGGACCCGAACAGACTTATGCTATGAAGGAACGGTCCTAGAGAGTATAAAAGACGACGATCAAGCCGCGCAGGCCAATTTGCATCAGTCCAAGGTGTTCGATAGTGTCGACCATCAGTACCTGGCTGCTGTCCTGCAAGCCGCCGGATTCAAACTCGACTCCTGCAAGTGGAGCAGCCATCTGTATCGCTTCCCCAATATTGTGGTACTGGTGAACGGAAAACGGTCGCGCACTTGTCCGTGAAGTGTAGGGCTGAGGCGTGCGCCACTTGAGTCTTTTCTCGTATTGTTTACCGGTGGTCTGTTCTCCCTCTCTGCAAGGACCGTAAGAAGGTGCTTGAGGGCTTGATATCCTCCCTCTTGTGGGATGGTCGCAAACATCAGGTCTGCAGAGTGATCGTTGCCCAAAGTCCATATCGTGGATGGTGGTGAGGGGGTGGCTAGGAATGCCGCACTTGATGAGCCATCGGCACGAATCGAGGTTCATTTTCCTATGCCGTGCGTTGATAGAGGATTCGATCTTGGCGGGGAGTGTTAGGAACGCCTTTACTAGCCTTGCCCTCACTCTTCTCGTTTCTGAGGCCGAGCGCCGTCGTAGGGCCCGGAATCAGCCGAGATTCCTCCGATAGTGTAAGACGCCCTTGGTCCTGTGAATTATTGGAGGGGGCCGTGAAGAATGCTCTCTGTGGAAGCTCGGCTTGTCGACGACCGAATTGCGCTTTTCTGGTCTTAGTGGCGGGTTACATCAGCAACCCTGAGTTTTCGCCTACCTGACGATTGATTCAGAATGTGCTATCTCTCAATGACGTAACCTTCAGAGGTGGGGAGGGCGGAATTGCTCGACTGTCATCCGTTTCACCATGTTTTAGAGGAAGCGGTTTTGCACGCCTTCTAATATTGTCCTCAGGTACGCCCATTCTGGGACTATGTCTGCGAGTTGACGGCTCGTATCGATCCCGAAAATCTCGTCTTCATTGATCTCGTATACGCGTGCGATAATGTGTTGCCCCGGTTCTTTGGAGGGAAACGAACGGTGTTTCTCACGTTGCTAGTCATGGAAAGAATAGTGGTGTGGGCGTCGCGGATGGAGGGAGCCTTGCGATACGAACGCTATTCTCATCAGGATCTGTTCGGATTCTTGGGGTATCAGCTAAAGATGAAGATTAGAAATGATAGAAAGTGTTTGTTATCGACGGATTTCAGCGAAACGTGGGTCCGTGTGAACAAAGCCAGTCTTGATTTTCTCTTTTAAGTCCCCTTTGACGCAACGAGGCGGTTTCCTGTGTCCATGCCCTGGTTAAGATAGAATTTTTTGGTTAACCAGTAAAATACCAGTAATGCCAGTAAGTGTTGTTCCCGACCTGCTCCCGGCATTTTCTTTTGTTATGATCCATGTTGGGATTCCCAACCTCCTGTTGACCCTGTTCAGCATAGTCTATGAATATAGGATACAGCGCAGTACGTAATCTGTTCAATGTTAAAGATTAACACTCACGAGTCAGACACTCTACTGAATCTGACTATAATGCCAATACCACCAGCAGCTGTTCCGTAATTCTTCAGTCTTCGATATCAGAGGCAGCCAGTGATAGTTAGCCACCCCCACGAGGTTTACATGTGGTACAAAGCCGGGATTAACGTGAGATTTCCGAGCCCGTAGGCTCGTCTAAAAATATTCCCTATTCGAACGCGTATAAACGGGTTCAGGAGAAGTCAACCTCCCCGAACGAGACTCTGCCCTTCGGCGGGGCCTCGTCCAGGTTATCAAAGGCTGGCAGTGCATATTCGGGAAAAACATGGCCGCCTTTATACACGTCGCATTGTATATTTTGAGCTTTCTGATTGGTTAACCCTTCTATTGGTGAACTATAAAATGAGTCAGCTCATTTTGGCTGGCTCACTAATACACCAGGGTACCCCAAAATTCCAACAACTCGGTTTGTTTTTCTCCCTTTTGTTTTTTTAATCTTGACTGGGTCAGTCTTTGATTTACCCACTCCGTCATTTAATTTTTATCTTTCCTTTTCCATTAGTAAGTGAGCTACTTTATTCTGCCGAAAGGTAGAATAGAGCGGCCGCTCTAATTTTAGTATGGTGGGCGGGTCCTACTAACATCTGTTATGTTTAGTTTGAATGTTCTGTTAGTTTTAGTTTTGTTTTGGGGTTCATCCACTACCCCATTATTTATTATATTTTTATATATTTTTATAAGAAAAATTAAAAAAAGAGACGTTTTCGAAATGTTGCTGTGGGTTGTTTTGTAGGTTCCTTGTGAATATGTGGTATTGTGGTACATGTAGGATTGAATGGTGATGGATGAATTCTTTTGGTGAGTGAGTAAATTGTAATGAATGAATGGGTCGTGAATTGGATTAGCTAGGTCTAGGATAGTCAGGATAATTGACCAGCGTTACCCCACTTTCCCTTCGGCCTTGTGTCACAATTGTTTTTAACGAAATCTTCCATCTGTTGATGCAACAACGTCTATTCCAGAGAGTACTCTACTTTATAACAATATGGCGTCACCGATACGATTTCTAACCGCGGATGAGCCGGAGTAGGTAGAAACATGGATTAGATGTTTGCAGCGTTGGATAGGGTAAAGAAACTGAAAGACAAGAAAGCCTTCCGAGGGGAGAATGAACTTAATGATTTATTCTTTGGCCTCGGCAGGATATGAAGCCATAAAGCAAATATCCATTATGGCGTATCCCAAATTACTGGAAGACTTAACATATGAGGAAATTTCAACCATTATAAAAAGAAACATCCGACCAAAAATGCTGGTTATTGCAGAAATAATAAAAGTTATGGAAAGCAGAAAGAATTCGAATGAAACTGTAATGTAATATTTGCACAGATTGAAAGAAGCATCAAGATATTGCGAATTTGAAAAACTGAGTCCGAGAGGAATGTCTATAGAAGAAGAATTGACCATTCTAAGATTAATTGTAGGCATGTATGACGTTACATACAAACATAAGATCCTAAAATGGCTACAAGCGAATGATATGAATTTAGAAGCAAGTGTAGAATTCTAGCAGCAATCAGAATTAATTAATGAATTTAATAGTTCTAAAAACAATATGGCAGCACACACCATAACTAAAATCCAAATTACGTGCAAATATTGCAACAAAGCTAACGAAAGAAACAAAAACAAATGTCCAGCCCTAGGGAAATTATGTTTAAACTGTAAAAGAAAAGACCATTTCCAATCTGTGTGCAGATATAAAAAGAGAATAGAAACGGTAGAAAGTATAAACCCTCATACTGAAAATACAGAAGTTTATTCGATAAGAACACCGCCAAAAAGTAGAAAGATAATAAAACTGAATAGCATAACTTTTCCCATGCAGGTTGACATTGGGAGTAACATTACCTTGATCCCAAGGAATTTCTGGGGAAAAAATGGGTATACCAAAATTAAGAAAAAGTAATCTTAATCTAAAACAATTTGATGGATCTGTCATCAAAACTCTAGGCTCCTTTGAAGGAACAAAAGAGCGTCTTGAGATTATTCCCATCACTGTTTTAGACTACGCAAAAACCATGAACTCCTGGGAATTTTAAAAGTGGATACGGCGAAATTAATAAACTGTATAAAGTCAGAAGAACCTGACATAGGACGACTGAAAGGATATAAAGCGAGTATTCGTCTAAAAGAAAATAGTCACCCAGTCTATTCTGAATCTCGAAAAATACCTATTTACATTCTACCCATGGTAGTTGCAAAAGTAAAGAAAATGGTAGAACAAGGCGTACTGTAGAAAATTACCCAATGTAGTATCAGTTGGGTTCACCAATTGTTGTGATACGTAAGTAAAATGGTGATTTGAGATTATGCGGGGATTATACAAAATAGGTATAAATCATCTGATATCCTCGGATTCATTCCCTTTTCCTAACATAGAAACGGAAAATCATGAATTAACAAGAATAAAATACTTTGCCAACATTGACCTATAATCAGCATGTAACCAAATAAAAAATGACGAAAAATACTACAATTAATACCCCAATAGGCTTACTAAGATGAATTCGTCTTCCATTTGAAGTTAAGACAAGCCATATTTAAAAAAAAAAAACTGTTGAAAAAGTGCTATCGGAAGGTGGTAAAAAAATATAATCATATACCAAGACGATATAGGCATAGGTGCTTGCAGTAAATGAATAAGTTTTAAACAAATTAAAAAATGCTGGTATGAAGATAAATAGCGAAAAATGTGAGTTATCCTGGGGCAAAATATCGTATTTTGGATACTAAATATCTAAAGAGTGAATTTCACCAGACTAATAAATAAGAATTAGAAGTATCTAGACCAAACAATAAAAAAAAAAAAAAAAAAGATTTAGAATCCTTTTTGGGATTGACCATTTTTATAGCAAATATATACCTACATACAGCGACCTAAAAGATCCATTTGAAAAATTACGGAAAAAGAATATTGAATTTAAATGAACTCAAAGACAAAATATAGCTTTTGAAAGCTTAAAAAAGGCATTTATAAGAAAACCGATAGCAAAAATCTTTGATCCAAAAAACGAATTGACATTGATTACTGATGCAAGTGAACATGCTATAGCCACAATTTTATCTCAAGGAGGTAAGTAATCCAATAATGTACCTGTCGTGAAAATTAACGTCAGCTGAAGATAACTAATCAAATATTGAGAAAGAAGAGTTAGCAATAGTATGAAGTACAGAAAGAGCTCGAAATGTTTTATTAGGAAGAGGAAAATTTTTGTTAACGCCAGATCACAAACCTTTAGAGTTTGTATTTAACCCTAGAAAGGAATTACCAAAAATCACATCTTCTAGAATTTTAAGATGGGCTATAAAACTCATGGCCTTTGATTTCGGCAGAAACGGCAACACTATGCCATACGTGGACGCGCTATCTAGACAAAATTTTTGATAGTAAAAATTAGAAACGTCAGAAAATTCAGAAAATAAAATACTGCATTGGGTTGCAACGGACGTGTTACCCCTAAATCGTCTCAGAATAGAAAACATAAAGATCCATTGTGAAGTAGAATTTCAGATCAAATAAAAAGAAACACATGAAGTAACCGTTTAATGGCCGAAAGACTCTACAAAGAATCAAGGCATAAGTTAACTGTAGGGGAAAGCATATTATTCAATGGCGATATTATAATACAGAAAATTGAAGAACAGGAGTAATAAAATGTGTACACGATGATGTACATTTTGGTATGGCAGTGAGCAATAGTAGCAATAGTAAGGGGCACAGAAACAGCTCGATTTTTTTTGTTAGACCGAAAATTTTTGTTAAAGTCAGATCACAAACTTTTAAAGGAATTAGCAAAAGTAACATACCTCGCTTAAATCCTAACACTCTTTTCTTCCGTCACAACACTCAATAGTTCTGCCCAACTCCTGATGATGACTTAAGGAATTTGAAAGCTTGAACCATATTTTCTTGTACTTCTCTTCTAAAATGAATCCCAGACAAATTTCTAATAGAATTTCCTCCTTGTCTGAGAATGAGTATTCATATCTTGGGAAAGTCGATAATTAACATTAATTAAAATAACATGTCTGCCGTTTTATATATATATATATATATATATATATATATATATATGCTAAATAAATTTTCAGGTGCATATATATTAGGTTGGTGCAAAAATAATGACTTAATAATGTCGTTTTTTGACGTTAAAAATACGTCAAAAAACGACATTATTACGTCATTATTTTTGCACGAAACTAATATATATATATATATATATATATATATATATATATATATATATATATATACATGTTCCTAAAAAAATTATTTCACTTGAGCTCTCTGGGGAGTAAGTGTGCGTTTGTAAACAGTGACTATTACGGCTAATAACGCAAGACTCTTCGGTAAATCGGATCGAGTTCTATCAGTCACTGTGTGCTTATCTAAAAATAAATACGCTTAAATTCACCTTCATCCATCCTGTGCGCCAACGGCTTTCTGACGCCAATTCAGTCGGGTTTCGATCCTAGCTAGAAGTAACCGGACGTCTATCCACACTGATGAGCTGTTATACTGCGAAACAGTCTGTCTGTGGATGATAATATATATATATATATATATATATATATATATATATGTATGCATGTATATGCAAATGATGCATTAAAAAGTATCTGACTTTATTTTGTCCTGCCAAAACATAAGCCGCAAAATCCTTTGGGGCGGTGGTGTATGTGATTGCACTTATCCCGTGCATACATGAAAATGTAAGAAAAGGGGAGGAGGAGACTAATGAATCCATTAATGAAACTGAACAATCTATGGAAGTTAATGACCAGTGAACTGACGCAGAGTCGGAAAAGGAAAATGAAATCAAACGTAGGTTCCTATGAGAAAAAAACCAAGAAAGATAGTTTAGATTCTCAAGAATTCCCAAGAATAGTTAGAAGTCAAAAATCAACGAAAGGCATAAGGCCAATTCGGTTCAGGGAGTTATAGTATTGTATGTAAATGAGGTACTGCCATAAAAGCAGAGCACCACAGCGAATGCCAGTCGAGCTACCATCCATTGACCAGACAAGGTCTATTTCAGAAAGCATTCTACTTCATAATAATATAGTATAATAATAATAATATAGTATATATATAGCATAATAAAAATAATATATTATATATATAGTATAATAATAATATAGTATATATAGTATAATAATATATTAATATAGTATATATAGTATAATATAGTATATATATAGTATAATAATAATATAGTATACATATAGTATAATAATATATTAATATAGTATATATATACACTGCGTGCTGATAACAAATATGGCGCCAGTTTGTTTACATTACGCAGATCAATACGAAAATTTCAGTGATTGCGCATGTCAGTGTTGCCAACATTGTATGAAAGTTTTGTGTGAATTGATTGGACGTTTTTTGAAATATTAGAAAAAAAGTTATATCGATAATAATTTGGCACACAGTGAAGTATAATAATATTATAAGTATTTTATTTCATAATAATATAATAATAATATAATAATTATTCTACTTCATAATAATATAATATATATGTATAGTATATAGTATTCTATATAGTATATATATAGTATATAGTATTCTACATAATAATATAGTATATATATATGTATATAGTATATATATAGTATAATAATATAGTATAATAATATAGTATATATATAGTATATATATACAGTCTCATGGGTCATTACCTATAACTACAGAATGAACTCTTCCTAACACTATGTATACTACGCCTCTCAAGAGAGAAGGTCGAATCGAGTCGAGCCGATAGTGGTTCACTCCAAACTAGACTGACAGTCATACTAACACCTTCCACATCTTGTATTATTATTTCGTGTAATATACCTTCGTTATTTCTACTCTTGTGTTCGTATTGTTCTTCCTTAGTCCTAACCTGGACCATAACATATAGTATAATAATATAGTATATATATAGTACATATATATAGTATAATAATATAGTATATATATAGTATAATAATATAGTATATATATAGTATAATACTTCATAATAATAACATCGATTTTTTTTGTTGCAGAAGAATTTAAACTCATGGGAAATTTCCCTAGAAATAGTAATTTAAAGCAAGTACTCAGATTCCGTACAGAACAATTTGTAGCCAAGGAGTAAGAATGTAGATTTGAACACAGCACCGGAAAATTAGTCAAGGAAGTGTAGACGTTGGCTTGCACCAAAACACGTGTAGTCATATTATTTCATTCAAATAGGGTAGAATATGATTGCGATATTGAATTCTGTTGGAATTGGTAAATATTTTTCTTCTTTAGATATAACCTTTGCACTCAGTTTTTCCCGAAGAAGCACTGAGTTTTCAACCCAATAAATGTATTGCAAATATATTGGGCGAAACCTCTTTTGGGGAGTTTAAAATATTAATTCGATATACACACATGCCACTAAAAATATTTATAACATAAAATCAACAATACACAGGGAAATTACAATATATATATATATATATATATATATATATATATATATATATATATATATATATATATATATATATCTTCCTTGGGTCTACCCATACGGATTACCTAGTTTTTCATAAACTAACTAACTAACTAACTAACTAACTATATATATATATATATATATATATATATATATATATATATATATATATATATATATATATATATGAAAATATATAAAAAATAAGAATGAACTCGTTAGGTAAATAATCCAAAGTTCTTTAGTATTTTTATTATTATTTTTCAAAAAGCAACTAACTAACTAACTAACTAACTATATATATATATATATATATATATATATATATATATATATATATATATATATATATATATATATGAAAATATATAAAAAATAAGAATGAACTCGTTAGGTAAATAATCCAAAGTTCTTTAGTATTTTTATTATTATTTTTCAAAAAGCAGTGCTCGATACAAAAGTAGAGCCTAAATATAATTATTTATTAAAAATATGATTCCATCGGTACATAAGAATTCTCAGTTCTAAAGCACCAATCAGACTGACAAGATGAAGGGACAGAATAATAATCTTGCAAACCAAATAAGTTATAATTCATTTTTTACGGTTTATCAACCAGGTTATTTAAAGCTAGTAAATATTTTTAGATTGTAAGAATTTTGGGGGAGATAATAGCTGGCGGGGGAAGGGGGAACCGATGTATTTATGTCTTATCAGAATTTGATAAACAAAAGAAGAAATTATAACGTGGATATAAAGTAGGGGATCAATTCTATAATGCGGTCAATATATAAACAGGTCCCTCACTTTGTGATCACAGTAGTTTCTACACATTATACATCCCAGAGAATGTAAATAAATCTAAAAGACATGCTTGTGTAAGTTAATCAGTATTTGATTGATTGATCGATTTGTTTCCTACGACTCATCGACGCTTTACAGGTTAATTAAAGTTATTTTTTTTTTTTAGATTGTAAGAATTTCTTTTGGCGATAATAATGGTTTACTAATTATTCCATAGCTGGTGTGCGGAGAAGAGGTGGATTGCTATCTTTCGCAAGGGTATTTGGGCGTAAGTGAATATAATGGACCCCAACTGGAATGTGAACTCGGCTCTCCGATTAAAAATTTCGAGCCATTATCCTTTATACCACAAGCGTAGTTTAAGCTTATAGCGCTTGGTATTCAAAGCAGTCACCTATCTAGGTGTGCACCAAGCTGGTCGCTGATTAACTTCGGTGATTCAACGGAGACCGGTGCTTTCAACGTGATATGTCCATAAGCCTGTAAACAAAATAATTAGTACTATTCAACATTTATTTGTTCTATATTCTAGCGTCTGAGATAGAATTGCAGAGTACAGGGGCTAAGATAATGATCACTTCGATGAAGTAATAATGTCTATAGGACATATTTCAGTAACAGGTTAGGCATGAAAACAGCACCCACATTTAGTAGGATATTTAAAGCCAGAAAAAGGGTTTTAGATCATAAGAATATTCTTAAAGATAGTAATGGATTACCCATACAAGTTCGACTAGTTAACCCATAGCTGGGGAGATGAGCTTCTCTCAAGTAGCTACTGGTATTACAAGTATATGATCCAGACTTCGGCACCATACAAAAATGGCGGACAACAGAATGATACCTTTTACCAAGGGTATTTTGCGTAAGAGAATATAAGGAACTCGACTGGAATTGAACCTCGGTTCTCTGAGTTCGAATTCCGAGCCGTTATCTATTACACACCTAAGCTTACAGCACCTGGTATTCCAAAGCAGTCACCCATCTAGGTACTGACCAGGTTCGACGTTGCTTAGAGTCGATGTTCATATGTGTTATGGCTGTAAGATATTTGATTCTGATGTGGGTTGATGTAGATTCGTCGTCTTTTTAAAATTGAAACCCTCAAAGCGAAGAGTTTTGTAACAAACAGAATCATCTTTTTTTTTTTTATGTTTCGAGGGTAATTGGAATGATTGATCTGAAAAAGTAAATATTTTGAACTAATAAACTGTATGTACGCTTTTTAGGTATTATCAATAAGAATGACGCTAAACTTTCACCGATCCCAGATGCCATTCGTAATTACATTAGAATGTTGATTCGATGAATAAGAACTGACACGTCCTAATGAACACGCTGTGGCGACTTATTTCCTTGTGTGAAGAAAGGATAACAACCCCAGTTAATCTGAGATTTTCCTGAAATCATTTACAACATTTAAGTACTTCTATCTATCTATCTATCTATCTATCTATCTATCTATCTTCAGCATCTGTCTTTCTATTTTCATTCAGTATCTCTATTTTTATTCCTTATATTTTTTTCCATCTATCTATCTATCTATCTATCTATCTATCTATCTATCTATCTATCTATCTGTCTGTCTGTCTGTTTAAATCTATTCATTTATTTGCAAGCTATGCCTAGAGTAGTTTTACATATTTTTGTTCTGGGCTTCGCCAATAAAGAATACTTCGTAGAGTTTTACGTTTAATTAATTTTACTGTCTCCCTTATTTGAATTCGAAAGGAGAAAAGAGGAAGTGATAAATTATATCTATCTATCTATCTATCTATCTATCTATCCCAATTTGTTTCTTTCTCACACTGCTCATTATATATATATATATATATATATATATATATATATATATATATATATATAATTGTGTTTTGGATAATATTCCTTCATTTATACAAATTCCATTACAGCATACAGTACATTCGGCTAATTTCTACATCATTTACGTCTAGATAAGAAAAATTATAAGAACACAAGAAAAATTAAATAAAACTTAACTGCCGTAACTTGTGAGCTGTCTTTTAACGAAACACATCATATATGTACAGACCGCCTTGTTGACTTCAATATTCACTTTTATACATACATACATACATACATATATATATATATATATATATATATATATATATATATATATATATGACAATAGGAAAACTATAGTTATTGCTGACGCGTTTCGTCCAATGTGGACTTTCTCAAAGCAAAAAAAAACGAAATGAATTTAATTAAAGAAAGTAACTAATAATAACAAAAAACAGAATGTTCTTAGCAACTGGAGGAATGTAGAGAGTGCTATTTTCATATTGTTAACTTAAAATAACGTCACTTATTGTCACGTGTGGAGAATATTGTCATTATAGCTGTGTTGATGGATCCAACCATTTTCTTTTGATTTTACGATATTGTTGTGTACGTTTGTTTGGGAGAGCAGTAATTTTGTTAAGAAAGGTGAAATAGGGAAAAAGCATTTATGAACACAAAAGAGACCTCACAAAAACAACTTAGCTAATGTACTAGTCATACACAGAAATAAATTCAACAATAATTTTGATTTTAAAAATGCTACACTCATAAAAAAAGAAAATAACTCACTCAGAAGGAAAATTCTAGAGAGTGCCACCATAGAATATTACCCAAATATTAATCTACGCTCAGGCTTTTCCCTATTTCACCTTTCTTAACAGAATTACTGCTCTCAGTCGACGTATCTTCGGATATAACATAGGACTCATTTCACACGGAAGGAAATGTCGATGAGCCTCCTAATATACGGCAACGAGTTCCGCCAACGACTCTTCCTCTAAATAGATGAACATTTCAACACAGTGCAACTTTTGAATCTCTTATAATGAGAGTCTATCAGAGAACTCTTATAATATTCTTCTTTGTTCCGTTTTTAGCCATATGCAGGTCCTCATTTATTGTGGAGAATTTTTAAGGTACCTTATTTATTATGGAATAGTTTTAAGGTACCTCATCTGTTGTGGAGAATTTTTAAGGTACCTTATTTATTATGGAATAGTTTTAAGGTACCTCATTTATTGTGGAGAATTTTTAAGGTACCTTATTTATTATGGAATAGTTTTAAGGTACCTCATTTATTGTGGAGAAGTTTTAAGGTGCCTTATTTATTATGGAATAGTTTTAAGGTACCTCTTTTATTGTGGAGAAGTTTTAAGGTATTTCATTTATTATGGATTAGTTTTAAGGTAGCTTATTTATTATGGAATAGTTTTAAGGTACCCCATTTTTTCAATTTTAATTTAAAGATCCTTGTATTTACATTTTTGTTAGATACATTTTTATCTGATGGCATTCATATATCTATGAGATGGTCAGTTTTTTGTTATTATTATTTAAAAGAAAATTCACTTGACCACCATTTGTTTTATAAGCAATTTTCGTGACGTAACCAATGACCGAAGACACGCGAACAATGACATTTTTTGCTTTCCACTTAAAGTAAAGACTGCTATTAAAAAAAAAAAATAGACAAAGCTCTTCGAGGATATGGGCTGTGTTTGTTAGAATATTTTTTATTTCCTGTAGAGATGGTGCACCAGGGATTTTGTTAATTTGTTGTTGAGCTTCTTTCTTTATCAGTCCCAAAGCTCCAACCACAACAGGAACAGTTTTAAGAGCCACATCTTTTTCTATTCGCACTTCCAAGTTTTTGTATTTTCTTAATTTTGAAAAACCTTTGCAGGGATATTTTTGTCATTTGGTATACTCTTATCAGTCAGTGTGCAAACATTTTCTTTTTCCTTTTCTGTCTTTGATAATAATAATTGGACGATTAGCTTGTATTATTCAATCTGTGTTGATAGAAAAATCCTAGAGGAACGAAACATCTGCTCCCTTAACTAGAGATTCAGGAAGATGTCCATACCAGTTTGTAGCTGTTTTATTCAGCTATTTATTTAGGGACCTAAGGTTAGAAATGGCATCATGACACTTTCCACTGACAAAAAAAGAAAAATTTACATAGATAAAACCCTTCGTAAAGTGTGGGCTGTACTTGTCAGAACAATTTTTTGTACGTCTTTGAGGCACGGACTTCCAGGAATCACTTCAATTAGTCTACTGCAATCTTTTCCAACCAATCCTAGGGCTCCAACTATAACAGGGATTGTTGATGTTCCCATATGCCACATTTTTTGAGATTATTATTATTATTATTATTATTATTATTATTATTATTATTATTATTATTATCTCTCCGACTTTTAGATGTATCGGCCGGGTGATAATGGTCATGTCCCAGCTCCTAACCGCAGCAAAAAGAAAAAATACTTTCTTTAGCACATGAGCTGATCCTAGCAGTGCTACCATTTTCGCACTCCCGTTGCAGCTGGAAGACGTCTTGCGAAGCAGAGAGATTCTTGGAGATTATTATTATTATTATTATTATTATTATTATTATTATTATTCAGAATATATATTTTGTCTCTCTTCTTTGTACATATTTTGTTTATTTGATATATATTTTGTAAAACAATTTTAGTTGAATAAAAATTTTGAACGTTAAATCATTACTGATTGGAGTAACAGCGGATAAGTGAAACTGAGGTTGACCATTTCGTGGATGGCGCGGTTTCATGTATAACTTGTCAAAATCTCTCAAAATAGAAAAAAATTGTTATTATTATTATTATTATTATATTGGTAACTAGACAATTCTTTTGCGAAGAAAGGTGGATATTGCAAACAGAAAGTTGACAACCTTGGGTCTTCCGTTTTGAGATAAGAGCTTGCTGCATAATCCATCAAAACAGCAATTTTTTCAAAAAGAATTATGCCCTAAGGTGTTAACTTTACTTTCGCTTTTTTTTATCGTCCTTTCCTTGTTTCTTTTTAAGAAAAAAAACTTTGCTTGTTTAATCGTGCAGACCACGATTTCACCCTTGATCTTTAAAAGTAACCGACGGCAGTGTCTCGTCAAATTCGAAGCCGATTATTTTAAATTCCGTTAAGCGGCTGACTCTAAGAAATCAAAGTCGGTCTATACAATCGTCCATCGTAGAAACGAATGAAGAAAATAAATCAAAGTTGTGGCACTGCTACGAATGCTGCTTTACTCAAGAAAGGCCAATAACTATGACCCAAAACTTCTTTTGTTTTTAGCGAACGACATCTATGGTCTTAAGAGATCCGCCAAATATTAGGTTGGTGCAAAAATAATGACGTAATAATGTCGTTTTTTGACGTATTTTTAACGTCAAAAAACGACATTATTACGTCATTATTTTTGCACCAATCTAATAGATCCACCAAATACCTCGCCCCATCAAGCACTCTCCACGAGATGTTTAATAGAAATACAGTAAAAAAAAAAAACAACAAAAAAACCTCAAAACAGAGAAATTACGCACACAAAACATTCTTTAGAAATATTAAATACGCGAACAGTACAATGCGTTCAAAATATATATGGGAAATTAAAACCAAAAACAAAATTACACCAAAAATATCATGGAAAATAAAGAAAACCACATCACCCTATTGATCTAAAAAAAAAACCCTGTAAATTTTATCTCAAAGAGAAAATAGCTATAATCACCGTTCAATATATATATATATATATATATATATATATATATATATATATATATATATATATATATATATTTATTTAAAAAAATGATTCCAACACACTACATAAGAGTTCTCATGTTTCAAAACAAGAGCCGAAAACTAACTTCAATATAATTATTTGAATTAAATTGAATTAAAGAAAGCTCTGTTCCATCTTCAAGCGAATTTTTTTTTAGAATAAATTATTTCTGAAATTTACGTGTTTTGATAGCACCATGGAAATTTTGATTTCAATAATGAATCTGCTATTAAAACACGTAAATTTCAGAAATAAGTTATTCCAAAAAAAAAAAAAATTTCGCTTGAAGATGGAACAGAGCTTAATTTAATTCAAATAATTATATTGAAGTTTTCGGCTCTTGTTTTGAAACATGAGAACTCTTATGTAGCGTGTTGGAATCATATTTTAAATAAATAATTATATTTATTCTCTACTTTTGTATCGAGCACTATTTTTTAAAAATAATAACAAAAATACTAAAGAACTTTGGATTATTTACCTAACCAGTTCTTTCCTATTTTCTATATATTTTCACACACACACACACACACACACACACACACACACATATATATATATATGTATGTATAAAAGTGAATATTGAAGTCAACAAGGCGGTCTAACGATTGCGTCTAGCATGAAAGAGCCTGTTGCCTCTGAGTGTTGACTTCAATGTTCACTTTTATACTTATATTCACATACGCTCTATTTCTGATATTACTCACTTCATCCCGTAAATATAGCACGCCTTAAAACTATATTTCTTCATACATACATACACACACACACACACACACACACATATATATATATATATATATATATATATATATATATATATATATATATATATATATATATATATATATATATAAATAGAGTAGATAAGTTGGTTAATAAAACAAAAGCAAACGAAAGGGTACTGATATGATCACGAAAAGCATTTATTAATATTAACCACATTATTTATCTATCTATGTTGATTGATTATTAATAAATATATAAAATAAAAAAAAACAAGCAAAATAAATTTATCCAAATAAATAAATGCCGCCAAAATA
Source organism: Acanthosepion lycidas (assembly GCA_963932145.1). Classification (NCBI taxonomy): domain Eukaryota; kingdom Metazoa; phylum Mollusca; class Cephalopoda; order Sepiida; family Sepiidae; genus Acanthosepion; species Acanthosepion lycidas. Next base: position 48,344,869 of record OZ010608.1, on the reverse strand, counting down.
AACGGTAGAATAGACTACCCACAATGCACCACAGACCTATATATATAAATAGTCGTGAAAAAACCCAACACATGTGGCCTGATGATTGCGTTTAGCAAGAAACAGTCTGACGCTTCTGAGTGTTGAATCCAATATTCACTTTTATATTTACATACCCACTATCACTGATATTGAGCACTTTATTCCATAAATATAGCACACCTTAAAACTATATTTCTTCATATATGTATATATATATATATATATATATATATATATATATATATATATATATATATATATATATACAAATAAAAAGAACAGTAAGATATATAATCCGGTGTTCTTATAGATATTTCTATTTTTACAAAATAGTGCTCCATGTAAATGTACAGAGCATTAATATTATAAATTAATTGACTTAGAATATGGTTTTTCCGCTACACAGTTCTAACCATGTTTCAAAAATGGAAGGGCCGAATTTCATTTTGTAATTAAATTAAAGATATAAGTTATTATTATTAATTATAATTATTAATTATAGTTATTATTATTAATGTCTTTAATTTAATTACAAAATTAAATTCGGACCTTCCATTTTTGAAACATGGTTAGAACTGTGCTACGGAAAAACCATATTTTAAGTCAATTAATTTATGATATATATATATATATATACATATATATTTGTGTGTGTATCTGTGTGTATAGCTAATATTAAATACAGCTACAGCACTGCTTATTTCTGATAATTGAAAGATGCTAAGTGACGTAATTTAATGTCTAAGAAATAAAAGTGAGTAAATGATATTTTATGTTATCTTAGTATGGGATATATATATATATATATATATATATATATATGTGTGTGTGTGTGTGTGCGTGTGTGTGTGTGTGCATATATACAAAATAATATTTCAGCTATACACAAAATATATAATATATTGCATATATATATATATATATATATATTGCATATACATATATAGTTACAGAATATATATATAGTGTGTGTGTATACATACATATATATATATAGTATGGGATATATATATATATATATATATATATATATATATATATATATATATGTGTGTGTGTGTTTGTGTGTATACAAAATAATATTTCAGCTATACACAAAATTTATAATATATTGCATATATATATATATATATATTGCATATACATATATAGTTACAGAATATATATATATATTGTGTGTGTGTATATATATATATAGTATGGGATATATATATATATATATATATGTATATGTGTCTGTGTGTGTATACAAAATAATATTTCAGCTATACACAAAATATATAATATATTGCTTATATATATATATATATATATATATATATATATATATATATATTGCATATACATATATAGTTACAGAATATATATATATTGTGTGTGTGTATATATATATATATATATATATATAGTATGGGATATATATATATATATATATATATATATGTATATGTGTCTGTGTGTGTATACAAAATAATATTTCAGCTATACACAAAATATATAATATATTGCTTATATATATATATATATATATATATATATATATATATATATATTGCATATACATATATAGTTACAGAATATATATATATTGTGTGTGTATATATATATATATATATAGTATGGGATATATATATATATATATATATATATATGTGTGTGTGTGTCTGTGTGTGTGTATGTATGTATACAAAATAATATTTCAGCTATACACAAAATATATAATATATTAGGATGAACTGAATTTCTGCCATTAAAAGCCTCGATATTTGACTGAAACAATTTTAATTCTAAAATATAGTGGTTAGGACTTTACTTGTTTCGCTTTCCCGCCACTGTTCCTCTATATATTTCTTGCTATATATATCTATGTTTTATGTATTTAACAACATTGTATTTTTCTCTCAAACGGTCGTACAGGGTGAGTCTGGAAGGCAAGTTTTTTTGTAATTATAATGCTCGATATGAAAAGGTAAAGCATTGATACCAGTCCTATCCTTCACGGCTAAGACCCGCCATGCCACGCAAATTATAGCGAATCACCCTCATTCCCTTTGTACTTCTCTGGTGGTACTAGCTTTGACCGACTCTCGGGAGGTTGCTTCCCCGATTACTACAATCTTAACTTGTTCAAATCTAGGGTTAACCGTTATCTTCCTCACATTTCCGCATGAGCTATACCTCTGATTCTGTCACCCTCTACCTTGAACGGCCCCGGGCTTTATATAGGGTGAACCTCACTGTAAATTAAATCAGTTCACATCGTATGACTGTCCATTTTGTGAGTACTTTCGGGGGAAAAAACATTGCTAAACAGTGGATGTAATTCCCCGAAACACAGAATAGAGTCTGTCTTAAATGAAATGATTTATTACACAAATACACACACACACGCACACACACACACACACACACGCGCGCAAACATACATATATATATATATATATATATATATATATATATATATATATATATGTGTGTGTGTGTGTGTGTGTGTGTGTGAATTTATCAACAACTTTTTTATTTAAATCATTTAGTCCCAAACAAGGAAACAAAGCCACTAAGGCTGAAGATGCTATTGATAGTGAGAGAATATGAGTAAAAGAAAACTTTTATTAGGAGGGAACAGAGCGTATGATAACAAGGGACATTGCATCTAAATTTTTGAAGATCAATGTTGACTGGAAAGCAAGAAGACAAAAGAGAGTTTCCCAAACGAGAAGTGCTAAAGAAGAAACTCTTAGCATAGAACCTACGGTTAGATTTAGCTTTTTCAACTGCAAAATGGTGTGACATTGCCGCCAATCTAGCACTGCGATTAAATCGATAAAGGCTAGTTACCATACTGGAAAGTTCATCAAAAATTCTACAGGAAAAACAGAGCATCACCTTTAACGAAGCTCTCATCAGTTGACGATCCTGGAGCCAGTCATCTAATCTGGGCCACAGCATTATTAGTATTAACACATGGCATTCTAATAATACGTAGTAATACTACTAGGTTTTGTTGGTGATCTGTCACCTAGAATGATTACCAGGTGCATAGAAATACAGTCTTTATTTTAATATTGAGTCCTGTTTCACCCAACATCGAAAGTTGCTGCCAATCCAGCGTATCGAAATATTCGAATCATTCACTTCGTTAGTTCGAGATTTCTATATGCATGGCGCCAAACACATACAGAAATATCGAAACTGTCGGTTGTATACAACGATTTTTCTCATGCCGTAGGTTAGAAATGGTTTCGAGTGAAAGAAACCGCTAAGTCCTGACGAGTGACACCCTTGTTTGAACCTCGTGGACTGGCGCTACAGAATCCAAAACAAATAACAAAAAAAAAAAAAAAAAAATTACCTGAGGATTTTCAACAAAACAACAACTAAAATGGATACCACATGTAACTCAAAGATAAAAATAAAGACATCAGCAAGTTGACGCTTTACTCGAATTCAAAGCGAATGAAGTCCTGGAAAGAGCAATAATTATTACTGAACTTTAGACACCAATTTACATGAAAAAATGTTTTAATAGAAAGATTTTATAAATTTAATCTATCAGTTACTCAGGCTTCTCGGTCAATGAATTATAAGGAATCTACATAATTATGAAGAAACTGCTTTGCGTTAGTATATAATTTGATAACAGACAAAGATTACTCTGGTATATTAAGGCTGAAGTGTAAATGACACCCCCTACGTCTAACTGCAAGTCAATATGTCTGTCTCTCGACTCGATATAGCCAAAGAAATTTCCTACTGAGTATGCAATTCAGAAAAAGAAAAGAACAGAGAAATAGAACAGAATATAAAATTTGTATAATTAACGAAAAAAGGAAAAGGATATATGATTGGTAGTAAATAAAAAGCTAGTGAGACGACTGAACACGGTTTTCCTCTGTTCAATTTCCGGCGACTGCTAAATCTGCTGTGGGTACCAACAGGGTGATCAATATTAAGTCCCAAGGAAGGCCCTCATTGAACCGTGAATCCATAACCCCCCACAAAAACTTTCTTCTAAGCAAAGTCAAATTTAACTCGCAAGAAGTTTTAGCCACTAGCCATTAGAGCACGAGTTCACCTTCCGCGCATGACTGATACAAGCCATGCTTACCTCAAGTATGGGCTTGGAACATTCTCTTCACCCATGTTCCTTTACCTTGGTTGATGGATGAGTTGCCGGACAGGGTATCACAATGTTTATATATATATATATATATATATATATATATATATAAGTCAACATAGAAGTCAACAGTTAGAGGCGACAGTCTGTTTCATGCTAGATGCAATCATCAGGTATATATATAATGACCTGGGTATGAAGATAGACTACATCCGGCAGCAAGTCTTCTCATCGGGCGATTGAAGGATTTGAGAAGCGTGGAACCACCTTTTAATTGCTGTTGTTCCCAGGTCTGCCCTGACCCGGGGTGGTAGCACCTGTTAGGGTCCCAATCCTTTACCACTATGTTCAATTTTATATTTACGCACGCTCTATCTCTGATATTGAGCACATAAATATAGCACATCTTAAAACTATATTTCTTCATATATATATATATATATATATATATATATATATATATATATATATATATATATAGATAGATAGATAGATAGATAGACATATATAGATAGATAGATATAATATTTATTCAAAATTGTAACATATGCATGTTATAACTCCCTATTATTCGCTCTACTCGGTATTGAGCAGTCTTTTAAGAATAGTGTTTTTGGTTATCGGAATTTGATTCTATCCAATCTGTACCAACCAAGTACTTCTGTGTGTATATATATTTGGGTTTATAGAGCTGTTGTACTTGCCATCCTTTTGTATGGCCCAGAGTCGTGGACTCCATACAGGTACCATATACGCCAGCTAGATGCTTTCCATAAAAGCTGTCTGCGGGCAATCTGTGAAGTTAAGCTTCAAGATAGGACATCTAACGTAGACCTGTTTAACAGGTGTAATATTGGACTTTTATCATACAGTCTCAGTTACGGTGGACTGGTCATGTCTTGAGAATGTCTCATGACAGAATACCCAAGATCCTAATGTACAGCCAGTTAGATCAGGGCTACAGGAATGTAGGATGCCCATGGCTAAGATACAAAGACAAGCTGAAAAGCAACTTGTCAGCAGTCAATATACCACATAACATCCTTGAGCTCTTAGCTTTGGAGTGGGTAGAATGGAGATCAACGTGTTTTAGTGGACTCAGCAATTTTCAATCTGCTTGTCTGAATCATCTTCAAGAAGCGAGAGCAAGATCTAAAAGGTCAGCCAATTTAACAGTGATCTCATCTCACAATCCTCACACTTTCTCCTTATGTGGCCTCCTTTGTAAATCACTAGCGGGTCTTAAATGCCACTTAAGATTATCGCACAAATTTTCATAAATGAATCAACTAAGCTGTCAGATCCTCATACGTCGAAACCGACGGGAGAGTCCATTATTATATATATATATAATATATATATAATAAAATAAAATGGTAATCCATATGGAATTTCCAAGAGCATAAAGATCCAAGGAGTGCTCTATGTCAGAGACAGAACAAAATTAGCCTCTAAGAGACACAGACAGTTTTTCTTAACTCCCATTGATTTACAATATTTTCAAGCAACCTCTAAACCAAAATGCTACATTTGTTATATTAAATCAGGTCACCTCAAACCTTAAAGTCTACTGAGAATAAATCCTCGGGTCTTCTTCCGACTTTCCACCCCTTTGCCACCATTACATGTTCATAAATATGAACCTTTCCTTCTCTTTCTCTTTCTTTTTCTCTTTCTTTTTCTCTTTCTCTTTCTTTTTCTCTTTCTCTTTCTCTTTCTCTTTCTTTTTCTTTTTCTCTTTCTTTTTCTCTTTCTTTTTCTCTTTCTTTTTCTCTTTCTCTTTCTCTTTCTCTTTCTTTTTCTTTTTCTCTTTCTTTTTCTCTTTCTCTTTCTTTTTCTCTTTCTTTTTCTCTTTCTCTTTCTTTTTCTCTTTCTTTTTCTTTTTCTCTTTCTTTTTCTTTTTCTCTTTCTCTTTATCTTTCTTTTCTCTTTCTCTTTCTCTTTCTTTTTCTCTTTCTTTTTCTCTTTCTTTTTCTTTTTCTCTTTCTCCCTCTTCCTTTATACGATAACTGTATGTCTTGAATTTAACCTGCAGTGATTTTCCGTTTATATTTGTTTTGCAGGTCTGAAACATTATTTTTTATAGCTTTCATAAAAAAAGATTATTGCCTATGGTATTTTAAGTGTTTGATATTCATTAATATATATATGTAAGGCCAAGACCGACTTTGCATTTCCCAACTCCCATCGATAGTGGAAATAATCGATTTTTTCATGCTTCTATGGCAGTTTTCATGTAGTTTGCGGGCATTTTGTACTGGCCAAAGTTAGAGCCAATAGCTGGGTGCCACGAATAGGAAGGAAGATTATATTGGCCAGCGTGAGAGCCAACAGCTGACTGACACGAATGTTAACTAGCATGCTAGCATGCAAAAAAAATCGATAGCTGCATTCGTCACAAGTGGGAAAAATTTAAATCTGCATGGCACTTTACTCCAATTGGCTCATTCGCTTCCTTAAACTCAACGTTGATTCTGATTCCGTAGTACTGGGTTGGATGTGAATACGTATTTGTTGTTAACATTCTTTTTTCATTCGGTTTTTCCAGTTACGAGTCCTTTTTTAAAGCTGATCGTTTTGTGTTCATTTTGTTTAGTTCTTTTTTCGTAACAGATTTAATGTTTAGTATAGAAAAAATTCGCAGTGTGAGATAGGCAAGAAGTAAGGCATGTAGCAACATCAGCACGGCAAAGGGCACTCCTTTAAAGGCAAGGAAGGGCAAAATATTTTAAGTCAATTGATAGCTGTATGAGTCGTACGATTTTTGAATCAACCACGGGCAACGCCGGGCCATGCTGCTAGTATATATATATATATATATATATATATATATATATATATGTAACGTAATATATCAAGCCACAGTAAAATCATCAGATAATGAAGAAAAATATGCATAGGGGTAACTGAAGGACCCTGGAAACAAAGAAAATATGTAAACAAAACATCTTTCACAAATAGTAAATATGCAAACAGCACGATGCTATCTAGGTATATCTGGGAAATTAAAAACAAAACACAAATCGCGCCAAAAATATCATGGAAAATAATGAAAAGATCATTAGCCTACAGCAATCAATCAAAAACCTGCAAACTTTGCTTGGACGAAAAAATAGGTATTATTACGTTCCCAGACCAAAATAAATTACTAAATAAACGATCTGAGTTCATCTCAAAATGCAGACATGAAAACAAATTTTTACTACGTTACTTAAAAATCGAAAACTGAAATGAATAAATACTAATAAACAAAATAACATAAAAAATAATAAAATAAATTACCCATACAAAAAATATACAAATTAACAACCCTCCGTTAGAACAGTCGAAATAGAATAAAATAAAAAATAAAATACACAAAAACAAGTAAAAATAATCAACCCAAATAAATAAATAAAGGAAATAATAATAAATAAATTAACAAACCAATCCCCTAAAATAAAATTAGAATAGACAACAACAACGAATCCAAACATTGGGCGTAAAAATAGCTATAATTGCTATATAACGATAAAAGAAAACAAAAAAAAAACATTACTACGTTACTTAAAAATCGAAAACCAAATAGAGTAAATGAAAATACACAAAATAAATATAAGTAAATAAATAAAAAACAAATAAAAATTAATCCAAATAAATAAATAAATGAACAAAGTAACAAATCGCCCCTGCTAAAATAACCGTTAGAACTAATAAAAAAATGCATAAATAAGCAAAAACAAATAAAAAATAAACAATCCAAATAAATAAATTAGAAAAATGTCCACCGCCAAAAATGATAGAATAGACTACGGCAAGCAGTACGAATAAATAGCTTTAATTATCTTCCCAGACCAAAACAAACTATTAAATAAGTGACCTAAACAAATCCCCCCAGTTTTTTTTACTACGTTAATAAAACATCAAAAATCGAAAAGAATAAATAATGCAAAAAACAGGTAAAATAAATTAACACAAATAAATAAATAAACAAACCACTCCCAAAAATAACCGCCAGAATAGATTACCCACAATGCACCACTGATCCATATCACCTCTGAGTGTTGACTTCAATGTTCACTTATATATACATATATTGTATCATTTGGGGCAGCAGATCATTATTCAAACATATATTGTTAAATATAACAGACAACGGATATTTATTATGTTTGATCATGAGCTGTTCTAAACTTCAAATTCGGGAAAAATTGTCTAATATTTAGATATTTTTATCCTTGATCTAAGCTTTCTTTAACCTTATATGCTAACATAACAGAATATCATCTTTGATGATGAATATGTTTGTTTAAAAGTCCATATAACCACTCTGAAAATGGCTTATGTGAGCCGAAAGCTATAACCGTTAGTATAATACAATAGACCTTGCTACCCATAATGCACCATCTCTGTTTTGACTGTTACATTGGAATTTATTTTTTGTCTCGTTTTGAATAGGAGCGTTCATTCCGAGCTTTCACTTGTTGTGTTTGAATGATGCTCACGCGTATTCTGTAGAATAGAAGAGACCGAAACCACTTGCGACAATGGAAATTATGGAAAAGTTTTGTACTCCCTTACTCCTAAAAAAAAAAAAACGTATATAAAAAAAATTATATATATATTTATATATAACAAAAAAATACAGGAAAAAAATTTCATCAATGATAAGTGCATAAAAAGGATAAATTAAGAATATAAGCAGTAAATTGCTGATACCCACTGAAGAGTGGACGGACACGGATGCTGAAGGTGACATTAATCAACTGGGGGAGGGGGCGATAGAAACGTAAAAAATCGTTTATAGTTATAAACACCAGGGAAGGGCAGAATATGTGGGGACGATAAAGTTTTTAAATTTTTAATTAAAATTTATTTTCGGCGTTCGAAATGTCCGAGCGTAAAGAATTTTTTTTTTCGCTTTTTTCATTTACGCAACATTGTTCTGATATATATATGGGAATCCATATATCATATTTTCTCTCTCTCTCTCTCTCTCTCTCTCTCTCTCATGAGATTGAAGGATTTGAGGAGCGTGGAACCACCTTTTTAATTGCTGTTGTTCCCAGGTTCGCCCTGACCCGGGGTGGTAGCACCTGTTAGGGTCCCAGCTATGGGCAAATAGTGTCTGCCAGGGCTGACCAAGCTCTTTAGTGTTATAGAACACGATTGGTCTAGGAGATGGAAAACTCTTACACAAAAAGCCTGAGGTAAATTGTCTGCTTCGTCTGTGGCATTTATTTGCACCGACGGAGTGTATCAAATGTTCCGAAATGTGTGGATAGTTCTGCACAAGACCTCACCACTTTAATCAAATCACTTGTGTAGGTTTTCTGGCGGTTTATCTTGATTCGTTCTTATCTTCTTATATGCCACTTAAGTTTATCGCACAAAATTTCATGACTGAATCAACTAAGCTGTCATATCCTCATACGTCGAAACCGACGGGAGAGTCCATTATATATATATATTCTAGGGGAACTGTTCCGAGGTTATCCGTATATTTGGATGAGTATCGCTGCGGAACTGAGTAGCGGCGCTATATCGAGTCTATTTAGTGTCTTCTTCTCCGCCGAGGTCCGTGGTACGGTTGGTATGATGTTAGTGTTGGATCGAAATGGTCCGGGTTCGATTCTTCCTAATGGATGCGCACTACTGATGAGCCCAAAATAGGACGAAACGGCCGTCCAGTGCTTCCTGCATTCTGTTGAAAATTATTCTGTGCTCGATTAATTACTATATATGATTACTCTAGATCCTCCACCCAAATTTGTTCACTATATATATGCAGGAGAGCAATGGATAAATTTTCGTCGAAATTACGTAAAAATGAAAGTAACACTGACATCTCATTTTAAGATATATTTACCCAAAAATATATACTACAAAAAATATCTTATAACAGTAAAGAGTAAATTTATTCTATAAAACAGCCATTGGCTTCAAGCCTACAGACGACTTTGGAATCTCCTTGTTTAAGTTACTGAATACTGCTATAATCCTTGATTTCGGTTCATCTTTGGTGTTTTGGGAGTTTTTTTTTTTAGTTTCTGGCTCAACTGTGTCTCCCACATAATAATCAAGGGGGTTGCAGTTTGGGGATTTAGGTGGCCAGATGTAAAGGGTGATGTGGTTGCAGAAGTTCTCTTACAGTCATAACTGGGTTTTCCTGCTTGTGTGGAATGGTGCAGAGTCCTGTTACTAGACATAGGGTCTTCCAGCAGCTATCCTCTTGAATCAGGATAGAACTATCTCCTCAAGGTGCTATATAGAGCTCCGTATAGAGTATGAGGCACTCAGTAACAAATTCGGGGGTTCTTTTCTTACCAGCTGCTGTACTTTCGTAATCACCATTAAACTCATCCAACTCTTTCCGAATCCTTTGACACCCAATCACTCTGTAATGTTCATACTGGAATTTCCGGCGCGAATGCCAATCAGTACAACATGCTGTTTCCAAAATTTTGATTGATTGAATTGCGTCATAGTGCTCTTTTACTCACAGACGTTGCCTAACTGGAGGGTAGACAAGTTATTGAGATTTGAAAGCAAGATGAACCCTTTTTCATGAGAAAAGAAGAAAAAGAAACAAAGGAGTTTATTTTAAAGTTAGCGTAGGTCATTACGATTGGTTGATCTGAAAACAAACCCTGCCACCATCTATATCCTTTCTTTCTTACTGTTTTTCTTTTCCTTCTTCCTTTTCTCGTGAAAAGATAGTGTACCTTGGTTTTAAATCTTAATAAATTGTCTACACACCAGTTATTTACTAACGCCTGATGAGATGCGTTAATTCACATCGAAACACGACTGCAATTGTGTAGCGTTCTTTTGACATATTTTTGATGTAATATCCTAAAATAAAGAATATTGTTCTACTTTGTATTGAGCCCTCTTTTAAATTAAATGTTACGAACGTTGAAATTTTACTCTATTTGTTCTCATTTTACATGGATATATATATATATATATCAGGTTATCCCATAAGTTCTGTCCGAATTTTAACTTTTTGTTAAAATGAACGAAATTTAAAGAGTATTTTATAATGTCTAATGGAGCTGAACTATTTTTATGTTTAGATGCATTTAAACTGATAAAATTTTATTTCAGAGAACAATAAAATTAAATTTTGTTTGATTAAAACCCTGCTAACATGGAAGTACCCAAGAATCATTTGAGGCACATAATGCTTTATGAGTTCAAGAAAGGAAACTCAGCAGCCGAAGCGGCTAGAAACATTCACTCAGTTTATGGAGAGGAATGTGTGAATGAAAGAACTTGGAGAAGATGGTTTGCAAAATTCAGAGGTGGAGATAACACCCTTGAAGATGAAGATCGAACCAGACGTCCAGTTGAGTTTGATGAAAAGTTTCTTGAAGCAGCCCTTGAAGAAAATCTTGCTTTATTAGTTGAAGAATTGGCAGTGGTTCTCAGTTCAAATCATACAACTGTTCATCGTCATCTTCAACAACTTGGAAAAGTTCTTAAACTTGGAAAATGGATGCCTCATGAATTGTCAGAAAACAACCTCAAATCCCGAGATGACATCTGCTCTTCTCTCCATTCTCGCCAACTCGTTTCACCTTTTTTGAATAGACTTGTCACTGGCGATGAAGAATAGATCTTTTATCGTAATGTTAAGTGTCGTAGACAGTGGCTTGGTAAAGGGGAAAAACCCCAGCCACAACCGAGAAGGGAACTTCATGGGCAAAAGGTTCTTTTCAATCTGGTGGGATCGCCAAGGAATAATCCACTTTGAATTCTTACCATCTAATGCAACAATTAATGCTCAAATATACTGTCAGCAATTAGAGCGTTTGAACCAAACTTTGAGGGAAAAAAGACCTGCCCAAGTGAATCTAAAAGAGGTGATGTTTCATCAGGACAATGCGCGATCCCACACAGCAAGAATCACGTCACCAAAGATCGAAGAACTTGGTTGGGAGAAAATTCCTCATCTACCTTATTCTCCCAATCTTGCTCTTTCAGACTACCATTTGTTTCGTAGCTTACAGAATCATTTGGAAGAAACAGCTTTTGTAACACAGGAAGAGGTTAAAACTGACATTTGTGTGTTCTTCGAATCAAAGCCAAAAGAATTTTACAGTAATGGAATTAGTAAGCTTGTTAATAGATGGAAGGAAGTCATAGATAATCAGGGAAAATACATTGTTAATTGAATCTGTAATTAAATGTAACATTTGGTCAGTTGTTTTCTTTATTCAAAATTCGGGCAGAACTTATGGGATGATCTGATATATATATATATATATATATATATATATATATATGTAAAATGAGAAGGAATAGAGTATAATTCCGACGTGTGTGTGTATATATATATATATATATATATATATATATGCACACATATGCAATATATATATATATAAATATATATAAAATATATATATATATATATATATATATATATATATATATATATATATATATATATGTATATATATGTATATATAATATATATATATTTTATATATATATATATATAAATATATATATTTTATATATGCATACACGTTGGAATTTACTCCTCCCTATAGCCTTTACTTACTCTCGCATTCGTCCCACCCTCTCATACATAAACTCTCACTAAATTTTTTTTTTATTCCCGGAGTTATTTTTTCTGTTTTCTTTTTGAAAAATTGGATCGTATTTACGATTCCACTGATGAATTCTGATGAATTGGATCGTATTTACGATTCCAATGTAATAAATTATGACCATGCAGTACTAGTGTTTAAGCCTTTTCATTTCATATATATATATATATATATATATATATATTATATATATATATATATATATATATATATATATATATACACGATACAAAGACAATTTAAAAGACAACTTGAAAAGTCTCAACTTTGATCTGAAAATCTATGAAGTTCAAACATCAAACCGAAAGACATGTTTCATTAAGTTAAAGGGTTTTGAAGACAGTAGACTGAAGCACCGTGATCAGTTACGCCAAGCTCTGAAGCAGAGATGTTTGCAAAATCCTGCTTCAACAAATTTCATTTGTTAGTGTGCCTTTGTCGCCCGTAGCAAGGCTGGGCTAGTAACGTACTTAAGAAAGCACGAATGAAATATGTCTTTATTTACCAGATTTTCTCAACAATAGCGCTTGCTAGCATGGATAATTGTGAAACGTAGGGCTTCATCCACTGCTGACCCTCATTTATCGTCCACGATAGGAGAGTCCACCATATGGAGTAATGGATCCCGGCTCGGAGTGAGGAATCGCAGAGCCGAGTTCGAATTCCAGTCGAATGGAAAAGGTATGAAACCTCTACTTCTCTCCCAGTTATGGGTAAATAGCAGGGCAGGCCTTGAATGGCAATTGGTCTAGAAAGACAACCCTGAATTCAAAACCTGAAGAGGCTCTTTGGGGACCTTTGTAGTACATGGTGCACCTGGTCAAGTGTGGTTGGTTCTGCAGAAAACCCTCACCATTATAATCAAATTATATATACAGGTTGTCTGGCTGTCCGTTCCCAATACGTAGGGAGATGTATCGCTTCCTCCTGTCGTGCTTAGGATCCCTGGTAGGCTCTTTAAGAAGTGAGAAACAGAAATTTGCCTGCCCAACATCATGTGCAATCCTGGGTTTTATAGTGATTTTCTAAGCGCATGTAATTTAAATGAATCTATTACTTCGTCGTCGTTCGTACAATTCAAGATACCGCTGGTTCAATCCGCCGTTCTTGCATTCCTTATATCTGTTCCCCTCTTCTCACTGCTTGAACCCTCTTTTATCAGGCCAACACCGCTGCCGATCAACCAATCAGCATTATTCTCAGTTACCCAGCTTCCTCCTGTCCGACCAATCAGTGCACGACATGCCAAACTGTACAACCCCCCCCACTCGTTAACGCACATACTGCCGGAATCGCTCGATACTTACCTAGCCCAGGGCTCCGTTCCTGTCCTGGTGGTATCACGACTAGGACTAGCTTGGATCGGCTCTGACCAGCTTGGACCAGCTATGACAAGCCAAGACCAGCTATGACTAGCTTAGACCAGCTATGACCAACTTGGACGAGCTATGACTAGCTAACACCAACTTAGACCAGCGGCCTGAGTGAAAACACTCTGGTCCCTACGTTAAAAACTGACCTTGTGTCACAACCTGACTCAGTGAGGGTGTCAAGTAAATATCCATACTGCTGCAATCGCTTGATAATTACCTGCCCCAGGGCTCCGTTCCTGTGCTGGTGGTATCACGACTACGACTAGCTTGGGCCAGCTCTGACCAGCTATGACAAGCCAAGACCAGCTATGACTAGCTTAGACCAGCTACGACCAACTTGGACAAGCTATGACCAGCTCACACCAGCTTGGACTAGCGGCCCCAGTGAAAATACTCTGGTCCCAACGTTAAAAAATGACCTTGTGTCACAACCTGACTCAGGAGGTGGGGTTCAAGTAAATATCTATGGCAGGAATCGCTAGACGGGAGAGTAATGCCATTTTCAAGAGAAAAACTGCTGATGCCTCGTGCCGCACGTCGAGATAAGACCCTTATTTTCCTTTTGCCCCAGATGCAAGCCACTCTGGCTCGTTTGCTTCTTCGTGACTGTTCACGACAGTGTTAGATGTGTCACACAGCCGAAAGTATGGAGCGGGATCGAATTCACTCTCTCGTAATTGACCTAGCAAGACAATTTTTCGTCGAGGTTTTATATTGGGTTCGCCAGTGAGAAATGCGCAACTATCTCGCTCACTATACAGTCACTCAACATTGAATTCTGTAATGTGACGTTGATTGATAATTCTGGCCAGCATCCAGACACCCGCTCAGAGGTTTATTTGCGCAGACTGCTTCTTTCATTTCTTTTCGTTGCACGCTTTTCGTGTTGAAGTCACGTCATTGCGACTACACTGACGACCAGCTTTAAATTTAATACCAACTTGCACATTATATAATTAAAATGAACAACGTTCAGACAAGTATTTTAAAAGAAAAGAAAATAATTCAGTAACTGAAATTCTGACATGGCGAGGGAGAAGCCTTTCTGACAGCCAATCAATAAAATTCTTTATGAAGCTATCTACAAAAGATCGAATGATTATTGATATTAGACATAAGCATTCTATTCATTATTTTCTATTAAGATATTGTATGGATTCTTCAACGTTGTGTAACGGTTAACAAGCTTGTCTCAGTAGATCAATTATAATTGAATTCGATCCTCAATGAATTCGCTATAAATGCTGCCTTGTGCCATACCTACGTTACGCAGTGCAGTATATAATACTTCATCTGCCCACTCGAAAGTTTCAAAATTGATAATAGTCTCTAGAGGCCATCCTCTTAGTCAGTACCTCTCCTTCGGATCGCGACTACTGAATCACCAAAAGAGGAAGTACCAAGGTGGTTTCAGCTATTTTTGCCCGGTTGGTCGACCTTGTGTTACATTTTGGGCACGATGTGGACGTACAAATAAACACTCTCATGATGAGAGGTCTACTTCGACGTGGATTAGGGTTTAGCAAGGTCGTCTCGTTAGGTCAATTATAACTGAGTTCGAACCTCACTGTGTGCTCGATATTGCGGCCTTGTGCCACACCCAAGTTTCGTATAATAAAACACTAGCGCATTTCAACGTTTTGTAAGGTTAATTAAACTGAGTTTGACCCTCACTGGGCGCTCCATTTTCTTTTCTTTCTTTTTATGTGTCATGTCCTTTCAGGACGTAGGCGATCATGGCTCTCCACCTCTCTCTATCCCTTGCAGCTCTCAACAAGTTCCTTCTTTCTGCTTCCTTCCTCAGACAACGTTCTGTCATCCACTTGCTTAAGTCCGCCAGGTATGTCACGCGTTGTTTTTCTTTGCCTCTCTTTCCCTCTATTCGACCCGTGAGTGTCAGATTCTCCAGGCCCTCCTTCCTCATTATGTGTCCCAGAAACTCCAGCTGCCTCTTTCTGATATTAAGTATAAGCTTTCTTCTTGTTTGCAACCTCTCTAAGACCTCATCGTTGCTCACACGATCGGTCTACGATATCCTTAGCATCCTTCTGTGGAACCACATCTCCGTCACCTCGAGTCTCTTCTTCATCTTTCAGGAAATCGTCTAACATTCGCTGCCGTAAAGAAGGACAAATGTCACGTAACAGTTCAGTATTCTTTTCTTTGTTACCAAAAGAAATCCTCCTGTCTCGCAGTACTCTGCCTAACTTTTGGAATGTGTCCTTGGCCATCCCAATACGCCTACGGATCTCAGTGTCGCACTTACTGTCAAGACGCTTCCCTTATATTTAAACTTCTGCGCCTACTTGATTCTAGTGTTCCCGACCTGCAAATCGCTTTTCGGACTCATCTTCTTACTGACGACCATGCACTCCGTTTTATGCTTAGTCCATTCTTCTCACTCTCCGTCGCTACCTTCTGTAAGAGATTTTGTAATTTCATTTCAGTGTTTGCTATCAGTAATGTGTCATCTGCGTATCTTATGTTAAGATTGTGGCCGCCAATGCTAAATCCAATTTTCTTAGGATTGCCTCACCGTATAGGGTGAACAGGTCGGGTGAGAAGACACATCCTTGCTTTACGCCCCTTTCTATTTTTGTATACTCGATGATCTCGTTCCCTATGCGCATGCATGCTGTTGGCTGCCAGTACAGGTTCTTAATTATTCTGATATCTTTCCCGAATATATTGAGGTTGCTGAGCAGTTCCAGCAGATCCTTGTGGTGTACTTTCTCGAAGGCCTTTGTGTAGTCTATGAAACACAAGTACACGTCCTTCTGCATCTGTATTGCTCTTTCTATTAACATTCTGAGCATGAATAATACGTTCCTTGTTCCGGTGACTTTAACGAACCGACACTGTTCTTGTCCTATCTCTAAGCTGATTCTGTTGCGCACTCTATTCATATCTAAACCGCGCTTAATCACGAGAGCATTTCTGCTTAGTCTAATTGTTAGCAAGCACACATTGTAAGCTCAATTTCGACTGAATTCAACCCTTACTCCATATTTATGCCCTTGTACCACACCTAACCTACGTTTAGAAAATCACTAGGGCACTTGGACGTGGTGCAAAGTCAATTAGAACTGAGTTCAATCTTTGCTTGGTGCTTACTATCTATAGCCTTGTGTCAAGCCTAAGATACGCTTAGTAATATCACTAGAGCACTTCTGTTTAGTGTAAGGTTAATTACGACTGAGTTTGATTCGCATTTAATGCTCCATATTTACAGCCTTGTGCCCCACCTAACAGAGCGCACTCTCGTTTTGAATAAGGCTGAAGGCTTTTTAACATAAGAGGTCCAAGTGTACGCGGGATCAGAGTCTAAATGTATTCAAAGGTAATAATAATAAAAAAAACAAAAACAAAAAGAAGCAAAACGCTTTTTAAATAAATAATTTAATTCCTTTGTTTTATAACCAGTGTTGTTGTTGGAAACAATGACGTCACTACTAGCCAGTATTTAAACCATGGCACGTGCCAGAAATCTATCACATTTCTCTTTTTCATTCGCCAATACGTAACTAAAAGACTTAGCGCAACCCAGCCCACGCCGTGTTATCGCCTTAATATTTCCGCCGGCGTTCAGTCGTTTTGAATTCTGTGTTATAATTTCTACCTACACAGACATAAACCGAGTTCAACAAAACTGAAAGTATCGAAAGAACAGAAAAATATCATATTCATATTTATCTCTATGAACTTTAAATATTTTAATGTGACCGCCCTCCCCACCCCCCAAAAAAACCCCAAAACAAAACTATTCTTTCTATTAGTTTGTTCGGAAAATAGTGTTCGATTTTAAAGTCAAATTGTAGAATGCAGCCAGGTATTGGATAGTGTAAGTGGATATTACAATACTTCTACAATTTCTGGTACACATCGTCCAGACAGACGCTCGCCCTGGCATTTGTAACGTGGTCTGATTCAAAGAAGTGTGCCTTCTTAGTAGACTTAGCAGTTCCACGGGAGGAGAACAGAAAGGAACCGCAACGAATCCCTGCGATCCGAATGCATAAAAAAGTGGTAGACATGCTATGTGCTACCTATTGAGACCGGGTGCCGTGAATTCCTTGGATCGTCAATCGTTTCCTTCCTTCTGAAAGATGGGCATCACTGGCCGGTGGCGGAAGAGTGATTCACATCTTCTCCGGACAACAGCTTAACAGGCAATCGGGTTAGACCTAGTCAAGAAACAAAATAAACAAATTTAACTGAAACCATGGGTGCCAGCATAGGAGGGGTGACACAATGTCACTCCCAACAAAATTTTTCAACCAGGCTAAGGTGCCAAAAATAGTCTGAAAACAGTGGTGGAGACACAGGGTTTCGCAGGGGGGCGTATGACCCCCTATAAATAATTTATGACCCCCCACCAGTTTTGTCCCCTTGTCAGAAATTTTCTAATAAATTGTCGGGAAATTTGGAAGCAGGAAAAATAGCAATGTTTTCAGCTTTTGATTTGAACTGATTATTTTGTGGTATTGGATTTTGTCTTGGATCATACATGTAAAGAGTAACGTACCGGTCAGTAGAGTAAAGTAGAAGTAGAGCATATATGAAAATTTAGCTATGGCTAACCATTGAGCATAGGGTGAATCGGGGTCATTGGGGTGACATTTGAGCGGACCGCCCCGGGTGACGTTTACTCGAGCTACGCCACTGGACTCAACCTAGTATTTGTAAGTCGACTATCCAAGTCAGAATCAAGATTGAATTGTAGAAAACTAAGTCTAGACTTATTTCATTATTAGGCTGTTCAGAAAGTAATTACATGTTCCAGTGCTATGAATTGTTAGTCAACTAAACAAAGGAGAAACAAGGTTGAATGGTAGGAAACTGCTATGAATTGTTAGTCAACTAAACAAAGGAGAAACAAGGTTGAATGGTAGGAAACTGCTATGAATTGTTAGTCAACAAACCAAAGGAGAAGCAAGGTTGAATGGTAGGAAACTGCTATGAATTGTTAGTCAACAAAACAAAGGAGAAACAAGGTTGAATGGTAGGAAACTGCTATGAATTGTTAGTCAACCAACCAAAGGAGAAGCAAGGTTGAATGGTAGGAAACTGCTATGAATTGTTAGTCGACCAACCAAAGGAGAAACAAGGTTGAATGGTAGGAAATTGCTATGAATTGTTAGTCAACTAAACAAAGGAGAAACAAGGTTGAATGGTAGGAAACTGCTATGAATTGTTAGTCAACAAACCAAAGGAGAAGCAAGGTTGAATGGTAGGAAACTGCTATAAACTGTTAGTCGACCAACCAAAGGAGAAGCAAGGTTGAATGGTAGGAAACTGCTATAAACTGTTAGTCAACCAACCAAACAATGAGAAACATTGTTGAATGGTACGAAACCTCATCACGAATTAGTATAACATGTTTTCGCGATTTTGTTATTTATACTGTATTACTAGGTTTAATTTGGAAAACCTGAAAAGATAGATTTTGCATTCCACGTGTTTTCGATTTAGAAACGAACATAATGTTGCACTATATCCAGCAGACTTCTAAGAAGAAATGCTTGTTTCGCAGCTGGTGGCTCTATTAATCTAACGCCAACAGATCAATGTGGGAAAAAAACTGACCTGCTTCATTGAATACCCCCCCCAAAAAAAAGAAGCAAGTAACTATTCAACACCACCGAGCAAGCTCTAAATGCACCCTGACCCTAACTAGCGTTCGTTTTCTCAATAGGGTTCCATGACTCGAATGACTATTAGGTTCAAGGTTGACTGCAAGTCTCAAGTAGTACTCTTATATCCGTACCGGAAGACGTCGGAAACATTTGTAGTTTTGGTCTTGTCAATGAAAGAAACTTTTGGTGACATTGTCTTGTCAATGAAAGAAACTTTCGAAGTCCTGGTGTTGTCGATAAGAGAAACTTCCGATCTTGTTCGCCTTGTTTATACACATCGTCTGTACATTTCAAATGAATCATTTACATTATCTGGGCAACTGATCTCATTATTCTTCCGATTATGAATTGTGTCATTAAAATGTCAGAAATTATTCGGGCAATGGAATTAGTATTTGTAATTATTAGTTGAGGCATTGAAATTATATTCTTGAAATTTGAGAAGAATCATTATTATTCAAAGATTTAGTGAAGACTATTCTTTTTATTTCCATTATTAACATTCAGACACGTGTTCTCGTATTTGGTTTTATTATCACAACGTTTCGGCTGTTGCTCGTCAGGTATCTGTTGATCTTGATAACATTCTACGACGAGTTGATAGCTCTAAATTGTTTTCACAATGCCTACGGGTACCTCATTCTTTTTTTTAGTACTTCTCAGTTATTGGTCACACTGTTTAAACTAAGTATATACTATATACTTTTAGAAGGTTTAGCTTTCTGAAAGTTACCCAACCGGAACTTTATGACAATAATTACAAACGTAATAAAATTAGTTGGAATATAAAAAAATATAAGCAATGCTAACTATTCATTATTTTTTTTATTTAAGCTAACTTCTGTTATAGACTCATAGACATTCTGAGAAAAGTCCTGACTTTCTCATTTTTTATTGTTGCAAATCCTTTACGTAATAATGTGATAAGTAATTAATATTTCAAAAGTTGCTTATTGTTTAAGACATGACTTCTGTAATTTTTATACGCTGTTGCCATTCCAAGAGTTGGCCAAGAGTACGGGTCTTATTTCTTGTCCGGATAATGGAAGGGAATTCATATTTCAAAAGTTGCTTATTGTTTAAGACATGACTTCTGTTATTTTTATACGCTGTTGCCATTCCAAGTGTTGGTCAGAAGTACGGGTCTTATTTCTTGTCCGGATAATGGAGCGGGGTTGTACATTTTGTTGAATATACATCATATAATGTTCAGTTGAAATTCTCATTGAAAAAGTGCTGCGGTCAATTCTCATACTTTTCGGTAGTGACATAATAATTCCAACAGTTATAAATCGCATATGTATACATATTCGATCGCTTCTAATGGACAATACTTTTCCTATTTCACCAAATACAAAGCAATGACTTCTATGGAAGGAGTTCTGATTTTGATGTTCGAACTAATATTACATCTTTTGATAACCACTGACTTTTTGGTTTTCGTTCCCATGCAAAACCAATTTTTCATCACCTGTAACAATGCGCGGCAAAATGAAAGGTTTGCACTTTCTTATTAAAATACTACTGTAGGTGGTAAAAAATTAAGGCTAAGTTCCCTTCCTCTTTTTCAATTAGTATGCATCGGGGATTGCTATTTATTTATTAGGTTGGTGCAAAAATAATATCGGCTTTTGACGTCAAATATACGTCAAAAACCGACATTATTTTTGCACCAACCTAATACTATAAACGGCCCATGAACGAAGTTTTGTTTTTATAGAGGCATTGAGTTTTGAAAGACTACGTAGAGGAATGATATTTTTGTGAGTAGAGACAGCATTTTGCAACATAACGTGTTCAGGCTTTGTAAGTAGAAAAAATATTTTGCAACATGACGTGTTCATGCTTTGTGAGTTGAGAAAACCCTTTGCAACAAGAAGCATCCCTGCTTTGTGAGTAGACGACATTTTGCAACATAATGTGTTCATGCTTTGTGAGTAGAAATAACCCTTTGCAACATGATGTATTCGTGTTTTCTAAGTTGAAACAACACTTTGCAACATGATGTGTTCATGCTTTGTGAGGAGACAACCATTTTGTTTCGTTGCCGACACTGTGGTTTGAAACTAAATCGGCCGGGATTATCACGGTGATTCAATTATTAAGTAGATCACGTGAGGAAGTGAATAAATAGGAAGTAGTGTGTTGACTAAGTATTCACTGTTCACTCCTTGCTACCCACTTTAGCTATATGTTCACTCTCTCTACTCTACGACTATACGGGCTACGAGTCTCTTCTGATCATTATACTATTTGGCAATTACTACTTGAACAAGTATTGCTAATGTGAATGTTATTGGAAGACGTTACTACCCGTACCGGCCGCTAGGAAGTCTCCACTACAATGCGTACTTTTTGAAGTGATAATCAGCTTTCGTTTGACCGAACAAAAGTGATAAGTGAAGGTGTCCAACATCACAAAACCTTTGAAACAGAGACATTTTATAACATGATGTGTTTATGTTTAGGGACTAGAGACAATATTTTATAACATGATGTGTTTATGTTTAGGGATTAGAGACAATATTTTATAACATGATGTGTTTATGTTTAGGGATTAGAGACAATATTTTATAACATGATGTGTTTATGTTTAGGGATTAGAGACAATATTTTATAACATGATGTATTTATGTTTAGGGATTAGAGACAATATTTTATAACATGATGTGTTTATGTTTAGGGATTAGAGACAATATTTTATAACATGATGTGTTTATGTTTAGGGATTAGAGACAATATTTTATAACATGATGTATTTATGTTTAGGGATTAGAGACAATATTTTATAACATGATGTGTTTATGTTTAGGGATTAGAGACAATATTTTATAAGATGACGTGTTTATGTTTAGGGATTAGAGACAATATTTTATAATATGATGTGTTTATATTTAAGGAATAGAGAGAATATTTTATAATATGATGTGTTTATGTTTAGGGATTAGAGACAATATTTTATAACATGATGTGTTCATCTTTTGGGATTAGAAACAACTCTTTGCAACACGATTTACTCCTGATTTATGAGGAGAGATGACGCCCTTCAACATGCACAAAGTTTTTTTTTTGCAGATTTGGAGAGAAGACATGTAACACTTTTTTTAATACTTTGTTAGTCTGTTTTCGTTTTTAGAAAATAAAATTTTATTTTTGTCCTCCCAACTGCAATCTAACAGGGTTTATTTTTTCCTTGTTAAAAATGATTGGGTGTCGAGGCCGCACAACGTGTACTTGATGACCTAATGGTTTTTGTGCTGACACTTATCTCTCATTCTGCGATAACCATTGTCTGCTTCGTATTTAGTTCTCATGCATAAACTATTTATGTCGTTCAATTTCTACTTGATGACTTGTCATTTCAAGAATTGTCTAAACTATTGACCGAATTCTTTTTGCTTAAGATTCTTCTGTCTGTTTAACTAAATGATTGTCCTTTTTAGCGCACACCCGGCAGATTGTTTGCATTGTTTTTTGTCTTGTTCAATATGAATAAAGACAAAAAGACAATTAATCTTAGCTGACGCCTTTCATCCGCTAAGGGACTTTATCAAGGCAAATGCGAGGATTTTATTTTGTCAAAAATATTTATATACAAGAGCAAAAATGTTGCAAGTTCTCAAATTTTTTAAGTATAGGGACACTCATAAATATTTATTAGGTTAGCTGAAAAGTCAAGCATGTTAGGGAGAACATAAAGTGATACAATTTAATGTTTACTAAACGAAAGTGTATAAGTGATATTTTTGATTTTATTAAAAACATGTGTTATATACCGTATCTATGAACTCTAATGGTTATGTCCCAATCTTTATAAATACGTTGGACACTATTGTAAGTGGGGTTAAGATGCTGTCTAAGTAGTCCACCACTAGCAGTGGTTTACCTAATTCATGCCGCTGGCGGGTATTGTATTTTGTTGATGTTATCAAGATTACTAATTAATTTCCAACCTCCGTTTTTGTTATTACTCATCCAGTCACCATTCCTAGATTACAACAATATGAAAATGCATTAGAAAGTAAATTTACTATGAAAAGGCATTACAAAGTGATTTTACTGTACAGATAAAAATAATTTTACGATCAAAATGCATTGGAAAGTGATTTTATTATGAAAATGCATTTGAAAGGGATTTTATTATGAAAATGCATTGGAAAGTGATTTTACTATGAAAATGCATTGGAAAGGGATTTTACTATGAAAATGCATTGGAAAGGGATTTTACTATGAAAATACATTGGAAAGTGATTTTATTATGAAAATGCATTGGAAAGTGATTTTATTATGAAAATGCATTTGAAAGGGATTTTATTATGAAAATGCATTGGAAAGTGATTTTACTATGAAAATGCATTGGAAAGTGATTTTAATATGAAAATGCATTTGAAAGGGATTTTATTATGAAAATGCATTGGAAAGTGATTTTATTATAAAAAGGCTTTGGAAAGTGATTTTGCTATGAAAATGCATTGGAAAGGGATTTTATGATGAAAATGCATTCGATGGTTATGTTACTATGAAAATGCATTAAAAAATGAATTTAATATGAAAATGCATTGGAAAGTGTTTTTACTATGAAAATGCAATGGAAAGGGATTTTATTATGAAAATGCATTGGAAAGTGATTTTACTATGAAAATGCATTGGAAAGTGATTTTACTATGAAAATGCATTGGAAAGTGATTTTATTATGATCGTTCAAAGATTCTTCTGCCCAATAATTGATTTAAGTCTTCGTGTTCTTGATATTTTCATTCCTAAAGATGCTAGACAACTGATTTCATAATCACACACACACACACACACACACACATTGCGATGTGTAAATTATCGCCATTTTATATTTTTGATTTCGCGCATGCGCGTTGTTTGTTTCCATTTTGTCAACTACACAGTATAGTAGGGCCAGTTGAACACCGTTCGTGAGAATGCAATTCACTCAGCCCGAAATGAAGGTCGAATCGGAACATTTCAGAGTGTTTGGGTGTCAATCAGTGAAGAGGACTCGGAAAGAGTTGGATAAGTTTAATGGCGATTACGAAGGTGTTTGGTGTGATTACTAACGATGGTGACGTAATGCCTTCCCGCAGGGCTCCACACTCAATATAGATTCCTACATCAAGTGCCTTGAAGAGGTAGTGCTGCCCTTGGTCAAAAGGGTGGCTGCTAGAAGAACTTATGTCTGGCAAAATGATTATGAACAATGCCGAACACAGAAGAGAAGCCAGCCATCGTTGTTAGACAATTTGTGAGACCACATCACTCCTTACATTTGGCCACCTAACTCCCCAGATTGCAACACTTCTTGATTATTATGTGTGGGGCACAGTTGAGTGAGAGACCAACAAAACTCCTTGTAACGCCAAAGATATACTGAAGGCAAGGATTATGGCAGCACTTACCAACATAAACAAGAAAACCGGACATAAGACCTGCAGACGGTTCTGAAGTCGTCTGGAGGCGGTGGTTGAAGTCAATGGCGATTTTATTGAATGCATTTAGTCTTTAGTATTTCAAGATATTTTTGTGTAAATCTATCTGTTAAAAATGAGATGCGAGTGTTATTTTCATTTGAGCGTAATTTAGGCAATTTATCCATCATGCACTATCTGTGTACACACACACACACGCGCGCGAGCACATATATATATATATAAACTTGCAGCATGGCCCGGCGTTGCTCGTGCTTGATTCAAAAATCGTACGACTCATACAGCAATCGCTATCACTTAAAATATTTTTGCCCTTCCTTGCCTTTAAACGAGTGCCCTTTGCCGTGCTGATGTTGCTACATGCCTTACTTCTTGCCTATCTCACACTGCGAATTTTTTCTAAGCTCTATACTAAACATTAAATCTTTTAAGGAAAAAAGAACTAAACAAAATGAACACAAAACGATCAGCTTTAAAAAAAGGACTCGTAAATAAAAAAACCGAATGAAAAAAGAATGTTAACAACAAATAATTTTTCACACCCAACCCAGTTCTGCGGAATCAGAATCAACGTTGAATTTAAGCAAGCGAATGAGCCAATTGGAGTAAAGTGCCATGCAGATTTAAATTTTTCCCACTTGTGACGAATGCAGCTATCGATTTTTTTTTTTGCATGCTAGCATGCTAGTTAACATTTGTGTCAGTCAGCTGTTGGCTCTCACGCTGGCCAATAGAATCTTTCTGCCTATTCGTGGCAGCCAGCTATTGGCTATCACTCTGGCCAGTACAAAATGGCCGCATACTACATGAAAACTGCCGTAGAAGCATGAAAAAATCGATTATTTGCCCTATACATGGGAGTTGGGAAATGCGAACTCGGTCTTGGGCTTCCCGCTAACTTGGAGCATGTGTATGTAAATTTTGGTGCAAATCCGTCGAAAATTGCGGCCGTGCATTCGTTACACACACGCACACACATATATCCTGCCTTATATATATATATATATATAATTAATATATATATATATATATATATATATATATATATATATATATATATATATGTATAATTAATAAATATATATATATATATATATATATATATATATATATATATATATATATATATAAATGACAATAGGAAAACTGTAGTTATTGCTGACGCGTTTCGTCCAATGTGGACTTTCTCAAAGCAAAAAACGAAATTAATTTAATTAAAGAAAGTAACTAATAATAACAAAAAACATTATGTTCTTAGCAACTGGAGGAAAGTAGAGAGCGCTATTTTCATATTGTTAACTGAAAATAACGTCACTTATTGTCACGTGTTGATAATATTGTCATTATAGCTGTGTTAAGGATTCAACCATTTTCTTTTGATTTTACGATATTGTTGTGTACGTTTGTTTGGGAGAGCAGTAAGTTTGTTTTAAAAAGGTGAATTTGGGAAAATATATGTGATAAAAAACAAATAGGAAACGTTTATCTACCTAACATGTTTCACTTTTATTAAACTTTCACAAGAGAATGAGATATGGGGGGGGAATAAGAAAGAAACTCTGGTATTTTTTACTTTTGTGTTGTCTGAATTCCAGTGGCTAATCATGTTTTACGTGCATGCACTCAACTTGTTCAACAAACGTTTGTATAATTTGTGGCGCTCCGTATTCAAAGAGAGACGACTCGTCCATTAGAAGTTCCAAGGAGAAAAAAAAACTGCTTACAAAAGCAACTAAAACACCGTTAATATTACTTTATGCATTTAAGTGTGTAATAGTTCCAGTTTGTCTATATGGGATTCTTAATGAGTGTGCGTGTGTCTGTATGTGCATTCGTGTGTGTGCGTTTTTACTTATGTCTGGTAGATATTGTCTTTGGTGGTTTTTTCGCAATTTGGAAGTAAATATACAAAAAATTCTTTCTTCTTTTTCTCCATATCTTGTTCTCTTTAATAAGAGTGAACCATGTTAGATTGATAAACGTTTCCAATTTGTTTTTATCTTATCATTCTGTCGGATTCCGACCCATATTTGATCTATATTTGATCCTAACTTATATATATATATATATATATATATATATATATATATATATATATATATATATATATGCTTGTCTGCATCATCTTCAAGAAGCGAGAGCAAGATCTAAAAGGTCAGCCAATCTAACAGTGATCTCATCTCACAATCCTCACACTTGCTGCATATGTGGCTTCCTTTGTAAATCACTAGCGGGTCTTAAATGCCACTTAAGATTATCGCACAAAATTTCATAACTAAATCAATAAGCTGCCAGATCCTCATACGTCGAAATCGACGGAGAGAGTCCATTATATATATATATATATATATATATATATATATATATTAAAGTTATAAGGAACTTGGTAAACCGAATTGGTAAATCCAAAGAGGATGAAATCCTGAGAGCTCAATGTTAGGACAGAGCTAATATGTAATGAAAAACAAACCACTTTAAGGTACCATTACGATAATTTATTTCACCTAAATCCTTTTTTAAGGATTCAGGATCATCAGGTAAAACTTCCAACAACGAATTGAGAGGAAAAATGGGATTAGAAATTGGTGGGTAGTGTAATTTTTGTAATTTAATAGAGGGGGTTGAGAGTGGTAGTTAACCAGACAATATAAAGTATAGGGAGGGGTTAATTTTATATCTCTCTTAAGTATGTTTTATATTGGAGTAGGAGGAGTCACAGAAACTTGACCTCTTTAGATGGTTAATAAAACGGAAATGAATTGTAGAAAATGTATACAAGTGAGTCTTATGGTAAAGAGAGAGATAGGGGGAGGGGAAAGAGAGATGGAGTTGTTATAATTTTGTTTTAACAAAATTATGTAAAAGATAGTTTACAATGTTTGATAGAAAATTCGATGTCTGAAAAAAAATTTTGTTATTAACTTAAATGTTTAATTTTTTAAGTAAATAGTTTCAGGACTAAATATAACTATTATTGTAATAAACATATTTATCTAGGACATAAAGAAATATTTAAAATTTTAATAGTTTATTCACCCGACTAATTGTATTTCCACAATATTAAAATAAATGTTATTAAATATTATTAAATGTTATTTAAATATTAAAATAGATGTTATTGTTTTTTTTTTTTATATATATATAAACAAAAAATAACAATAACATCTATTTTAATATTTAAAATTAATTTATGAATGTAATTTATTTATTATATTGGTAAACTAAATTAAAGATTAGGTTTCATTATTTAATAGAATTTGAGGGTAATATTAATTTTCATTTATTCATATATGTCTCAGCTGTGGAAGTTTTACCTGATGATCCTGAATCCTTAAAAAAGGATTTAGGTGAAATAAATTATCGTAATGGTACATTAAAGTGGTTTGTTTTTCATTACATTATATATATATATATATATATATATATATATATATATATATATATATGAGTTAGGATCAAATATATATATATATATATATATATATATATATATATATATATATATATATATATATATTATTATCATTATTATTATTATTATTATTATATATATATATATATATATATATATATATATATATATGAGTTAGGATCAAGTATATATATATATGTGTGTGTGTGTGTGTGTAAAGATTCAGACATAAATAAAATATATCTATAAAAAGACAATATATATTATAGCAAACTTTCTATTATACATGATTCATTCAATGTGATAATAAAAAGAAAATCTTATAAGTTTTCTTTTAATTTTTTCTAATGCTCTTACAGTTTTCTTTTTGGCCGGTCTAAGAGAATGCAGAAACTGTTCGTAAAAATAATCGTCCCAACGATAATAGGCATCAATAAAGAACTCAAAAGTGATCACTGCATTTAAGTATTGCATTAACATTTAAGCTTACCTTTTAGAAGTTCAAGGATAATTCTTCTGCCGTCACTTAAAGACAGTTTGATGAACGTAGGTCCTTACTTTCCGTACAAAATTATTTTTATTTCATGGTTGACTTTCGCTGGACTTCGTAATTTCGATTATCCCCAAATTTATTTCCAAATTATAAAAAAAAAAACTGTTATCGCACAAAAGAAATGCAACCTAGTGCGAGAAACAAAATGTGCCTCGTCAGTCATGTATCTTTCGATACATGACTGATCGCCGAAGCGTGTATCATGCATGGCGTATAACTGACTGATATTCTGTTGAGTCATTTAGAGCTCATTTCTCTGATTATCAATTTAGAGCCATTATCCATTATACCACCAGCAGATCCAAGTTTACAGTCCCTGGTATTCCCCAGCGGTCACTCATCTAGGTAGTGACCAGGTTGGTTAATTCCGACGATCGGTGTTTCAACGTGATGTGGCCGTAAGCACTCCATACCCTAGAAGAATTTTGCATAGAGGTTTCTCATTATTCTGACAGTAAATTCAACTGTTTTTGCTATATTTTCCATTGAGGTTGCTCCCAGCGAAACTCGATGAGGTAAGACGTATCAGTCACTTCATACCGAGAAATTTCTGTAAGATTCGGATTCAGAACTAAGTGAATTAGCAACAGCGAATTCTATTTCGATCACGATCTTACAAAAGTAGACGATACACATGCCGCTTCACATCGTATAAGCGACTTGGTTTAGGCTGTTGACGTGAACAAAAATGATCATCGGACTTGGGAGTTTGGTATGGATAATGAGAATTTTATTCCCATCTGGTGCCCTTCTAAGAATAAAAGATGGCATCCAAGACAACCGGCTATATCTGAAAAACATCATTCGGTAGATTAATTTTTTTTTTTTAATAAGACGTATTTGAATTTATGAAACGTCGGAAATTGATGCGTTGCAATTCTTTGACAAGCTCTATAACGCAGCTGAAACTCAGGAGAGAAGAAACTGAAAAAAAAAAGAAGCAAAATAAACAAAAAAAAAAAAAAAAAAAGTGTCTCTCTTCCAACCAGTACTCAAGAAGAGAAAAGAGATCTTTATAAAGTTTTGAGAATAGAAAAGATCTCATGAAGGATAATTTTAAAATATAAAGCTGTCAGCATTGTGTTTAATAATAACTTTTCTCTTCAAAGTCAGAAGCAGATAGTATAAGATGAAAAAGGTAAACGTGTCTTACAGACATCTTTATTAGATACCAGACAATCATATATATATATATATATATATATATATATATATATATATAATTTGTTTTAACCCTGTGGACTCCAATGTGGGGTAAATGACAAACATGCTAGCTGTTGCTGCTTTCGTATCCATGGGAAGTAGTTTAATTTCTAACAGAGTGGTGTTTCTAGCTCCACACCCAAACTGATTTGAATTCCGAATTTTCGTTTCCCTAAACTTGTTAACAAAATCTAGAGATTCAATTATACTCTACTATTGACCCGTAGCTGTTTTTTTTTGTTTTTTTTGCAGAACAGGTGGATTCATACCTTTCCGAATGGTATTTATGCGAAAGCCAAAGCAGGGGCCTCGACTGCAAAAAAAAAAAAAAAATGTAAATTTATGGGGGAAACGTATGGAAATTATGCATTCACGTATTCAGCGGTGCCGTTTCATTTTCATCGGGGTTACCAAGTGTCGGTTGCTCTCTTAACTCTGCAATCTCCATGTGACGTATAGGGTTGCAGATTCAATATGCTAACTATTGCTACAGTGGATACCGAAGCAAATATATATTTAGTAATCCCCTACCCAAATGGGTGTGGATTCAGATGAAAACTTTTGCGATGCAGGTGAAATTCAGAAAAGAAATGACTGAAAAGAAAAAAAAAAAGCAGTAACTGTTCCAGCTGTAAATTCTTAATAGAAAGAAACATCTACATAATTCTTTGCAAAAAAACTACCGAAAAATAATTGTAGAACATAATAAACCGGTTGCTGATTGTAAAGGCACATAACACTAATTATTTATCTCTTAACAATCTGACTGTCGAAGGTCAATGACGAAATCTGTCTTCAAAAAGCAGCCTTATAATAGACAAGCTAGGCAATAAAAAGTGTTTTATGAGTTGACTTATAGCTTCAACGGAAGTCTTAACATTGTTTTCATACTTAAAGTATCTCTGTGAGTAAAGTAGTTGTTGGCACCAGCAGTTGAAAGTGTTTTCAGAAAATGCCAAGAATCAGCTAAAAGAAGCGCGCCAAAAAAGAATTAATTTTAAAATCCCAAATATGTCTCGGCTTTAAATAAGCCACCAAGAGTTTATAAAACAAAACAAAAAAGGCGATCGATCTATCTGGGTCGGCTTATCTAAGTCGGCTCATCTATCTATCTATCTAAGTTGGCTCATTTACTTATCTATCATATGTTCTTCGTGTCTATCTATCTGGGTCGGCTTATCTAAGTCGGCTCATCTATCTATCTATCTATCTATCTATTTTTCTCTCTCAATATGTTCATAATCTATCTATCTATCTATCTGTCTGTCTACCTATAAGTACACATGAAATGCATATGTACATACACACAAACTCACGCTGTTCATATAGAGGAAAGGTATCGAGAACTTTCCTGAATATCAGGAGATATATATATATATATATATATATATATTATGAGATGGACAAAGTCCGACAATTATTTAAGACATTTTTTATGTTTATACGTTCTTTTTATAGATACATATAGATACATATATTTAAGGAAATGCTCTGTTTATTAACAGTATTAACAAAATTTACCGACCTGAATGTCCGAGAAATTTTCATAGAAAATATGCGTCCCCCGTCAGGAATCGAACCTCTATCCTATACGTAACCGTCATTTAGCTTGACGTGCTTTTACCGATTGGGCGACAGAGGAGCGTTCGGTTATTAAGGTCGATTTTACTGTTTTTAAACACAATTCTAGATGATTTTCTCTCATTCATTCATATCTGCTCAATGCGTATCCAAATGTAAAAAAATGACGTCATACATTATGAAAGGGACAAAGTCCGATAATTATTTATGACATTTTTTATGTTTATAAAAATGTTTATGACGTATATTTTTTATGAAAATTTCTCGGACATTCAGACCGGTAAATGTTGTTAATACTGGTTATTATAAGCACAGCATTTGGTTAAATATTTGTATCTACAAAAAGAACGTATAAACATAAAAATATCTCAAATATATATATATATATATATATATATATATATATAGCGTGCGATAGATAAATTGTCATCATCTAAATTACAAAAAACAATAATAACACTGAAAACTCATTTTAAGAGATATATTTACCAAAATTACACAAAAATATATTGAAATATGACAGTAAATTTATTAAGTAAAATTGCCATTCGTTTCAACCACGGACTCCAGACGACTTCAGAATCTCCTGCAACTCTTCTGTAGGGTTTCTTTCTTTAAGTTGGTGAATGCTGCCATAATCCTTGCCTTTGGTTCCTCTTTGGTGTTACAAGGAGTTTTGTTGGTCTCCCGGTCAACACAATAATCAAGGTGGTTTCAGTCTGGGTTGTTAGGTAGCCAGATGTATGAGGGGTGCTGTGATCTATCTATCACAGTTCATATGACAATCTACATTTGATTATATCTATCTATCTATCTATCTATCTATCTATCTATCACATTTCACATGACAATGCATATTTGATAATAACTTTCACAGTTCATATGATAATCTACATTTTTCATATCTATCTGTTGTAAATGGTTAAAGAAAAATGAAAACGTGTTACAGATATATCAAATACTAAACAGTAAGTACAACAGTAGAGTACTACACGACGAGTGAGTGTGTGTCGTTTGACCCAGCATTCAATCTATTCGACTGTTAATTCGACTGTTATTTAACTCTCCCGCCCCGCCACAAGGGATGTATGTGGCATAAGGCAGAGTTTACCGTGGGTTCTCCGAGCCAGTAGTCTGGGCAAAAAATATTCCTGTAAAACCCGAATAAACGGGTCCGGATCTGTCTACCTCCCCGGAGAAAACTGTGCCCTTCGCCCGGGTTCTTCTCTGCCCAAAGGCAGAGAGTTTGACAGCAGCTTCGAAAATTCAATATATTCGACTTTTAATATATAACAGACACGAGAGATGTATGTAGCACAAGGCCGAGTTTACCGTACGCTCGACAAAAAAGATTCCCTTAGAACCCGCATAAACGAGTTCAGGGTCTGACTACCTCCCCGGACGACACTTTGCCCTTCCGCAAAGCCTCGTCCGGGTTCCTCTCTGCTCGAGGCAAAGAGTTTGTCAGTTGAACAATCTGTTCGACTGTTAATCTTTAACATGTATGTATGTGGCACAAGACCGAATTTACCGTGGGTTCTCCGAGCCCGTAGGCTCGGCTAAAAATATTCATTTAGGACCCGCATAAACGGATTCAGGGCCTGTCTACCTCCCCGGACGAAACTTTGCCCTTCGGCAAAGCCTTGTCCGAGTTCCTCTTCGCTCAAGGCAGAGAGTTTGACAGATAAACAGTCTAGCACTGTTCCCTCAAGGCCTTTTCTACTAAATTTAGAATAGACGGAAGAGACTCTTTAGAGGGAATATCCCACAACACTATCTATCACTCAGTTGGTATGACTATGTACATTTGTTCATATCTATCACTCAGTTGGTATGACTATATACATTTGTTCATATCTATCTATCTATCTATGTATCTATCTATCTATCTATAAGTTTATATAGCTATTTCTATATTTTCATATCTATCTATCTATCTTGGAGTGCGTACACAAGTTGACAAAAAATACGAATAAATTATCCTTAACTCCTCTAAAAACTGTGGCCTTCTCGTATGTTCGACTCTCGATATCATTTAGTAAAACGGAAGACAGAGTTTGATGTAACTAATTAATGGATTTAATTCTTAAATTTAATCCTATAAACCTCATAAGTGTGGCTTACTGTTTCTGTCAGTCGAAACCTAGAGCTCTAAAATTTTATATCCTTTTTCTAAGTGTTAGGAACCCGTGACGGGTTGATAAGCCGTAAAAACGAATCAATCAATCTAATTGTTAGGAGACTGATAACCGCTCGCGTAATGGTTAGCAGCGAAGAAAGTTCAATAGGTATCTGAGTTCAAATTCCAGGCTTCTTCTGTGTACCGTCTACTTTCAGGACGTTGAAAATCATGGCTCTCCACAATTTCCTCTCCTTTTGTAGCTCTTAATAAGTTTTGTCTTTTTCTTATCTCTCCTAAACTTTGCTCCGCTATCAATTTATTCAAGATCGCTAGATGTCTTACGCGCTGTTGTCCCCTGTCTGGTTTGGTTTGGTTTATTTTACGGTGTATCAACACCTCAATGTATTGCTGGTAATAATTTTTTACAAAGTATTTCTGGTATTAAAACCTATTTTTACACTTACATAGTGTTTTGAGTCAGGTTGGGGGTTAACTATTTACCCATAGCTGGGACCCAAACGGGTGCTACCACCTTGGGTCAACGTAGACCTGGGAACACCAGCAATTAAGAGGTGGTTCTATGCTCCTCAAAAGCTCCTGATCAGAGGATTTTCTGTTGGATTTAGTTTATCGTCATACACAGGACGGTGTTCTCCTTTGTCACTCTTACTTTCAATCTATCCTGCGCGTATCAAATTTCCCAAGCTTTCTTTCCTCATTATGTCCCTTAGAAGTTTCAACTGTTTTTTCCTGTTATTAAGTACAAGTGTTCTTTTTGTTTCTTTGTGTTCTCGTTATTACTCAGATGTTCGGTCTATGTTACTCTCAGCATCCTTCTGTTGAAACATATTTCTTTTGCATAAAGTCTGTTCTTCATCTGAGACGAGATTGTCCAGCATTTATTGCTATATAACAGTTCAGTACTTCTTTTTTTTTTAGTTTCTAACGGAATTTTTCAGTTTCTTAATACTTTGCTTAGCTTTTGGTAAGCATCTTTCCCTATCGCAATACATCTTCGGATTTCAGTGTCGCACTTTCCGTCTTCTGTTAAAACACTTCATAGATATTTAAATTTTTATACTTGTCTGATTTTGGCATCGCCAATTTGTAATTTGAATGTTGGGTTGCCCATTTTGTTAACAACCATGCATTTCGATGTCTTGCAATTTATGTTTGGTCCTTTTTTCTTATTGAAATCTGGAGGTGCATTACGATGGCCAAAGGTGCAATTCCAAAAGCAATGCAGAGGATTAAGAAAATTTCGTTAGAAACAAAGAGTGCCGAACTGTTACGTGATAACTGTCCTCCTACATGGCAGTGAATGATGGGCAATCTCCTCAAAGATGAACAACAGACTTAAAACAACAAAAATGAGGTTCTGCAGAAGGATGCTGAGGATATGTGACCGAATATGTGAGCAACGATGAAGTTTTACAGGAAACTGAAACGAAACGGAAACTTATACATAACATCAGGAAGACAGAGTTAAAATCTCTAGGGCACATAATGAGGAAAGAAGGCTTGGAAAAACTGATACACACTGGACAGATTGAAGGCAAGAGTGACAGCGAGAAAAATACTTAGTGATCTTCCGTAAATGGACAGCGGAACATGGTTTAGGAGAGATAACAAAAAGATAAAATTTATAAAGAGCTATGAATGATAATTGTGGAGAGCCATGATCGCCTACGTCCTGAAGGGACACGGCACCATAAGAAGGAAACCAAGCAACAAAATTTTAGGAGAATAAGAACATCTTGACCACGCCATTCTTATAGCAGGAGTAGTGTTGAAGAAATTCTTCTGCAGAAACTTAATTAAAGGAATGAATACCTAAGAGAGACGATGTCGTCAGGCTACATGCTAAAGAAAAAGATGGCGGAAGAGGATTGTCAGAATCGAGGATGTCAACTCAGCAATCAAGGGATTTAAAGAATACAAAAGATAGGACCAGGAAACACAACCCATGGCAAATAAAATATACACTGAAACAAACAAAAGTATGTAAAGCAACTCTGAAAATATCGGAGAGTGATAAGATGCATAGCAAAAAAAAAAAAAAAAAATAATAATAATATTTAAAATGCCTTCAGGACACATGTATTCACGTCTCTCGACAAATTTCTTTTCATTATTATTTCTGAATTGGCCTGACATCTTGGGAAAGATAATGAAGTATTTTTCAGTTGACCTCTCCACGTTTTTCAATTCAAAATTGTCCTGGGCTGGGAGCTATTCTAACTTTTTGCTTAACCTGTAACACAATGACGTGATGTAATGGTTAGCAGGCATGTCTCGCTAGTTTAAGTACGTGTGAGTTCGATCCTCACTGGGTGTTCCATAGTTTAGGCCTTGTGTCACATCTAAGCTACTCGTAGTAAATAGAATATAACACGATAAAATCGACAAGAATTTGAACTTAGCTTTTTCTTCCTTTTTTTTTTTTTACTAAAAGTTAACCCTTAGTAAAATTTTACTAAAAAAAAAAGCATGAGTCCTCGTATATGACAATGAATACTTTTTTTTAAAAAACATATCACACCAAGCAAGGTAATAAAGCCACTAAGATGCAATGAGTTATTGAGTTCGAGAGAATATGAGAAAAAATAAACATTAGGGAGAGAGAACAATAAAAGAACAGGAATTAAGAAAACAGAAATTAACAATTGACATTGCATTTACGTTTTTAACGATCAAAGCTAAGTGAAAAGCAAGAAATCGGAAGAGAGTTCCACAAGTGAGAAGTGCGCGAGGAGAGACAGCATAGAACTTAAGGTTATATCTAGCTAGGTCAACTGTAAAATGATGAGACATTCGTGTCAATTAAGTACTGCGCTTAAATTCATGGAGTTCACATTGTCTATTTTCGCTCGTCTTCATTAATTTTGTTTCCAATTCTACGGAAATATTTTTTGAAAAATGTTTCTTTGTTAAATATTTCATCTTTTCTCTTTCATTTTTCTCTCATCCTCTTTTTGTTTCTTCCTTGTGTTCATTTTTTTAAAATCAGGATTGTCGTCCCACAGGAGTATACTTTGCCTTGTAATCATTTCTAGGACACAGAAATACAAAGGCACATCGGAATGCGAAATATGCCTTTGAGAAACTAAGCAATGAATTGATGAGAAAATCTCTTTAGAAACAAAGCAAAGAAGTCCAACTAATTGTTATCTAATCTCATATATAGCAGAGGATATGTTCCAACAGATGGAGAAGAAACTTGAAATGGCAGATAAGTCTGATTCTACTGAGAAATATCTAGAACACCATAAATACTTTTTTTAAAAACATTTCACACCAAGCAAGGTAATAAAGCCACTAAGATGCAAAGAGTTATTGATTTCGAAAGAATATGAGAAAAAGAAAATATTATTAAGGGGAGAGAACAAGAAAAGAACAAATTACTTTTTTTTAATCATTTCACGCTAATCAAGGCAAGAAAGCCACTAAGTTCTACTGAGAAATATCTAGAAAACCATAAACAGAGCGTGTGAACAACGAGGATGCTTTAAGAAAATTAAGAAGTACAAGAAAAATTATACTTAGAATATACAAAAATATTACTTTCCTACCAACTCCTTTTGCCAGACACAAAACTCAGCAAGCCATGAGAGGTGCAGAATTT
The DNA here is from genome assembly GCA_963932145.1 of Acanthosepion lycidas. Classification (NCBI taxonomy): domain Eukaryota; kingdom Metazoa; phylum Mollusca; class Cephalopoda; order Sepiida; family Sepiidae; genus Acanthosepion; species Acanthosepion lycidas. The sequence continues at coordinate 48,307,188 of OZ010608.1, read as the reverse complement.
TAAATGAAGACAACTAATACGTAAAATTTTAAAAGCAAAAAATTTATTTACAGTTTACACAATTACGAAAAAAGGTACAAGTTTGCCAAAAAATTTCCTTCAATGCGCCTCAAAGGCAGGATAGCCATTTTAAGGACTACCAACGAAAGGTGGAAATTTACATCAAAGGAAAAACAAGTATTTTGTAAATGATAACAAGAGAAAACAATACAAGAAGTCGGTAAAATCAAAGGTTCAAATACCTTTGGAAAAAAGAGACAAAAACACGTATTTTCACAGCAGTGATTTTGAAAAAGGGTTCCTTTTTAACTTTACACAGTTCGTGCTTGAAAATTTCCTCGAAATCTTTTCGTTTTAGGCTGTCCAGCCACAGGAGAATTTTCACTTGAACTTTTGACTGGTAACTGATGTCTTCTTTGATGTTGTCGATCTGTCTTTTCAACGGCTCATTCTTTTCTTCTATGCCCCTCTCCCCTCTCTACCCTCTGATCTCCTCTCTCTACCCTCTGATCTTTTTGTCCTCTGCCCTTTGATTGCTGATAGCACTCCTTTTTATTGAAGAACAGAATTTCACAAGGGCCCGAAAAACTCGTTTCTCATTGGCCAATATAAATAAAATCCTTCGTCAAAAAAAAAAAAAAAAGGAATCCACAAGAGACAAAACAGTTTTGGCGGTATCAATCACTTGAGCCTAAAAGGCCATAAAAACTGCAACGATTTTGAACACAGTCTGGTCTTCAGAAGAATACATTTTTTCCCCCAAAAAGTGTATAAAAAAACGACATAGACGATTATACATAGAATTTTAACATTTTTAAAAATGATAAAATTTTTATAAATCTGAAAAATTTGAAATTTCTGGTACTCACAGTGAGGAAAGAAGGCGTGGAGTTGCTTTCCTTTCCCCCCAGTTAATATCCACCTGTCACGTGATCCTTAAAGATCAGTCACCGAAGTTCAGCCTATACAGAAGAGCCTTATCTATTTTTACAGCTTATCATCCATTTGAGGTTATTTAAAGCCGCAACATATTTTTGAATTGTAAGAAATGTTTTTTTTGGGGGGGAGAGATAATAATGATTTTCTGATACAAGTCTTACTATTTAACCCATAGTTGGAAGGAGACGAGACAGATTCATACCTTTCCCAAGGGTATTTGCGCGTAAGTGAATATAACGTACTCAAATAGAACTCAGGTTTCCGATTACACCACCCGCACATCCAAGCTTACAGTACCTGGTATTCCCAAACAGTTACCCATCTAGGTACTGACCAGCTTTAACATTGCTTAACTTCGGCGATCGGACGGGAACCTGTGTTTTAACGTGATATGACCGTATGCCATGCAGAAGTGAATATTTGCGTAGACACTGTATCGAGATGCTTATCTGACATTTAGGTTAAAAATTCTCTTGCAACATGACGTACCAAATTTGTGAGTAAGGACTAGCATCCCTTTTCAAGGTCGGAGGGAATACATACAACACATTCTACAATTTGTTAACATGGATTTCTAGAAAATAAAACCTTCATTTATGTTTTTGTTTCCCCCCAATCAGCCGGCTTGATTTCTTTCTTTCAAATATTGGAGGGAAAAACTCTAACGACAGCAGATACTACTGCGGCCGCCTATATATGTTTGTTTAACCCAACCAAATGCTTGTATAGTCTAACATTCGAAGGTAATATTAAAGGCATGGGCATCAGTGGAAGGAAATAGCAAGTAACCTATTTAATGTGTTTGTGTGAATGGATGTCAGAACAGATAATAACCGGTCAAAAGTTATATAGATCATCAAACGATAGAATGCTGTGGAGAGCCATGATCGTGATCGTCGTGAAGGGATATGGTAATGAAAGAAAAAGAAAGAAAAATGTTATTCCGTTTAATGACATAATCTCTTAGCAATATTGCGAAAAATTAATTTCGTAATTATTTTTGTTAATTAAGAATTAAATTTTATAATGATTAATTTAACACAACATCTATTAAAATTGCCTTTCAGCTGAAATTGCAAGCCATTAATTAACATCAACTATATCCAGCGTGGAAACTTCATGTCGGACGATTTCGACGCATGAAAGAGCAGAGTAATTACTCATTAATTTCTGTGCTGTCAACGGCTGCGTTACACTTGTGTACGAAAGCTGTCAGGGGGGAAACACTGCGTTGTTTCAAGATTTAGATTTAAATCGAGTTTCAAGGTTGAGATTTTATTGTTTTAAGCTGAGGGAAAACAATTCTTTTGGGATTATGTTACTTTCGGTTTTGAGGTTTGGTTTAGTTTGTTTTATGGCATATCAACCTCAATGAGTTATTTAATGTCGACAAGATTTTAAGGATAGGTTCGTATGAATAGAATACGGATTCTTTGTAAGAAATCAGTTTGGTTTGTTTTATGGCATATCAACCTGAATGAGATATTTAATGTCGACAAGATTTTAAGTATAGGTTCGTATGAATAGAATACGGATTCTTTGTAAGAAATCAGTTTGGTTTGTTTTATGGCATATCAACCTGAATGAGATATTTAATGTCGACAAGATTTTAAGGATAGGTTCGTATGAATAGAATACGGATTCTTTGTAAGAAATCAGTTTGGTTTGTTTTATGGCATATCAACCTGAATGAGATATTTAATGTCGACAAGATTTTAAGGATAGGTTCGTATGAATAGAATACGGATTCTTTGTAAGAAATCAGTTTGGTTTGTTTTATGGCATATCAACCTGAATGAGATATTTAATGTCGACAAGATTTTAAGTATAGGTCCGTATGAATAGAATACGGATTCTTTGTAAGAAATCAGTTTGGTTTGTTTTATGGCATATCAACCTGAATGAGATATTTAATGTCGACAAGATTTTAAGGATAGGTTCGTATGAATAGAATACGGATTCTTTGTAAGAAATCAGTTTGGTTTGTTTTATGGCATATCAACCTGAATGAGATATTTAATGTCGACAAGATTTTAAGGATAGGTTCGTATGAATAGAATACGGATTCTTTGTAAGAAATCAGTTTGGTTTGTTTTATGGCATATCAACCTGAATGAGATATTTAATGTCGACAAGATTTTAAGGATAGGTTCGTATGAATAGAATACGGATTCTTTGTAAGAAATCAGTTTGGTTTGTTTTATGGCATATCAACCTGAATGAGATATTTAATGTCGACAAGATTTTAAGGATAGGTTCGTATGAATAGAATACGGATTCTTTGTAAGAAATCAGTTTGGTTTGTTTTATGGCATATCAACCTGAATGAGATATTTAATGTCGACAAGATTTTAAGGATAGGTTCGTATGAATAGAATACGGATTCTTTGTAAGAAATCAGTTTGGTTTGTTTTATGGCATATCAACCTGAATGAGATATTTAATGTCGACAAGATTTTAAGGATAGGTTCGTATGAATAGAATACGGATTCTTTGTAAGAAATCAGTTTGGTTTGTTTTATGGCATATCAACCTGAATGAGATATTTAATGTCGACAAGATTTTAAGGATAGGTTCGTATGAATAGAATACGGATTCTTTGTAAGAAATCAGTTTGGTTTGTTTTATGGCATATCAACCTGAATGAGATATTTAATGTCGACAAGATTTTAAGGATAGGTTCGTATGAATAGAATACGGATTCTTTGTAAGAAATCAGTTTGGTTTGTTTTATGGCATATCAACCTGAATGAGATATTTAATGTCGACAAGATTTTAAGGATAGGTTCGTATGAATAGAATACGGATTCTTTGTAAGAAATCAGTTTGGTTTGTTTTATGGCATATCAACCTGAATGAGATATTTAATGTCGACAAGATTTTAAGGATAGGTTCGTATGAATAGAATACGGATTCTTTGTAAGAAATCAGTTTGGTTTGGAGTGTTTTGTTTTACAAAAGTGTGACACTCAGCAAGACACGGGTAATTCGGCTCGTATTAATATCAGAATCTATTGGTGATGAAGTAGGGGTTGTTTCTCTATCGTCATTAAGTACTGAATTGATCCCTCATTGAATGAATGTAGTAATAATTAAAAAATATATATATTTAAATCATTAAATCATCACCTGTGAAAAAGTTCAAATAATACTAAAGACGGTTAAAAATTGCTGTCATTTCTGGTTTAGATAATCTAATATTTCAAGGTAGTCGCTTTCCTTGTTAATGCACAAATATAGAACGTTGAGAAAAAGTCAGGTAAATCTTCAGATAAGCCTGTATCAGGCTACCGATTTATTGACCTACCTTTGTATACTTGTTCGCAAAACCAATTGCAAGAAGACAGAATGCATGGCTGTCAGCAACAGGAAGAGCCAAACAAAGAAATTACAAATTGGAAATACCAGTCAAACAAGTAAAACAATTTAAATATCCAGGAAGTGTTTTACCAGAGGACAGAAAGTGTTACACTAAAACCAAAGGCACACTGGGATAGTGAAAGATGCCTTCTAAAACCTAAGCAAAGTATTAAGAAACAGAAAAAAAAATCGATAGAAACAAAGAAAATAGTACTGAACTGTTCTGTAATATCAGTTTTCCTATATGACAGTGAATGCTGGATAATAACCACACAGACGAAGAAAAGACTCGTATTAACAGAAATGTGGTTCTACAGGAGGCTGCTGAGGATAACATAGACCGAAAATATGAGCAATGACGAAGTTTTTGAGAAAATGGAAACAAAAAGGAGACTTATACTGCTCAGTATCAGGAAGAGACAGTTGAAATGTCTAGGTCACATAATGAGAAAAGATGGCTCGGAAAATTAAGTACTCACAGGATAGATTGATTCGTTTTCTACGGTCTATTAAATCCTTTCAGGTTATTTAAAGCCAGAAAATAATTGTAATATGTTTTTTTTAGATAATATTATTTTAGTGATACAGTATGAATTGGAACTCGGCTCTCAGATTAACGATTCAGTGCTGTTACCAATTGCACCACTCGCACACCCAAGCTTACAACACTTGGTATAATATCAAACGGTCACCCATCTAGGTATTGACCAAACTCGACGTTTGTGATCGTTGTTTTAAAGCGATGTGTCCGTAAGCCTTGAAGGCACGAGACAATCAGGAAAACAACGCATATCCTACCTAGAGCGATTGTTTAAATGGATGGCCCAACAAGAGAGAGAGAGAGAGAGAGATTACAAAAACATAAAATTTATTAAGAGCTACGAAAGATAGGTAATTGTGGAGAGCCGTGATCGTCAATGTCCTGAACAGAACACAGCACACAGGAGAACCATCATTGTCTGATAGAAGGCGATAAAAGCGAAGATCGATTCGAACTCAGGAGAATTGATTTATAAAACGATCTTGCTAACCACTGCGCCTCGATGGGCGACCAACTTTTGCCACAGTCTCATTGCATATATCAGTACAGAGATGAAAGTGTCCCTTTAAACATTGCCCCGAGAAGAATTACGCATGCGCAGGCATTAGCGGCGGGCTATTTAATCTTGGGATGAAACCCGAGGCCTGAAAGCGTCAATTTATCAGCTCCAATCGACCTTGAAACTCAGTTTTAGGCGACAAATGACGTAGGAAAGAATTCAGAATGTTTCCGTCAACGAATGGCTTTGGGGAATCTTATATATTCGAATCAGCAAACGTAGTTAGTTCAGCAAAAATCTATGAGGTCTTACTGGGAAAATTCAAATTCGCGAATGGAAATCGGGAGGAAGCGCTTTTGACCACTTATCATCCTTCCGAATCGTTTTCACGTGATTTTTTCCCATGGCGGGAGACAAGGAAATGGCGATATGCGCTCGGACGTAAGCTGAATCAAGAAAAGCCGATCATGGAAATGATTTCCTCGGCATTGACTCACGCTACAGGATCCAACTTGCTGTCCAAGTTAATATTCTCTCAAAGCTGGATGTTACCAAACAGTAATTTCTCAGCCTTTTATCAACAATCTATATAGATATCTAGAATAGTAAACTTTGAAAACGGTCAACAGTAGCAATAGCTAAAATGGATATCACATTTAACTCAAAGAGAAAATAATATAAGATGATCACATTCCAGATTTCTTTAATTTTTTAAAATCCTTTCACCACAAAAAAGGCAATAAAGCCACTAAGACGCAAGTAGTTACTTAATGTTAGAGAATATGAGAAAAATAAAAATAAAAGAATAACAATTAAGAAGGCTGAAGATATCGATTGACAGTACATTTACATTTTTGGAGGGCAAAGTTGACAGAGAAACAAATAGTGAGAAGAGCGAGAGAAGAAACTGTTAGCATAGAACTTACGGCTACATCTAGCCATTTCAACCTAGTACAGCGTTAAAATTTATAAAGTCTGGGTGTCATGGAGGAAAATTGATCAGAACTATTAATACGAAGGTATTTATAGAAAAGACACAGGAAGTTTTATTACGCCGGTGGGAAAGTGACTGAAGCCGTGATATCAGGTCAGCACCAATAACGTTGCAGACTCCTCTTTGGATTTATCAAAGGAGCTCTAAATAAATCGTAGGAGAACCAGACCAGATTTAAAGTAAGGACGAATGCTGGTCTTGTAACTATGTAAGATAGATTCTGGAAAAATTAGGAAGAACAGCCCCCATCAATTCTGGAAAGAGCAATAACATCTACCGGACTTGAGAAACTTATTTTGCTGAAATTTGTTTTAAGAGAAAGAATTTATAAAATTCAATCAATTGTGGCACTGATTACTCGCTTAATAAATGCCGAATATTTCCTTATAAGGAAACAGCTAATATTATCTTGACCATTACTATCTCTATTTTATTTATCCTGAGAGCTGTTTCTAACCTAGACAACGTGATAATAATTTTATATTCATCATTAATAACATTAGTGTGTTACTAATTATTAGTATCTCTATCTATGAAAGGCAGGATGTGTGTGTGTGTGTGTGTGTGTGTGTGTGTGTGTGTGTGTGTGTGTGTTGTGTAACGAATGCACGGCCGCAATTTTCGACGGATTTGCACCAAAATTTACATGCACATGCTCCAAGTTAGCGCGAAGGCCAAGCATTTCTCAACTCCCATTGATAGTGGAAATAATCGATTTTGTCATGCTTCTACGGCAGTTTTCATGTAATTTGCGGCCATTTTGTACTGGTCAGAGTGATAGCCAATAGCTGGCTGCCACGAATAGGCAGGAAGATTCTATTGACCAGCGTGAGAGCCAACAGCTGACTGACACGAATGTTAACTAGCATGCTAGCATGCAAAAAAAATCGATAGCTGCATTCGTCACAAGTGGGAAAAATTTAAATCTGCGTGACACTTTACTACAATTGGCTCATTCGCTTGCTTAAACACAACGTTGATTCTGATTCCGCAGAAGTGGGTTGGGTGTGAAAATTTTTTTGTTGTTAACATTCTTTTTTCATTCGGTTTTTTTATTTGCGAGTCCTTTTTTTAAAGCTGATCATTTTGTGTTCATTTTGTTTAGTTCTTTTTTCGTAACAGATTTAATGTTTAGTAATAGAGCTTAGAAAAAATTCGCAGTGTGAGATAGGCAAGAAGTAAGGCATGTAGCAACATCAGCACGGCAAAGTGCACTCGTTTAAAGGCAAGGAAGGGCAAAAATATTTTAAGTCAAGTGATAGCGATTGCTGTATGAGTCGTACGATTTTTGAATCAAGCCCGGGGAACGCCGGGCCATGCTGCTAGTTATTATATACTTGCCGAATTACCCACGCCTTGATCCGTGTTACACAACTTAAATCATTGTTATAATCTATATGTAACGGATATTGGGAGGGAGGCCGCAAAAATCAGATTTTTTTTATTATCTATCTGTCTATCTATGGTGTACTCTCCCGTCGTATACGACGTATGAAGATCAAGCAGCCCAGTTCCGAGGAATTGACAGCCCAGACACCAGCATATATGTTTTGATTATATTGGTGAAGGCTTTGTGCAGAATCAATCACACTTTTTGAAGGGCCGAATACAAAGACCTGGTGCACTTTGTCCCAAAAGGTCCCTAAAAAACCCTCCGCAAATTATTTACATGATTTGGACTATTGTGTTCATCTTAAGATAAGGACAATAGTCCGAATAATGTAAATAGTGTACATAATACTTCATCTCAGAAATATAGACAGAAAGATGAGGACAATAGTTCGAATAATGTAAATAGTGTACATAATACCTCATCTCAGAAATATAGACAGAAAGTTGAGGACAATAGTCCGAATAATGTAAATAGTGTACATAATACCTCATCTCAGAAATGTAGACAGAAACATGAGGACAATAGTCCATATAATGTAAATAGTGTACATAATACCTCATCTCAGAAATATAGACTGAAAGATGAGGACAATAGTCCGAATAATGTAAATAGTGTACATAATACCTCATCTCAGAAATATAGACAGAAAGATGAGGACAATAGATAATACACTTGGATAAATAGCAAGACAGACAGGGTTCTATAGCCCTGGATGGCAACTGGTCTAAGAGAAGGACAAGTTTGAATTCAAAACCTGCGGAGGGTTTCTGTCTATATTTCTGAGATGAGGTATTATGTACACTATTTACATTATTCGGACTATTGTCCTCATTTTTCTGTCTATATTTCTGAGATGAGGTATTATGTACACTATTTACATTATTCGGACTATTGTCCTCATCTTTCTGTCTATATTTCTGAGATGAGGTACTATGTACACTATTTACATTATTCGGACTATTCTCCTCATCTTTCTGTCTATATTTCTGAGATGAGGTATTATGTACACTATTTACATTATTTGACCCTCGAATACGACGGGAATGTCCACCATATCTGCGTGTGTATGTGCGTAATTGAATTTAATCACATAAGAAGAACTATTACAAATATGTGATTCCTAAAATGGTAAAGTTTCCGGTTTCTTTCCGGTAATGCCAATCGTATTAAGCACCGCAAGAACGAATACACATTTCCTTTGTCAACAGCTTCTCTTGTAATTAATCGCCCATTACTTAAATATTCTCATAAGAAAGAAACAAATATTTATCAAATGCATTCAGTACTTATGCGCCGAATAAAGGTGTAATTCAAATGTTTGAAATGATAGCAAATATCCTGTTAAAAATAGATTAGAAAATGTATCAGGATTTTTTAAAAAGAGAATTGTTGAACAACTGCAAGAAATTCTTTATTTGCCGTTTGTTAAAACATTTTTATTTTATTGTTAAAATTTTTCTGGCTTGCATACTTGATACTTGAAAGCAAATTAATTAATATTTCTTCCCACACACACATCTAACTATCTATCTATCTATCTATCTATCTATCTATCTATCTATCTATCTATCTATCTATCTATCGCAGTCTGTTCGTATCTATTTATCTATCGCAGTCTGTTCGTATCTATCTATCTATCTATCTATCTATCTATCTATCTATCTATCTATCTATCTATCGCAGTCTCTTCGTATCTATCTATCTATCTATCTATCTATCTATCGCAGTTTGTTCGTATCTATCTATCTATCTATCTATCTATCTATCTATCTATCGCAGTCTGTTCGTATCTATCTATCTATCTATCTATCTATCTATCTATCTGTCGCAGTCTGTTCGTATCTATCTATCTATCTATCTATCTATCTATCTATCTATCTATCTATCGCAGTCTGTTCGTATCTATCTATCTATCTATCTATCTATCTATCTATCGCAGTTTGTTCGTATCTATCTATCTATCTATCTATCTATCTATCTATCGCAGTCTGTTCGTATCTATCTCTCTATCGCAGTCTGTTCGTATCTATCTATCTATCTATCTATCTATCTATCTATCTATCTATCGCAGTCTGTTCGTATCTATCTATCTATCTATCTATCTATCTATCTATCTATCTATCGCAGTCTGTTCGTATCTATCTATCTATCTATCTATCTATCTATCTATCTATCTATCTATCGCAGTCTGTTCGTATCTATCTATCTATCTATCTATCTATATATCTATCTATCTACAGAAGTGTGCATCTACTGTAAAAAAACAAACAAAAAAAAACAAAAAAAACACACACACATTTCATGTTTAGTCAGAAGGGGATTCTATGGAGGTGAGAATTTCACTTCTTCCCAACTGATCTTGTACTTTAGGCATCAGCTTAAAGTCAACATTAGGATGGAAAGGCGGCGACTCTCTTCATCAGAATTCGGCAAAATGTGGGTAAATCTTGCGCGACTGTGTAGAGTGAAATGGGCTGACCTGGTGTGGCACTTGGATGCCGGTGAGGTACAGGATTTTGTCCTACTAGTGTTGAACAGAGACAACCCGCCCTGATATTAGGCTAGTTTTTAGTTTTTTCAGTTTGAATCTTAAGTTTCCCGTTTTTGGTTAACTTAGCTAGGGTATGCATGGTCATTGGCCCCTTTTATTTCTGTCCCTATTTTTCTTTTGCTTAATTCCCCATCCCCTCCCTCGTTAGATGGTCAGTGATGTCAGTTCTCTGGTTGTTACGGGATGTCTTTCGTTTCGTGTATGTGTTTTCATATTTGTTATTGTGTATAAATGAGTGCGTGTTTGTGGACGTGCTTGTTTTTTATAATATTATAATCCCGCAATTATTTCGTCCTGTTAACTGATGTTTCTGCCACATTTAGGGATTGTGTTTTTTTTTTTTTATTACTAACCCTATTTTGTTTTGTTTTAGTAAATAGTAATAATTCATATTGTAAATAATCATTGTTTTTTTTTTTAAATTGTTGTTCCCCTCCCCCCACAGACTTTTGAAATGTACATATGGGGACTAGTTAGGATTTCATAGAGAATTTGAGTTATTATGGTGGACGCAGTAAGAAAGGTAGAAGTGAATGTGTTGTTTTGGTGATAGGAATATTGTTAGTATGTTTGTAACTAGCTAAGTTTAGTATTAAGACAGAAGAAGACCGTCCTACCACCAACCCCCTTTTTGGCCTTGTGCCACATTTTGTACATTAGTAGAAATAAATAACTATTCTTACTTAAAATAATAACTGATAAAGAACTATTACACATATATATGCTGGCACAACTGGGACTCTTCCAAAATTCTATTACGACTGTCAATCGAAAAGGACTTTTCCAAAATTCTGTTGGGACTTGACGTCACAGTCAAAAGGGACGCTTCAAAAAATTCTATTGTAACGTGGTATGACATCCAAAAAGGACATTTTCATAATTCTATTGGGACTCGCCATGACATTCGAAAAGGACTCATCCAAAATTCTGTTCTGATTGTTCGTCTCAGAGCAAGAACTTATAGTGGGACCATCTTAAATATGATGCCACTTTGAACTTATTCCATCAATGTAATATGAATGTAGCCCCCACTCCCCCAATTTTTCTCTACCGCTGTGACAATGTCAAGGTCGTAAAAATAACTGAGATGATTGCAACTACTTTAATAAAACAGAGCAAAACAGGGACTCCAGAACGAATGGCCAAAATTTTGATCCTGATATACAACTTCTTATTCGAAAATTGGAAAAATGAAATAAAGAAATTAACATACTGACCTGTTGTATGTAAGAAAACTTGTTTGGAGTAATTATTGCTATCGAAACAAAACCCAGACAGAGAAACGAAAGTCATATTGCTTGTCTGAGAAATGGTCATGAGATGGGAGTTGATAAACTAATTCAGCATTGATTAGGGCCTCTAGAAGTTTCCCCAAAAGAGGGTCGAAAATTAGAAGGCCGATAGTTGGAAGGGTCGAATGGTTGACCAGAGTTCTTAAAAAATGGAGCATCAGGCGATGACTTCCATCAGGTAGGAAAGCAGGACGCAGCTTTTATTATGCATTTTTGACGCAGGACGCAGTTTTTATTATACAGTTTAGACGCAGGACGCAGCTTTTATTATATAAATTAGACGCAGGACGCAGCTTTTATTATACAGTTTAGACGCAGGCGCAGTTTTTATTAGACAGTTTAGACGCAGGTGCAGCCTTTATTATACAGTTCAGACGCAGGACGCAGCTTTTATTATGCATTTTAAACGCATAACGCAGCTTTTATTATACAGTTTAGACGCAGGATGCAGCTTTTATTATGCATTTTAGACGCAGGACGCAGCTTTTATTATATAAATTAGACGCAGGACGCAGCTTTTATTATACAGTTTAGACGCAGGACGCAGATTTTATTATACAGTTTAGACACAGACGTAGCTTTTATTATACAGTTTAGACGCAGGCGCAGCTTTTATTAGACAGTTTAGACGCAGGTGCAGCTTTTATTATACAGTTTAGACGCAGGACGCAGCTTTTATTATGCATTTTAAACGCAGAACGCAGCTTTTATTATACAGTTTAGACGCAGGATGCAGCTTTTATTATGCATTTTAGACGCAGGACGCAGCTTTTATTATATAAATTAGACGCAGGACGCAGCTTTTATTATACAGTTTAGACGCAGGACGCAGCTTTTATTATACAGTTTAGACGCAGGCGTAGCTTTTATTATACAGTTTAGACGCAGGCGCAGCTTTTATTAGACAGTTTAGACGCAGGCGCAGCTTTTATTATACAGTTTAGCCGCAGGACGCAGCTTTTATTATGCATTTTAGATGCAGAACGCAGCTTTTGTTATACAGTTTAGACGCAGGACGCAGCTTTTATTATACAGTTTAGACGCAGCTTTTATTATACAGTTTAGACGCAGGCGTAGCTTTTATTATGCATTTTAGACGCAGGCACAGCTTTTATTGTACAGTTTAGACGCAGGACGCAGCTTTTATTATACAGTTTAGACGCAGCTTTTATTATACAGTTTAGACGCAGGCGTAGCTTTTATTATGCATTTTAGACGCAGGGACAGCTTTTATTATACAGTTTTGACGCAGGATGCAGCTTTTATTATGCATTTTAGACGCAGGACGCAGTTTTTATTATACGGTTTAGACGCAGGCGTAGCTTTCATTATACAGTTTAGACGCAGGCCTAGCTTTTATTATACAGTTTAGACGCAGGCGCAGCTTTTATTATGCATTTTAGACGCAGGACGCAGCTTTTATTATACAGTTTAGACGCAGCTTTTATTATACAGTTTAGACGCAGGCGTAGCTTTTATTATGCATTTTAGACGCAGGCACAGCTTTTATTATACAGTTTAGACGCAGGACGCAACTTTTATTATACAGTTTAGACGCAGGATGCAGCTTTTATTATGCATTTTAGACGGAGGACGCAGCTTTTATTATACGGTTTAGACGCAGGCGTAGCTTTTATTATACAGTTTAGACGCAGCTTTTATTATACAGTTTAGACGCAGGCGCAGCTTTTATTATGCATTTTAGACGCAGGCACAGCTTTTATTATACAGTTTAGACGCAGGACGCAACTTTTATTATACAGTTTAGACGCAGGATGCAGCTTTTATTATGCATTTTAGACGCAGGACGCAGCTTTTATTATACGGTTTAGACGCAGGCGTAGCTTTCATTATACAGTTTAGACGCAGGCCTAGCTTTTATTATACAGTTTAGACGCAGGCGCAGCTTTTATTATGCATTTTAGACGCAGGACGCAGCTTTTATTATACAGTTTAGACGCAGGACGCATCTTTTATTATACAGTTTAGACGCAGGCGCAGATTTTATTATATAGTTTAGAGATAAAGGAGTAAGTTCGGGAGCACACTTCGTAATGACTATTTCAGAGATATTCGGCATCATTTATTTTCTGCAACAAAATAAAAAAAATTAAGCTAAGAACTTGTTTCATATTCTTCAATTGCCCATATTTTGCGTATTATGCATGCGGCTCAAAGATCTCATAGACTGGATTCGTAACTATCTGTTTTTGCTGACTAGGGTAGACTAAAAATGTCATAAGCTGACTACGAATGACTGCTGCTAGGGCTGTGAAATATTACCTGCATTAATTTCCCCTGATCTTATTCATAATCGATTGTTTCTTTCTAGCTTCGAGGGTGGGCTGAAAACTTCATAGGCTGATTATGAAGGAGTGATACTAGCGCTATGAAATCTAGCATGCATTCATTTCAACTCTTCTTATTAATAACTTTATTATTTCTTTCCGGGTACGAGGGAAGGCTGAAAAGTCCATAGGCTGGCTATGAAGGAGTGATGCTAGGGTTGTGAAATCTTGTATGCGTTAAATGCGACTCATATTAATAACTGCACTGTTTCTTTCCAGGTACGAGGGTGTGCTAAATTTTCTTAGACTACCTATGAAGAGTGATGCTTGACCTGTGAAATATCGCCTGCATTGATTTCAACTCTGCTTATTACTAACTGCATTTTTCTTTCCGGGTAGACTAACATCTTACTGTTTGAAGAAGACTTCAAAGGTAACGAGTCGCATTTCACTTAATTTGAACCAAATTTGGCATCGGGATATTAACAAGAACCTGGAAAAAAGAGTTCAGCCCCCAAGAACATTCATGATGACATTGTTACTACATTCCAGGTTTATCCATGGGGAAAATGTAAACGCTTAAATTTAGGATTGGAAGGGAAAGTTTTGAAGATGACCCAATGTATGAACGTCTTGCAATCACCAGCACCTTTGTAAACGTTGATTGTGTTCACTTCATGGTGATAGATGACAGGCGATTTACTATAAATAAAATAGCCAACACTGTTAGCATATCCTGTGGAAGAGATGAGAGTATCCTCGTCAATGAATAGAAGGTATTTATTCGTTGGGTGCCACGACTTCTGACACCTGATCAAAAGCGCATCAGGCTGATCACATCATGGAAAAATCTGACGTTGAAGCAATTCCATCTAGTTTCCTATCCCATGACGTGTATTGGGTTGATTACTTTGAGCCAGAGACAAAGAAACAATCCATGCAGTGGAAACAAACCTCCTCACCTGTAAAATAAAATACTAATATCGTTTCATTCGTGGGGAAGGTGATGGCTTCTGTGTTTTTGGCATTGTTTTTATTGACTATCTTATAAACGACCACAAAATCAATGGAGAGTACTACGCTAGCATGCTGCTGCATTTACGAAAGGTTAACAAGACCAAACGCCCAGGAAAACTGACGAAAGGGGTGTTATTTTATCATGACAATGTTCCAACACAGAAGTCCTTAGTTTCCATTGGTGCTGTGCGTAACTGTAGTTTCAAACTCATCGATCACTCTCCCTATTCTCCTGATTTGATCCCATCTGACTATCATCTGTCTCGCAACATGAAAAACTCTTAGCTGGGAACCCCTATCACACCGATAATGATGTCATAACTACTAGTGATGACTTTTTTAACTAGCAAAATTAAATCTCACCTATGGTTGCCTAATACTATAACACAGATGGAGGAATTGTGTAGACCGCAAAGGGACTGTGTTGAAAAATAAACCCCACTGGGTCACATTCAATTCCAGTATTTTGGTCAGCCTATGAACTTTACATCAAGTCCTCGATTAATTTCGATCACTATCCATAGATAGATAGGTAATCTATCTATCTATCTATCTATCTATCTATCTATCTATCTATCTATCTATCTATCGCAGTCTGTTCGTATCTATCTATCTATCTATCTATCTATCTATCTATTTCTCTATCGCAGTCTGTTCGTATCTATCTATCTATCTATCTATCTATCTATCTTAAGCTATTCATATCTATCATACGATTCATATCTATCTATCTATCTATCTATCTATCTATCTATCTATCTATCTCCACTTGAGGAGGCCTTGTGCCTCGAGAGGATTTTGGGTTTCATACTTACACCCGGTTTCAAGTGGAATTCCTGTATACGATCCATCTCTAAAGATGCAGGTAAAATGATCGACTTCTGGCACCACTCCAGTAATTACCTGAACCCTCATGCTATCCTCTATATTTAAAAGAGCCAGATTGGGTCGAAAATGGAGTACTGTTGCCATATTTGTGAAGGGGCTGCCCATACCTCACTTTCCTGTCTTGATAGAGTTCAATGGCGTTTCCGAGTCCTTGTTGGAGAATAATTATTTTATAACCTCTAACCTCTTTCTCACACGCGGGATGTGGCAAGTCTGTCGCTGCTACCATGGAAAGTGTTCGGGCGATCTACACTTCCTTGATTACGCCAGGTCTAACCTTCACGGATAGGACCAGCGATACCACTTAGATGGTAGCACCCCCAACATTCCCTCCGTATTTCATCGGCGAGAAGTAAGTTCCACTAAAACAGCTTCTTTCCGCGAACCACTGCCCTATGAAACAGACTCCCTAGAGGATGTTTCCCCAATCAGTACAATTTTAACCTGTTTATGTCTAGAGTGAACCGTTATCTTCCCCTTCTCTCCGTATAAACTACCTCTTATCGTAATCCTCTATTTCGAGTGGTCCCCGGGTTTTGTACAGCGTGAACCTTACTGTAAAAATATCTTCCGCCATATTATCGTAATCCTCTATCTCGAGTGGTCCCCGGGTTTTGTACAGCGTGAACCTTACTGTAAAAATATCTTCCGCCATATTATCGTAATCCTCTATCTCGAGTGGTCCCCGGGTTTTGTACAGCGTGAACCTTACTGTAAAAATATCTTCCGCCATATTTAAATCTGTCTTACGACTGATAAATGGAGGCAAGAAGATAACGTATCTATGCATGGTTGGCCATCAGAAGCGCTCATGTTTATTTTTTGAACGAAAATGAATTAAGTCCGCCAAATATTTCATTGTTCCTTGTGTTTTGTCTTTTCAAATCATTTATGTCCGTAATCTGTTAGAAGTGACTGTTTAAGTTCATTATAAAATGTATATGACAATTCTCCAAGTAAATGTCCCCAACCAAAACTATATGCAAATTAAACAGTTCTTAAATAGTTAGGACATAATCACTTCCGGTTGTAAATATTCAACTTATGTATTATGGATTATTTCTTGTTTCTACGCATGTGGTCGGCGTATCTGTTTGCATTTTGCTATACGTATTAGTATATTTGTGGTAGTGTGTATTGTTAGTCCTGTATTTTCAGTCCTATTTCTTTGAATAATGTATTTCCTGATGTCTTCAACCTCCTCGCCAACAGTCAGTTTTATTTTCAGCCAGTGACCCTTGAATAGAAGTATCCTACCCGTGTCCTCGTGTTGTACGAAATAACACACGCATAAATTGTGCGTAGGTCAGGTGAATCGAGTCACGGGCATATATTTTCTATTTAAGCTATCAATTAAAACATTCTAATTCTAACCAAAAAGATATTTCAAGACATTGAACGCTATCTTCTCTTCAATGTTGTTATACACTGTCCATTTTAATTCTGTTCTGTCCTTCGATTTTGTTATTTTTTTTCTTTGGAGTTTCGATTAAATTCAATTACCCCCACCCACCCCTTTGTGTTCTCAAAAAACCCTTAATACAAAGGAGTAAAAAAAAAAATAAAAAATAAAAGATCGAAGCTATTTTCCAATATATTTTTATTTTTCGTTTTGATTTTTAGATCTTTTGATTTTTATTTATTTCTTTTTGTACATTTTCGAATAGTTTTGCTTGGAAATCTAGACTATCGCGTAAGACCTAAACTCGGATCCAACCCGCCCCGTGATTTCTTTTTTTTTTTTTTTTTTTTTGTTATTGTTGTTGTAGCTTTGTTCGAAATCAATTTAGATTTCACTAGGAAAAATAAATTGGTTTAATATGGCAAGGAAGCGATTTTGATTAATTTGCGGACGATATTAATTTAATCGATATCTATCTGTCGAAGATGATTTTAACAAGGAAAACAAAAAAATACTGAGAGGAAATATACAGAATCCCAAATTACGGGGAACTGCGTCTTAGCATCAGACGGTCAAAGCACAATCATCATCATCGTCGTCATCATCAGCAGCAGAAGCAGCAACAGCAGCATGAGCATCATTATGAGCAATATTATTATTAACAGCAGCAACAGCAGCATCATCATCAACTGCATCAGCAGTAGCATGAACATTATGAAAATAATCAACATCAGCAGCAACATCAATATTATATACACTAGAGTTTAAAAGTTTGAGACAACCCCTGGTAATTTTTTAAATTGGCTCACTAAGTAGTTGTTTTGTACTTAAATAAGAAAAAAAAAAATATACATGATTTAAAAAAAAAATGAGACATAACTTTTTATAACAAAAATTTTTATGACAAAAAGAAAAACAACATTTTATGATTAAATTTTGCTCTCGTCAAAATATCCTCCTTTAGCCTTGGTTACTGCAGCAAAATTTTGGGCATTCGTTGCAAATGTTTCTTAAAGTATAAGTTTGATAATTGATTCCATTCTTTTTTTGATCACTCTAAGAGGTCTTTTTCTTTTTTTTTTTTCATTCTTCTGTCAAGTTCATACCAGGCTAATTCTAAAGGTGGCCTCAAAATTTTGAACTATAGTGTATATATAGCCATCATCATCCTCGGCAGCGTCATATTCAACAGCGTCCTTACCAACATTATCGATATTATTATCATCAGCAGCATCAAGGTTATCATCGCTATGATCAGCAATACCGTCATCATCAGAAGAAGAATAAGCATCATCATCAGCAATATTATTAGCATCATCATCATCATCATGAAGAGCATCAAAATAAATATTAGTCTCATCAGCATCAGCAGCAGCATCAGCAGCAGCATCAACAGTATGAAAATCATCAACATCAGCAGCAACAGCAATGTTATCATGACTATCATCAGAGTCTGTCTATATTTCTGAGATGAGGTATTATCTACAGTATTTACATTATTCGAACTATTGTCCTCATCTTTCTGTCTATATTTCTGAGATGAGGTATTATGTACACTATTTAGATTATTCGGACTATTGTCCTCATCTTTCTGTCTATATTTCTGAGATGAGGTATTATTTACACTATTTACATTATTCGGATTATTGTCCTCATCTTTCTGTCTATATTTCTGAGATGAGGTATTATCTACACCATTTACATCATTCGGACTATTGTCCTCATCTTTTTGTCTATATTTCTGAGATAAGGTATTATGTACACTATTTACATTATTCGGACTATTGTCCTCATCTTTCTGTCTATATTTCTGAGATGAGGTATTATGTACACTATTTAGATTATTCGGACTATTGTCCTCATCTTTCTGTCTATATTTCTGAGATGAGGTATTATTTACACTATTTACATTATTCGGATTATTGTCCTCATCTTTCTGTCTATATTTCTGAGATGAGGTATTATCTACATCATTTACATCATTCGGACTATTGTCCTCATCTTTTTGTCTATATTTCTGAGATGAGGTATTATGTACACTATTTACATTATTCGGACTATTGTCCTCATCTTTCTGTCTATATTTCTGAGATGAGGTATTATGTACAGTATTTACATTATTCGGACTATTGTCCTCATCTTTGTCGCCATATTTATCGCAACGTTTCGGCCGTTGTACGCTCCGGCCTTCTTCAGGTGGTTGGTATTTCGAACTGAACCCTTTATTTCAATCCCTAGGGTAGACTGTTCTAGTTCTACGTGCCATGTTTGATGGATGTCAGTTATCAGTTATCTCCTGCTAATTTTCCCTCTGAAAGTTCTCCACTGCCTTAACCGGGTATTGAACTCACACTCTTCGGGTTCTGTGACTGGATCTAACCAACGCCTTTATCCACTGTGTGAGTTCAATGCCCGGTTAAGGCAGTGGAGAACTTTCAGGGGGAAAATTAGCAGGAGATAACTGATAACTGACATCCATCAAACATGGCACGTGGAACTAGAACAGTCTACCCTAGGGATTGAAATAAAGGGTTCAGTTCGAAATTCCAACCACCTGAAGAAGGCCGGAGCGTACAACGGCCGAAACGTTGTTATAAATATGGCGACAAAGATTATAGCTATCATCCTCCTCAACAACATCATTATCGGCAGCAGCATCAGCAGCATCAACGTTATCATCACTATGATCAGTGATATCACCATAGACATCATCATCTTCATCGTAAGCAGCTGGAAGATAAATATAAATTATCACCAGCAGCATGAGCATTATCAGTATTCTCATTATCAGCATCACCGTCAACATCAGCAGCATCACCAACGATATCGCCGTCGACATTAGCATTATCAACACCATCATCAACACCATCATTGAGCCTTACCATGGAAGCAGCGTTAGCATCAGCAGCATAATCATAATCAGCATTATTATATTTCATGTATTTGCATACTGTCTGTTGAACGTATAGATCAAATATGAATCAGAATTCGACAGAATGATAACATACCCCGACACACACTTACGAATATACATTATCATCTGAATCCCTCGTAGACAACCTAGAATTTATATACACTTACATACGTAAAGCAATATTTACGGTTTTTCAGATAGAATTGGAATCCGTTCATTTCTTGAAAATTCGATTGAACGCCTCATCTATCCTTGAATTCGGGAAATTATACTAACGTTGGTTTAGAAAGTCGAATGCACGTGAAACCTGATTAACCAATGAATATCAAACAAAACAAAAGTAAAAAAAAAAAACAACAAAAAAACAGAATTTCTTTTTTCTTTTTCTCTATATCCCAATCTCTGATGAAGCTTTAATAAAAGTGAAACGTTAGATTGATAAACACTTCCTATTTTTCTTTGTTGTTGGAGAATTGTAGATTGCAGAAAGCTTCCGTAAATACCGGGTACATTTCTAAATAATAATAATAATAATAATAATAATAATAATAATAATAATAATAATAATAATAATAATAATAATAATAACCAACCAGATACAGAAACGATAGCAAGATAAACCGCTTCACGGTCAATACGTTGTTCGTACCAAACAAGCTGATGTAGACAGACCCCGTACCCATCAGTGGCTACGTAATGCAGGGTTGAAAGCTGAAACTGAAGGTTTTATCCTTGCTGCACAGGACCAATGCTTGCTAACTAGGAATTATCAAGCACATATACTAAAATATTGCGTTAGCCCAAAATGCAGATTCTGTGATAAACATCAAGAAACAATTGACCATCTTGTATCAGGTTGCGCAGTATTGACACCCACTGAATATAAAACATAGCATGGCAGAGTGGGCCAATATTTGCCCTGGAAAATCTGGAATTTTTACGCAAAGCAAAACTGCAATTAGTTGATATAAACAACACCCAGACCCGGAGATAGAACCTGTAACAATTTTATAGGATTTCAAATTACACACGGACATCGTGATTAGAGACCGCAAAGGCAAAAAGTGTCTCCTTATTGATATGGCAGTTCCTGCAGACTGCAGTGTATCTTTGAAGATCTTCAAAAAACTATCAAAATACAAGGACCTTGAAATCGAAATCTCAAAAATGTGTCGCATGATAACATCAACAATTCCTGTTGTAGTTGGAACCCTCAGATTGGTTGGAAAAGATTCCAATAGACTCATTGAAAGGATTCCTGGTATTCTATGACTTAAAGAAATACAAAAAAAAAGTCCATGCCTCAAGGAGATACAAAAAATTGTTCTGACAAGTACAGCCCATACTTTACGAAGGGCTTTATATATGTAATTTTTTTTTGTCAGTGGAAAGTGTCATGATACCATTTCTAACCTTAGGTCCCTGGGCAGGACCCAGAAAGAAATGTGTAAACGCCAGAAATCAAAGAAAATAAAAATAATAATAATAATGGACCTTGAAATAGAAATCTCGAAAATGTGGCATATGGGAATATCAACAATCCCTGTTGTAGTTGGAGCCCTAGGACTGGTTGGAAAAGATTCCAGTAGACTAATTGAAGGGATTCCTGGAAGTCCATGCCTCAAGGAGATACAAAAAATTGTTCTGACAAGTACAGCCCACGCTTTACGAAGGGCTTTATCTATGTAATTTTTTTTTTTTTTTTTTTTTTGTCAGTGGAAAGTGTCATGATGCCATTTCTAACATTAGGTCCCTGGGCGGGACCCGGAAAGAAATGTGTAAACGCCAGAAATCAAAGAAAATAAAAATAATAATAATAATGGACCTTGAAATAGAAATCTCGAAAATGTGGCATATGGGAATATCAACAATCCCTGTTGTAGTTGGAGCCCTAGGATTGGTTGGAAAAGATTGCAGTA
The DNA here is from genome assembly GCA_963932145.1 of Acanthosepion lycidas. Classification (NCBI taxonomy): domain Eukaryota; kingdom Metazoa; phylum Mollusca; class Cephalopoda; order Sepiida; family Sepiidae; genus Acanthosepion; species Acanthosepion lycidas. The sequence continues at coordinate 48,285,191 of OZ010608.1, read as the reverse complement.
GACTAATTGAAGGGATTCCTGGAAGTCCATGCCTCAAGGAGATACAAAAAATTGTTCTGACAAGTACAGCCCACGCTTTACGAAGGGCTTTATCTATGTAATTTTTATTTTTTGTCAGTGGAAAGTGTCTGGGCGGGACCCGGAAAGAAATGTGTAAACGCCAGAAATCAAAGATAATAATAATAATAATAATAATAATAATAATAATAATAATAATAATAATAAAACAATCATGGTTTTCGAGCAGTTACGTCTACTCAGATTCCCTCATTCAACTTGTGGTATGCTTTTCAGACACTTCCCAATAGTTCTACACGCTAGGATTGTTACCCCAGGTCGATAACATGAAGAAGTCATCTCGTTGAAAAATGGACTATGGTGGGATTTAAATCCGGATCTTTGGAGCCATTATTCTACAATATGAGAGAACGAACCAAAATTTGTAATATTTTAATTTCAGAAATATTTATTGATTTCCAAACGAACGTGTAATCGACGATCCGTTCGATGTTTAATTACAGAAATGTTGGAGGTTCATTTTTATTTTGTAACTATTTTCCCTCTAATTAATTAAAAAAAAAAACAATTTGAGTTTTCAAAGATTTTGAGACTGTCCGTTGATAGCAAACTGTGTTTGTTACAATATAATTGTTTATTCATAGTTTTCAAACATGAATTGGTTGTCTTTTCCCAGAAGCTAAAAATAAAAAAAAAATGAAAGTAGATTTATCAGATGATGATGATCATCATCATCATCTTCATCATCATTCCTATGACTGAGACTAGTCGAAGGGATGCTGCGCATCTAAACAACTGACCGGTTCCCTCCACGTATCTGGGTTGAAAGCTGGAGAGGTATTCATTGATGCCTAGCGCGTCTTGGGGCAAGTGGACCTGGTGGAGTCCATTCCTCTCCATGTCAAACTGCAGCCGATTTCGTCCAACATGAAGACCCGCTTTGGTCACCTGCCGTTGATTCCATCGGGAAAAAAGACTTCACCGTGGCAGCTGATTCAGTCTAGGAAGCCCCCCACCACCTAGTGACACTGTGTGGTAATCGTACTAGCCGCATACATATGTATGGTGCCCAGTCTACACCATTGTGTTAGATGGCCGTTGACCCTACAAGAAAGTGCACCTACTGTTTGCCAGGTCTTGCTTTTAATTCTGTCGAGGTGTGTAGCCATCGACCTCAATAGAAAAGCATGCTAGGGGAACCGGTTTAGTCGCTGATAGCCCAGTCATGCGACAGATAGTAAAGGCTTACATAATATCTTGGTTGAATGTCTGTATTCATGTGTAGCGTGTAGAGCTGGCTCAGTCCATCCCTCTCCAAGTCAAAACACAGCCTTCCAGCTTTAAGGCTACCTTGGTTATGGACACGCGGTCGCTGATTCCAATTGGGGAAACTCTTCGCCCTGACAGTTGATTCAGTCTAGGAAGCCCCTCCGCCTAGCGATAATGTGACGTCAGCGTAATGGTTGCATGCATATTTATGGACCCCATTTTACATCATTGTGCTTGAAGAAGGTCACTCCGCCTTTTGCCAGGTCTTGATTTCATTCCCTTTGTGTATCTGTGTTGACCATGTTTGCCGTAGTCTCTGAATATGGAATCCAGTGAAGTCCGTAATGTCTTCAATATCAGAGGTTGGCAGTGAAGATTCGGAGAAAGTAGCGGCTGTTAATTCTTTAAGTCTTCGATATCTGGTTGGCAGCGAAGATATTTTGGGAGAAAAAACAAAATGGCTGCCTTTATGCGCGTCGGGTTGAATATTTTGAACTTTCTGATTGGTTAACCCTTCTCTTGGTGGACTATAAAATGAGTCAGCTCACTAGTACATACACATATCCAAAAAACTGTAACAATCTATCCTTGATTTTCAACAGAAACAGTCTGGTGGGTTAACAGGTATAGTTGCCCATGACCCCGGCCATTAGCACTCGTAGACATGACATCAAATCTTAACACTATTAATATTAGGCTTATGGTCCTATCACGTTGAAACTCTGGTTCCCATATGCTCATCAAAATTAAGCAACGTCGAAACTGGTCAGTGCGTGGATGGGTGACCGCTTGTGAATACCAGGTGCTCTAAGTTTAGATGTGTTAATAACGGTTCGGAATCGGAAATTCGAGAACCAAGTTCCAATTCCCGTTGGGTTCGTTATGTTCACTTCGAGCGCAAATACCCATGAGAAAGGTATGAATGCACCTCTTCTCCTCCAGCTATAGTTTAGTAAGACTTATATCACTTAATCATTATCCCCTTAAAATTAAAAAAAAATTACAATCTAAAAATATTAATTAAATAACCTCATAACGGTCTCATAACCTGTTAAAAAGGTAATTAATCAATCAATATTAAGATTATCGTGAAACAGACAATTCTAATCTATTTTAATAAAAGACACTCGCTTCTTTTTTTGATTATGTAAAAAATAGGAATGATGCCTCACCCAGTAAACTTTGACCTCTTTATTACACTAGCCCTGTCGCTGGGGCTTAAGAATGCGCCAACTGTCCTTCTACAGAGAATTAAGTCCCCCGCCCAGTCAATGGCCTTCTAGCTATGACGATAAGCTACATCTGTCGCAGCTATGGGCAAATATGTATGTATATATAGCTGGCCAGTCGTATTCGAAGATACCCGTCTACTATTGCAGACGTTTGCTCAGGGGCATTTGTGTTTATTCAACACCCATGGAGACCACCTGTTGTTTATACTGCAACTATGCTGAGCAGACCTTAGTTACAGTTTCTGGGAAAAAGCGTGTTATCTAGCGTGATCACAAATTTGAAAAAGGCCAACAAGCTCAAAGCTCTAGGCCACGATGACTTGTGACCTCGTGCTAGCACAGCTATCTACGCCCCCAAGAGGTTCCTTCTACAAATTTCACTCACTGGTATGGTTTCCAGGCACTTGCCGCACGCTGGGATCGACCCACCCCTGTCCGATAACATCAAGAATTCTCCATGGTGAGATTCGAACCCGGCTCTCATGGTCAGAAAGCGAACGTTCTAAACATTCTAACCATATATATCGAGTCTAATTCGCTACCGAGGCCCACTTGTACAGTTGGTATGACGTTTTCTTTATAACGTAACTGTCCGGGTTTCAATTTTCGTTAGTGGATGCGCACTGCTGAAGAATTCCAAATATAGGACGTAAACGGCCGTCCAGTGTTTTCTGTTGAGGTTTCTTCTACACTCGATGAATTGCTTAATTATAATTATCTCATGTCCTCCTAATAATTTCTATCCATTTTATATTTATTTTTTTAATTTATTTTTATATATATATATATATATATATATATATATATATATATATATATATATATATATATATATATATATATATATATATATATATATATATATATATATATATATATATATATATATATATATATGCCGTTATATTCTTTTGAACCTTTATCACCCCATACAAGGAATTAAAGACTCTACAGGTTACAGTGTATGGAAGAATTTAGAACCAACCTATTAATTATGAGTGGATAGTGTAATTTGTGAAGAAAAGAGTAATGAGAAGGACACGAGATAGCGATTGTTATTGCATTTAAATTTTAGCAGTTTAAAGTTGGCTGGAAAGCATGGAGCCAGAAGGGAGTTCCACATGCGAAAAATGAGAGAAAAGAAACTGTTAGCATAGAACTTACGGTTGCATCTAGCTAGCTTAACTGTAAATTGATGAGATCTCCACGCGAGTCTATTACTGCGCTTAAATTCAAAAAGTCTAGGTACCACAGTGAAGAGATTATCCAAACAATACCTATGAAATTATAATATTTAGAGAAAAGACACAAGGAAGCAACCTCAGATGGTGGGTGGGAAAGTGACTGTAGCGCAGGTGCCACATCAGGACAAATTTATATTTTGATATAAATTGGGTTTGAGTGTAAGTTTGTAGCGCTTTTCAGTAGATAGTATTTAAACAAAAAAAATCGTTTAACCCTAGAGCAGCGTTTCATGCGTATCCCTTAAAAAAAATTACCTGTCTCAAGGAGCTCCTGCGCAAAAGCAAACTTATATACCATATCTTTCTCATTTTATTTTCATCGTAGTTCACGTGGTAAATATCATAGTATATATTTTTGAATAACTGCTTTAAGGAAAAATTAATACATCTTTGTCAAAATTTTTTGGTAATGCTAAATAAAATTCATACTGTTCGTTTATAATACTTCATCAGGGAGTTTTCATTCGCCGCCCTCCCCCAGAAAAAAATTCTAAACTCAAACGTAAAAAATAAACATAAGTAATCAATATCATATACAGTGTAACCCGGATATACGATAGTTGTCGAGACCGGAGAAGAAGTCTCTTATATCCGGGTTTGGTTTATTTTGTTTAGGTAAGTATGGCTCTAATTTGGGACCAGAGAAATATCTCTTATATCCGGGTCTCATATCCGGGTCTCTTATATCCGGGTTACACTAGCTTATAATTGGAAATATTAGGTTGGTGCAAAATTAATGACGTAATAATGTCGTTTTTTGACGTTAAAAAATACGTCAAAAACGACATTATTACGTCATTATTTTTTGCACCAACCTAATAGAAAAAAAACAGAATTGTTGCATCAGTGTTTTAATTTTTATCCTTTACTG